>JAYKKI010000072.1:2500-1202500 GCA_039881145.1 Druceiella hillmani | reverse complement strand
AATTAACAAGTAGAATGGTATAGATTACACAAAACGGTGTAGATGGAAACAGCAAAGGTGTGTTGTTTAAATTAATTTTTCAGATTAAATTTTTTTTAAAACGAATTTGTGCATTTCTTTCGTAGATCATTGCATTAAACCTTATATGGCGATTAAAACATTTCGTTTTAGATATATTATTAGACACATATTCTAAGAAGATTCCATCATTCCAGTATTACAACATCTTCAGGTGGGCTATTAGTAAATATTTGCTAATAGCCCACCTGAAGATGTAATACAACGAAACCTAGGTCGTGGTAAAGAACTTAAAGAAAGTAGAAATAATACTACATCACGTAGTTTCATTTCATTGTGAATAATGTATTTCTACAAAATTAACGCCAAATATATTCAATATTCTATATTATTAGAACTTAAATACAAGTAATTTATAAAAGAACGAGAGGAGTCGTAAGACATTCGGTTGGAACGAAGTTCCATTCGCTACTTATCTTGTATTCAATAACAGGCACAGTGAAATAAGTTAACAGCGTTTGAGAGTAATTAAATGAACAATTAAAATAAATAAATGAAGGAATCACGATATCCTTTACACCTTTGCCCGTTGGTTTTATTTTCTAAACTTATAAATTATATCACACACACACACACACACACGCACACGCACACACACACACACACACAAATATATATACATATACACATATATCAGCAGCGAATAAACCATGGCGTGGACGACTGAAGAAAATAGGAAACTTTAAAATAAGTCATCCACTTATTGTCACTTTAACACTGGTACTTCATCATCACTATCCTCAACTGCTAATGAATCACTTTCACAATTTATTCTTTATTCATAACGATGACGCGAGTTTGAAAATAGTGAAGAGAGGTTATCAATATTATGGCGCGCACAGATTGCTAAACACACACGCATTTAAGCGAATACAGCTAATGCGTACGCCGCACGTGTATAATGTAGTAATATACCTATCATTAACATACGTTAGTAAACACACAAACGCTTATACTGTAGCAAAGGTGCCGGTCGAAATCTTACACTTTTATACTGTAGCAAAAGTATCCGACGTAATCGTACACTTTTTTCGAGCTATCTCTCATTCGCCAAGTGTGTAACGTGTGATAAAGAACTTCGTTCAAAAATTTATATACGATACAACGACATAAGGGAGACATAATTTAATATCGCTGCCACAAAGAGAATAAAACTACTTTATATTTAAACGATTTGAGAATGAAATAAGTAAAAACAATATTTCAATTCTGTAAGAGTATATTTTTTTAGGTGCGGAGTCCGCGGTAAGTGCCGTGACTGGTTCAACTTATGCTCAGTGCCACCTCTATTCATTACCCCCTCAATGACCGTTATTCATCTCCCTGAAGTCTGCGCCCTGTGCTACGGCACTGTTCGCACTACCCTAGATACGGCTCTGTCCGCTGTAAGGTCCTAATCTGACGTTAGCGGTACTTAAAGTAAAATTAAAATTTAATCCTTTGCGGACAGAGCGCCATTCAATTCTGCGGTTACTAGCAGTCGCCTTGTTCTATTTCTCTACATTGTGTCGCCGCCATTTGTAAACTACAAGAATAAACGAATGACACTAGACACAAATCATACGTGAAAAATGGTTTCCTCGGTTTGAATTTGAAAACAAACGTTTCTGAACAAAAATATCTGCATTTTTGTTTCAAAGGCAACATTCCAACTGGACAGGTCGAGGAAAATAAACAATTATTTTATATTATCGATGGCGGGCTATTGCCACACTTTAAATTCTATTGCGGGTATTTTCTTAAAGACGCTTTCATATAACGAAGCTTGCATTCGCATTCATTTTTATTTTCGTCTCATAAATGGCACCGCGCCCAATGTATCGAGTTAAACATTCAGCAACCGACACACGTACACATATACTATTGAGGAATGCAGTCGAGGGTTGTTACGTGTACACGACATACGAAGCAATCCGATCAGGAAACAAAAATCCTCACCGATGTCAGCACAGATGGGGTATTAACTTATTATAACAGTAATGTTTTAAAAGAATATACAATCACGTGCTATTCATCAAAATTCCTTGTCATTTTCCTGTTTAACGCTGGCATTCGCAAATAGCTCATTGCTAACGGGGAATTTGACCACAGCGCAGTCTTTCCCCAAGGGTATAATTAGACATGATGCAATCACACCAACGGAGCCGAGCCCCCAATACGCAGTCGGCGCGTGACCTCCGGCACGCGACGAGATGGACGTGCATAAAGCCACGTTGACTTCATATGAGTTAGATAGCATCTGCGCCCGACCCTATACGGGTCTAAGTTAGGTACGAGGTGTTCTCGCCAATTATATTATATTATATAAAAGCTAAGACTTAAAAATATTTACACGGAAATAGCAAGACTAATGAAGTACTCATAATATATTTTTTTCATATGTCGTGCGATGTGCCAAGTACAATGGCGAGCTATGCGGATTTTAAAACTATTTTCTTTCGTAATTTTACGTTTCACACGTAAAATTACGAAAGAAAATAGTTCTAGAAATATTTCTGAAAATATCCACAAAATACGTCATCTTCGAAATTGCTAAAGTCAGTATTATGAAGAAAAAAACAGCTTGACTCTAAAGCTCAGTTTTGGAGAAACGCACGATAGTTTTACGCCCCTTACGGATAAAGTAGACAACAAATTTACGTGGTTAATAATAATATAAACACCTTTAAATAGTTTAATAAAAATACTATAAGCACTTTAAAATAAATCTTTATATTATATTTGGCTACGGTGCAGTACCCCTTCGTACGAATCCCTCACAATTCAGGTTATAATTATTTTTAACAAATTTTTGGAAAGTTGTTTTGTCCATTTTATAAAAGTCAAACACGTATAATACAACATCATTGCTCAGTCGTATTGTGGACGCATTGCTGGTGTAGTAAAAAAATTCGTTCGTAAGAATTGATTTAAACTTAATTTACTTATGTTTAGTTTGCTTGGTATTTAATACAAAAAACCAAGATTAATGACCGAGCCCCAATATTATTAATGGTTCCAGAAAATGCCGCTTCGACTGGTGCAATCCAACCTTCTAGAATTTCTGATCCTTCACAACGTTCCCTTGTTTAAGAAAAAAGCGGAATCAAAACAGAAATATACGTTCTTTTTATTTATAGAAAGGAGTGAACATAACATCTGCGCAAAACTGACGTATTTCCAAGGGCAATACGATAAAGAAATTACACCCATTGTAAAATTTACTGCTAAGTGCTAAGTTATTTAAGCTCTACACGTTAGATATGCGCGTATAATGGATTATGCTTGAAAATATCTATAACGACGTTTGGCAAATATCAAGGTAATAAAGAGGGTTGCCTTTTATTTAAGTCGAGAGGCAACATTTTATAACACAAGTCATATGCGTGTTTTACAATTAAAAAACAATAATTTCAAATGTCACGTTTTTGCGTATCGTGCAGACATATATTAGAACGTCAATAACATGTTTTATGAAGGACGCTAAACGCGTGTCTCGTGCGCAGAGCGTAAAAAAACGAATGCCGAGAAACTCACGCGGACAGACATACAGTAATCGGCCGGGTCGAGCCTCCGAGCGCGCGCGCTGCTATTGGTCGGCAAGAGGAGCGTGCATCGCACCACGTTGGCAAATGTCACATTCGTCCAAAGCGTTCAAAGAACCATTCTTTTAATAATGAAACATACTTCAACTTTTATGATTTATAAATCCATAGAGGCAACCCGCTGGGCGCGAGTTTCAATTGACCGACTGGCAGTCGGTACGTGGCCAGCGTCACGTTGGCAAAATTTACGTCACTTTCCGGCGTATTCGCACTTTGATCGCGAGTCTGTTAGCTCATTGGATCTTGTCAACGCACGTGCAGTGATCTGTGTTTTTCACATCATAACATAATTATGTGATATGAGAAATATTTTGATTGGAAATTAAAGATAAACAAACTTATTTAACTCTTTGAAGCATGAACTAAAATTACCGGAGAAAAAATAACACGTGCAATTTAGTCATTTATTCCTCTAGGGCAGAAGAAGATCCTGCAAACACAATTATATTTTCTGTTAAAAGAAACTTTCTAAAAAGTTCCTAAAATGGCTCAACGATGAAGCCAATGACATAAACTTAATCGGAGGGATACATTAAAAATAACCAAGTACGTACCTCTGTAACAATGAGCGGCGCGGTTTATCAAGTTTGGTAATCATTGATCGACGACAGCCTTCTTTGTAGTCTATAACGATTTAATTAAGTTGATACTTGAGTTTAGTTTAATCGGCGTTAAATAATTATCTCGACAGGTTACATAGTTCTATTTGGATTAATTAGTAATTGTTCGTACAATGGTACGGTACATTCACGTGCCACATAGTTCCAAAGAGCAATAAAAAAAAATGCAATGCGAAGCAAAGCCAATGCAACTTTCCTTCATCTTTAATGTATTTAATACAGTTATAGCTCAGATAATAAATAACTACTGGAACAGTAAATGGCTGTATTCTAAGAAAAACAGTACAGATGTATAAACGAAATTTTCATAAATTCTTGAAAAATTCCCTACAATTTCAATTTTTTCAATGAAATTGAATTTTTTACAATTTCAATTTCACATATCCGAAGAAATTTAAGATGAATTTAAGATTTCTAGCCGTTATAGTCTAGTGGTCAAACGAGGGCGGCAAGTCAAATCAATTATTGTAGCTCTTTAAAATGCGGTTTCTTGTATTTATTGTAATGTCATGTCATTTTACCGCTCCTTATTAAATAGTAATAATTATACTTGTGTAATTTCGGAATTAATCTAAATATTGCTATTATTATTAAAGCAAATAAGAAATACTCCATTTTATTTTTAACACGTGAAAGAGATATCAGCACACTCATTGCTATAACTTCATTATCCATCTCTTTATAGACGTTGAGACAAAATTATATAAGTTTAACAATTGTCGTAATTTGAACAATAGTTTAATACGATGGCAAATGTTTACGTTTCTGACGAGAGTTGCTAGATGCTTTCCTTATTTGTTTCGCTTTTAGAATATATACGTTTGCTCATTGTTCTTAAATCAATCCCCGAATGTATCACGATGGAATGGATGTTTTTACAAAAATATTACTTTACGTGATTAAATTTATATTCTTATTTTATATGTATAGACATTATATGTGTAGACATTTCATTAACACTAAAAATGATACTCAATATTTAGCATAATTTTTCTTTTCTAAAATACGATTATCTCTTTTATTAAAGTCCTCTCGTTGACTCTACATCTTTCACCATAATTCGCGCGTGGAGCAATTGAGCCTGCAATTTTGTTCGTTATATATGACTATAATGCGTACATTGAGTCATTGGTAATAACACTTTCCCTGAGTACTTAATTTACTACTCCAAAAAATTAATTTGCTTATATATTATCATTCCAGTTAACTAATCTCCACATTTATCATTCCAGTTAAATAATCTTTTCAAGAAATCGAGCAATTTCCTTTTTATATCAGTCTTAAGTATATAAAAAAACAATTATGTGCAACCGTACCATGCGAAACTTATCAAATATGCGTTCTATTATTGCGCGAAATACGCGATATCGCAAACAATCATACATTACAGATTTATATTCCGATAGAGTTCCAAATTCTCAAATTTCGTGCTCAAATTTCACTACGCTGCAGTGAAGTTTTTTAGTCTACTCGGTGTACACAAGTAGATAAAGAAACAAAAACAATTTTTTCCATTTTCCAAATCTAATACGTTTTTTTTTGTTTTAAGCATTATACAGGTGTTTCTTACTATATATTTTTCCAGAGTGATTCGGCCCATTATTTCAAGTAATAAAAGGAAAGACAAATTTAATATTTCGATTTTTTTAATGAATTCATATTTTTTACCTTTCTCTATTAAGATTAATGTGACGAATCAAATCTAAAATGAAAGTTATGAGAAAAACGTCCCGACAATACTTTTTCGCCGGCTGATCTCATTGGTGATATTTAATTTCGAATAATTAATTTAAATAGTTTTTAAAGTTTTAGAGAGTTGTAGGATTTAATGTAATAAATGTATTAAAGTGATTTATGATAAGAAATTAGATATTTTTTAATTTCGAATCTTGAAGGCGATTATCTCATTAAGGATTGGCTTTGATGAGAAATGATGAAAAGAATCAGCTCCGCGCGAAGACTGGTCGTAAGGAAGCATATATCTATAACGAGTAATTTTCGCTACTGTAGATTTTTTTTATTATTATATACTACTTCACGAACAGGAAAACTTTGGAACAATATGAAGACGATTAATAATTAACATTGGACGTTATCAGTAAATAAAAAAACGTGAGCGACGCTATAAAAATAAGGTGGCACGTGCACGTCCGCGTGAATGATTACAAATTGGCGAATGATCGTTTTAAACTAGGCGCAATCGAAACAAACGACATACGCGACCGATCGGGAGTAACTTTATTTGTTTCATTGGCGCATTCGTCGCTTCGGTACCGATGTGTTCTAATAATAGCTAATGCGTGTTAAGTTGGGTCAAAATAATGCGTGTCAAGTGGTAAACAATGGCAAATAAAGAAGCCATTACGCGATCGGGGCGACGACCAACGGAGGATGACATTTCGCCTACCAAAGACTTTGTGGTATCTCACAACTTTTTATAAAACGAAAATAGCATCATCGTAAAGTCAATGTTAGTTTTGTAAGAAAATCGTTTTAGGGTTTCTGTAAGTGGATGCCATAAAAAGAGCCAATGAATAAATAATTTAAAATTTTTATAAAACGAAAATAGCGTCGTCGTAAAATCAATGTTAGTTTTGTAAGAAAATCGTTTTAGGGTTTCTGTAAGCGAATGGCATAAAAAGAGGCAATGAATAAATAATATAAACTTTTTATAAAACGAAAATAGCGTCATCGTAAAAATCAATGTTTTGTAAGAAAATCGTTTTAAGGTTTCTGGAAGTGAATGGCATAAAAAAAAGGCAATGAATAAATTATATAAACTTTTTATAAAACGAAAATAGCGTCGTCGTAAAATCATTGTTAGTTTTGTAACAAAATTGTTTTAGGGTTTCTGTAAGAGAATGGCATAAAAAGTACACTCATAGTTTCGTTCGTAAGTAACATCACCAAAGACCTTTCATCTTAAACCGATTGTGATGAAATTTTACAGAAATACGTAGCTGAATTACGTGAATATATAAAGGAAAAATAGTTTTACATTTTTTGGAGTATCAGCCTTCATCTATCGAAGTTGGGGCTGAAGATTTATATTCTCACAGCCTTAATCAAGTGGAGTGTCATTGAAGATATCTACCTAGGTGTCTACCGGCTAATTTCTAACATCACCTTGATTCGCCTTACCGAACGATGCATTACCAGTTAGCGTTACTAGACGCCTGTATTTCCCTGGACGTATTTTTAACCATATTTTAAATGTCCCATCAAGACAATCGAATGAGGGCAGAAAGCGTTGAAGACAAAACTATTCTAGCTCCCCGCCCGAATCTCCCCGAAATAAACGCAATCTTATTAAAATATAAACCATATTTATAGTATAAATTGAATTATGTAACTGTAACAGTATAATATAAATTGCTTTCTGAAATTAAAAGAACACCTGACTTTTCCTATCTCCTATTAAATTATGAAATGCTATCTCACAGATAAAAAAATCTGGCAAACCTAATATCAATGGACATACGTGAAATTAAAAATAAATCGAGCTCTCTCTAAAATTTCCATATAAACCTTTTTTCAGCTTTAACTATACACGAGGATTGTTTTGGAAGTGAATTTCAAATTAAAAACAAAACTCCTTTAATTTTTCGAAATTATCAACTCATTTAATTTTTCTACATTATCAATTCATTTAATCTTTCTACATTATCAACTCATTTAATTTTTCAACATATTCTTTCAATACTTTAATGAAACAACCAAAAATATTTTTTTCCAAAATTGATAAATAAGCATTTGTATGCGTTATAACTTTATCAGTTAAGATAAATAATTGTACAGCGATAAAATTTTTAATTTTTGGGAAGAAAAACAGTCGCAGGGAGCCAATCTGTGATGCACAGAGGACAAAGCAGGAATTCGACTAACTCGAGCAATCGCTGATGAGTGACTAGGCACGTCATCGTGATGAAAGGATATTTTCTTCATTAAATCCTTTCAATTTAGCATCAAATTTGTCCATCACGGAAGCATAATATGCCCCAGTTATCGCTTTTCCCTTTTCTAAACAATTAATACCTTGGAAATCCCAGAAAATAGTCGCCATTGTTTTTTCAGCCGGTTAAACAGTTTTCGCTTTCTTTGCAACACATTCGTCAATCAAAGCCCAAACTTTTGATATTTTTCTCAGTGTATAATGATGAAATATATCTTTTCCATCTGCTGTGGCACATCGATGAAACAACTCACTTTTATTGCACTTAAACTTATCCAAACACTGCTGAGAAATATTATGCTATATGGTTTTTAACCGACTGTCAGCAAGCGCAGCACCTAACTTGCCGAGAGCCGAAATGTTCATGCAAAACACGTTCATTCGATACGTTCACAATGATGGTTGTCCCACAAATCTTTATTCGATAGTTTTTCTAAATAATTACACGCACTTTGTTGATCATTTTATCCACAGTGACTTCAAATGAACGTTTTGGGCGCTCTATATCATTTGTGCTGGTTCAACCACAATAAAATTCCTAAACCACTTGTGAACCATCCCGTGATACGGAGCAGAGTCCGTATAAAACTTCTCGCGTTTTCCTTCAGTTTTGTTAGTGGTTTTTCCATTTTTACGGTTCCGTACCGTAAAATGAAAAAAAAACTCTTATAGTATCACATCGTTGTCCGTCTGTCTGTCTATTAAAATCCTTTTTCTCAGGAGTCCGTAGAGGTATCAAGTTAAAATAATATAAATGCTTAAGTCTATAGTCTCTTGGAGCTGTGAAAAAATCAAGCTTCTAAGTCAACGCAATCAAAAAATATAGCCATCACATCTTTGACGTAGAATAATGAAATTTAGCAACAAACGAGGCCTCTCCGAACAAGTAAAGGAAAATATCTGAAAATTGTTAATTTCTAATTATTTCACATAAAAATATTTTTTTCAAAACATGCGTCTGTGAAAAGTATAGTTTGAATGTAGGGGAACGTTGTAGGTAGAACGAGTAAATGAGTGATCTCGTAAAGATTCCGTTTTTTCCCCTTTTGTGTTATGCAACTTTAAAAATTGACACAAAGTTATCACTGATACGCTGTATGTATCGTATACACTTCGTAACTAAGCCTAACACAAGAAGCATTCACAATTGAATGAAACTACGTGATGTAGTATTATTTCTACTTAGATATCCCACCTGAAGATTTTGATCTTTGCTAATATCCAACCTGAAGATGTTGTAATATAACGAAACCTAGGTCGTGGTAAAGAAATTAAAGAAAGTAGAAATAATACTACATCACGTAGTTTCATTTAATTGTGAATAATAAATTTCTACAAAATTAACGCCAAATATATTCAATACAAGAAGCATTATCCGCGATATATACAACCCGTGGCTATATACTATATACAACCCATGGCGTCATATTATAATAAATGTGCCATTAGCGCTCTAAAAGTGGTCTCCAGTAATTTGCAACAGTAATTTGTCTAATCTTCAATACCACCATCTCTATTACGTGCATATGTGTTTTTGGAGTCTCTTTTTCTTTGATAATAGCTCGCGCGTGGCAAAAAATATGGTTAAGTCAAGGAGGATAGAGTGATCTGTGGGTTAAGGCCATATTTTTTGTTTCTTTTTACACGAGTACGAGTATAAATTTAAAGTAATGCCTATTAGAATCCGGCTCCATTGTTTGGAGCCCACACGAAGCCAGCTTGATGATTGAACGTGTCCAAAAGACGTTCTTTCGATATCTGTAGATGAGCCAGTATGGTCATCTACTTCCTACCGATTACCTCTTGGGTATGCTAGGTTTTCATCCCAGGTCTCTGCGGTGCACCGCGCAGTCAAAGGTCGTATGCCTTGTGATCAACTCAACACACCACAGCGATGAAAATTTAGTCTGTATAGAATGGCGGGCGTTTTAAAGCTTTTACTATCACATTACTATTAGATTTTATATGACTGGCATTGTAATTTCTCAGAAAGACACATCACCGCTACATGACCGATATAGCCGGATTTGATAACATTTGTGAACATTGCGTCAGTCAAATAAGACTGACGCTGTCTGTATATCAAGACCGGCCTTAAATGTAAAAAATGTAATCGGCAGATGAACATGGGGATATTTTTCCCCTGATTTGAGTACATGCGTGAATTTAAAAAGAAATTACCTCGATAGGGCGCCTGACGAAACGAGGCCAATTACGTCGTGGCATTATTAAAAGTTCATTATTCAGATGGACGACGCTGATAAGAAGTTCCGAGAAAGTAAAACACTCAGTTCAGGACAATCCAATCTAATCGCTTTTATTCGACGAAATGGGAATTTCAATCGCCGTGATACATAGCCGTCAGGTGATATGACAATGTCAAGTGGAGAGAAATGGGACAACTACACCGCGCATACATACTTTCTGCTTTGTGGAATGTCGCATTTTATCGCTTAATTTTATTGTTGGGCCTTTAGAGTAATCTTATTTTTGAACTCGTAATAGACTAATCAAGGTGTCCAATTTACTTCAGTTTTATATGAAAGGTACTCTAATAAGATTTTCACCTGGAAAACGAGGTATGGCACAATGTGTAGAAAATATGGAAGTTTTAAGAAAATTCTTAGGGCTGTTTTGAAGAAAATCCATTTCATTTTTAAGAGGAAAAATGGGCTAAAAGTATTTAAAAAACTTAAACATAAAATTATTTATTTTATAAATCGGTCCAATTATCTGGACGTTGGATTATGTGATTGACGTAAGACACACGCGCGCGAGTATATTTTTTAATTTAGAATTTCTTATGTTTTGGAACCAATTCCAACAAAACCTTACTTTGGTCTTTTTGGACGAATACAGTAGTACTACAATCGTTAAATAATCCCTTGTTAAATTGGTTTTCATAATTGGGACGGATTTCAACTTTGTTCAAATGTATGTTAATAATGATAAATACGAAAGCATTGTCAAAAGTTCATTTGCTAGGTGTAATCACCTCGCTCAGTTTAAACCTTACATAAGGACGACAGTTTGAAAAGTTAGCTTCAAAATCCATCATCATGATTATCAAGAATAACGCCATTTGCAATATCCGACCAGCGCACGAGAATGCGGAACTCGATGACGTGCGAAGTACGCGCAGCATGAATAGGTGTGTGCGCCCAGCCCCGGCCGCACGTGAGCGCCCGCACGCCCCCGGACAGGCCTCCAGCTGCGTGCCAAAATGCATTACGCAAGAGCCGTTGCGACTTGCGAATGACACCGTTTCATAATCGCGAGCAGCGCTATCTAATTTGAAGGGCATTTAATGTCATATTTATGAAAAGACTGAGCGTCGCCAGGCGGTGCCCGGGCGGAAATTGACTTTGTACCACATGTTCCATCGGTATTATGTTACTTTCATTTTCTTTATAATTTCGGCACATAACCGAACTATCCCCCACGTACTTTCATACTGTACTTATACTGTTTAATTCGTGTTAACTGTACTTATACTGTTTAATTCGTGTTAAAAACGGTTCACATGTGGCTATTGACACGACGATGAATTGTACGGAAATTTGTTAACCTAAAATACGATAAAATAATTTGATTCACGAAGAATGACTTAAATCACCTAAGATAATTATTGCCAGTTGTGAGTCTAGATGGGCATTTCTTGTTTTGTTAGCGACTCTACAAAATTTCGAAGAATAATCCAAGCGTTACCTCTAGTACCACCCCTATGCCGTAGGATAATTATAATCATTTGTATTATCAAGATAATTTTAAGAAGATGAAAATGTACGGACGATCGCTGATAAACAAAGAAAATGTCATTCATCTCCGCCAACTGTAGAAGCATTTCAATGCTCAGAGTTATTTTTAGGAAAATAGAAAAACGTTAGTACTGATTGACAAATATTACAAGCATTCATTTGTGCACTGCGCACTTTGAGTTGGTAGGTAATTTTCTAATTTCCTAATAAGCATTCGTAATTTACAGAGTAATGAAAGAAAAGTTAACGAAGGGGCAAATATTTATATAAATTTTAAGTTTACGAATTATATTATGGACTCTAAACAAGACATAAACTTGTCTTCTAACATTTCCACGAAGAACAAAGGAATATAAATGCATTTATAAAATATTTAATCAAATATTAACATAAATGAGATAGTTTAACATAACTAAACTAGATAATGCTTTGTTTGAAGAAGACATAAAATTAAAACAAAAAAACACACGCCATTAACAAATCAATAAATTATTCATTTCGATGGTAAATTTCGCTAATTTTTAACATTTATCGCTGTTATTTGTATTATAAAAACGTAAACATAATGCAGATAACTTAGATTAAGGAATCAGTGCACACGATTCAAAAAGTGACATTTGCTGTTATCCCAAAATTAAATTAGAGCACTAGAATGATTCCAAAATTGACCAAGGATGATTGCAATTTTCTTTATCAGAATAATTAAATTATTGCAATTATCCTTGCACTTCAATTATCCTTTGCAATTATCCTTATACTTCAATTATATATTAGAATCATTTAAACAACCTGCGCACAGGTATTCACTGTGTATAAGTACTTCATGAGACAGCAATGCTTTACCTATGTTGCCACACAACCACGCCTTTGTTACTATCAAGTGTACTCAATCTGTATATTTCGCCAATAATGGCGTTCAAATAATCTATTAATATTAGGTTTTCCGACAAGTCAATTTCTACTATTATGTCGTTACATAAGTAAATATCGTTTTAGTAACAGATAAAAATACCCAATAGTTTATGTTCTATGAGGATTTATTGAATTCCAATGCAAACTCTTTATAATGAAACCCAAGGGACCGAGTATTTTCTTTCATTATAGAGAGTTTTCGCTTTATGGAGTGTTTAAATGAAATATATATTACAGGATCAATACCGCTAAATTTCGGTTTCATTAACTTCTTACATGAACTTCCTTCCATTTCAGTCTTTAGTATCTTCTCCTTACTTCTCCAAGTGATAGGCACAGTCAAGTCCAAAACGTCTCCCGACATCACTTTCCTTTTCTCCTTGCTTTATCGCTTATCGCACGTATGAAAGCCACTTTCTGATCTACACACATACTTTTCCTCTTTGTAGCCATGTTTGCTCTTTAAACGACTGATCAAGTGATTATACGAAAGAGATAATGTAAAGATTCAACTTAACCCAGTAAATACGTGTGCCTAACGAAAACAGCTGTAATGATAGTACACAATAACAACAACAAAACAATGTCTATTCGTCTTTCGAGTTGTCGGCGTACGTAAAGTTAATTTCGGAGCCTATTGGTAATAAATATGTACTTAGTAATAATAAACAATAAACAACTTTTGCGGCCTAAACATTGTCTTTTCGTACGTAATAGAGAATGGCGGGTTCGTTACAAAGGTGTACGGGTTACAAGGCAACCCAAGCAAGATCAAGCAGTGGTTACGTTATAGAGAGTTTTACATTATAAAGAGTGTCATTATAAAGAGTTTAAACTGTATACAGGGCCACTCGGATCTTTCTTCACCTTTGCGGAGGTCTCGTAATGCCATCTTCGTATGTATCGTATGTGTAAAATATCGAAATCAAAGTGTATTTTTATATCATTTACTGAACGAAAATTTTCACCAGGGAGATAATTTTAAATGGAACAAATCAATAATAATTGGAAAGAGCAATATCTGAAGAATATGGAAGACGAATTAAAACATCCAAATCAACCGACAATAATTTATTTCTTATTCTAAATTGTGAATGAGGATTACAAGTCTAATTTTGCCTTACCGAGGCGGAAAACCTCACGCCTCGTTTTTCGTTAATTCTGGCCATATTCTGACAGTCATTTTCATAAATTTATCCAATTCACAATTTTGAATAGATCGTGTAACTATCAATTAATACATTTTTTGGAGTTAATACTATTACGTTGCAGAAGTAGCTTGTAACAAACTATCTCCTTCTAATCACAGTAAATGCAGAGCAAAACTTTATTAAGCACCAAGTTTAGCCATAATTAAAGGCTCTGTACAAAGATCATATCATTTGGTCCAAGATTAGTATCTTCAAAAAAGCAAATCACACATTTTTACGTGTGATTCAGTAATTTTTCGCTCGGCCAATTCATCATTGTGAAGCGGCAATTACAACGATTGACGCGACCCAACTTTGTCAGAAGATTATGGACGCAAAGAAGACAACTGAAAACGATGACATCAGCGCTTGAAGTGCAAGTCTGTAGGTTTATATAAACACTGTATTATGTAGTGTTTGTACACATGCGCGAAACAAATTTATAGCGTCCGTCTATGCAAATGTTCCGTATGAAATTACTGTATCTTTCTCTTGAATGTCATTGCTCTCTTTAAGTTTTTTTTCGTGTTAATATGCCCTAGTGATCTTAAATATAGTATTTGTGATAAATCTTATTCCTCCTATTTACCGTTGTATATGTGGTTCTAAGAGAAATTAAAAACTTAAAATACTTTGATTTTGCCTTTGCTATGATCAATGAAATATAATCATTATAATATTTACACGAGGCCACAATCAGCCTCTTATTACTTCACCTCGCGACCTCAAAGAATCACTCAACTAAAAAGTAAGTTTGCCAAATGTAATTTGATTCGATAACGTACTTCTTTTAATTCATCCCTTACTGCGACACCAAGTGAAACTAGGAGGGTTACTCTATAATTTCTGGACACAGTAATTGAGCTTTTTGAAAAGCTTAATGCGCTCGTAAGCATTGACGTTATTATTAAGTAGATACGTTAAGGATTCTTATAACATAAATAAAGAAGTTGTTCTAGGTAGCACTTACAGGGAGACTACAAAGAAAGAGGCAGAGTTAAAGAAAGCATAAAGGAAATAGTATGATATATGATAAAGACATGGCAATAGGCTAGTTTCCATTAAGAAGTAATCAGATGGATTGTTGTTTCTAATGTTTAATATAGGAGATAGCAAAAAACAAAATTATTTGTTATTAAAAATAAAGATTTAAAATTCACATTAAAGTGAACACCAATTCACATTATTAAAGTGAACACCAATTACACAATTCACATTAAAGCGAACACCAATTCACATTATTAAAGTGAACACCAATTACAAAATTCATATTAAAGTGAAAGCTTTACGTCGCACGTCGCAAAACGCCATTGTTATTGACATTTTCTTATACAGAACAGAGTATTTGATTAATTTTTCATTTTTAAACATTTTTGTTAAGTTGACACAGTTGTCCTCAATTACATGTTAAAAGAAAAGTAAGATGCGCAATGGAATCGGGTTTTAGCAAAGCAAACGGTAGTAATTTGCCCAAAATTGAGGCTTGGTAGATTTTTCGCGTCAAACAGTGACTTCTTTTCGTCAGAATCTCGGAACGTTAAAACTTCAATTATACACAAGTATAAAATAAGCTGAAAAATATTATTTCAGTTTGGTAGTCAATAATCGTTTATTTTTACACACGTATTATATAAGGTAATTGATACTGGTTTTGAGATTAGATTTCTGAAGTATAAACATAAAACCAAAATAACTTAACTTCAAATCAGGCATTATCATTTTATCAACAAAATTTGTAAACATAATGACTGAAAAATTCATCAGTATTGCTTTAAATTTAGAAATAGATTGTGTGTGAGTCATATTAATTTGTTCGTCTGTAATCAACTGTATTAGCTCACAGCTTAAACACTTCGATGTTTTTCTGTAGAGAACACAATTCGAAGTAATCGTTGTAACACAGTGAAAACGCAGTTTATCGAATAGGTACTTAAACTGCAAATAAATACTTAAATCAAAATGATCTTCACAAAAATACATTCTTGAATCTGTAGATAAATTACGAGCATCCCTCTTGTCAGTTTTAGCCACTTTTCCCGTATTTATTTATTATTTGGAACATATTCAAATAATTTGTTTGGCGTTTTTACAGTGAGACACTACACAGCACTTGCAATAAAACGAATTGATTTTTATTTACACAAAAAAGCAACTGCTATACACAGACATGATTGTGTTGATTTGTTTCACGCGGCGTGACGTCATGATAGTCTGAGCGTTTCCGAGGTAAATTTAAATTGTTTTTTTAAAACTCAAAATACATAATGTAAATGTTTCATTTTCGGAAAAATATCATTTTTTGATAAAATACCTAGATATTAAGGTACAGTATTAATTAATTTTCCAAATTTAGCCAACTAGCCCATTATCATGCCTTTTGGCGATCTCTTTCAGAGCGCTAATGGTCTATGACGGCTTCGCTCGTAAGCGTAAAACGTTTCAATGTCAACACAGAGTTAGCGACAAAACAAATAAATGGGATCAGGTCAATTACCAGACATGACCTGTCGGGACGTGCACGTTTTATTCCCTGACTTTTAATAGAATTGCATCGCATAATTTCTGAACCCAAATAAACTTCTGTTATGTATCTTTTAGATGGCTCAATTGACATTTATGTTCCAATAAAATGGTTTAGAGCAGTGTGTTACGTTCCAAAGTCTTATTGATTTGAAACATCTATAGGGGCAGGTATAAACCGGATCGTTGGCGTGGCGACGGGTCGCCACGCTATACTAAGGTATATATATATATATATATATATATATATATATATAGTCTATAAGTAGTAGAGTGTACGGTATGGCGACGTGTCGCCATGCGCAACCGACTACGCGACCCCCTCCTCACTCAGTTCGACGCTGTTGTTTACTACGGCACACATAACCTGTGCTTTATTATTTTTGTATTAATTGTAAATAAATGTTTATTAAATAAAGTCATCATTTTCTGTAAGAAATTCGTAATACTTTATTTTTTCATTACGCTATATTTAGTTCCTGTAATAATCTTGTCTTTTATGCATATTACTTGTACGAACACGATGTTTCATCTGCCAGGCGTCCCGCGACGGCGCACTGTTCTTTTATATTTTTATTTTTTTTACTTGTCGTTTTATCACTTCTATTGTCGCATGAATTTATTTTAATTGTTTTCCTGTTATAGTTCATTCGTTTGTTTGTCCTGGATGAATGGTTTAGAAAGTTCAGTAAATACTTTTTAAGCTCTGTAAGATCTTAGACGGAATTCATCTTTGAAGAGCGACGGGCAAAAGAAACCGTCAAATGGCATCCATGCACCCAAATCTAAACAAAGATGGCCATGGCAAGACCACCCAAGACATTAAAAGTGGTTAAGTAATAGTTTGAACTTTCTGTTCAAATTTGTCCGAAAACAAATAAGATGTATTATAAACTCGCTGTCAGTCCCGGTTTTGTCGGGGCAACAAAAACACTATGACTGCATTTTGCTTCAATCGCTCTACAATATTTATTTACGGTTAACTTATTTACTACGTGCGTTAGTCAAGCGTAGAACTGAACGGTTTAACCTTGTAACGTAAAAACGCTTATAACAAAAAATGTATAACAGTTAGCCGTATATATCCTGCAACTTTTTGCTAGATTCCCTTACATATAGATATACACACTGCAAAATTATTCAAACACTATTTTAACGTAACTATAACGGTTTAGTTTAACCGTTAGAGTGCCGACGATCGCCATCGCGCTCGTGCGCGTACTAACTAAATATGCCACGAGCGCGATGGCGCTCGCGAAATCAGTTGCTGTTTGGCGCGCGGTAGGGGAGGTCGCTCGCACGCATCGCTAATTTTTTATATTTCTACGTGTTACATAAAATTCAAATTATAATATTATTAGTAATTGCAATATAAAAAGGATCCAGAAAAAGAAAATTTTTAACCCAGAATGTCGGAATACGAAAATAATTGGAGTGAAAATAACCTTTTTCCAAGTTGTGAAGAAAGTTATAGTGGGAGTGACATTGTGGTGCGCTCACAAATTGGCATAATGCAAATTTTGAGTGATAGTGATAATAGTGACATAACAATTATTTTGCTGATACGGAGGATGTACCGGACTGCGAAAATACGATGTGACCTTGATTTCAGTTTTTGTTATAATTTTTGTTCACAATATATATTTCCATAATTTTCTTTTTATTTTATTATCCTTGTACAAGTTTTTATTAAGAAAACACCGAGAAAATGATTAAAATTGGATAATTTTTGGAAGAGATACAGTTTATTTTCGAGACAAGGTTTAAAAAACAAAAGTTTTCTTTGGCATTTTTAAGTATATACGAGTAAAAAACAATGGCACTAAAACGGTTAACAACAACGGTTTAACTCGACAATATTTATATTGCCAAATTTTGCAATCTTATTTTTTATATATATTTTCATTTTATCTAAAATACCCTCTACATAATTTTAAATCGAACTTAACAAAAAAATATATTCCCGACTCTATTCGGCATCTTTTACTTAAATCGTTATTGCTCATTATCCACAAGTTTCAAAAAAATATTGCACAACTTATGTACATCTAAATGCTATAAATTGTATGACGATGAAAGTTTCGGCTCATCAGATAAGCTATTCTTTGCGAAACCTATAACCCAACAAACAAAACCTTCCTCTTTATGACATTAGTATAATAAAGCCAATTTATTTCCAGCAAATATCAAAGGTATGAGTACACCTGGATGCAAAACGATTTTAACTCACTAATCGGGAATTATGACGTTTTTTATCACTTGACGTGAATTTCTAGCGCCGAGCGCATCTTACGATTAGTCAGCGCCGCGCCACCGCTGAGTAAATATTAGCTATCCAATTTACGCAAACCACTACGAAATAAATATTAACAAGAATTAATCTTATCAATTTCCTTGTACTCGTCGGTGTTTGTAATGCGGTGGGCGCTGCAGCAAAATACAGCACGCGATTGGGCTTCGTAGAAGACACGGATCACTGTCGCAATGCGCACCAATTTGCCGCGACACGCTGATGTAGAGTTGCGAGAATCTAATTTTCTTCCTTCGTTGCCACGTCATTGATAGAGATTAAGCAAAACTGCGTTTTACATTTGAAATCAAGTCTTTAATAAAATTGTATATAGCTAAACTAAGAATATCTTAAAATTATCTATTTTTTAACCTATGTACGTAACATTGGTTTAACACTCGATGATCAAAAAAATCAAACCATGAAGCGGCAAGTTAATATCAATCTTGTAAATTTTCCTGTATTTGTTTGGGTCGGCGTGTTGTTAACACGGTGAGCGTAGTCGCAGATCATAGCACGCGATTAGACTTGATGGGGTCGAGTTGAGCTGAGCGCCAATCTCCGTGACATGGGTCGAGTTGAGCTGAGCGCCAATCTGCCGTGACGCGGTAATCTGGAGTGGCCAGAATCTGACTTTGTTTGTTCGTTGTCACTCCATTGATAAAGACGAAACAAAAACGCGTTTTACATTTGAAATCAAATCTTTAATTTAATTTTGTATAGTTAAGCTAAGAAATGTTAAAACTACACCTACATACAGAAATTTAACTCTCAATGTTGAAATTAAACCACGAGGAAATTAGTAAACCTCAAGAAAATTTATTTTTTACTATTTTCCTTTATTTCATTTGCAGGAAAGTTATATTAGACCTTGTTTTGAATAGTTACAAGGGCCGCTCAAGGGTTGTTGTGTAAAAAAAATCGGCGCTACAAAAATTGTATTTAATTGCGTTTTTTGTCAATAAACACTTAAGAAACAAATAATTAAATATTGAACGTAAACGAAGCGAAGAAAATGTAAAAAGTGTAATGTGTAAAATTACGTCAAAAGACGTTGGAAATTCAATATTTCATAGTTGTTGTAAAAGGACTTTTTAAATATATTTTTCCTACATTACATTGTAATTAGGTGTTTTTGAGTACTCCTTGATGTAAAAAACACTGAAAAATTAACTTTTGACGAAAAACAAGCGCGAGGTCATCATGTCAAGAGCGGGTGTCATCATCATGTCAAGCGCGGGTGTCATCATGTCCTTAGCTGGATACGTGTTAAGACTCGTAGTACTGGGAACTTTAACACTTTCGCTCTATTTCCCTGCCAATCAATATAATCATTAGCTTTAAGAAAATTGTTGTACATGTCTATTAATTTACCTCTTGTATTTTATATCCACAAATAAATTATATTATTATTATTATTACGTAAGTTTATTGTACAATCTCAAAAACAGTAATAAAGATTAACAACAAATACGCCTAATTCAGGCCTTGGATTAAATTTTGTTTAATTAAGGGTAATTACACTTGCGCGTAATTAGTGTTCTGTGCGATCAGTCTTTTTACATAGCTTTGATTAGGTCACCACTACTAGGTACGCCAAACTTCAACATCAAAAAATCTCTGAGAAAAATGCATATGACGGGCGGACCGACACCTAAGTTATTTCATAAATAATCAATCCGTTTTGTCAATTATGGTACGGAGCATGAAAAATATTTCTCTACCAAATGAACGGGATTACGCCAAATTTCAACATCAAATAGTCTCTGAGAAAAATGCATTCGACGGCCGGACCGGACCTGAGTTATTCCCTAAGTAATCAATCCCTATTGCCAATTATGGTATGGAACATGAAAAATATTTCTCCAACAAATAAAGGGGATAACGCCAAATTTCCACATCAAATAGTCTCTGAGAAAAAAGCATATGACGGGCGCACCCACACCTAAGTTATTCCATAAGTAATCAATACCTTTTGCCAGTTATGGTATGGAACATGAAAAATATTTCTCTAACAAATGAACGAGATAAATAAGACACGGTACATGCGACAGTGTATATGTGAATCGAAAGAGGTAAATCCGGAGGTTAATTGACTTACCTCCAGAGAGGGGTGACGTAAGTAATCTCGGTGACAGCCTACTATAATTTTGCTTATTGGCTTAGTCACTCATTTAGAATATTATAAGTTAGAGGGAAAAGGTGATAAACTTATCTATGTATATATAATATATACGTATTATGTATAAAAGAGTAGGTGAATGACTAACAGCCCAAACCACTGGCACCACAATTTAAACATTTTACACCTCTTTTGTTAGGTCACAAACATCCAGTAAAAAAGGATTTCGTAAGACTTCCACGAAAACGGGGAAAATGAGATTTTTGCTAATGAACTGCGAGACATTAAAATAATAGCCTCAGCCTTCGGTACCAAACACTGGATAACTTTTGTTACTAAATACCATTAGGCATTTCGCGACGCACCTGTGGGAACGTGCATAAGGTCAAGTTCAGCCGCTTAAGCTGATAGGAATTGATCTAATGGAGGACTGCTTTTCATACGGACATTTTAGGGGCCTTTCTTTACATTTTCTTTTTGATAATGGAATTTTAAGAAAATGAATTCGTGATATATTTTATGACGTTTAGTACGAAAGGTGGTCGCTCTTTCACTAGACTAAATTGACGCGATTTATGATTTGCAGACCGATTTCCATCTCTCCCTGCCACATTGCGAGACCGACTGCCAAACGGGCGCGTGTAAAATATTGGCAGACGATGCAAAGTGCGCGTTTTGCAAATCATGCGAAAAATACCTCGTCTCGGAGTAAACATTATGATGCTCGAGGACGAAGCTACAGCACGATATAATAATATATTTAAACCTTAGAAGCACTGCAGTATCGCTGTATTAACACAGATTTAGCATTAAATTATATGCTGAAGAACATTTGCTATGATCATTGTTAATCCATTTTACTTACAATGCAAAGTTTTACAGGTTTTTTGAACAGGAAATCAAGCAGCGCAAGGTATTCATGTATCGAATAGTGATAGAATTACTGGAAATATTTGTTTCTCCGGTAATTTTAATTCATGTTTCACAAGGTTAAGTTAGGTTTAAGGAATCATTTCGGTAGTGCACTATAATATACTCATCAACTATTCGTTGTCCTCGTGGCCACTCTCGATAGAATAAAGAACTACACAACGAGTACTGCTTGTGGTCGAGTACTGAGAAAATAGTATTTTAAGAATTAGGACTTCCCATTCTGTCCTGTCCCGTGGATGGAACGCGGAGATAACTAGCGACATCGTACCTGCTTAGATTCATTTATCGACGTAGACTACTGCAAGCGTTAGGCCCTTCATACACAACGCAAGTCTCCGATACCAATATAGTACAGTTGTACAGTTATGTCGCAAACATCTTGTCGCGCACACTTCTTACATGTCGCTACTGAAATTACGAGACTCGCATTGCCAACCATCAGTCATCTAGCAACCGTAGTAGTGTTCTCACGGCTTGTAGCATGATATCTGACACAAGTAATGATGAGGCTATTATTTTCGCTTGCTATCGTTATCGAGGGAGAAATTGTCTTTCTAGATTCATCCGTATTTAGAAAGAAATATAAACTTTACATTGTTGCAGCACAAGAATTGCAGCAAACAGATGCTAAATTCCTAGCTTTCCATGAC
Source organism: Druceiella hillmani (assembly GCA_039881145.1). NCBI lineage: Eukaryota > Metazoa > Arthropoda > Insecta > Lepidoptera > Hepialidae > Druceiella > Druceiella hillmani. The sequence goes on along the minus strand of JAYKKI010000072.1, from coordinate 1,179,891 downwards.
CTAGGTTTCTTTGTATGACAACATCTTCAGATGGGCAATTAGCAAATGTTGTCATACAACGAAACCTGGGTCATGGTAAAGAATTAAAATAAAGTAGAAATAATACTAAATCACGTAGTTTCATTTAGTTGTGAAAATTGTTTTAACTTCGGATAATAACGTAAAATAGTTCAAAGTAGTTTACGTCATAATCCTGAATCGTTTTCAAGAATATTTAGATTAAACGTTTGTTTTCTAGCAGAATTTTTAAACGCTTATGGTTTTATCGGATCGTAAGTTATTAGTCGTGCTTAAATTCTTGTTGAAGTTGTTTCTAACATCTCTAAATATGAATATAGTCTTATGAATTCTTTTCTCGGCGGAAACAGTTTTACATCAATTAATTGGCCATTTTGTTATTATATAGGACGCCTTAAAAATTACCTATATGCTAACTCCGGATTAAAACTGTTTAGGTGCTTTTGACGAGAAGCACATAAGAATAGAAAAGTTACCCAACTCAGGATCAAGTAGCTTCAATTATAAATCATTCCATTTTATTATTCTCTTGGCCTGCAGTGACGCTGGAGGCGTGTTTATTTTTATTGAAACAGGATTTGCTGGCAGAAATAGTGACGGTGGTGATTTCGGATTGATATTCCACCACCTTCACGATTGTCCAATTATATTTTTTTTCGATACCAATTGTAAATTACCATTTTATTTTGTAGGAGATGAAGTATTCCCTTTACAACGTTATTTATTAAGGCCTTATCCACAATGAGTTCTTGATAAAGCCTTATCCACAATGAGTTCTTGATAAAGCCTTATCCACAATGAGTTCTTGATAAAGCCTTATCCACAATGAGTTCTTGATAAAGCCTTAAATCGTTATTTTTTTAATTTTCTTCTTTACTTGTGCTTTAAGAACTCGCATTATTCCGACTTTCATGATTGTAGAATGACCGGAAGTTCCCTATTGGTTTTGATTATTAGTGAATTAGACCATTGAATGGATAAAATATACTTTTTTAAGGGTTATATCTTTTTATTGTGTGAAACATAAAACCAAAAAACTTTTTAATGTGTGAAATTTTTACAGCAGTATAAGGCTCTCAGCATACTTACCGTTTCTGAGATAAAATATTTTGACAGACAGGCGGACGGACAATTTCATTTTGAGGAACCTAACAACTAAATAAACAACGATATAATACTTATTATAATCAATAACACTTTGCCTCTAACTACTTGGCAAAGTGTCAAAAGTTTTCCTTCAAAAAAAGTGGTTGATGATAAAAAAATCCAGTGACTTTATTAGAATTCCACACATCAAAAGGCAATAAAGCTACTAAATAAAAGTATTACAAGGGCCCCGTACGCCCTTCGGTACAAACACAAATTTAAACATTTAAGGGAACACAGAGTTTCTATAAAACTATTACCAAATATATATTAACGTTACTATTCACTATTAGCTATGTCCGCGACTTCATTCGCCAGTGGACCTTTGGAAAATATTATTAAATTAACTTTAAGATTAATACACGTAACGCCATCTATCGTAATAATTATAAAAGTAGTTTACTATTGTAATTATTATGATAGATGGTGTTACGTGTATTAATTATTTTAAGTATGTACACTTTGTACTCACAGACAAACGGACGCACATTCCAAATGCCACGTGTATTCTATTCATTAAATATTTTTTTTCCATAAATATGTTCCATGCCCAGACAAATAGGTACAGAGGAATATTTTCATAGCCTAACCTGACTTTCATAGCCGTAAAAATATCGTGAATTTCTCAAAATTACTTTGCCGTTGTTACTTATATTTTTTTGTATTTAGCTGTCTCTAGCTCTCTAGTAGTATAGTTTATTAAATAAAGGAGAAGCGAAATATCGAAGTCGAATTACAGCTTCTTTAGGTAAAGGCGTTTTGACGTGAATACGTCTTTAAATTTGCTACCATACGGGGGCAATTCAAAAAACCTAATGATAACAAAATCGGAGGATACAGTTTGGCGTTACAGTTTCGAATCTATCCTCTACATCAAAAATTAAACAATACCACTGGATAGCTAAAGGATCAAAGAATTCAGTACGATAAGAGATGAGCATTACAGTGACGCATCGCGCGCGGTGGAGGGGGAAGCGCCGCCATTTTGAGGTTATTTGCTGCGTATCGAGATTTGCAATTAGTATAACTTTTTATTCGGAAAAGCTACGATGTTCGTTTAAGTTTTAATCGTCAGCTGTCGTCAAAATCTATCGATTGTATATAAAACATTAGTTTAAAGTAGTAACAGTGAATATAATAAGGTGTTAGAATAAAAACATATTTTCAGAAATATATATTTAAAAAATATAACCCGTTACATAGATATATTCACGTACAACACACGGCCGTGTCCATGACACAGCCACACGCCAAATTTTTTTTGAGATAGACGTGGTAACACAATAGGTCTAAAAATATAAAACCTAAAAATCCACCAAATAGTTGCATTTCAATAAAAAAAATTAAAATCACTTCGGCGATCTATTCAAAAAACAACTCAACGATAGTTTACTCAAACAACAACCCAACGATAACCCCCAATTCCTATAGAGAAATAAAAAAATGTTTTTTTTTCACGGAGAATCCTTCATTATAGAAGAAATTTAATTTTAAAATGACTCAGTATAATTTCTAGTCGCAGGCCAAAGTACTCCACATTATGCGTAAATTTTAAGTCCCTATTTTACTTCGTTTAGAAGTTAGAAGATTTCGACAGACAAATGTACAATAGGATGGAAGGACAGACGACGCCATAACAAGGTTCTTTGCAGACTCTTTAGGTGCGAAACCTTAAAAACGGAATATTTGGAAGGACAAATATTAAGAAAACTTAATAAAATGTCGGCCTCTACTCGTTAAAAAGCCAAATATAATTATAGATATCGTATACGGTTGTAAAGAGCTTCTCAAGAGCAATCCAGTGATACTAATAAAATACCATATAGACGCGGGCGTGTCCCCGACACAGCCACACCCCGATTCTTCGGAAACTGTTAATTGATTACATCGACAACTTATCAGTATCGAGATTAGTGTTGTTTTTCTGTGCATATCTATACGCAGTACTACGAAGACAATCCTAACTCTTACTCGAATCACGTACCAACATCAGTTTGCAATTCTCGACTGCGCGCAAGTTTATTTTGTTTAGCTCAGTATTAAACGGCTGAGCTTACCATTCTCACTATTTTTAATAGTGTCTTTTATTATTATTTGTATATATTTTTAATAAATTTTTCTTGAAATATTTTTTGTTTTTTATTATCTTGCGCAACGCATTGGCAAATGCCGAGCTGGGATTACGCCAAGGTCTAAATCTAGCAACGAATTTAGCAAGAAAAAAATTATATTATTAGAATAAACTTCCGTTGGTATTGAAGAAGCATAAGACGATGCTCATTATAAAGGGCAGGGTATAAATAGGTATATCAACTGTCAGAGCAAATTTCACATAAAAATCTGTTAAGACGCTTTTAATATGTTCTCCAGCGCGAAAACGTAGATTTTTTTTTCAAATGGAGACTAATTATTTAGATTATTATTATTATTAACTTTTATGTATAGTACATATGGCGGACTTATTGCTACATGAGCAATCTCTTCCAGTCAACCATAACAATTTGTATTGAAATTAAGTTGGTAAACTGTAAGATATTTTACAATGAAAATTCTTCCTAGCACATTAGACAAAAAAAATACAAAAGTAAATTAAATAAGAAAACAAAATTTTGTCTTGATTTGGGATGGGAAAGACAGGAAAGGGCAACGACACAAAGGCAAAGGTTTCAGGAGATGCAGGACTTTTTCACTCGATCTTTGAAAATATTTAGAGATTTGGTTTTCCTGATGTCAGGATCCAGGTGATTCCAAATTTTTGCTGCTTGGACAGTGAAGAATTTTTCGTAAGTGTAGAGGTATGTTTAGGATTAAGTAGGGTGTGTGACCTTTCAGATCGCAGCCCAAGGCCATGAGCAGACAAATCTTTAAATTTGCAACTAAGATAATTTGGGCTATGAGGATTTTAACACTACATGTTAAAAAGAAGTGTAAGTATGTGAAGTTGGCCACGGTCGATCACGGATCTTCAGCCATTTGAGAAGTGACCTGTATTCAGAAATGTGATCATATTTACTGAGGCCGAAGATATACGGAATGCATAAATTTTGAAGACGTTCCAACTTGCATAAATATTCTTCATTAAGATCAGGATGGCACACGTCTCCACAATCGATTAATGGTAATAAAAGTGTTTGACAAAGGTAGATTTTCGTTTTAGTCGGTAGAAAATTTTTAAGATGTTTCAAAGAGTGTATGCTGTTGAAAACACGACGACTAACATCATTTACTTGAGGCCGCCAATTAAGATTTTGATCGATCAGTAGGCCCAGGTTTTTAACAGTTAACGTGTACGGTATTATTGTACTGTTTAGCACTAATTTCGGTAAACTAGGTAGGTTTACTTGATTATGGTTGACTGGAAGATATAGCTCATGTAGCAATAAGTCCGCCATATGTACTATACATAAAAAAGATTATAAATAACTGCTTTCGCTTCAAGTACGAGTATTTTACTAATTAAAGGGTTAAAGAAAGTTACAATGCACACCATATACTATGGACATTAAGCGCATGATTTTTGTGTTAAAAATGGAATTTACAATCAGTTATGGATATATACATACATATATATATATATATATATATATATATATATATATATATATATATATATATATATATATATATATATAATTGAAAGGCAAATTTCAGACCACTGAGCGTCGCACTGTCGGAAGCTGCAATAGATATACATCTGTATGCAGAAATGAAATGTTCAACCCACGTGCGTTCAGGTTCTGTACTGATTCATTTGTTTTCTTTATTTGAACGAGATATTATCTTTACACAGCGGAATGTTTCCTTAGATAGCACACTCTTACGGTCAACTTATCGTGTGACATTAACCTCGTATCAAAGGTTAATTGACTAAAAACGTGACAACTGAAGATGTTATTGCAGCATGTCTGCACTGGAGTAATGCGTAACAAAATGATAACCTTAGGTGGGAGACATTTGGAATCGATAAGGCGGGTGAGGGGAATGACCCAGAGAGAAAGTTTAAAAAAGAACTGAAGTGTGTATCGCAAAAGTTTTTCAGCGGCTCGGCTCTGATAGATTACACACGTGGTGAACGATTAGAACCACGTGTTCGGCACAAAACGAGGTGCTGCATTTCATCAGGACGGCGAGCTAGCTTTCTGACCGCAGTTCACATTTGTAGTCAAACGAATCCTAAAATCTAAATGGTGAATTTTTACGAAATTTAAAGAAAACCTGTCAATCACGAGTGGAACTCGCACTACGTGGGTTCCGTACACAAGTAGCACAAGTATAGAAAAAATCTGAAAATTATTAATTTATAGTCATATTTTAAAATATGTTCTTCGATGGAAGATATGGTAGGCAATATACTTACCTTATTTAAAATTAATATTTCTAAATAATGTAATAAGAATACTACGAACCTTTAAATATTTATAAGTACCGAAATATATATGGAACCCTCGTAATGCGAGTTCCACTCGTGTTTGACAGTATTTTTAATACATGAGAATTTTAATAGTTTATCCTACCGCCGCACACTGGTAGATTGGGAAGATTTGCTTCTTAAATTCATCTACTTTTAACCTGGACGTGATAAGGGTAATTCCATATGTGACTGACTCTACATTTGACGCAAAATGTGTCTTATTTTACTTCATATTATGTATACTACTATGTCAACGGTTTTAGTTTGAATATGATTATATAGTTGATTCTACAATTATGCCTCTGTAGTAAAAAATGTGATCATAAAACTTTGTGAAGTATGACTTATTTACCAAAATACAAATGTGACTGACACTACATGTAAAAGGAACGTATATTTGAGAGTGTTTTTAAACTTCGAATATCTTCCTCTGTGCAGGCTTTATAATTTTAAATTTTATCTGGGACTGAAATATATAAAGCAAACTGTTGGAAAATAATAAAATGAAGAACCTCAGTATTTAAGAATCAAATTAATTAGAAAAAGAAATCGTGACTGACACTACAGCCCAAAACGTGACTGACACTACCGTCACTTTGGAATGCAAAATAATTGTATTTTTCAAAGAAACCTTAGAAACTAATTTTACAGGATACAATGTAGGAACTTTACAAACCATTTTAAAAATATAAAAGTGTACTAAAATTTTATTTTTGAGTACAATTTAAATAATGAAATCGTCACTTATAAAATTTCAAATAACTAATACTTATAATTAAAATTTCAATTTTTTATAAGCATGACTAATAAAATATTAATTAATACATAAAATTTTCAAACAAAAAACTTATTAAGTACTTAAGATTTTTGTAATACATCCAATTTTTTAGGAAACTTATAATAGATTCTATTGCCCTTTAGGACTAGACTAGGATTGGGTAATATCTCAAGTATATCTTCAAAAGATACGTAAGATATATCTTTCTCATCAGCTCTAAACAAAGAAGCATCATCACTAGCTACTTTAAGGCTCATAACTTTAACTTCGCCCTCTTCATCAACACCACTTTGACAAATAGTGACATAACGAAACATCTTTTGATGTTTGTCTGTTGTAGCAAACTGTGCCAGCACATAAACACCATTCTGTATGTTATTAGTAGTCAGTTCTAAACTTGAAATTATGACACTAGGGCCAGCTTTTGTCGTTGGATCATCATTTTCCTTCTCATCCGGAGAGTTATCAATCATTGGATTATCAGTCTCATCTTCTGATTTGTCATCAGAGTAAACTTCTTCATACCTAGTTTTTTGCAGGCAAGACAATTGAAGAGCTTTTACAATGTTAAAACTATTCACATATATCTTGTGCATTTTCTTTATATCCTTGATAGCAGGAGCTTTTTCAAAAATCGTACTTAAGCCTAGATTTTCGTGAATTATAGGGAAAACTTCATCATTCATCAAAATGACTTGTACCTTTGAGTGTTCACTAACAGCATCAGCCAACGTTTGTGCATTTGTAAGGGTTTTCTCTCTTCTCAATACAACATTTCGTACCTGACGTTTAATGGCACCTCCGATACCATCAACTGGTCCTTTTCCATGTGATGTAGCGAAAAAATTCCACGTTATTTTGAAATTGTGACGTTTTTCCAGCATTGGAAGAGAATTACTTATAAATCTGTTTTTAAACTGTGATGCTGGACCATCTGACCAAATGCGTACTTCCTTGATATCCTTTGGTATTTCTTGTAAAATTCTGTCAATATAAACTATCACTGTGTCTTTGTTATGGATAATATTGTGTGATACTATCACCGACGCGTGCTGAAGTTGATGATACCACAGAGATACAGTAAACAGTGATACTTGCGGCTGCCCCCAATGAAACGACTGAATTTCATCCTAAGCCACACATTTGTAATTCTCAGCAAAATCTACTTGAAGAAGGGCAAAATTGCATTCAGGGTTCATGCTATCTACTCGGTCATTATTGTAAGATTGTGCTTGATTACGTTTTACGTAACTGTGTTCCTTAAAAGCTGGAGTCATTTTCAGTATATGCTCACAAAGCATCGACATTGTGCCCTTTACCGAAACTTTACTCAGACGTCCATTTTCCTCTTTCCATTCGTGCCAGTTAACTTCCTTATCTCTATTGGTACCCATTGCTTGTTCCAATTTAAATTGCATCATAGTTTTACACCTGGCACATTTTTCATACCAACAAGATGCTGTTGGTGCTTCACAAAGTGCAAATTTTGTTAAAAAATTTTTGTCGTAACTAGTAAAATCATTAGAATTTTTAGCAAACGCGTTTACAGCTAGCATATAATTTTCATGGTACTTGCACAGACAAACATTTTCAGGTGTTTCACTGCTTAACAGAACGTGTTTTGGTCGTAGTTCAGCAAACTTGCTTTTACCAATGATTTTTCCAAATTCCTCACAAAATAAAGCATATGTTTCAAGAATACTGGTGAATAAATGCCGATTCTGCATTTTAATTTTCTTACCATCTTCGAGGCGAACTATTGTTGTATCTTTAATGCCAGGACTTTGTCGACTAATATCATCTCTGACACAAAAATTTCGAATCTTTTTAACTGTATCGGCTCTGGATTTTTGGTTCGATTTGTTACGTTTAGGGGTTACAATGTTAGGGATTATTTGTGTCACCAATGTTTCCACAACAGCTCTTCGCTTTGTAGGACTAAATGGCAGATTCCGTTTTGCTTTTGCGATAGCTTTTCCATATGAGCTTTTTGAAGCAAATGCTTTAGTTGCAGTCTCTTCTATGACAGATTGTAACACTTTTCTTTCTTTAATCTTATTCCTGTACCGTCTCATCTCTTCTGCTTTCTTTTTTCTTAAAGCTTCACGCTTATCAGTTGACGCTGTTTGTTTAATCGAACGTCGTAACCGTTTTCTGTTTTCAGTTTCTTTCTTTTAAAATTCTTCGAATAATCCACTTGCCTTTAGCTTCTCTCTCTGCTTTTTCTTCCTTTCGGCAGCTGTTTTAGCCATCTACAAGAAAAAAATTAGTTTCCTTTTGATAAAAATCGTGACTGACCCTATATATTTCTTGACCGACTCTACAGTGTGACTGACACTACGTAATCGTTTTAGTTGTTTGAAGAATAATTAATAAAGTATAGAATTTTTTGAGGTCGGCATAATGTAAGTTGTTATGTCAAGTACGAAATAAAAACAATTTTTTTATGTAGAATAAGTTTTACTAAAATTAAAGAGAAAATTCGGTTAATACTGTGACCGACACTACAACCCGACATTGTATACTTAACCGCTTAAAATCTATTCTTACGACAATTATTACATACATTACCGACTATTTATCGGTAAATCATTAGCAAACGTTGCAATATGTAGCAAAACATTACAATAATACAAAAAACTTACCTTTTAAAAATGCAATTAAAACTCCACTGCAAAACGCGCCAGCAGTTGATGTCTACGACGCCATCTTAAAAACGTCAGTATTACCAAAATACAAAAAAAAATTTAGTTGCCATCAGTGAAAACTGAAAGTACTATAGTGTTGGCACTATACTAAAGTATTTTTACCATAAAAAACGCTAATATTTTTTTTTCATTCATGGTATACTTTCACGTGGAATTACCCATAAGATGTTATGTGAATTACAAAACTTATGGCGATCACAATAGTATGGAAGGTGAAGCGATAGGTAAGAGAATGATTTATATAATGATTAGTAATATTTATTCATATTTATTTCGTTACTTTTTAAACTGTAAAATCTGGTCCGAATGTATAACGTTACTATAGATTTTTATGTTTAATTTTATAAAATTGTAATTACTAACAAAATTATATAACTATTGATGGCGGTGTTCATCTCAGCAGATGTTTATTTTTTTAATTTTTCTCTGTATTTGATCTTATTTACGTTTGGTGTTCCAAATTGCTCCTAACATATTAATTTTAAATTAAGATAATTATGTCGATCATGATGGGAATTGTACAATATATGAAAGGTGGAAAGAAACCTGGAAAAAATCCTAGTCGTTATGACTAAGGATCACCATGTAAAATGTAAAATAGGAGGAGGAGGAGAAGACCACGTAAAATAGTTAAGTAGTAACCAGTTTTCTGATGAAATTCGGTGCCACAGATTAAGTTTTAGGGTCATTTGAAGCAAAAACGGGCTCAATGCTACAAAAAGCACGAGCGAATTCTATAAAACCACTCAGAGTAACCACTCAGAGCTAAGCGTTAACTTCATACTATCTGAAGCTGCACAGAGCTCTTCTATCGAGAGTCTATCTGCCACCTAAAAATTCTACGACCTAAAATGTAGAAAATGTAACGCCAAGCCTCTTCCTGATAACTCTTCATCAGATCAGCTGTCACTTACTGAATGTTTAATTTTGGTTTCCGGTCGGATGCAGCTGAAATTAACGAAGAAGCAACAGAGACATGAAAATGAAATTAGTCTTTCGGAAAACAAATAAAATTTAAAAATAATTTTACAGCCTTCTCTAGACCTTATAATTTACTACAGATGAAACATTGGCTTTACTTATCTAAGGCTTTACTTATCTACTTTACTCTTCTACTTATCTATTCGTAAGTGAAAATGAGCGACTGTAAAGATGCTGTTATTCAAATGAGTGTTGATTCCAAGTTCCAAAATCGGGTCAGTAGCAATGGATATATTGCTTTTAATTGTTTTCAATGTAGCAGCAGTGGTGGTATTGTTACTAGGGTGAATAAACAATTAATAAAAAGGTTAGGTACTATTCTGAAAAACATATTTTGCGGATTTCCCTTTAATCAGAAACTACAGAGCGAAACTTTGTGCAGGGAGTATCTAATGTCAACAATATACAAATTGTTAGTGCCTAGAGTTCTGTGATCCTCAAATGTGAACTGAACATGATTCAAGATATTTGCTGCTGATAGTTACTTCTTTGCAAAATAACTACACTATCGATCATGTCAAAGTCTGATGATGCGTTTTGGAAATGAACAATGGAACTCCTTATCGGATGGTTGTAAATCAAACGTTATTCAAGATATTTCCTACAGGTAGTTTTTACTTTGCAAAATAACTGCACCATCTACCAGGTGAGGGTCTCATGATGAGTTCTGAAGATGAATAATGCAACTCCTTAACAAATGGTAGCATATATATCGTGATTCAATATATATGCTACTTGTTAGTCGTTACTTTAGTTATTATTTAGCAAAATCTGATCTTGAATTTTGGATATGGAGAACGGGACTTCTCAAGTGGTGTTGTTAATTTGCAAAATCTGATATCGGACTCCTCAACGGCTAACAGCTAACCACTGACGGCTACTACTATTGCTTCATTTCTATATATTGTTGATAACCAATTTTAGATAAATAGGAAATTATCTATATACTAGCTTTTGACAGTGACTTTCAATAATTACACATTATTCTGAGGGAAAAAAATAATTGTACGTTAGTTATAGTGCGGTGGTTGATATTAATATATTAATCACTAAAAATTCTAAATTAAAATATCTTTTAAAAAACCTACTTCAAAAAAAGTAGGTACTAAAAAGTAAAAAATAATTAACTCAAAATAGGTACCTGCTTATTACGCAATAACTAAATTACTTATCCTTGAAGTCGGTGCCAGCATTGTCGGTCAACTCAAACAAACTTAAAATTTAATTTTATGTATAATGTCAATTTCAAACTTCAACTTCTATTGTACTTACAATACGAAATAGATTAATAAAGGGCGTATTTATAGTACAAAGTTTTACATTTGTTTAAGTGGGCCAGCAATGTCTGGCGCCGACTTCAAAAATAAATAATTTATATATGTGTATATATATATATATATATATATATATATATATATATATATATATATATATATATATATATATATTGCAAATAAATAGGTACCTATTCTGAGTTAATCATTCTTTACTTTTTAGTACCTACATTTTTGAAGTGATTTTTTAAAATATATTTTATTAAAACATATTTTAAATGTATTTCTGTAAGTGAGGTTAAGTTTCGGTATCTATTTATTTGCATTATCAGTTATTTAAAGATTAATTACTTGATTGAATTTAGATTTTACAACCGTATTTATAACCGTGAGATAAGCGTTTATTTTTCCAAGACCTATGAAAAATCTATATAAACAAAACGTACACGTGAAAAATAAAGTAGAATAATTAAGTTTTTAAAATAATTAAGTTTTTAGTTTTAAATAGTACAAATACGTTGAAAATGGTATACGTATGTAAGTTTTTCCACTCAAATAAGGTATTAAATTTTCAAGAATTACAGCACAGAAATAAGTAACGAAAGGAAATTCTCTCCCAATAATCCTAGGTGACACCGTGTTAATTTTTTACAATTTTAGCTAAAAACCCCATAAAATATAAGCACGTACTAAAAACCCCATAAACTATAAACTGTGACAATTTTAGCTAAAAACCCCATAAAATATAAACACGCACTAAAAACCCCATAAGCTATAAACTGTGACAATTTTAGCTAAAAACCCCATAAAATATAAACACGCACTAAAAACCCCATTACCTATAAACTGTGACAATTTTAGCTAAAAACCCCATAAACTATAAACACACTCTAAAAACCCCATAAACTATAAACTGTGACAATTTTAGCTAAAAACCCCATAAAATATAAACACGCACTAAAAACCCCATAAACTATAAACTGTGACAATTTTAGCTCAAACCCCACAAACTATAAACAAGCAGGACTTTTGGCATTCTGTACTTCGAACTAGAAAACGGAACGCTTATAAGGTCACTTACGTGTAATGTCTGTCATAACCGATTTTCGTAGAAACCATGCGACATAGTAATATAAAATTTGACTTAGTAATACATCTTAATTACCGACACATTTTCCATTAGTTAACTTTTTTAAATATTCATATAAATATTAAAAAGCGGGTAAATGAAGTATTTCAAGACATTCTTTTTTCATTTTGTATATCATGTGGGGTATCATTTGAAACGGATTGTTATAAGGAATAAAAAAATTGTTTTTCTATTATTTTAAATTGTTAAATGGAATATCCTAAATCGGAATTCGCTTATTTCCAAAACTACTGAAATAAAAATCATAAAAAATACAATTGGTAAAATCTGACTGGAAAATAACAGGATTATTATAGCGATTGTCCTAGATCTTATATTTTTTTAATAGTCACCATGTTTTTATGTCTGTGAAAGATGTATCAGGCAATATAAATACGTTGTGAAAAACTAAAATTTGTAAATATGTAGTTTCAAGAAAATACTGTACGAGTGCCGATATCAATACGGAACTCTTGTAGCCGTGTACGAGTTCTACTCGCGCTTGACAGGTGTTAACTTCATTTTGATAAATGTACATGTATAGTTCTACAAACTATACATAGACAATCGGTAATTAAACTCATTAAGAACTCACGACTTAAACTTATCTTTTGTTTATAAATTAGGTTATCAGCAGTTATTGTACACTTGGTCCTGACTTGGTAACCGCTAGACATCGACCTTCGGACGCCCCCGCGAGCGGCGGGGGCGCGGCTGCGCGCGTCACCAGCCCGCCGACGTCATTTGCACGCGCTAAAACAACACCTACTTCTAAAGAAGTAGGTGTCGACTAAAGCAACCTTTGCTCTCGCTACGCCAATCAATTCCTAATTTGTTTTTTCGCAAACCGGTGACCGTGTTTTTTTCAATTTGCCGAAACTGCACTGTTCTTTAACATCGACCGACTTTTCGTAAGGTTTGAATATTCAACAGGTGCTTTGTTTTTGACAAAGTAGTCGAACAATGGATGTCAGTAACGATGGATGTAGTCAAATCGCTTGTAAAATTTATAAAAAATTGCTTGTCAAATTTATTTCTAGAACAATGTTGTTCAGATGAAACGAAATAATATATTGCAATCTTATTAGCGCCATGAACGCTCGAAACGTTCATGCTAGCGTCTTCTCCGAACTTCAAAATTTCACCACATATTGAGTAGTATACTTATTTTTTTTATTTTTGAAAATTAGATAGATCCGTCGAACACGCCCACGATAGGGATCCGAGTCCATCTTATAATAATAATTTACGTCATATAACCACTGAAACCCTCGTTCAGCCTTACGTTAGGTACGTATTATTCACTTGTCAATAATTTGTACCTATACCTGTGTTTTGATGCGCACGAGATAAGGAAATTGTTCAATTAAGTGCTTATCTAGATACCGAATTGGTCGGACTTACTGTTTATTTGTATGTAGAAAGTGAGCTACTTCCACTTGACAAAAATGTCATCGTTCCATGAAGACTTTACCAATTTATTTCTCAAACTGTATGCGCTACAGGTCTTGTTATAATTTCTATTAAAAGTACTTATTAAGAGCTAAATTTTTGTATTTTTGTAAATTTTGCACAACGGTATTTTATAAGTCGAGGCTGATGGCGCTCCCGTTAACGATTAAACGCAAATATTTCGAGATAGAAGCATTGAAATTACTCGGCTCTAAGGGTTCATTCAATCTACTTTGAAAGACCCATCCCAAAAAAATCCCACTCGATGGGGCTGGTGAAACTTGTTTTGTCCTCCTTTACGTTGTAAGAGAGGAGGAATTTTTTTCTAGAACTTTATTCCTGATATTCCCCATATTGAGCTATCGATTCCACTGCTTGTTTCTTCCATTGCTTGTTTCTTACTTGGCTACGGAACTCTTCAAGGAAAGAAGTGGACCCGGATAGCGTTAAAATATGAACGACCCTAAAAAAGAGATAGTTAAATTGTATTGAGGACAAGGCCATTATCTTATCATTTGAGGACCACGCGCTAATGATAGGTGTATTTAACATGACGTCATTGCTTTGATTCGAATAATTTGACGGACTATCAAAAAATAAATGTCCGTCAATAGATAACAAATTACATAGATCGACAATAAGTCACTACAACAAAAAAACCTATCAAACATGATTGGAACTCGCATTACGATTTACACATTTAGGCATTTATATATATTTAACGGTACATAATTTTCCTATTAAACTATTTACAAAATGTTAACTGTTTGCAACGAAAATATATTGTCTTCTATATCGTTCACAGGCGCATATTAAAAAAAATTGTTTATGTGATTTAACTACAAATTAAGGATTTTCCCCTTTATATGTGCAGCGAGACCTTACTTCTTGCCAAATTTCATGATCCTAAATCCACGGGAAGTACCCCCATAAATTTTGATTTATTTGCGAGTGTCAAAATATGCGGCGTAAATGGCCGTATAGTAATTCGTCTTGATTGCGTGGACTTAGAAGCTTGATTTTTCCAGCTCCAACATACTGTAGACCTAAGTATTTGATACTAATTTCAACTTGATACCTCCCCGCGTTCCTGAGGAAAAGGGTCTCGACCCACGGACGGACAGCGATGTGATCCTACAAGGATTCCTTTTTTCCTTTTAATTCATTAATAAATTCCGGTAAAAAATCATTGTAGGGTTTTTTTGCATCAAAAACTTTGTGTCAACTGGACTATATTGCGATTTATACATCGTAGAGAAACCAAATTACTTAACGTAACGCGTAATTCTTGCGCTGATTTTCATATCCACTCCAATTTTATGTTCATTCCATTTATTTTTATTGTTTTTGTTACAGAAATATAATTGGAAAACCAATAAGTTCCAATAATGATAAGAATACTAATTTTGTACGTGCGAAGTATTATGAAAGTTTGTAATTGTTTGTGGCAAACATCACAAACAAATATAGATTTTGAGTCTCTTGTTATTTGGTCGTATCAAGGTTGTTGATTAATTAGTGCTGCAAGATTGTTTTCCGATTCCTCTCGAAAAATATAAGACGAAAATAATCGAAACAAAATTAAAATTGAAGCCTTGGTTACGGAGAATTGTTTAGTTTTTAATAAAAACATTTTTTTATTCTAATTACATTTAAACCTTTCATTATAATAAACCCAACTTTAAAAAAAACCTGATGAAAAACAGTATACTTGATGTTTTTTTGGGAAATAATATCACCGTTGACTATTCGAATTCCAATAAGAGGTTCGCAGCGTCGTGTCGTATAGCTTTGATGGTACTGTGTAGCGCTCGGTGTGCGACGTATCTACTGCGTGACACTTGCGTTAAAGTAGTGTAGTCGATAATAGTGTAGTCGAGAATGGAACGAGATACAAGAATATGCTATTGATACTTATAATAGTCATATTTTATATCTACGAGATACTAGAATACAAAGGAACGAGATACAAGAATATGCTATTGATAATTATAATAGTCATATTTTATATCTACTGCGTGACACTTAAAACTAGCGTTAAAGTTGAAATAGTGTAGTCAAGAATGGAACGAGATACAAGAATATGCTATTGATACTTATAATAGTCATATTTTATATCTACGAGATACTAGAATACAAAGGAACGAGAAACAAGAATATGCTATTGATAATTATAATAGTCATATTTTATATCTACGAGATACTAGAATACAAAGGAACGAGAAACAAGAATATGCTATTGATACTTATAATAGTCATATTTTATATCTACGAGATACTAGAATACAAAGGAACGAGATACGAGAATATGCTATTGATAATTATAATAGTCATATTTTATATCTACTACGTGAATCTTAAAACTTGCGTTAAAGTTGAAATAGTGTAGTCGAGAATGGAACGAGATACAAGAATATGCTATTGATAATTATAATAGTCATATTTTATATCTACGAGATACTAGAATACAAAGGAACGAGAAACAAGAATATGCTATTGATAATTATAATAGTCATATTTTATATCTACGAGATACTAGAATACAAAGGAACGAGATACAAGAATATGCTATTGATAATTATAATAGTCATATTTTATATCTACTGCGTGACACTTAAAACTAGCGTTAAAGTTGAAATAGTGTAGTCAAGAATGGAACGAGATACAAGAATATGCTATTGATACTTATAATAGTCATATTTTATATCTACGAGATACTAGAATACAAAGGAACGAGAAACAAGAATATGCTATTGATAATTATAATAGTCATATTTTATATCTACGAGATACTAGAATACAAAGGAACGAGAAACAAGAATATGCTATTGATACTTATAATAGTCATATTTTATATCTACGAGATACTAGAATACAAAGGAACGAGATACGAGAATATGCTATTGATAATTATAATAGTCATATTTCATATCTACTACGTGAATCTTAAAACTTGCGTTAAAGTTGAAATAGTGTAGTCGAGAATGGAACGAGATACAAGAATATGCTATTGATAATTATAATAGTCATATTGTATATCTACTGCGTGACACTTAAAACTAACGTGAAAATTGAAATAGTGTAGTCGAGAATGGAACGAGATACATAATATAATTATAATCGTCATATTTTATACTCCAGGACCCGTAGAAGCCGGTTCGCTATACCAACTTAACGACATCTGTATACTTGAAAAAATAATGATGGATTTAAAATTCATATTCTTCTGTGACAACTGTAATAGATAACGATGATATATTTTGGGAAATTTATTTCCATTCGTCACAAACTAATTATACTGGATGACATTTTGATGAGTGACCAAATTTCAAGGAGCTATTAAAAAACAGTACATAAATCGTAACATTAAAAAAAATTGTTTTCATTATATGATTTAGTTATTGTTTCTTAATAGCTCTTTGAAATTTGGGTACTCATCAAAATGTTACCCAGTACTGTGGTGTACAAAAACTAAGTGATTAAACAACGGAATGAAGAAATTGATAATCATAATATAATTCGGTTTTAGAAGCTGCTGTTGCATAAAAGATTGTGATTACGCGAAGGAGGGAAGTTACTGGATGTATAAAATTAAAGTACAGTGATAGAGCATGGATGAATATGTTATCTTGTGTATATAAGGCCACCGCCATCCAACTTTAAGAAATTTTTATCTATATTAGAAAAATAAAAAATAATAAATAGGATTATTAGTAAGGGGTCCCCCTTATATTTAGAAACATGTGAATTTAATTAGACATTATTGTTCATATTTCTCATCTATTTCTATTCACATATTTCTAAAATGCTGCGTGCCTTATCCTATGATGCAGGTTAGCACCCTATACAGACGTCTGAAGCCCATTCAAGACTAATAACAGTCTGATAATTGGTTTAATATATCCAAAAAGTTTAATTTCCTTATGTGTGCACACGGCTTGGAATAGTTATTTCCGTTTTAAATTTTCTGTTAATTTTCTTTTGTGGATTTCAAGTTTTCTTTCATTGCAAGTTAAAATGGATATTACTTCTATCTTTTTTCTGTCATCTATAGTAATAAAAATATTCTGTGCACTCTTTATTTATATTTTCTTTCAAGTAGGACTATTAAAGTTTTGACTGTCACGATTTAACTTCTAATTTTTATGAATAAATATCCTTATTGTCTATACGTATATCTACAAATTCCTCTTAATGTGGGTCAGAATTAGGGTTGCCAGATGTCCGGGATTTCCGGAATTGTCCCGGAATTTGTGATATTGTCCCATGTCCAGGAATGTAATAAATTTGTCCCGGAAATGTAAAAAAATATGATAATTCTTCAAAATTGTCTTTATTGGTATTTTTCGTGAATCTATACATGCCATAGCTGCATTACATTTTGCTATAGTGATCATGGAAAGACCGGAATCGTATGATTACGGATCAAATCAAGGCATAATTTTAAATTCAAATAAATCGCGAAGAGTTAGAATTCAACTTCAATTTATTAAAATAACTAGATCAAAACATGAAGATAATAAACTAAATATTATTGTCATTGTCAAACTACGAAAGTTAAGCTCCGAGTTGAATTTAGATAATATTAATTATTGCAAGACAAATTTCTTTTGTCAAATATTAGTTTTATCTTTTAGTAATTTTGATAAATGTGATTAACATAACGACTGTTTTTATATTAAATTACTTATAATTATTTAATAAGTTAATAAACTTTATTAATAAGTTCACTTTGTAATTTGGCAAAAGAAAACGACTTTTTTATTTATTTTTATAAATTTGAATGTTATTTGGGTTCAAAATCCTTTTGTTGGGTCAAACTATTTTTTTTTCTTAAATCACTGGTAGTTATAGATATAGTAGTAGAAATGTCCCGGAAAAAGCGATTTTACATATGGCAACCATGGTCAGAATGTACATTTTAAACTATATTGTACACTGTAATGACCTCCACACATCTTTATCTTCAACATAGTCCCTGATGCTATAATGAGGCTTTGAAATAAGCACGTGTTTAATATGCGTTTTAAATTTCACTATGGGAAGGTTTATTATATCCTCAGGTATCCTGTTAAAAAAGCGGACACCATTACCCAGGAAAGACTTGTTAATAATTAGTAATTTAAATTTAATATTACGAATTTTATCTTTATTTTTTTTTTGTTAAGAGTGTGGATATCAGACCCTTTAACAAAGAAATTTAAATTCTTTTTAACATACAATAGGTTTTCATAGATATATAACGACTGCAAGATCAGAATATTTGTCTCTTTGAATAGATATCTTTATCGATTAGATATCTTTTAATAGATAGCTCGAACTGCTCTCTTTTGCAGAATAAAAATACTTTTAATATCTGCAGCACTGCTCCACAGCATAATACCGTACGACATAATGCTGTAGAAATAAGCAAAATAAACTAACCTGCCCATCGCTCCATCAGTCAGCTGCCTAATTTTTCTAACTGCAAACGCAGCTAAGCTCAACCTGCTAGATAGGGAATGTCTATGAGCAGCCCATTATAACTTATGATCTAGAGTTATATCCAGGAAAAGGCCAGTGGTTACTATTTCTAGTATTTTGTTATTCAAAATTACGCTGCAATTAATCTCGGGTACATTAGACGGCGACAATTTAATTCATTTTGTTTTCTCAGCATTTAATGACAAGAAAACCATTTAGATACTTTATTTATAGTGTCATTAATATTTGTTAGGTCTGTTTCTTTTCTAACTACTTTGCAAATTAAGGAGGTGTCAACGGCAAAAAGAACAATATCGCTTATATCTCTTACCATGAATGGTAAGTGATTAATATATACAAGGAACAAGAATGGACCCAGTATAGAACCCTGAGGTATTCTCAATTTCATAATAGATCCTTTCGGATCAGTACCATTAATTTTGTCTCGTTTTTCCAAATTTGACAAATAGGACTTAATAAGATCAATTTCCATTCCCTCAATACCGTAATAGCTTAGCTTATTGCTAAGTGTTTTATTATTAACGCAACCAAAAGCCTTGGAGAGGTCACAGTACCCTTATAGTATCCTGGGATTTCCCTGAGGCTGTGTGTGTGAGTCTTAATGAGCTGAAATCCAGCATATTCCGTGGATGTTTCTCTGGTAAATCCAAATTGTAAATTATGTAAGATCCAATGTTTATTAAAACGACCGAGAAATTGCTTTAACATCAGTGTTTCAAAAATTTTACTGAGAGCAGGTAACACAGAGATTGGACGATATTCGTAGGGTCACTCATACAAGCCGCCTTAAAAATAAGAACAATTTTACTGTGTTTCAACAAATCGGGAAATTTGCCTTTGTCAATACATTAAATGAAAGTGTTAGGCTTGGAGCACTTTTTAAGATAACAGACCCAATGGCTTTAACTGGCAGCCCCCATAAGTCTTCATACTTTTTTACATTTAGCGATTTAAAGGTTTTTATAATATCTCTACATGTCACTTGATTAAATTTAAATTTTGACACATTCCATTTGACATTCTGCTTTAAGAGTCTATCAACGACAAGGAGATCAGAAACGAGACCTCTTGTATTTTGAACAGGAATATTCGAGAAAAATTTTCGATTTCATTGGCTACCAATTTTTAATCTGAAGCAATATCGTCATTTATTTTTAAAGGCAAAGTTTTCTCAATATTTTTATCTTGCTGATCAATGGATCATTGCTGAATCATGGATCATTTTCCATGTGGTTTTAGTTTTGTTATAAGACAATTCAATTCTATTGCTTATATATAAAGATTCTGCTTGTTTGTTTAAATATCTTTTAATATAATTATGGAAAGTTTTGTCATTGGTAAATTATAGTTTATCATAAAGATCATACAAAACGTCTCTACTTTTCCGTATTCCCTTTGTACTTTCCGCATTCACTTACACTAAAATATAAATTATTTTGTATAGTAATTTTCTTTTTATACATACTCTATTAACTTCCCTACTCAACATTTTAGAAAAAGGGTCATACGCGATATTTGGGTCTCGTGAATCGACTGTGAAGAGCTTAGTTAAGTTTCAATGTTGGAATTAAATTTATCCGACCTGTATTTAGTCAAAGGTCTGCACACAGATATCCGCTTTGCTTGTTTGTCCTTTAGAGGATAATTTAATAAGAAGACATTTATGGTAAGATTTAACACCACATATTACTTTTTACTTTTTATCTTACAATACGGTAGTTGATTCATTCTAAATTTTGTTATTTTTCATACAATATTGTGAAATATAAGTTAATTAAAAACCAGCCTTGAAAGAAATTCAAGAATTGATTGACAAATAAGCCAGTTGTAGACTTCTAAATTTGAAGATACGGATAGAGTTGGGTATGTCCCTATCTCTTTTCCTCTCGTAGAATATAATGTGAAATATTAAAAATGACCTCACAACCCAGTATCGCCGTTTTTCTCTAAAAGTTACATTTAAACTTTTATAACTCAGTCAATTTTTAAGATTATTAAACAATTTTTTCACTCTTTATCAGCTTTTACCTTGAAATTATGATTAGTCAAATACCCAATTTGTCATTATATTGTCTATAAAGGTTACGGATATGGGAGTAACTCTGGTTGCTTCATTAAACACATAATCCAGATTAAATGACAAACACATATCAATATTAAAGTAACCACATACTATAACATGTTTATTACTTTTTATTTTAAAAAGTAATAATTGATAAAAATTGGACGTGACGTAAACGACTGATTTAAAAAAGTTTACCAATATATATTGTACAAGGCAAGTACTGTATAACACTGTGTAATGTATTTAAGGTAGGATTTTTCAACTTAACTTTTAGTGAAAAAAAATAGTATAACTGAGAATAGTAGATTGAAACCAATTTTTAAACTATACGTTCGTAATAAATTAGCATTGGCAGCGAACAGGAGTTGCATTCTGAATAAAATGTTCTGCTGGCCTTGTTTATTATTTGGAACTGAATGTAATAAATGGAATAAAGGTGGTTTTGATAATCTAGGAAATTTGACAAAATCTCGTAAAAAATACGCTAATTCTGAAAAACATTTATCGTGCACAGTAAAACTAAAAAAGTTTGGCTACTCGCGTATAAAAATTAGTGTCGGGCAGCAACTAGCTATTGCGAATCGCGAACATAATGAAAGGGTAGATAGAAATATAAATGAATTAAAAAGGTCAATAGCCCTTATTGTACTTTTAATTTCATGGTCACGATTAAAGTAATAGTTCTGTAAATCGGGGTAATTACGTTGAGAGTTTATTGTATTTGAGTGCCTACGATTCAATTATTGAGACACATTTCAATCTATTACACCTTCAATACCGTTTTCAGGGCTATCAGGGGCGATCTCGCGAGGGCGAAATTTTGCACGCGTTTGTGTGTATCCATATAATTTATATATATATATATATATATATATATAAATATATATATATATATATATATATTTATATATATGTATATATATATATATATATATATAAATATATATATATTTATATATATATATATATATATATATATATATATGTATATATATATCCATTCTTTCGCAACTTGCCCTTCTCAAAAAGCGCTGCACGCCACTAGAAATTATTACAGATACAAAGTGTTTATTATAATATATAATATATGTGGCACGAATATATTGATTATTTTTCTACCAATGGAGATTTATTAGGAAAAGGTCTTTGATTGCAGTTCTGTTATTGGCATTACCACAAATATTTGAAAACATAACTGGAAATATAGTTTAAACTATAAAATATAGTTTGAACTCTTCATAATGACACTCCTTATAATGGAAAACTCTATAAAATAAACACTACTTGATCTTGTTGGTTTGCCTTCTAGCCCATACCACACCCCCGACACTCCACACTTAGCGAACAGATTTACAATTAAATGAAACTACGTGATGTAATATTATTTCTACTTTCTTGAAGTTCTTTACCACGACCTAGGTTTCGTTGTATTACAACATCTTCAGGTGGACTATTAGCCTAGTTAGTTAGCTTTGCTAATAGCCCAACTAAAGACGTTGTAATACAACGAAACCTAGGTCGTGGTGAAGAACTTAAAGAAAGTAGAAATAATACTACACCACGTAGTTTCATTTAATTGTAAATAATGAATTTCTACAAAATTAACGCCAAATATATTCAATATTCCAATAGATTTAATTGCCTACACTGTCACATACATACTTGCCTGTCCGTAGCCGTTTGTGTGTTTGCGTGTAAATTAATGTAGGGCTGCCGCAGCGTGCAGGCAAAGAATATTAATATTTACTGCGTAAAGAAGCGACACTCGCCTCCCCCGCCAGTTTAACGTCGACCGCAGATGCCGAGTGCAATCAAGAGTACGCGATCCCAGGTTGCCGCTGGTTGCGTGCGCGTGTCGTTTGTTCGATTTTGCGATGTTTGGTTGAGTTTAACTTGTGTAATTCAGTCTTAATTGATAACTATTTGTAATAATTCGACATAACAGTCCGTTATTGCGCTGTATAGGAGTGCTTAGAAAGCAATAAAACCACTAAGGGTAGGATACTGTTTTGTCTCCCTCTTTTTGTATGTTGCCAATAATTTTACTTTGTATCACCAACTTATTTGGTTAGTACTAATAATATTATGTCTACAAACATTTCACTGAGCTCTTTTAAATTTCAAACCGTTCTTAAAAGTCAATGTTTAAACGCGATGTGGTTGGATAACTTATTCTTGTAGTATTAGCCATAGGCTTATATTGTTTATTAAAAGATCTTAAAAAAGAGATCTTAATCAAGTCAAAAGTACAACGAAGACAATATTTCAGTGTATCACATTTATTAATAAACAAAATTAATGTTTATTTAATATTTTATTTTGTTTTTAGGATCCACACTAAGCACTTTTTCAAATTCTATCTTACTATTATTATTATCAAATCACTATCACTCAACTGAATGTATAATATAAAATATTTATTTATTTAATAACATTTTTACAATTGGGTAATAATAAAGTCGTGCGCGCCAGTACAAACTTACTGCGCCAGCGTGCGTCGAGATAGTCATTCGATCGACGCTATTGGTTAGAAAGAGAAACAGCTATGTTGCTGACGTATAGGGTCAACTCGCTTGGTTGGCGCGATTACACGCAACGATCTTGACCGATGGGCGAGTACGTATGTAATAGTGTATGCAATTAAATCTGTTCGCTAGTATGGAGTGTCGGGGGTGTGGTGCAGGTAAGAATATTTACTAATACTACATATCGGTCTCGATCGTTGCGGACAAACGCGCCGATCAAGCAAGTTGACACTATACGTTAGCAACATAGCTGTTTCTCTTTCTAATCTACAAAGAAAACCTAAACTATACATTTGATTGTGTGAAAGTGATTTGATAATAATAATATTAAGATTGAATTTGAAAAAAATTTACTTAGTATGGATCTTAAAACGAAATAAAATCTTAAATAAAAATAAATGTTCGTTTTTTTTATAAATGTGATACACTCAAGTATAGTCTTCGTTGTACTTTTGACTTGATTAGGATTTGCTTCGTTTGAAAGATCTCTTAATAAACAATATAATAAGCCTATGGCCAACACTACAAGGATACATTTTCAAACCTCGCACAAACAAAACAATGAGTTCAAACAAACATCGCGTTCAAACAAAACAATGAGTTTTAAGAACAGTTTGAAATTTAAAACTGCTCAGTGGCATGTAGTTGACACAAAATTATAGGTATTAACTAAATAAATTGGTGACACAAAACAAAATTATTTTCACAAACGAAAAAAGGGAGACAAAACAAACTCCTATCCTTGATGATTTTATTGCTTTATAAGCACTCCTACACAGCACAATAACGGACCGTTATATTGCATTACTATAAAGAGTTGTCAATTAACACTGAATTGAACAAATAACACGCGCACGCAACAAGTGGGTAACCTAGGAACGCGTACTCTTGATCATACCTGTTATCTGGGGGTGACATTCAAATGGCGGGTGGAGGTGAGTGTCGCTACTTTACGCAGTAATAGTTAAAATTCTTTGCCCGTGCACTGATTCACCTTTGTAACAAACCCGCCATTCTCTATTACGAAGGAGAACATTGTTTACGCAGCAAAAGTTGTTTATTATTATTGTCACTAAGTACATATTTATTACCAACAGGCTCACATAGACTCTAAAATTATATTTAAGAATTCAGACAACTTTAAGAAGGAATAGACAGTTTTATTGTTGTTATTATGAACAATCATTACTGCTGCTTTCCTTGGGCCCACGCATTTACTGAGTAAAGTTGACCCTTACCACATTGCCAGCTAAGTATACAAGAAAACATAAAATAGCTATTGCAATAGTAAAAAAATTCAATCAAAGCTGTTGGATTATTTTATTTTAAATGTAAGCTATGAGAATAAGGGGACTGATTAAATATTTTGTAAATAAAACAAAATAAACAATGTTAAATCTTAAAAAAATATGTATTTTATTTACACAGTCCATAAAGCGAAAACTCTATAACGAAAGAAAATACTCGGTCCCTTGAGTTTCATTATAAAGAGTTTACACTGTATTAACAATGAAGATATGAACGACATTGATAATTTTGAAAAATGATATGCGTACATATTTTTGAAATTCTGAAAATTTTGTGGATCATGTGTTTTATGACAAATGCTAAGAAAAAACTAACAAAAATACGTGAAATCTCACTCGGAATTCCTCGCATATATGTACGTGAAAACTATGATATAACACCATGATTATAGATATGAATTAAAAAAAAATTATATGCGACATTAATTTGTCGTTCTTCCTATGTAATGTGTAGTCATTCTAAATTCTTTTATAATGGATAGGAATAATCTCCGCCTTCCTCGTGTAGTGTAATAAAATGGCCAAGTCTTAAGGCAGGTCACATGTAGATATTTAAGGGGATTCTTACGCAAGTTCTCGACTCAAACTTGATACTAATAATTTAAAATAAATCATGGTTTGTTCTACATGCATCTCCTCGCAGCTATGCGTGGGACACAACATTGAAATTTATTTTGTACATAATAGTTACATAGCAACCTGCAGTACAATTTTAATTTTTACAAAAGCTACTTAATCTATAGAGCTTAACATTTTCGAAATTTCACAATAACTTGGCATCCAGTTTCAATTTTGTACGCGCATAACAAATTCATGTATCTAACCCAAGCCGCCCGAAGTGCAGAAATAAGTTAGTATCGAAACTAAATCTGCGGACACAATTATTACCTAAGTAAATATGGTAGGCATAAGTTAAAATGTAAATTAATTCAAATTAAATGTAAAACAAAAGAAAGTAACAAGTAGTTTCCATTGTGCATGGTAACTAATGTAGAAAACATTGTAAACGCGAAGATTACCCATTTTCTATCA
Organism: Druceiella hillmani; assembly: GCA_039881145.1. NCBI lineage: Eukaryota > Metazoa > Arthropoda > Insecta > Lepidoptera > Hepialidae > Druceiella > Druceiella hillmani. The sequence goes on along the minus strand of JAYKKI010000072.1, from coordinate 1,153,581 downwards.
AAAGTTCTTGTAATACTGTTCTTATCGGGTAGTCCTTTTAAACGGCAGTTAAGAATTTACCATTTTTAAATTTATCATGATTAACTGCTCTACTTGAAAGAAAATGAAACATATACGAAGTTTAAAATAAAAACATACACGGTAGTCGCATTAAGTATGGTATTCATCTGAGTCACTTAACTCCCGGTTTCTGACTCGAAACTGAATGAAGCAAGAGTTAAAACACCAACATAACCTTAAGACAATGTTGCTACACCATCCAAGACTTTCCACTTTACGAAATTTCCCCAATGGAACTAGTTGGCAGCCTGATTTATTTTTGGCCACTGTAGATGCATTTTCCTAACTGAAATAATTTTACATTCCACTAGGATTCATCAGAATCCTAAAATCCTATAAAAGAAGTAAATTAATAGTTAAGGAAATAAATTATTGCTACCTATTAATACAATTATATTGTAAAAGTGAATGTGAACTGGGGACTTGTGAAGTGAATGTGACATTGGTTGGGTATAGTAGTCTAAGCAAAAATCTTTTACAATAATGAATAAAAAACTAAAAACTTAAAACTTAAAACTACAAATGCTACGCGGATAGAACAGGGAACTGACTATTTATTTATTAAACAAATAATAAATTTCTACATAATCAGATAATTTTAACAAAGCATTTCCTATGATAGAGCTTATTATTATTGAGTGCAACTTAAATATTGGTGACATTGCAGTAAACATATAGTAAAGAAAAATTAAACCAAAATAATAGTCAAACATGATTAAATATACTAAACTAAACTAAATTTAAACTAAACCAAAACAAAGAAAGAAACCTGCTTTAAATTACAGATGAGTACTAATACAGAAATTGATATAAAAATATATTTAGAATAACAATCTAAATTTCAACAATAAATTATTATAAAATACTTGTAGTATCAAAATGTTGCTTATCTATCATGCTGTCACCTTAGGTGCGGAGAGAGTTAATTTACAATTTTAGGTAAACTGAGTTAAAGAATTTCTGATACGATTATTAGGTACATTGAAGTAAAAGATCTCTTAGGTTAAGCGATATTTAGTACATAATACAGATTGGATCAAACGTTATTAATACTTTTCTAAAATGTTTCTTCTTGTTACCTAATCAATTAATTAACTCAAAAAGTTTGTTGTGGGTTTTTCAAACACTGCAATATAAATACCCCACAAAAAGAACAAATATTTGTGAGAATTTCTAAAAAAAATTGTGTATCCAAAAATATACCTGATAATACAGAATAATAATAATATATATATATATATATATATATATATATATATATATATATATATATATGTATGTATATTTAAACAAATTTATGGAGATATATAAAGTGCAAACATTTTGTACAAAGTAGAAGGCTCTCACTAGAAACATTTTCTGACAATCAGATGACTGTTTTTAAATTTATCTAAACACAGATGCAGTTAAGCAGATGAAGTTAAGAATAATGTGTAACTTGATCAAACGGTAGTATCGTTAAAAGTATAAGATATACTAATATAAAGTACAAATGGTGAGCAATGACTAGAGAAAATTTCACTTCTTCCACAACTCAACAACATCTTAAATAATTCAAATATTTAAGATGTAAATTTTATAGAAAATATCCTATTTCTACATTTCTTTTTGGTCAAGGAATAATTCAAGTTTTTAGATAATCTATGAAAACTCATAACTCCCAAACTTTCTTGTACTATCTTGTAATGCAGTACTTGGTGTAGTAGGCTATCTTAGTGCAGTGAGCTATCTAATATTAAAAGACCCAATACGAATAAAATTCTAAAATGAATAAATAAAACCATTTGTGTTATCTCTATCTAATTACTTGTTTTGTAACGAGAAACATTTTACTTAAAAAATAGTTTACTTTGGTATGTTAATAACTCAATAACTGACTTCATAAAATATGAGAATAACTTGTATCTTTACGAGACAGATGGTTTTGACTTAGGGTAAAAACAATAAGAAACCATTATCACAACAGGATGGTTTTGTAGAATTCTTATTTTCAAGAGACTGGGTATTTTGGTGCTCATCTCTAATAATAACTAATGATATCGAACAGGTACTTGTCACTTTACCCTGCGCAAAGGTAAAAATAATATATTGAAGTGAGTTTAATAAACCAACGTAATAATGGTTTGTATCCTTAAGATTATGCAATAGGAATTAATTTCCTTAACTAAAAGAACATATCACAAAAGTTTTACTATTTTGTTTTAAACATTATAGAAATAACTCACTTAATTATCAGAGCAACCCGCAGGGATTCAAATTTTATATCTTTATATGGTCCGAAATAAAGGAAACTAAACCCACACAACGAATGATATTACAAAGAAATCTTAAAAATTCATAACTGTATAAAACATGTTAGTATAACAGCAACATTATGTAAGATGAAAGTACTTTTTTCCCTAGCACAGAGTTTTTATAGTACTTCAAAATTATAAAATCGATGAAGAGATATAAATTGCTTAAGTGTACTCTTCACATGACAAAATATATATAGATTATATTTCAAAGCAATTACATCACAGCCTTAAACTTAACCAACTTAGGACGTCAAAATGTTCTAACTCTGGCTATGTTACAAATTTTGCTAAAGAATGAAAGCACTTTGTAAACAATTTTTCAAAACAGCATGCAAATTTCTCACTGCAGTTTATTTCTTCTCATTTAGAGGTTAAACCTCTTCAGGCCTTGATTGCGGCCGAAAAATAATGGAGGTACCGAGAAAAGCGCTAGTTGGATTCAGTAAAAGATACTGAAAACAAGGCAAAACACAAGTGAAGGAATGCTAAAAGAAAAAAGGATAGTGAAATGACACCACAAGGAGCTAGAAAGACTAGGTGAACCTGCTCTACAAAATGTAGAGAAAAGAAATGTCTGCAAGCAGTAATTGAAATAATTTTGCTCTCACTTCAATTTCATTCTCAGTGTGGCTGCACCAGACTGAAATAGGAAAAGCATGTCAATTGCAATAAAAAAGGGAAATTAAGAAGTTGAAATCCATATTAAGGTTTCTTAAAACTTTTTACAGAAAAAGGTCCCTGATGGCCTACACATATTAGTTAAGTAAATACTAGAAATTAAATAAGCACGAACTTAAGAATAATGTAATTAATAATTTATAATGAATGAACAGTTGAAAACTATATAAAAATTGCTGAAATATAATGGTAATAAAATAACAAGAGTACCTAGGTTTTAATTAATTTTCTTTTCGCAAGTGACAATCATATGTTGTTCAAGTCAGCCATAAAAAACAACATGTAACATTAAACATGCAGTTTTTGTAATAGAAAATTTATGCCAACTTTAAAAATAAGGTAATTCATGAACAATGCGCGTCTCTGAAGACCAATATCTCCAATATTAAGTGGCAAATTCATTTGCAAATAAGAATCATTAGCTAGTCTTATTGTCGCACTAAAACAGAGGTGGATTGATTAAATTAGATTTTATGCTGATATTTTTTTAAAATGTTATTAAATTTACATTTAAAATATATTAAATGTAAATTTAATAACATTTTCTAAAAGTTTAAATTTAACATGTGCTTTTTCTTATAAATATTTTATAATGTTTTAACCCTAAATGCGATTATAAAACAGGGAACTTTTAAAAAAATTTTATAACTCATAAAGTGCTCTAAAATTAAAAAAAGACCTAAAATTTCAATTACACATATTTAAACATATATTTCTGTGTTTTTCAAAATTTCAATCCAATTAGTGTGAGAAACCTTTTCCAAGGAATGTATATTATACCACAATACAAGCTTGAAATTTATTATGTGAATTAATCATGAAATATAATTAAATACTGTAGGTTTCAGTGTGAGTCACCCAGGCCACTACAGTGAAAGAGTCCTAGCTAATTATAAATATTTATGCACATATTTTAGGGTCTTTCAACACAACTTTAAATTATAAACTTACGTAGGAAATTTAAATTGTAGTAAATTATATAATAAGAAAAACTTGCTGATTAAATATTTATATATACATAACTAAGTTAATTTAGGCAACTGCTTCAAGTCATATATATTATTCATATAGTGAACATTGTTATGCGGACATAATACAGTATTAAGAATAAACCCAAACATCAAAGAGTACACAACCAAGTGGGCCATGATGAAAGAATACGTTTGTACGATGAAAGAATAAAGTTTACTAACACCAATGATGGGTAACAGAATAGTTGATCCAACCAATGGCAATCAATAATTTTTTCTTTAAGGAAATAAAAAAAAGAGTGAGTTATTATATAGGTACTGATCTTTCTTCATCATCATGTTTTTTGGTCTTAATTATGCTGATTTACTTCCATCATCTTGTATCACATACTAACTGTACATGTATTCTGACAAAGCATAGTGTTATATAAACTGTATGTTATTCTTAATATTGAAACTGACACTAATTAACTAGCGGATCTGCACAGTCCCTGATGATTTTTTTTATGTTATTAATTTTCAATCAACATTTTTTGATCATAGAAGTTGGGTTTATATAGTCGTCATGTCAGTAATAAATACAATTTTTTATGCCTCAGTTGCAAGTGATAATATATTGAAGACAAATAAATTCACTTCGTAAGTACTTCTGAATATCCTCTATTCATTAGGACGTGGATGCTGTGCTAATGCATGTTGGATTTTCTGAAGCAATTTTTTTAAATTTCAAGCCTAAAGTCACATGTCTAGAGAACACACAGATCTAGAATCTATTAATTGAGTCGAAATATCCATTTATGATGATGCTGCTGCTGGCGAATGCAAATTCTACCTAACAGTTGTGTACAATTATTTATTACCTATATTGCCTCCAAGCGTTGAAGCTGAGAGAGCTTTTTCTTCCGCCAGCTATTCTTGCAACAAATTGAGAAGCTCCTTAGCTGATAAAACATTGAACGCTATATCATTTCTGCAATCACATTTTCATGACCACAGAAGTAGAAATAATTTATATTTATTTTTACTTTTGTGGTCATTTGTTTGTTTTTTTTTATTATAATTTATTCTTGTTGATTTCAAAACTATTATTGTTTCTTAAATGAGTATACAAATGTAACCTCAATATTATAATCTGATTTTTATTGATTTACTTCTTAAAACGACAAACACATTTTTTTAAAAAAGTTTGTTATGTAATTATATAATTAAAACCCATACATTTGTTACTAGTTACGTAATATTATAAAAATACCATCAGCGCTGCAAACATTTAGATTAGCTAGCTTTTGAATGCCATTTGTTGAATTATTCATTATATATTTTATACAAAGTGAAGGGAAGCAAGGTCGAATGTTTTCTAAATTAATCAATTCATTCCAAATGAAAAGAACTCTCTTACATTACAGGCTAAAATGCATTTTTGTTGATATAAAAATTTTCATTGTGTGCATAACCGACTCTTTTAGATTTTTTAATTTGAATAAATTTATTTTCTTTCAATTTTGGTCCCTTTAATATGAGAATGATCCAACCTATGTTGCCGCTTAATGTGAAACATTCTTTAATTTGGATAATGAATTTTGCTTTGATTAAAATAATTTAGCACTAAGTAACATACTTCATTATGCCAATACATAATTTACTTAAAAATAGCCCGATCACCTATGTCCTATGATTTTGATCTAACCTAAATTATTTTTAAAATTCAAAGTTTAGAGGATAACTTACTTAAGACTGATGAAAAAAGCAAGCTATTTATAAACAGTGTATTATGTTCCTATAGTGATGGAAGCTTAAAGAGATTGCCACAATTCAGTTTGAGAATTGAAAACACTATCAGGAGTCAGTTTATCAACCTGTAAACAATCTCAACTAGTTGATGATTTGAACATTTTATTGTAGCTGTTAAAGAAATAGTTGATTATATGATCCTATATAGTTAAATCATCACACCTAATCTACCTCAATAAATAAAAAATTACACCATTTTGCGAAAAGCATGTTATGTACTTTTTACACCATGGTTTTGTAATATGTGGTAAATTTTAGGAAACAAAAATGAAATTTCATCAAACAAATATCATATTAAATACTACTTAATCCTAGATATTAGCTCTCTAGATAGAAATACAAAAATTTATTGCTACTGACACAATTTTACACCTTCATGGTATTGTATAAAATTATGTGGACATATTAAATAGTAATATTTACTGTCATAAATAAACTTACCAATTGCGATTTTGGTTCCCCTAACGCAACGAACCCTTTGAACAGGCTGGGCAATAAAGCGACAAACTGAATATCCTCGAATTAGAACACCGATTTTAGTAATAGCGTTCGCTTGAATATTTAGCAACTACAATAAAAAAACAAACACAATATTATATTGTAAACATCACTCACTACTACAGTATATTCAACAGATAGACAAATTTGTCCTCTTGCTCCTTACAGGCTGTGCAAAAATTTCAACTAAATACTTAGATTGTTGGTATTGATGTCGCGTACATATGAAAGTATGTCAATCAAGACACGATTGTATTTAATATTAGGTTTTATCGGAATAACTTATAAAAATGTACGTGAAATGGCGTACGGATAGAACGACTAAACAATACATACAAGAAAAATGCAGAACTTAGCTACTGTCAAACAGCTGATGCAAGATGCTTAAAATTTGACGTCCACTGCTAGTTTGCCGCATCATAACTTTTTTATAAAGCTATGTAATTCTACGTAAATGAAAACCAGTATTTGATTTTATGAGACTGAAGTCATTGGTAATGCAGAGGCATTCCTTAATTAAATATTAATACAAATAAAAATGATAGGAACTTGTGATTGCAATCAAAATATTCTCTCCAAACATAGTTTCAAAGAAAACAAAAAAAATTATGGTATTTATGCACTATACGTATCACATTATTGTATGGTATTTGTATAAAAAAAACTATTCATAACTGCATTTCATGAGTTCAATTTGCCAATAATGACACTAACAGATATGGTATTTTACTGTAGAAGCAAGTAATAAAGAAGTTAGTATAAAAAATGGCGTTTATTTCCTATTATTTATCTGGTGAACAGGATTTTAAGTGATGTATGTTACATGTTTTTAATATTAATATTACCGGATAGGTAGATTGTATAGTGTATTTGTAATTTCTTATATTTTATGACTCTTTTAGAACTTATTATATTTATATTTTATGACTCCTATTATTTATATTTTATGACTCCTTTAGTTCTGAAGATGAACAATGGAACTCCTTAACGGATGGTAGTAAACTGAGTCATTCAAAATATTTGCTACTGAAGTTGTTAGTTTGCAAAATAACTACACTATCGATCGTAGTCTGATGATGCATTCTGGAAATGATCAATGGAACTCCTTATCGGATGGTAGTAAATCAAACGTAATTCAAGAAATTTTGCTACTGGTAATTTTTACTTTGTAAAATAACTGCACCATCGACATCCTTTCTAATGGTAGTATATAAATAAAAAATGATTTTTTTAACAATTTACGATGCCATTGCAACTATTTTATTACAAAAATTAATAAAAAAAACACTCAATGAAAATATATATTTTTGTGTCGATGTAGTTTTTCACTTTAAATACGTATTTATATGCTACACACTCAACAAGTAAATAAATAGAAATGACAATGTTGAAAGTCAAATAAAATAAAAATATGAATCACTTAAAATGGACTTGCGCATTTAATCCTCCAAACCTTAAAAATTGATTTCCAAATGTTAAGATTAATAGCATTTATTTAATTACGAATTACTAATTAGAAACGAATGTATTTTATGGTGAAATTCGGATTTTTGCTAAATTGAATTCATGCCAAAACTTATAATATTAACAAAGGGCCAATTTGTTTCTCACTGTGGCGAGCAGGCACCTTCTTACACACCTTCCATAACCTAATAATAATTTATTCAAATGTTCGTTTCCAATAATTTAAAAGTCGCAAGAAACTTACACTTTGGTTCTGTTTTATTCAAGTTTCGCTAGATTAAGACCTGATTTACTCACCACTTCCAATACAATACTACCATAGTCTAACCATCAACTAGATAACAGAGACATGTAAATAGTGCATATTGTTTTTATTATTATTTTGGCGGTATCAATATGATATTTATTTAAAACGATCTGAATTTAGAAAAATCTTTTAATATTGAATATATTTGGCGTTAACTTTGTAGAAATACATTATTCACGATTAAATGAAACTACGTGATGTAGTATTATTTATACTTTCTTTAAGTTCTTTACCACGACGTCGTGGTAAAGAACCGTCGTGGTAAAGAACTTAAAGAAAGTAGAAATAATACTACATCACGTAGTTTCATTTAATTGTGAAAATATTTTACTTTTAACTGCTAATTTTCCTATCATTTCTGACGTCTCTTCAGTATTTAGCTATTTATATCAATAATTTTCATTAAAAACATATATAGTTCCTTTTTTATTCCCAAATATCTTGAAAAATCATATAAATTCACTAACCTATAAAAGTTGTATAATAGAAATATTAAATATTTACACTCGCGTCATTATTGCCTGTCGCATCTTCGCGGTTTTGAAAAATACTATTAATTATATCCAAGCATGTAGATATATGAACATGTCGCCGTCTACATTAGACAGAGAACCACAGTTTATTATTTGCAACGTTAATATCGATTGGGTGCAATACCTCGATAATTATTAAATAGTACATGAACATTTTCTTATCAATTGACGTTGAAAAATAATAACTGCATATAGAATATTATTAGACGTAGAAAACCAAATTTTTAATGCAAAATTGTAATTAATTATAATGTTCGTATAGCGCAAGTAATATTTATTTGAAAACTTCCCTGATTTAGAATGTTCAAAGTTTTTCGTTGTACTGAGTTTTGTATTTGGCTTTTTTGTAATACCTTGAATATTTTTACTAAATTACCAAAATATCAGCTTAAGGTTTTCTAAGATCTTTAAAACTCACTTATATCGTTAAAGGTTAATTAAACTACTTATATCGTTAAAGGTTAATTAATTGTAACCATCAACCTAAGTAATATTCAAATTTATCGTTCTCTTATTCAATGACCTCAGTGTTTATTGTCTCATTTTATAGAAATTGATTTTTCTAATATTCACGTAAAGGAGCGTGAATATTAGAAAGATCAATTTCTATAAAATGGGACAATAAACAATAAAGAATATGATAATGATAAATTTGAATATTACTTAGGTTGATGGTTACAATTCATTGGTAGTGTTTCGTCAGTTTCAATGACAGAAATAAATTTTACTGAAGGTTTTACATAATTAATAGATTTATATTTTGCAACCTGTCTTGTTTCACATAATAGTGAGATAATTAAAACTAATTTACTTCCCACTGAGCTTTCATAAAAAAATTAGATTCTTTAATTTTTTTTCTTTACAGTATTCTAAAAATATATTGAGATTAATGACAAACTACATTTAACAGAATAATGCTCCTGTTTCCTAACGAAACGTTGTACACCATTGTTCTTACTAGACATTAAATAACATCAATTGTACTCTTGTTTTATCCATTTTGTTTAAAATTAACTATTATGTTCGTTCGTAGTATAAGATATATTCAAATTATCAAGAGGTGTAACTGAGTAATTTTTCTTGATACTTGGGAGTATGACCACTATCTAAAAAGCGTGTCGTTTTAACAATTTTTATTTCCCACTTATATCAGTAAGCTTTTCGGATAAAACAGAAGCATAACACTGATCTTATAGTGTGATTAATATAGTTTTGATTAATTTAGTCACAAATTTCAATCAAGTATATTTTGCCATGTTTATTGCACGTTTCGAAATGTTATGTTAAGGACGGATTCCCTAGTTCAGTTGTAAAATTTATTAGATTACGGGCAAAGAAATAATTTAAAAGTTCCACAAAAAAATATACAGGACACTATAGAAAATATATTTTGATGATTATGTAATATTTATTGATTATTATCTTTGTTACCATGGTGTGCCACTTTTATTGATTTCTCATTTAAATATAAAAAAAGTTAAACTCGAAAATGTCAAATGACTTTAGGCGATTACGTGCAAAAGCATTGACATGATTATATTTTTTGAAAACCTTAGAAATAAATGACCAAATTTAAAACCATGATTCGAAAAATTACTCAACTTAGTGTCTCTTTTTAGTTCCGTCTGACATACCATTTTATTTCAGCCTAGTGAGCAACCCATGACCAAAAATCATCAAGCGATTGCAGTAGTCAGATTCTCTTACCATTATCTGCTTCCAAAACATAAACGCTTGCTCAAAATGACAACAGATTTTACGCAAGTACTGATGTTTATACTTTAATAAATATTAAATTGAATGACTGCTGTTAATAAAGATTCCAACATCGAGGGAGTGAATAACTCCAGTCGAATGACAATGATCATTGATAAGCTTTGTTGAGATAATGCATTGGACATAATGCCTAACCCACTATCTATATAATGGTTTCATCATTAGGATCTTCCTTTTCTTAAAAATGGCCTAAGGTTAATTTGAAAAGAGTTCAGAATTTTAAAGCAAGGAAATTTTGCAAGTTGTTAACTTACGAAAGTAAGTTAAAAAATAACTTACTTTGTGTAAAAAGTTATCAATGTAATGTCAGGTATTATATTGTAAGTGAGGTAGATAAATTGCAAATATTGAAATTAAATTTCGTAGAAATAAATAATTAAAAATATTTAGTGGCTTTGTGCAATCATCGACAAAGATTGGTAAATCTTGGATTTTGTTAAAGATGTCATTTTGATATTAGAAATTAAGAAACTGCACGACATATTTCACAAATTTGAATACAGTTTTTTCTTCCTCTATGTCGATATATAAGTATTGTAAAAAGGCGAAAATTATGTCGTTTTCATTTAATAGTTATTAAAATGAAAACGACATAATAGTAGCTGACTAAATAAATCGTAACAAATTAAACTCTCTCTTTAGGTTTTATTACTCTTATCTTTGATTTTATAGCTTTCGTTAATTTTATTAGTTTAGTATATGATCAGTGCTTATCAGAATCTCATTTTATTCCGAAAAACGTCAAATTCTTTTTTTCTTTTTTCACCCGGCTTTTAGTTGCCGGTTAGTTGAGTATTGTACAAAAATTAAAATTGTTCAATTTCATTCCTACTTTTACGGGCTCATCTGCGGCCTAATACTTATATATTTTTTTTATGGAGAGTATTTTAAATTCTGTTTCAGTATCTACAGTTCCTATACCACTGCAATTGCATTACCCATCATTTCCCTGAACACGACTTTACATTATTTTTCCAAATAAATCATCTTTTTCTTGAGATACGATTTTAACAGAGCTGAAAGAACAACGGTAGAACTTTGTAACGCTATGTTGATAATATTAATTTTGGATAGTATATCGCACTACGTCAGTATGGAGGCGATGAACATGAATTGCTTTAACTTTGACAATAAGAATTTGGTTTTTAGTTTCAGTAACTATATTCTGATCACAGTCGTGATAAAAAATAAATGAGATTATTTATTCTTTTAGTTACAGCCACCTATCTTTTCTCACATAAAATTTTAGATTAGTTCACAATTTTGCCTATTAAAATTTCCTTTTTAGAATCAAACATTTTTTGTCTTCACTTCAAAGTAATTCCCTTTTTTCATTACGTTTATACTTCTAGACAAATACTATTAACCTTTGTTACTAGTTTTATCACTGAAAATACTAGCATACTCATTAAAAAATTCTAGTAAAACATTAAACAGAATTACTTGATATTTTAGCTGGTTTTATATCTGGTTTGTTTAAATAGTTTCATTGTTTGCTTACTTCTGTGCATATGAAATAGATCTGTTTTTACCATTCGTTGTATAGGCAAAATTATTTACCTGTACTTCTTCGTAACTTAGTAAATACATCATAAGTTTTTTTAATCACACTTGAGCTTATAATGTGCCATTATTCTTTGCATCTTCATCAATCATTTTTTCTCCGTGGATATAAACGTATGTGGTATGAAACATTTCGAGATAACTTTCAACTGGGGTAGTTGTCAAACCATGTAGATGTTAATTAATAGATAATTACATTACTGTACAACTCCCGGCTCGAAGACCCCTTTCTATAAATCTAGTAACCATTTTTAAGTTTTCTTCATTCTCCACAAAATTTCTTTTCCCTTTTGCCATCAGCCTTTGAAATAAATAGATACTATAAAAAAATTATATGTTTATACATATATGTATATATATATATATATATATATATATATATATATATATATATAACTAAATATATATATATATATATATATATATATATATATAATCATGTTCTGCTCAAAAATATCTTTTTAACGATACTATAAATAAGAAAAAAAATTGTTGCCCCTTTCCATAAATTTTGGGTGCTCATTTGACTTAGATAATTATATTAGTCGACCTTCAAAAATAAGTACTCCAGGTGATATAAATTATGATCATTCTTCTTTAAAAAAAATCTTTAAAGGTGACAAGATAGCCAACATTTAATTGTGACTTATGATCTCTGTTGACATCGAAGGATTACGTTCAATTGAATATAATAATTACTGGTTCAGCCCCATAGCTGTATTCCATTATTCCGATCTGGACGTAGACCTTGCTTATATAATATAAGCTTATCGTATGTTGATAACTAAATATTACGACCAAGCAACAAATATATCTTTCTGAACTCGATGCTGAATTCATTACGTTTTTTCTTTATATGTTCTTTTGGTCGGAACTTGTCGTCAAGAATCATACCAACATATTTAGCTGTATTCTCAAAAGGTAATTGAGTACCACTAATGAAGACTTGTTATTGTGAAGTGTTTTTATTTTTAAAATCATTATGCGTCGGTTTGGATTCGTTCTGTTAAAAATACTATTTTTTTTTCAATACCATGAATCATCCACAGATCCTCCCATCACTGTGACGCAGCAAAAGATGGTTTTTGTGCTATATAATGTTGTTTGAATATCATTTATGGAAAGCTAATACGAAATTGGGCCTGCCCTAGGCTCAATTACCACCCTGAGGGCCATCAGCTTACATTAGCTTCAAATCTTAGTATGAATTGTCGTGTTTAACCCGGAAGTGTCGATTAGTCAAGTTAAATTTTAAAACTTGGTAGAAATAATAAGGAAGAAGCAATTCTAATTTGTGTAGCTGGCCTTCATGGCAAATTCTGTCAAATACCTTGAGAAGACAGCAGAGCATACATTTTTGTTCTATAGCCCTTTTTTATAACGTCAATAATATGATGAACCTAATAAATTGTAGAATGATTATTTCTGAAACCAAATTGATGAGAATTGTCTCAACAGTTTTTTTTTTCATCAAGAACAGGTTTGAGACGCTTAAAAATTATTATCTCAAATAGCTTTGACATGATTGGTACTTAGATTTTTGCCAGGTTTTGGTATAGTAATAACTTCAGCTGTTTTCCGTTCATCGGGGATAAAGTTTATCCAAATAAAGGCTGATGATTAGAGTCATTAATTTAAACGTAACTTTTATTTGAAATATTTTAAATATCTCACCTAACAAGAACAAATCCAGTATTACTATGTCATTATTATTCTAATAATCCAGTATTATTTTTAATAAATTAAATCGCAGTTGCGACTACGATGTTTTGATTTTAATTTCTTGTAAAGTACGGTTTACGTATAATTATCACCACTTCTACGCTATTTAATTTGGTTTAATTTGAACCCATTATGTATAACATTGCTACACCGTACGCACCTTACGTATACAGAAAACACCTTGAGGTGTGACCAATGATCGCTTCTATACGCAGTCGAACTTGAAAGGCAATATATTCAGACGGTATAAATAATGTTTACGGAAACCTCGTAGTGAAGATCCTATTCGTACTTGACAGCTTTATTTACCAATGTTTATTGTTAGTGTTAGTGCACTCGCTTAGTTCAAAGTACCCTTTTAGTGTTTGTAGTAACCCGACAATGCTTCACCCTCAGACTATTAAATATCACCGGGTTTGTGGAAGTTGGCGACCAATACGTAAAAATGTCCCAACTCCTATAGATATGTACATCAAACTGATTTTCAGGTTTCTCTTTTAGATTTTGAAAAAAAATCGTTAAATTTATAATTGCATTTTTAACCTGATGTACTGTTCTATTGATTAAAAGGTTTAAGAAGTTTGTGTTAGGATACTTTCTTTCTATTACTCAAGTTTGATTTTTTTTAGGGCATTGCGAGCTGCGTTCGACGTTGTCAAGTCACTCTTACATTTCTTTCAAGTCTTTTTATTTAACCCTCCAGAATTTTATTTAAATATCGCTATCATGACCTCGAAATTTTTACCGCCTTTCGACTCCGCAGCCTAATTATTTCTTAATTTATGACTTGGGTGGTTTTTTGTCAATATTTTTGACCTTGTATCTATTGTGTGTCTACTGTAAGATATTAAGATCAGGAATATTGCGTAACTTTTTAATTGTGTGAGGTCTATTTTACATTGGGTCTAGTTTATTTAAGTGCTTACTTTGTTATTGTATAGTTAATTATAAATTGTTTCTACACATTATATCCTGGTATTTTCTTATTTTAGTGCACTTCTTTTAAGTCGTTATTCTGCTGTGATTCGTAACTAATGTGCACGTACTGCAGATTCGATTCTGGGAAGTACTTGTTTAAAATGACTTACGTCAAGGTTTTCAGAGCGATTACCTCTAAGTAATTCGGCAGACATGTATTCTGTACGTTTCCGAATTGTAGTATTAAAAATTTATTGCATTTTCCAAAATAGGCTCTATCATTCTAACCCACGACTCATCTCACATGTTATTTAATTCAGCGCTATTGTAACTTTAAGTTTTTCCAGTTACTCGACTAGTTTTATTAGTGATATACATATTTCAATATCCAACCGTTTCAATCCTTATTTTGCTTCTCGACTTGATACAATTTTTTCCTCATCTCTTATTACTAATTTTGACATAAATACGCCAAGTTGAGGCTTCAAAACTTAGTAGTTGAGTTCAGAACTTTTATGATTCTCTACTGATATCAACAATATGAATTTATCATATTAAAGTAATAATAGCGATAACTTGTTGTTATTAATTTATTAATAAAATGAAGTGAAACGGGTTTTGGCGTAATGATCCATTACCACTATATTGTAAAAAAATAAAATTGTTCTCGGTCTATCTAAAACCTCTTCTAACTCAATATTACATTGTTCATCTTGTTACACTGTGATTAGTTTAAATCGTCTTTCCGAGGATGCATAGTACCGTAAAGGCTTTATGCCATTGTGCTTAAGAACTCTCACTTATATCCAGGTATTCTTGGACTCTTCTGATAAAATTCAGTTCTTCGGAGTTCTGTTTTCTAAAAGTTTCTAACCGCGTAACTCGGTCGTAAAATTATCATACAATTTCTTTTGGTATGTTTTTTTGAGGACTTTGGTTTGGACGGCTCACGTGTTGAATACTGCTTATTTGCCTACACCCGAACTAGTGGTAACAATTTATTTTTAGTGAAAATAGAACTAATTATGTTGTAACCTATTGTTAATGAAATTTTGTACTAAGCAAATACACTTATACAAACACATACACACACACACACACGCGTGCAAACACACACACACACGCGCGCGCGCACACATACGCGCGCGTGCACACACACGCACGCACACGCGCGCATACGCTTTCACACACACACACACACACACATTTTTTGTGCGTATATATATATATATATATATGTGTGTGTGTATATATATATATATACATATATATATATATATACATATATATACATATATATATACATATATATATATATATATATATATATATATATATATATATATATACATGTGTTTGTGTGTTTTGTGTTGCGCTCGAATGTGTGTCATATTTTTTCCATAAGAGTTAACTAAAATATAGCTTAAAATTTAAAATGTTTTTAATGAAGATTTACAGGAATATTTTACTTTAATTTTGTCTCTCTTCAAAGTCCAGGAAAAATCGGCCAGCATAATTGGACTCCATTTTCCTTGGTATCTCCGTTCCATTGAAAAAATCTGCTTATGAAAATGCTTTCCATGCTGATCGCTAATGGCATTAATATTTTCAGGAAATAAATTCAGGTCCAAGAAATGAAGTTTTCAGAATATATTGTCTTCCAAAGTTTGACATGAAGTCACAAAGTCAGGATCGCTGCTTTACGATTTCCAAGAAAAGAAGATTAAAGCGATAAAAAAACATTCGAAATTTTTACAAATATTCTAATTATATTTTTACACTGGATTCTTCTGTTTTCATATCAGTGGCATGTGCAACAAGTACTGATGAGGAATCATTAACATTATGGAAAGGCACGGTGTTCAAACTATTGTTTTATGAGTCTATGGACAATCACTACTCATCTGCTTGATGTTGATATCCGAGGGCCTTCAAAGAGAAGAAAATACTTTAGTTCATATCATAGTTTTTTTATCACTCTTTCAGCTACGATATCTGCATATGCTCAAGTCTTTGCGGGGTAGATTTTACCACTTGGGCTTGGAACTTAGATGATTCAATTGATGATAAGACAAACTATCGATTAGACAAAATATTAGATGTTTATTTGATGATTAGACATACTTAAGAACCGAATTATGTCATTCATTGACCCTTCGGTACAGGAAGCTTTTTATCATGTAAAAAAGGCCTCATTCCAAATTGTAAACTGGAGTAATTAACTGTGTATTTAGTTTTACATGCGATTCCTTTAATAAGTGGTACTTGGTTCCATTTGAACCATCGGAATGGAATATTTTGTGAGCCATTTTCCCAACCACTATGAAGTCTAACATAAGATAAAGAGAATCTATATGGTGCCTGGTTTCAATTGAGAACCCCATTTTAAAATCCGATATAAAGGTCATATTACCTTTAAAAAGGGGTAAAATTTTGTCTCAAATTTTGAACATCAGTCTCCACAAATTTAATGTTAGTGAATATCTGAATGACTTAACACTTTCTTAGCGTTTTTGAAAAATATAATAATGGCAGAATTAACAAAACATAAGAAATCGTTAAAAAACTTTAGGTCAATAGAAGAATAGACTGTTACTGATATACTCATATTATTGGTCTTTATTTATAAAATATGCAATATAAGTTATATAAGCATGTGAACATGCTTGAACATGAGCAAACCTGTTTATTCATCTTATTTTGACAGAACACAAGATGAACAGAAGATTTCATTCCATGAATCATATATGTTTGAAGTTCATTCCACGGCAAATCATAAAAAAATGAAAAAACGAAAAAGAAAAAAAAAAGAAAAGAAAAAAAATATATATATATAATATATATATATATATATATATATATATATATATACATATATATATATATACATATATATATATATATAATATATAATGTTTTGAACGAGTCACAAATTTTCAATTATATATATATAAGTATATATATATATACTTATATATATAATTGAAAATTTGTGACTCGTTCAAAACATTATATATTCCCCGTAGTAACTTCTGGCTGCTCCAAGTTGACCTAGTACCACTTACTGAATTGGCGTGACAACAAGATTACGTAGAGCCAGTGTAGGAAAATCATCAAACTCAGCAAATTTGCATTTTTGTTTCAAATTTTAACCACCTATTGAAATGATTTCATACCCCATAATTTCCCAACTGGTTTTTTCTAAAATATATTCGATATATATCAGCAATATTTTGTTGAGTGAAGTTGTCATTTACTAGCAACGTTCTGAAACATTCATCAGTCAAGAATACTTGCAACTAAATATGGAAGGTTGATTTATAAGTCTTACATTGATTATTATAATGTCCCAGTGATGCACTGTTACTATTCAAAAATCGTCAGGTTGTACAATTAACTATTTTTCTATAGGCACCTTAGCATAATATTCAAGACATTATTAATTATTATAAACGTCTCTAGAAATTTAACTAGGAGAGCTATTGAAACGGATAGTTATTACTGTTTATTATTTGTGTTATAATTAACTTAAACTAGGTACCTTCTTATTTGTAATAAATAACTAAGTTACTTATTCTTGAAGTCGGTGCCAGCACAGCTGATCAACTTAAACAGATGTCAATTTTTATATGATAAATCTATTTAGTATTGTAAGTACATTAGAAGTTAAAGTTTTAAATTTACATTATAAATTAAATTAAATTATAAATTTATTTAAGTTGATCGACAGCGCTGGCACCGACTTCAAGAACAATTAATTTAGTAATTTATATGTAAGTAGGTACCTATTTTGAGTTAATTATTTTTTACTTTTTGGTACCTACTTTTCCGAAGTCAGTTTTTTAAAAGATATTTAATAGAAAATTTACTCAAATAATCTAACCTTTTTATTCAATCTGCCCTTATTAAATAGTTATTACTTTACAATTTAGTAACTTGTAAACGATTTTCGAATTCTTCACGAAAAACACGCTTTCAGAGTGGTTTTTCTCTTTACTGATATGTTTCTCTTAACACTTACTTAAGAATTTTTCAGGCCAATATCAAACATGTGATAACTGTTAAGAATAAATAATAACTGTTAAAATGTATATTTCTGTAATTATATAAAAGAGAAAAGGTTCAGTCTTTTAAATATTTAATTTTAAAACAATTTTCAGAAATAAAATATAGTACGATGACACTGGCAATATAAAATTAAATACTGTACTTAAGTCATATCTCAAAATAGTATTGCTGAAGCTTTAGGGGAGTCAATACAAAACATATTCTTACTCAAGTACGGAGCAGAAAACAAGGGTAATTAATTTAGCAGCTATCTAAGTATCTATGTATGGATGTATGGATGTTTGAGCATAGCCCCAAAACTTCCTAACCAATTTTAGCAAATTAGGAATCAATCGGTTTGTATTCAATACAAGAGTGTCATAGGAATAGGTTTTTAGAGACTAAAAATCTTTTGGCGGACTTGCAATAAAAACACAGAATTGAATTTTTTTTCGCCTGTCAGGTCTTTAAAAATAATTACGAGGTGTCTTCAACCAATTCTTCATAAACATGAAAAATTAGCCAATTTGGCACAAATAGTAAAAATATAAAGTTCTGTGTGCAACCGGTTTCAAACTATATGTATGAAAATAAGCTGCCAAATAGGGTAAAATAAAAACGAAGCTATAAAAACAAAAACCCGACTCGATCGGTGAAAAAACCGAAAAAAGTGTCAAGTTATAAATATATATATATATATATATATATATATATATATATATATATATATATATACGTATTAATTTAAATATCCATATAAAGCATATGTATACGTTGTGACGCATATAGGTTTAAAATTGCATAAGTAATGTGGCTCGGTCAGTTGGATGGACATTATTACGAGCAATATGTTTTATAAAAATATAAAAAGGAGCACTTTATTGACAAAACAGTTGTAATCATTTTGCCATTGTCTTGCTATCCTTTCGCCTCGTATTTTAAGTGCACGAAATGCACCTACCGGTAGCAGACAACTTTTAACATTTTCATATTAAATAATAATAAACAATATGTAAATCTTCTCAATTTGTGTTATTCAGTCCTTCCGACAACCAAATACGAGCGCGACGCCCGGGTAGGCAATACAATTAACGGTTGGCTCCTTTATTGCGGCTGACGCTTAAGAATAGAAGCTAGTATGAATTTTATCGATAAAAATGAATCCTTCTGGTTCAATGTAGCTTCAATATCGAGTTAAAACGGTTCGACATTTTTACCAATTATGATGTAAAACATCTAATGTGCGTTTGAATGAAAGTTAAAACGTTTTTAAATTTTTAAATATTAAAATAATAAATGTACTGAAAAAAAAAGATACAAGAATCAGGCAAACAATTTTAATATCTTCATGGCTTACCAAATAAAAGAGTCATAGGCACAACAAATAAGATGAGGTCAGCCATGTTGCAGATACATACCCTTTCGATGTATTTGTTTTCTGGTCTATCGAAATAATTTTTTTTCTAGTATATTATTTTCTATGAAACCTTTGTATCGTTGAGCTCATCCAGTTCTGGTCATTGCAGTGTAGCGCGCTTCCTTCCTTCGTTCCCTCCTTCGTGCTTTAAAAAAGGTTGCAGTTTAACTGCTTATGCGATTTTTTCGGGAAAACGAGTTACTATGACATATCATTGGACTTATAAAATTATAATAAGTGAGAAATTTATACAAAACACGTGCATTATTTATTAAATACATTATCGCGGATCCTCTTTTCGCATAGGTATTGTGATTGTTTTAATTGAAGAGTCTTCATTTTGCCTTCATAATTTTTTTTAGCTTTTCATAAGGACAGATATTTTCAGTCTTTTAAAGTTTTGTAATTAAAAGACAAAAAGAAAAGTGACAAGGTGCGTGTCGGTACAAGGAACAAGGAAACATGATTCCGTAGTTGTCAATTGACGGTTGAAATCCTTGATGTAAATTAAGCAAAATAATTTTGATTAAAAATTCTAAACAAATGCTGGAATTTAAAATTTGGAGATATTCAGATTGTTCAAACCCATTGTTAAAACTTATAAAGGACGTTGTACGTCTTTTTGAAGCTTTACATTCCACAAAGGTGCTTAAAAATTGTGAATCAAACCGTAAACTCATTTTAAAAGACCTATAAAATAATCCTGATGGAATGCACGACTTTTTAAAACATTTTGCTGGATATTAATTTGAACCTTCATACGAAATATTTCTGTGATATGTAAACATACATGTAAACTTTCATGCACGTTTGTTTAAAGCTTTGGAACCTTTTAAACTATGACTCAATGACATAAAAATACGAAACTGTGACAAAAGAAGTGACGTAAACGAGAAACGGAAATCCTTATAGAACCAATTGTTTCCTCATCTGTCTGTCGGTCTCTATAATCAACAGGTAGATTAGCAAACGAAATATAACAAAAATGGTTTTAATAATGCTATAATATAATTTATTAAGTGAAGTAGGTTACACAATAATTTCGAAACAGTACACTTTTTATTTGTTTACTAAGAGTGAAACCTAAATGGCACATCCCTCATCCTTATAAAGCCATGTAATCTTAAGAATGTTTTGAATATAAGAGGATTTTTCAAATATTCTGGAATATAGGACAAGCAAAGATTACAGCAAAATTTTTATTATTTTGTTTTTTTTTCAGTTCTTAATGCCAAAATATTTAACAGAAATATCATTTTAAGCAATAAACAATCACAACAGATGTTTCGATGTGTTCCGTTTTCTTCATTCCTCGGTTCGACATTCCTCCCAAAAACTCTAAGCTTCTTTGACTTTGAAAAATAAGTACAGAACACATCGGCACACGAGTTCAATTTTAACTTGAAGGGTTTTTTGACCATTGCATTGCGATTTGTTATTCTGTTAGCTGCAAGATCATTGTTTATTTTTTCTTTCTGTGCATTTTAGTTATCAACAGTTTAGTTTTCAACATTAATTATACGCGTTAAAGTGTATATTGGAAGAAATAAATGAAATTCATATCAAGTACGATAATAATATATTTAGATTCTATTTTCAAAACAATTATAACTATTTTTGTACCATTTTTTCTTTTGCATACAATATATACAATTTTTCATATTTATAAATATATGTATATATATAATCTATTTTCTACGATAATTAAATACTTTGAGTTCATACATATAGCATATATAAATATATACGTACATACAAATATACTTTAGAATCTAAAACCTAAACGGTATCAATATATATACATATATATGAGATAATAATATAAATTTCGTAACTCGTGTCCTTTAACTAGCTCGCGGTCTGTCGGTCGATGGGATTTACTGAAGTTTTGTCAGAAAGAATTAAGCTTTGCAGACAGTCGGCGCATTGAAGATGGCCTCACCAGTGGGCTGGTTGTGAGATTCATCCAACTGAGGGTTCTGTCCACGCCTTATTTGCTCTTTGTACATTCTGTATTTTTGGTCTTTGGCAGATTTGCAGGAAACTTTAGCGGGATAAGCCTGGTGCTTTTCGCCGCGGCATCTCTGACTGCAAGCGGCCACGGGTTGGTATGTTATACAAATCTGACCGTTCTTCTCGTAGTATTGAACTTGATGTTCGAGTTTGCAGGGTCCACGCTGAACAGCATAGCTCCTTGGCATGACTCCGTTGTCATTCTGTTGGTAGTTGTAATGTTCATTGTCCTCGTAGGTCTCCTCTGAATGGGAGCTACTGAAGGATGAGGAGTCGGATGAGTCATCATTGTGTCTCCTAGGATAGCGGTTGGGGTAGAGAGCATCGTGGTAGGGGTAGATGGCGGTGAAAAAGCGTTGGGGGTGAATGGATGGTACCGTTTGGGCAAACTGCTGCAACTCGATACTCTTGGGGTTCTGAGAGTCGGGTACGACGTAATAGGCTGCGAAGACACGTGGCTCCTCAACGTATCCACCATCAGGCACGCGGAAATCATCCTTACTATCGCCGGACATGGTACCGCAGAGACCGCTGGTGGCATTGCGGTAGTCGCCGCTAGCGTAGAGGTAGAAAACTTTGCCATTGTAGACGATGCGAAGCTGGTCATTGGCAATATTTACAACGATGGCACCTTCGGGCAAAGCGTAGGCCTGTACGAGCGGCGCGTCCTCCACCTCACTCCAGAGTTGCACAACCTTGTTCTGGGAAATGTCTTGTTGCTGACCATTCATGATGAATTGACCTGCCGCGTTCTCGTTGTTCTCGGAAGGCAATAGCTCAACGGTCACGGGTTGCTCTCCTTGGGGTGACCTGCAGTGATACAGAATATATGTACGAATTTCAAAAGCGATTTTGTCACATGAGATTAATTAATTTTCTGTTTACAAGTTTTATAAACACAAGTAATTTACGCCATTGGATACATAGTTGTCAGGACTTAATATTAACCTGTAGTAAATTTGAAGTTCCTTCTGATTTTTCTGGTTATGGCGGACGAGGACGACGGCTTGCTCAGCGGGTGTATTGTGCTTATGCTGATTGGGAATGGCACCGAACTGAGTGAGCACATACCATACATCATATTCTGGTTCGTATTCATAGCGATAGTTGTCATACGTTTCAACATACTGCTGGTCTACAGCACACATTGCTGTTATGAAAAAAAATGTTATAGGTTAATTTTTCAATATATATGGAATTAGTAAAGATTTCCTAAAAGTTTTATGAAATTCTGGCGATATTCATTAAATTAAATTACTGTTCGAAAAAATATATATTACGAACAGTATTGTGAACAAATAAATATTTAAATTGATTTGTGTTATCTAGATACATGGGAATTTACTTACGGTAATATTGACCACGGGTAAAAACGTCACCGAAGTCGGTAAATTTAGGCAGAGAGGGTTTAATCAGAATTGTTTGCCTGAATATACGTTCGACTGGTAGATTCTCGAAACGAGCGTTATATTCCCGAGCGTCTATCGAGATATTTAATCTGTCGAAGTAGTTGGAGAGATGGAATCGGAAGTTTATCTGGCCATCCTTAACCTCCTCTTCGGGATACTGCTCTTGATAATAATGATAGAAGTAATGGCGGAAAATATTGTAAGCTTGGTGTGTGTAGAAGCGAGTCAGTCGATCGATGTTCTTGTAAAAGACTTCGCCAGTCATTAAGTTGTAGTAGGATGGCTTGTACATATGAATCAGATTCTCGAAATCCAAAGCGTTTTGGTCCTGACGCTCGAGGTATCGCCTGTACTCGTGGCTCTGAGACAGTGCCTTTCGGTATTCATCAGTGCTTTCAAATTTGCTTCGAATTTCTACTTGACCACCAGATTGAACTTTAGGGCCAAATCTTAAGTGGAAGTACATGTCGGCATTAGCCTTGTGATTCAAAACTTTTTGGAAATCTATCATGGGGCGGTTGGGATTCTCAAATTGAGCAGTGGCGAGGATCTGGTATTGATTGCTGGCGGCATTCATGTTGTAGAAGAAGATCATCTGAGCCCTTTTGTCAACCGGGCTACTAGCGTGAGCGTAGGTCACAGTGTACTCGTATTTCTCTGGGCCGTAGAAATAGAATCCGAAATCATGGATAACGGCTTTGGCGTACTTTATATCAGAAGCGACGCGCTCCAACATTTCATTTTGTCTGTTCTTATTATCGGGAGTGTATTCAGTAGGGACATATTCTTTCAAATTTTCCTTGGCTTCTGCATATTCATTGCCTTCAGCTTGTTGACGGTTGTTATTGTCTGCAAGAGTAAGAACAAAGATTATTTATCCCAAAAAAAGTTTGCTGAAATTATAACATTTTGCATGTCAGTATTTACTCAACTTACCATAAGCGTAGGTCGCAACGAATTTCTTGGACGAAGATTCACGAGCATAATACTTCAAGTTCATGTTAGTGACGGCGATATGTTTTTGAGCGAAGATGTGGCAAATATAGGCAGATATCTTTCTGTCAAAAGGCTTTCCGTAATTCAACATGTGGTAGAAATCAGGAGACTCCGAGTAAGCTTTGAGGTGGAACGCCATGCCTGTGTAATATTTTCCGTATTCCTTTTCGTAGTTGTACAGGTAATTTTCATTGCGGTACATGTAAGTATCTGGGTCTTGAGAAACTGGAGTTTGAGAACCCAATTTTTGGTAAGCGGCATAGGGCCAGTAGCTGTAGTGCATTATGTTCGCATCGACATCGGGGTTTAAGGGAGCGAATTCCACCTCTACTTTACCGGTTTTAGTATTAATTTCAAATTTGTATTCAACAGGAATGTAGATTTGAAATTTGTTGGAAATGCCGTTGGAGAAGACCTTATTGTCAATGGTATTGAAGAAACCGTATTCACCATCGTAGTTACGGGCAAAGACTGCTTCCAATTTACCTGCGAGACCAAACTTAGAAGAAGCCATCCATTTGCCATTGGACTTGACGAAACTGTGCACGTTTACCACTGTGGGAACACGATACTTGAATACGAAAGGCAGACCCATGACGAGAGGAAACATGATTTCGAACTGCTCGGAGTTATACATTTTAGTGTACTTGTAGTTTACGCCGTTGGCTAGTTCGTTGTACTTGTTTACGAGGTACTGCTCTATGCTCTTGATAAAATCTTCGTTGAAAGCAAAGAACCTTTGTTGTTGGAAAGCTTGAATCAGAATGTTGGCACTGAAAGGTTCACCCTCCGATCCTTGAATATTAAGAGCCTTGGCAATGTTTTCTGCGCTCCATTTAAGTGATTTAGGTTGTCCCAAGATACGACTCATTTTATTGCTCTGTATGATATCGAAGAAGTGGCTCCAGCTTGAAATGGCACCAGCGAGCTGTGAATTTTCCCATACATTTTCAATTATTTAATATAATTTACGACTTCAAAATCTTTTTATTAAAGTAAGTTAAAAAGTCATATGTAATAATTGTCGAATAATGTAATAATGTAATAATTGTCGAATAATACCTTGAAAGACTTTTGCCATTGGCCCACTTTGTTCTTCAGGGTGTAAGAAAATTGTTTGGGGAACAGACTGTCTTCGCTACCGGTCTGGCCGTAGGCTTGGAAGTGACCCAGATCGTCAGATTCATACTCATCGTAGTAGTCAGATTCATAGTCGTTGTAGTACTTCGCCGAGTATTGGTGACCGAAGTCTTCTTCAGTCACAAAGTTTTGAGCGGCACGCGCTGCCTTGGCCCTGAACAAATAATACCAAACAATTTCAATATTTGAAATATAAAAGGCTTATAGAATTTTCTACATTACAGTAAGTCTACAGTATGTTAAAATTATCCTATCCACATAAAATTATATGCTCATAGAACAAGTTTTTGTTATAATTATTATATATTGGAAATCTTACAATTTCTCGAAGGCCTTGCTGTCGAGCTGAGCTGCATTTTGGATGGCATATTTGATAAAAGCGCGGACCTGGACGTGATCATCACTATGAGTGTCGGCGGCCATCTCTTGCAACATGGCGGATGTAGGGTGTGCCTTCATAAGCGTATGCACTGCCGCGACGCGTACTTCGTAGTCCTCGGCGCGGTTTTTGTAGATGCGATAGAGTACGGCGCGTGCCGTGTGCGGCTCCTGGCGCGCCAACCGGTGCATGTTACGCACGATGTGTGCTCGCATGAACGTAGTGCTCGGTAGCTTGCCTTCCAGGTACGGAGCGAAGATTTCGAGAATGTCTTCGTGCCCGATATTGCCAATAGCCTTCACGTACAGTTGAGCCATATCGGTGGCGCCCTTCTGCATGGCCGCCTTTAATTCGCGCTTGAAGTAGGGTACGATCTTGTTGGAAACGATAGGGTAACGCTTGTGGGCAAGACGACCGTAGACATGCGCCGGATATCGGTAGTGTGCGCTCGAGTTGTCGACGTGACCGGCGTTGATAAAGCGTGTGGCCGCAAGCAGCGCAGATGCGTGCAACTGTCTCTCCTTGCGTACATCGGCATGCACAGCCAGTTCGAAGAACTCGGCCATAATCTTCTCCGTCGGGTAACGTAATGTACTGGCAAGAGTCGAGACAACCTGGGCAGCTTCTTCGCCGCGTAGCTTCTTACTGTAAATCCAAGATTTGATCTGGCGGAATGCAGCGGGCGTACCGGCTTGCACGACTGAATCACGATACACAGTCCACGCGATCTGTGCCTCTTCGTCGTCGGAGCGTTTCGCCTCGAATTCTTTGCTGATGGCGGCCATCTGCTCCTCGCTCATCGACTCCAACGTGCGCTCTACAATGTAGTATTTGGCTAAGGTATCCGCTCTGGGCATCTCGTCGGGCGTGCGGAGGTCACCGGCGATACTTCGGATGGTTTCTTTGACGCGCGAAAAGCTCTTTTCATCATCGTAGATGTAGGCGCCCACGAATGAGTCAGCTATCGAGGACTCGATAGACGCTGCATGATATTCAGCGGCCTCATCTACGTCTCCAGATTCAGATTCGGAAGACGACTGGCGTGATTTATGATTCTGGGAGATGACATTGTCACGGGGTCGGTAGTCGGCACTGCGGCGGAAACGGTCAGGTATGGCGCGTTCTGGTTGCTCGTTGCGGCGTGCGAGTGTGTATAGGAGAGAGCCTGCATCGCGGAAATCCGCCGGAAACTGCTCGTGCTTCTCGTCGGGAAAAGCCGCCACAAGTTGCAGCCGGACCTCGGAAACGACATTGCCATCGCGATCACCGTGCGCTAAAGGCGCGATTGCCACCTTGGAAGTAGCACGAGCGTACTGCACGGTGCCGTTACGGCGCGAAATGTAGTATTTAGCGACGGTCGATTGGTGCACGAGGTCTTCTTCTCCTCGGTAGTTCCAGGCACGCGGATAAGCGCCGAAGTTATAGAGCGCTCGTTCATCGCAATTGCGGTAGTCGTTGCTCTTGTCGACGGCGAATGTCTCTTCGTCGAGCGGTGCGACGGCGTAAAGCACCTCACAACGGCCCGTCACGTCGGCCTCCATCTTACGAAAAGAACCACTGGCTGCGCGCTCATTGTAGTAGTTCTGCCCGGACTTAATGAGGTGTTTATCGCTGAGATCAACCTGGAGCGTGCTCACGAGACCCTTGAACAGATTCTCATAAGCGGGTGAGAGCTCGGCGGGCACTCGTACGGCGAGCACGCGACCGCCATCGGTACGGATCTCGAAGGGCTGCTGGAGATCAGAGACGGGACGATATTCCGGCTCGTCGGCTGCGGGCGCATCCCACTGCGGCAAGCGTTGAAGGCGCGCCTGACGAGCGTCGTAGAGGCGTGCGAGCAGACGGCCGTCGGCGTGCGCGGCGAGCGCGAAGCGTGCGCGCATCTCCACGCCCTGCCACTCTCGGTCACCCAACGCGCTCATCGTGCGCGCCTCCATCTCGTACTCGTACACTTGACCACTTTGCCATACTGAAATTATTCATTTATATTTCAGTTTGTTTATTGTGAACGCGGGAAAATCAAATCTAAATTATTCGATACTAAGGAGAGGAGCGATTAGCAAACCGGTGTATGCGAAATGTAGACCAGATGTTTGAGAAGCAGGTCTTCAAATGTAAATAAAATTTTAATTTCTACGTAGCATTATTTTAATTACTACGATAAAAGTAATTTTCTTTTTTATACATTCTTATGAATATAACAGAAAAGTAAAACTTATAAAACGGACTATTGCTTTTAACTTTAGATGTTTCGCTGTGAAGCATATATATGTGGGCTGAAGACTACATCAATGCTGCTGATTTTTCGAATACATTTAGCATAGGGAATAAGGTAAAAATTCAAGATGTTTGTTGCTTTTTAACCTAACTCGAAGTAGCAACAAGTAATTATGTGCAACTTACGGTTCTGACCATCATACTCGTACTTATAGTCGCTGTTTTTATAGTCGTTTTTATAGTCGCTGTCGCTCGGGTTGGCGCTGACTGCCGTCGCTGCAAATTAAAAAAAATATTTATTTGTATAGACGTTTTAAAGAGTGTACAGTAATTTATGGTGTATTGTGACTTGTCTACTTCAATTCGTAAGAAAATGAAATTTATTAAATACCTGACACTATCAGCGAAAAAAACGGAAGCAAATGATCATTTTTATTTCAACTAATTATTGCAAATTTACAAGTAGGAAAGTTTCGTTTTATGTTTATTTTGTATAGTTCAGCATAAAACTGTTTATCCCGTTAACATGAAATTTTCATTATCGTTTCGTTTATAGTATCCAAACAAAATGTGCAACATTTTTAGGACTCGTTGGTTATGGCCAATAATGTTTCAAGTAGTGGGAACCAAAGTATTCCGAGTATTTTTCTTTTGTAGAATTAAACTTTTAAACCATTATAGCTGCATTAAAATGATGTATGGAGACATTGTAAATAATAGATATTCAAACCGCGAAAAGTTTAATGAAATTTAATAGTATTTATTATAAACATTTTTTTCTAATATTGAATTGTATTCGAAATGATATTAAGTTAAATTACTTATTAATTATTTTCCGAAAATACGGCAGAACTACTTTCAGGAAGCCATTTATGAAAATTTGACAGATATTTTTAAAATTTTGTTATATTAAGCATTTTAAATAACGAAATGAATTGCAAATGCTGAGATAATATTTATATAAATGTAATACTTAATTGATACACGAAGACTTACCCAATAAGGCGAAAAGGACATATGCCCTCATTGTCCGTAATGCAGATTGGAATTCGTTTCAGAGAAAGGTCGATGAGATTTACACTTTACCAAATACAAGTGTACTCTGGTTAGCTGGGTCCGATTCTGGCGCTTATATACTGCTCCAGAACTGCCTACGAAGGTAAACTTTATCTCTGTCAGCGGTCATCTTTGAACCCTAGATGTTGCACGTGTAGATTTTTGCACGACTACAATGTTGCATTGGAAATGGTCGTTGGGCATTGGAAATGGACGCGGCAGATTGAACATAATATATATAATAATTGATTTTTTAATTGTTACTTATGTGTTAAGTGTCCAACGCGAGTTGGACACGTACCGCATAGATAATAATAAACAAATACTAGATGTACCCCACAGTTTCACTCACGTTAAATTTGGAATAAGAGAAGGTATTAGAATTTTTTTTTTCTCTCATGTGTTGCTCTTGGGTAACAAACAACCGTTTGAATCATGGCAGACGTGCAACGTACAAGCAATGAAGCTAGTTACTGAAAACAAAAAAAATCCAGAAATTCCGCGACTAAATGGTAAAATAAGATATGCTTAACCGGCATTCGGAAGTAGATACAATGAAAAACAAACAATTTTTTGTGATTGAAAACTCGAGATTTATATATTAACTATGACTGAAACTGGATTGCGATTTAATAGAAAAAAATCGTACTTCTACGTTAATTAATATTTCAAGTATTCATTCGATAAGTTCCAGTCATTCTGTATATATACTGTTAAATTATATATTGACAATTACTGGTACTACTGCATGCTGTCTACAATCAATAAGCTTCTTTATTCATGGGCCAGAAATTGTCGCAACGTCTTTTTTACCAATTGGTCAGTTACCAGAGAAGGCCCAAGAAACCCATAGCTCTTGGACCTCCTCCTCTGATAACTTGAGACCTAAAAAAATAGTTAAGAATTTTGAGAAAGTATGACCGGTTAAAGACAAATGAAGACATCTTTTGTCGTCTTATTTCATATGACCATATGATAAATCGTTTTACGCCATTTCTAAAAAAAGCTCTTTCAGTTACAATTTTTCCCGCCCAACAAGATTTAGGAATAGGAATCGGAAGATTCGGTTCCTTGAATCTTGCATGTACCACTAAACACTATGCAACAAAATTAATATTAACATAATTCGACAGTCCGTTTAATTTTGAAAGCGCACGATTCGTTTATACACATTTACATAGATCGAGACATACATACTCATAGAATACAATGCAGTTCGTGCTTGTCCATTCTTATTTTGTCCCAAAACCCCCAATTTTTCTGATTTCCGCGGACCACTTGCTGGATGCTGTTTTTCGTCGCTTTCATGAAAGTAAAAACGGATGACTGTGGAAACGAACAACTTTGGTAATGCCTGTTGAAATAGATTTTTGAAAAAGCTATAGAAGCAAAAAATATTTTTCATGTCATTATTTTATATAGAAATATATAGAATATAGTCTATATAAAAATTATAACATAAGTCTATACATAAATTATAAAAATATCTTCCTATTCTTTAAAGCTAATTTAAAATGCTGGTCCAAATTTGATAAAACAATAGAAATGAGGCCTATATGGTTTAATACAACTTAGTTTGGTTTTTAGCGGATTATCGGCCTCATCCTGGGGCAAACAGTGTTACATAGTTGTCTACATCTATCGAACATTTTGAAGCAAATTAAGCAAATATATTTTGATTGCAAGTTCTAATCAAATGTTAGTATCTAGGAATTTTCAAATTTTTCAAACCGATATCCGAAAAATTAGTGGGGTAGGAAGACAACGTCATGTTGGACGTCACCTTGAAAAGTCATATTTCGGAAATGTGGATTAAAATTGAAAACTGAAATAGAACGTGTCCTATTATACCCGGTACTCGGCGAAATGGGTGTAATAATAATTTTGAGCCGCTCTTTAGAAGTGTGGGGAAATGACATTTTTCTTCATAGTTTTCTTTATATTTATTAACTTCCTATATGAAAAATTTACTTGCAAAATTTCATTCGTATAGGTCTAAACTCTCTTGCTATATAAGCTCTTTGAAATTATGAGGATTATATTTCACTGTGAAACCTTAAAAGAGACAGTAATGATGGCGATTGATGAATAACTCAACGAGACAGTAATGATGGCGATTGATGAATAGCTCAACGCTCCGAATAGCGCGATCGCAAATGCAAATTGGTCGGTATCAAAATCGATTATAAATTTTGGTGTAGTGGCGAAGATAGGCAGATTTCTAAATGGCATAAAGTAGCCACTGGCTAACGTTCCAAATGGCGCGATCGCCGGACGAATGTCAAAGTTACCTCAGTCGAATCGTGTGGTACGATGGATTTCTAAAACGTTCACGTTCTAGCGCTCTCGCTAAACTAAATTAATATTAAATGTCCACTCCACTCAAGACATTGGGGTAAAAAATCCATTGAGTCACGAACAGTTCAGCTTGGAACTCCACAATCGCAGTCTGATGTTGAAAATTTCCCCACTTTTATAGATTTTCTATGCATAGTTCGTATTCTGTTCGATTTCTGTTAACCCTTTCCGGGGAAGTTCAAAACAGGCGAGGATTTACGTTGACTCAATTTTATCACGTTGTACATGTGGGATATGCGGTCTTCATTCCTAAATTCAGATCATTTTGCTCTAAGGTGAAAATTGTCAACTGTAAGTGATTTGGCTTGATACGAAGGAGAATTTCAGGAACATAGTTAATGTTTTGCCAGGCAGGGAATATCTTGATGGATGTGCAGCATAGCATTATTCGTAATTTTATTACGTTCCTTGGTAAGTGCTTCCTATCATTGTAGGGACGATTATAGGAAGCTAATAAAGTGAAGAAAGTTTAGTGAAGCCACTGACCTTTCTCATCACCGTATACAATTGACTGTTTTTCGGTATGGGTTATGTTTAGCTAAACTGATGTGCAGTACTTAGCTACAGAGTATACGCAGCTCGATGTTAAAGTATGCAACGAAGTCACGAAGGTTTTTGATTGTTTTGTTGCGTTTTCTTATCTTGGAGAC
Organism: Druceiella hillmani; assembly: GCA_039881145.1. NCBI lineage: Eukaryota > Metazoa > Arthropoda > Insecta > Lepidoptera > Hepialidae > Druceiella > Druceiella hillmani. Next base: position 1,121,321 of record JAYKKI010000072.1, on the reverse strand, counting down.
AGTATTTACTAGATGTTGTTTAATAGGCAAGATTCTGTTTAAAGCTATGCCGAGAGGCGCTTTTAATGTTTGTACATTGACGATAGTAACTCCTGGTTGTCGGTTTACCCCTAGCTGGCTTTAATCTTATTAATATTTGCTATAAGTCGCTATTAAATGTACCTATCTAATAAATCACAGAGCTATATTAACACCACCAGAATGCTCTTACTGAACATACCTCCGTGCCAACTCTCATTATTGTTAATACGTCCACGTTATTTATTGCAAACTATGACAATTCTAATCAGTACTTTGCAACATGTAGGAGACGCGCTCGACGTTAGGAAATGTGGACGTCATTTGTTCAACGTGTGAATGCGATTCGATTATTAAAATTTACATGAGCGCCACTTTGCTCTCCGCTGTTTCTGAATAACGCGCCTTGAAGTCGACATCTATAATTCCATGTTAGGTGTTTTGGACTTTGTTAAGTTTTAGAGCAGAAAAAAGAGGTAAATACAGGTCGGAGTACAAAAATATCCGAGTCCACAACACATGTATAATAAATAATAAACTGATCAATTGGCTTTATCATTTGATTAGACAGAATTGTAAAGTATGATACCAAAAATGTATTTTTGCAATTATGTCTAGTGTATTGTCACCCACTCTGCAGCCTATCACAGACGATGTAAGAACTAAAAATCTCTAGCTGTTTCCTAGTTATGCCTACATAAACTTTGTTTGTCCACAGCATCCATTTATAGGAAAGTTTCAAATGTTTTAATCGTACTTTCCTTCATCGCACTATGACGTTCATATTTATTTTAAAAAGAGGAAAGTTGTGTTGGTTATTTTGCTTCCTTAGGATTTGGCACAAAATCAGCTTTTCCGATTAACATAACGTTTTCACCACCGTATATAGTGTCCAGATACAGGATCAGGATATAGAGTGTCCAGGACATGTCCAGGATATAGAGTGTAAAAAATATTTTTAGTTTAAAGCAATATTATTTTATTAATAGACTTTGTAACGTACGGTATAATTATAAGGTAAATTTCTCCCCAATCTTTTGTCAGTTTTTAGGGTTCCGTTCTTAAAAATAAAAAAGTGCCCTTATAAGACCCCTTTGTTGTCCGTCCGTCTGTCAAACCTCTTTTTCTCAGAAACAGCTTCAGATATGAAGTTGAATTTAATTGCATACTGAGGCCTATGACTTTATATTGCTGTGAAAACTTTTCTGGTTCACGCAACAGAAACGTATGGCCTTGAAAATACGTTTTCTCAGTATTTGTAACGTCGGCAAAACCTATAGGATACTTTCGGTGGACCAACAATCTAGAAAGTCGGCACAATGGGAAGTATTATAGCAAAGGTTACAACAAAAATACAAAAATCGATAATTTCTATTTCTATGTGGAATTATATATTTTTTTAAATGTGTGCCTATTGGCAATATATATATATATATATATATATATATATATATATATATATATATATACATATATATATATATATATATATATATATATATATATATATTTGATAATAAATACGTGTTTGAATTGCCGAAACATTTTTGGGAGAAATCGACACTTTACTTTCTGTTCGTTTCGGTTAAATTGTCTTTAAAAGAGGATAGTTGAAAAAAGTTCGATTTTAACGAATATGCATGGCCAAAAATTGGTAAAATTTAATTTGACTCGAAACCCCTGTATATAAATGCTTCTAATATAATGTCACGTTTATGGTAAGATAAAATTAGCAGCATGGTGAACATTAACTCCTTACTAAGTGACACAATTTTCAGAAACATCATGAATGTGCAGTGAAAAAAAAGACGATGTGGTTCTTAAGTAGGAGTTTTTCAGTAAAATTTTCAATAAACAGTTTATTTCTAACAAAAAGGTAATAAAACTATCACTAACTAGATGACTTCATTGTGAACAAAAATTTTAAATTCGCCTAAATTGGTGTGATAATATTTTTGAAAACGTTTCAATTTAACTACTTATGCTTAACACTTCCTTGATGTGGACTTTTGAATGTATTTAGACAGATTATTTAAAAAAAATTATGTACATAATTAATCAATGGTTTTGCTAGTGCACTATAGATTACGCCCTATGAAATTTCATTGAAAAACATTTAATAATCAAGGTTTCTGCCGCTGCACCATAGATGGCGTCCTATGGAATATAATCGCAAATGCAGATATCGTCTGGAAAGGTAATTAAATACTTACTGATTACGAGTAACATAATGATGTAGTTCCATAAAGGAATATTTCTACCTCCCATTGTATTTAAATACATATTTAACCTGCATTAATTATGGGCTACGCAACGCGTACGTGTAGATACTAAAGCCTTAAAAAAATAGGAGTGTGTTGATATACTTCAAGGAATCGAGTACCAACAGCATTATTATAACTTCAAACCATTTGAGATAGTATAATGAAATAGAAATTAAGTTGGTTCTATGTTCTATAACCTGCGTAAAATTCACGTCGATTAGCTTCAGCGCCTTTAGAATTAAACTGTTCATACAGACAGACGATCGATTTAAGATGAACCTTTAAAAATATAATTAAGGCCCGCTATAAATAAAGTAAAATGCTTTGTGCGTAACTTGTACAGTCCTTGTGATCATTGAAAAGGTTAGATTGTTTTCTGTTTGATGCCAAAAAATCAAATTTAATTCACTCGTAGTACACTTTTGTCGGCCCTGATGAGGTTTATTAAATGATTTAAAGGAAAAATAAAATGAAACAACTAATTAAAATAATTGTATAAAGATCTGTATAAAAGTCTATTTTACAAAATAATCATATTTCGTGTAACTTATTTATAATATAAGATAATAAGCAATATATCGTTTAATATATTTTTTTTATTTAAGTCAATATTTGCAACTTGAGATCAAATATTTCGAGCAATAATTTTCATAAAATTTAACAAATAATAATAACTTTTTGTGTTATTAATCATAATATATCATATATATATATATATATATATATATATATATATACATATATATATACATATAGTTATACATATAGTGATTTTAAATCCACAAACATATTTTCGCCATCATAAGTGGAATTATTTTTACATTAACATTGTTTATACATTAATAGTGAAGAGAAAATGTTTACCTCTTTTTAAGCATACTTAAAATTATTTTCTTCAAATGTTACTAACATTAAATTTTAAATTTCATAGATATTGCAGGTAATTAAGGCAAACGACACGCGCTGATGGCGTATTTGTACACGCTCCCAGCTAACGTAGTACACCAAAATTCATACAAATTATATGCCATTATTAGAGAGGTATATTCTCTGACAAAACAACCTCAATAAGGTTCAAACTAAAAAAAATACTGAATTACAGTCGAATTTCGACTACCACTTGGATTAAAAATCCATCTTTAAACCGAATTTTATGGTTCTACGTTATCAAATATGTGTGAAGCTGTGACAAACGCGTTGTTAATCTGTAGTTGCCTCTTGAAATAATTTTAATTGAAAGTAATAATGAAACGGAAAATTTAAAGTAACAATAACTTATTTTTTTTTTTCGTTTTTCAACCCCATTAGAGACGTAGGGGAAATTTTGCACGTCGCTTCCAAGTTTAACACTTCTACAAACGGAGTTTCAAAAATGAAAATAGGTCAGCGGAACTTTCATTACGTTTGGAAACACACTCGAATGATACTCGGTGGAATGTGCGAAAAAAATAGTCCTACTCCACGTGTTTGATATCTAATGGGAAAATCTCTTCATTAAACATCTCGCTAAATTAATTGGGATCTCTGTGTGAGCATATGCATGGCAGCAAAAGTTCATGTAACTAGGTCTAACGTTATTGAAACTATGAAGTTCTGGAGAATAACTATTTTTACATCTTGAAATGTGTAGTCCATATTAAAAATAAACCGATTTCAAGATATAAATATTCGCCAGTCGTCATATGTTCTTTCCAGCTTTTCATCAAGGATACAAACTGAATTATTTGAGTGCCAACAAAATTTCATGCAACTACGTCCAACATTATAGAAACTATGAAGTTCTGGAGAATAACTAAAAGGGACCCATTTTTACATCACGAAATGTGTAGTCCATATTAAAAATAAACCGAATTCAAGATATAAATATTGAATATATTTGGCGTTAATTTTGTAGAAATACATTATTCACAATTAAATGAAACTACGTGATGTAGTATTATTTGTACTTTCTTTAAATTCTTTACCACGACCTAGGTTTCGTTGTATTACAACATCTTCAGGTGGTCATATTTCTTTATATATGGAAGAGTGAAGAGAGAAAAATCGTATACGTTTGCTTTGTCACAAATAGGGACGAATGGCGTATCAGGGTTAGTATCGATTAATGATGATTGTTTTTGAGACAATTTCAAGGGAGGTAATTATTATTTTAATTATAGATTGCACAAGATATTCATTATCTTTCAATAAATATAATTTTTTTAAATGTGGTCAAAATACTTTTTTGTTTCTGGCAAAGCCTTAGAAATATTATAATTCCTATGTCAGCGTGTGTGCCTGTAACATTTTCACATTATTATAATTAATACTGGCAAATTACTTTCTATGAATACTGAATTATGGCATATGGAACTATGTCCTACACCTAGAGTCGCCAGATCTATAAAACTTTGACTTAAAATATAATGGCAACTGAAATCGTACAATAAGTACGAATCCGAATGGAAATAAATGATTCTGTTTGCTTTGTGTTGATTGTTGTCAGTTTCATGATACCGTATATTGTATGCGGTTTAGTATTAAACATTTATAAACAAAAAACAGGTGGAAAATTATTCTATTTCTATCAAGAGCCAAACATTTCAGCGTTGATTATGATTTTACGACGCGGTATTATTTCGCATAAATATTTCTTTTATTAGTTATATCTACTATATGTGGGTGATATCTGCTATACAGTGAATATCGCTAACTAATCAAGTCACTCTGTAAATATGCTTTGACTAAAATAACGCGTTACATAATTTTTAAGATGTTGTAATACAACGAAACCTAGGTCGCGGTAAAGAACTTAAAGAAAGTAGAAATAACACTAGATCACGTAGTTTCATTTAATTGTGTCTAAATATTCGCCAGTCGTCAGCTGTTCTTTCCGGCCTTTCATTAAAGATACAAACTGAACTATTTGAGTTATCCACGAATGCTGTTGAAATTAATGCCATCAGATAGAATTTTGCGAATTGTGCGACATATGCCTGCTAGAATAGGTACAGATATGTCGATAAAACATTTTCCATCTCCATATGAGATAGGCGCGCGCGTCCGTGATCCGTGGTCATTTACTCAATCATCATCAATTAAAGGTCGGACAAGTTCACCTTAAATAGTTGCTAAGATTGTTTGCTTTAATTAATCATAGAGCGGCGTTAAATTGTTGTTAACGATGGCGTTAAGTAAACAAGCGCCCGCCATCTTAATGTATGTTTTGTGACGTTCGTTTGAGCATCGTTCGTCGTTGGACCGGATTCGTAGAGTACATCGCTGTGGAGATATGAAATCGAGGCCAATCATTATTTTACAAATCGAGACGAGAGTTTAAGTATTCGAGAGTTAAAGATCAAGAATTAAAGTATTAATAAAAGAAAAGATATTAATTCGTCCAAAAAAGGTATCCATAAAACCCCTGCTAAGTTGTTTTCCAATATCAGCCAACTTGTCGTAACTCACAATTAAATGGAACTACGTGATGTAGTATTATTTCTACTTTCTTTACGTTTTTTACCACGGCCTAGGTTTCGTTGTATTACAACAGCTTCGGGTGGGCTGTTAGCAAAGATGTATGAATAATGAATTTCTACAAAATTAACGCCAAATATATTCAATTGTCGTAACTCTATTAAAAATATTGATTCATAATGAAAACTGAATTAGAAAAGGAACTGTAAGTGACGTAACTTAAATAAAACTCGTCAATAAGAAAATTGAAGAGAACAATAAATCGTTCTAAAATTTGCATGAAACTGATGTTGTTTCTCTGCGTTTGCATTAAGAATTTACTAATTTTTAAACTTAAAATTTAATAAAAAATTAATATTAATAATAATACTTCATTTTATAACCTTTTCGTCTAAAAACATGATTCTCCAAAGTGTCGCATTTGGGATTTGCTCTTTAAATGCAACACTTTCAAGAATAATATTTTTAGAGGAAAAATTTAAAGTTTTCTTTTTTCGCTATTTATGACATATTCTCAGCACCGTAATTTCTCGGGATTTCTAGGTATATTCGCAGCACCGTAATTTCTCGGTACTATACCATTCTCCCACTACTGAAAATGAATAATTTATTTTCTGGCAGTTCAAGTACTTATTTGAAGTTTCTATTTTAAAACCGATTTATCACCATGTTTTTAACCCGAGGACAGCCCGCGGTCTACAAATCGCATAATTAATTTTAGTTTGTCTTTCCTGTTGATGTTTTATTTATTAACATAGAAAACAATTAATTAATGTTATCGTTTTAATATTTCTAAATTCAGAAGACAGTTTTTGCTGATTAGATTAAAGGTTTCATTAAAATGTTATGTTTAAATTTTCTTTTCTTAAAATATTTTAATATTGGCAGTTCCGAAATTCCCGGTATTGTATTAAAAGATATTTTATTTCTAAAAATAGTTCAATGCGAGCGCATTTAAACGAAACATTTTTGATAGTTTTATTAATAATTAAATAGAATTTTATAAAAACAATTCACGAATTACTCGCCCTAGGATTTTTTTAAACTGTGTTTCATGTTCATGTCACAATCAGTTATCGTTGTTATGAATTGTTTTACAAAACAATCTTAACTTGTTTAACAAGTTCAAATTTTTACTTGGTTTTAAGTAGATCGTACTGTGACATTAGCAATTTAACATTTATTTATGTAAATTTTATTTTAGCTCACCACTTAATCATGTCAATATTTTCATTATTGCAACCTCGAATTGTTCGAGCGTTGTCGCATACGCTGTAGAATATAAAGAAAATCTCACACTTGTTATATAGGAGTCGAGTGCCTTGTAAAAACCAAAGATACGTTCCCCCATTTTAAAGCTATAAAAATCCCTAAATTCCCCTCGAATTTCATCCCCCACCGATCCAGTGGGCACTAGCGCCTTCCCGCTGCCAAACATTCACAATCTTGTTGCCCGCCTGCTCGCTCAGTTTGTTCCTGATGCTCTTCAGTGTGTTCAGTTTTACCGGCGAGCTGTGATTGAGCGTCTGCCCCCTTCCCGCCTGGCAGCGGCGCTTGTCGCCCGCCGCACACTCGAAGATAGCCGCGGCGCGTTGTTCGTCGTCTCGGGCGGTGCGCTGCTGGGGCGCGGGGGCGGCGTCGCCGGTTGGCGGCGGCGCGCTGGCCGGCGCGTGGTTCTTCACGTGCTTACGGAGGCTGGACGGGTCCGTGTACCTTTTGCTGCAGCCCTCTACTTGACACGCGTACGGTCTCTGCCAGAACATAATGGAAATTAATTTAAATTGAAAACCGAAATGGCCAAATTATACCAGAGAACACATTCAGACTCGCATGAGTGATGCTCAGTGAAAACACGTAACGAAGAATATTAAGAGAAGACACTAGAACATTTAAAACTCTGTACACCAAGTTAGAATTAAATCAAATGTAACCTTATTATTAAAATTGGAAAAGTTGACAATGATCGGGAAAATATCAGCTTTAGAAAATTAGGCACATATAATTTGGCTACAATGAAAGGTGAACTTGATAAATATGGTACAAGTTACTCGTAATATGATTTTCTTTAATTGTGAGCTGTGTTTTATTCTAGTACATTGTTTTAGCAACTACAATCTTCCTTTGTTTAACAAGCTCGAACTTCTGTTTGATTTTAAACATATAATATAAAAGAAAAAAAATCAGGTTGGAATGCTGATAAGTGTACTATATATTCATAAATTTATTTAGAATTGAATTTGGCACATCCTACACGGTCAATTGTTCATCAAGTACCAACAATAAATTGGAAACAAAACTTCCGAATGTTGAAATTAGTGATGTACAATTTCTGGGAAATAAATATAAAAACAAAAAAGCCCAAATTCCTTTATAAAAATTTAGCCATAATAATTATTGAGGTAAAATCAGACAATTTCTTGAAGAATTTTTCTAGAAATGTATAGATAGAGATGTTAGGGCTATTCATCGATACATATGTATCGAACCTTATATCCGTCACAATATTGAGCTTGACAAAGATGTATCGTTTTCAAATAGTTATCGTTTTAACAATCCGAGTGAACATCCCAGTGGTTGTATCGATTTTATCGTATGACAAAGCGACCATACTCGACTCGTTTATAATCGGATATTCGTTTCTCTAAATGCGAAAAATTGCTTACGTATCATACATGCAAACTTTCAGCAACTTTTTGCTGGAACTGTATTAAGCACTTTAGGCAAAGTGTGCAATATCAGTTAGTAGTCTCGGAACTTGGTGGTGTACTACCCATATAAAAATATGATTTCGAACTAAATTGTCTCACGGTCAAATTTAGTGACAAGAAGACATTTTAATGGTGCACAATATTATAGCGATGCAAAAGGTATGAAAAATGACCTACATCACAGTGTTAATTGAAAATAAGATTTTAAAAATTAGACTTGATTTAAAGTGTTAACAGAAAAAGTTTAAAATGCTTAAGGGTACATTGTAAAACCTGACAGGAGATCCCTTGATGCGTATATTTTTCTTAAAATATAAGTAGTATAACCTAACGCCTTAGCGACACCTGCCTATTTTATCAAAATATCTATGATTTATAAGATACTGGTCCGTAAAAAAAGAAATTAAGAACAATTATCGCTGTCTCGTACTCTTCGACGTTTCACTGCTGGCTAGTTTTTTGCCTATAATCACTTTATTGAAACACTACGTCTTCTCTTTTTGCTAAAATGTTTATTGGAATATCACTTTTGTATCGTGACCCTTCCTTTTACTTAATCATATTCATTTTGTAAGGACTACAATTTCTTTGTGCTTGACACAAAAACGTTAAACTTATTCGATTGACATGGAACTGGCATCATCGTATAGCTTATAGTGTCCATATGAACGTAGCGAAAAATTTAATATATTTTAGAACATATCAGTAATAACAATTTAAGTGAAGGTGGTCGAAGCGTGCAGAGCGCATTTTTCGATTAAACTTTTAAAGCGTTATAACATATGAAGATATTATCGTCGCATACAACTTTAAAAAAAGGCCTATCACATATATTGCTAACTACTGCAGATTGTCTAGTATGAACTGTTTTTGCGTTGCAAAAACGCATTATAGAATATTTTTTAGTTAAACAAACTAAACCATTGTTACAATTACATCAAAATAATGTTCGAAACAATTGTATACGACAATGAAATCTAGAAAAAGTAACGGAATATATGGGCAGCTAGTTTTATTATATCTCCCATTAGTTTTTATTTTTAATGTCTAGTTTCGCTAATCTATGAGACTTGCTGCTCACTACCATTGTTAATGACATATTTTGCCGATAATGTATTTACCACATGATTAACCAGAACCGCACGAAATCCGTCTACTGATTTTTTGAGGCATATTTACGAGGCTCGAAGCAGTCGAAGAATAATAGGTAGTTTAAACTCACAGCGTTGAAGTGTGTGCGCTGGTGCTTGGCGCGGTCAGAGCTGTTGGAAAAGGCCTTGCGGCAGTGCGGCGCCTGGCAGCGGTAAGGACGCTCACCCGTGTGCGATCGCCTGTGGATTTTCAGGTTCTCCAACCGCGAGAATGACTTGCCGCAGTCAGGGTGCTGCATATAGTAGAACACAACTTGTTACAATGGTTGTAAATATATGGTGAGCTGCATAGGCGTGTACCCGTTAGCATTAATAATAAATTATCATCATATTTCCAGCTTTTTGCTCTTTATAAAATGTCATTCGGTATTCGTTATCAATAAAATTATATTTGCTTAAAACAGGAAGAATGTATCAAAGTAAAAGAGCCAATGGCAAGCGCAAGTCATCAAGGTAATTTTTTTTATAAATGAGACACATTATACCAAGAAAAAGAAGGGCTTAATGGGGTGCCATATGAAAAATAAGATCCTCATCAAGTATAGTTCTCTTTAGCCTCTACACCTAAACTCCAATTTCACTTTGTTGCAATAAGCTTTGTCACGTTGACACAGCGAAAAATGAGGTCAACGTACTAACGGGAGATGAGGGGTACCATATAGGCGTCTCACAGCTCCTTGGTCTAATCATAATGAACAACAGTTACATTAATCTGAGTTCTTAAAGAAAACATATAAAACGGAACTAAAAACAAAACTGTACTAGACTACTTAGATGGTCAAAGGAAGCAGCTAAGAAGGTCATATCGACAATTACCAGCCGAATGTGCAAATTACAGGCAAGATAAAGAAATTAGATGAGGAACAAAGAGTTTTAATTAAACAAGAAAAAAGCCACACATCCGCATTTAAGATAGTTGGTAAGACGGCATAGAAATCGATGCGTACAGAGGGATATTGATGTGTACAAAGGACTAAAGTTATTTGTGAAAGCTTTAAAACCTAGCACTTATTACTAAGCTTTGTATTAAGGAGGGGGATTTAGTTACTAAACAGAAGCAAAGTCGTAGAGGAATACTACCTACATACAACTTTATAGGCTTAGGATATAGAGTAATCCAGAAGGCGCATACGCACAAATCTCTTCGCGGTCGCGGTGAAACCAAAAATCAGTGGAGGGGGTACCGCACTCCGCCTACTAGCGCCCTCCCCCAACGCGCACGGTGTTACCAGTAGAATAAATTTACCCACCAACTTCAGGAAATCGACGCATATAAATATATTTGCTTGCGGCAGTATGATTCACATTTGCATCAATTTATATAGTCATGGCTTGGCTTATATGAAGTATTATTAAGGCCGCCATGATAAATTACTAAAATGTTTATTCTGACCACAACCAATGGCCACTGGTAACTGGTACCAATGGTACTTAGATTAAATTATTTAAAAACTTTGTCACATTTTACCATTTTATTCATCACTTAACACTTTTAATACAAAAAGAAAACAATTATCTTAGTGTCTTAAAGTAAAAAGAAATGTGGAAAAGGCTACAATAAAAGTTTAAAAATATTCGATCTCATACTGAAGAAATTAAAAATAGGACGAAACAATTATTTATATTAATTAGCATTCAATGTCGTGATAAAATTTCTTCATGTTTTAAACAATATCGGTTCATATTTTTCAAGAAATTAAAGAAGACGGCGGAAATGAATGAATGTAACATATGTTTCTTGCCGTAATCCTACATATAGTGATTATATACGCAATACGTAAAATATTCTAAAATTTAATATGATAACGGAAATTCAAACGTGACACCAAATTCTGCAACGACATTTTCCAAATCCCAGTTTTTTTACAAATAAAATTTTACATTTTTCAGTATCGAGCAATTAAGATGTTTTAATTTGGGTAAACAATTTTTTAAGAGGTGACAACACCAATAAATATGGTGCACTTCTGTTAATAATAATCTACTTCGATATTTTAAAATTGCATAGTTAATTGAAAATGAAATTAAGCAATAGTTTTTGCATAAGAAAAGTAATCCCCATTTGTTTCTTTTGCAGTCCAGTGATATTTTTGCAGGTGGGAATAGCACAAGCCGGCATTTTAAGCTATATTGCTACGTAACTTTTCAGAGCTGTGTCTTAAATTGCACTGACAGCGGCGTTTTGATACTACGCATTTTATGCGTAGTTTATTGGACACACTATCGCGCGTGTTCTCGCCTTCTGGAGTACTCATTATTCTAACTTTATAGGTCTAGAAATCCTAAACCATCGAATATAGCGAATCGGGAAATAACAAATGTTGAATCTAAAGATGTACCGAAGATAACAAAAGTTGAAGTATGTGCCGCCTTGCGTAAAATTTTAAGCGGCAAAGAACCCGGTGAAAACGGAATAATCATTGAAATGGTCAAAGTAGGTGGAGACGCGACCTTACAACTTCTCATTAAAATATTTAATAAATGCCTAGAAAAAAGTCGGATACCTGGAAAATAAGAAAACTCCACTGTCATCTTACTAAACAAAGAAGGGAATAAGTCTGACCTAAACAAGTACCGTGCAATCAGTCTGTTATCATAACTATACAAACTCTATGAAAATTAACACCTTTCATTTGACCAGAAAAATCCACTTTTACCAACCAGCCGAACAAGCCGGATCCAGAAACAGTTAAAGTACTATGGATCATATATTAATTATGAGAATCGTTATAGAATAAACCACAGAATATCAAATGCTACTGCCGCTCGCAGTCATAGAATATACTCGTATATAAGAAAGCCTTTGACAACACTGAATCCTGGGCAGTAATACAGTCTTTTCAAAACGCTGTGTCTTGATCATCGCTACACTAAATTGATATAAAATATCTATCAAAATGCAACTTTGGAGGTAAAACTTTGATTTTAGGATGAGAATCCTTGAAAAGATGTTCAATATTTCTCCAAAATAACACAACACAGAAATATTTGATTGACTTCTAGTAGACAATTAATGGTTAATTTTGTTGCAGGTATAACTTAGCTATACGTAATCATTATATAAATTATACCTACCAAAGCCATACGACATAAAGTAATCATTATTCTCTTAATTAATTAATTAGCGAGGTTCTCCTTAATAAATTAATTTAAAATATAGACGCAAAACTACAAAGAATGTTTTTTTTGTCTTTTTAAAGCTAGCGCAAATATCTAACGCCAGCTTTGGTTTTATTATTTAAGTCACATTGTTCAGTTCAACAATAATATTTCAAAGAGGCAACACAGATGTCCTATAAACACATAAGAGGCTCGTCATAAGCATTGGATCCACTTGGTGCGCTTGCTGTACTGAAAAGCCCAAGTGCCGCGAAGAGGGCGTCGACCTCCGCGCTTACAACGCCAGCACAAACATGCAAGAAAGACGAAAACGGATCTGAAAAGGTCTGTCTTGGGGACACGAAATTGACGAAATTTGGTAAATAAAAGTTTTGATTTTTTCCAAGCAAACAAGTACTTTAAACTTTTATCGCTCTTGATTTGAACTGAACTTTTCTTTCTTTGAAACTAAATTTGCCACGAGCGCGATGGCGCTCGCGAAATCATTTGCTGTTTAGCGCGCGGTAGGGGAAGTCGCTCGCATGCATCGCTAATTTTTTATCTTTCTACGTGTTACATAAAGTTAATTATAATATTATTAGTAATTACAATATAAAAAGGATCCAAGAAAAGACAATTTTTAACCCATAATGTCGGAATACGAAAATAATACGAGTGAAAATAATCTTTTTTCAAGTTGTGAAGAAAGTGATAGTGGGAGTGACATTGTGGTGTGCTCACAATTTGGCATAATGCAAATTTTGAGTGATAGTGATAAAAATGACGATAACAATTATTTTGTTGATACGGAAGATGTACCAGACTGCGAAAATGACGATGTGACCTTGAGTTCAGATTTTGTTATAATTTTTGTTCACAATATATATTTCCATAATTTTCTTTGTATTTTATTATCCTTGTACAAGTTTTTATTACAAAAATACCGAAAAAATTATCAAAATTGGATAATTTTTAAAGATATACAGTTTTTTTCGAGACAAAGGTAAATGACATCAAAAACAAAATATTTCCTTGGCATTTTAAGTATATATGAGTAAAAAAACCATGGCACTAAAACGGTTAACGACATACTTTTTTCCGAAACTCCCCAATTAATTCATTTAGTTGTCGAAAACAAATCGAGAAAAAGCGTTTTTTGGGTCCGTCGCAGTGATATCCCCCTTAAACAAAATATTCAACGTCACAAAATGGTTGATATCTGACCAAGCGCGTTGTAACTGCAACTGGATCAATGATCATATCTTCTCGTCTTCTGACCCCGCTCTAATAAAGCTATTGCGTAACAGATGTGTAAATGATACAGTGACCGGCAATAGCCCCTGCCTGCGTTTTCATTTCTTACCCCAGTAAGTGTTTAACAAAATAATTAAATTTAGGTACACTCTATTAAATATATTTCTTTTGTTTGAATATTTCGTGGGTAGAACAGGGAACAAATTGGATCAAACGAAAAGTCGAATGTACGTTCCCAATTACCTGGTTTAATCGCTTTATGAAGTTAATAAAATAACTTAATAAGTGACTAACTAACAACAGTTGTAATTTGTCAAACATACAAGATTGTAGGTAAACTATGCAATAGTTTTAAAAAACTCGTATAAATCGTAATAGAGAAACGTATCTTGTTTGCGTTGACTCATCAACTGACGTGAGAGAACGTCATGAAATATGAAGTACCACGATGGCTTCTGCATTATTGTCAATAGCCAGAAAGCCAACGCTCAAATCCTGACTACGTCGGGCACTTGACCAGGGTCAAACGTGCCTTTGCTTTATCATACAAATTGTCTGTAGAAATAAACTTTATCGTAAAAATTACGGTTAAAGAAGCTTCCGACTTGGAATATCCGCAATATAAACAGCGAACGACTGATACTCACGTTGCAACGGTTGGGCTTATGGCCGGAGTGAACGCGCATGTGGATGAGCAGCTTGTAGCGAGCGTTGAAGGGGCGCCGCCCTCGGGAACACTCGCTCCATAAACAACTGAATTCTTCACCTGCCGATCGAAAGGCGAAAGGATTTTAACAAGGATGACAAGAAATATACATAAAGTTTCAATTGCAATAACAATACATATAAAATGTTGATGTAAAACATTTAATGGTGCTTTTGGATGGGAGTTAAAACGTTCTGATGGCACGTCGCGACGTGACATTCAGTCCGCTTCGCGTTTTGTCTGCTTTTTCCAACTTAATTCGGCCGGCTTCACGTCTTATCGACTAACAATATTATAAAACTAAAAATATATTTTCAATAGATTATTAAGAAATATTTCTGTGATAAATTATTTCATAAAAAGAAAATAACAAAATTAAATTAATATGTTATAATAATAAACAACTATCAACAACTATCTGAATATTCGTTTTCATTTTCAATTCGCTCAATGAAACATATATCAATATAAAAATATCAAAAAATTAAATGTTTCACATCTGCCGGGCGTCCTATGACGGCTTACAATTTTTTTAGTATTAACTCTAAAAATTGCCATTTTTTATGGGATAATCACATCCAGTGGTGATGAATGGCACAGTTGTTATATATTTAACCCTAATTATTTAAAAAGAACAAAATATACATTTACAAAGAAAATTTTTCATCGAAGAAACTGACCACTCATCATCTAGACGTGCTAAGGAAAAATAACATTACATTTGATAGACTTATAATTAGCGCTCTAAAACTGGTTCTCAAAAGACGAGCTAATTGCCTTTTCTTCATTATGACTGCCTTTTTATATAAGTTTTTAATATAAATATCGTAGAAAGTATTAAACGACGTAAAATTCATGGAATCTACGTGCTCTTTAATATCTACTAGCTGCACGGGACACGCTGAACTAGCAAGTTTGAAAATTAGGCATATAGTTGGTAAATAATTTTCTCTTCAAAAAGGCATTATTAGTAATGTATCCTAGAAAAAGTTACGACAGTTAGTTTCCGGTAGCAACACATATAACAATGTTTATATGTGTTGTTAAATTGTTATAGCGAGCCGGCTAATATGATTTCCTGAGTACAAAACAAGACTATTAAAATGTATAAGTTCTTTTTTCTCTTCTACAATACGAGTATTATTTTACAGAAACAAAGAATGATTAGGTATGTCAGTAAGTCCGTGTATTTCTCACTTTCATTTAAATAGTAATCTTGTTAATGATAACGAAATGTTTAAACGTAGCTACGATTGAGAAAATGTTAACGACAAGACATTTTTGAAAAATATATAACTATTCCATTATAAAAGCGTGAATCATAAAATTTACCATGTACTACCTACATCTCATTGCTACGACGCGGGACCCTGGAATCCATAGTAACAAATTGTACTGAGTTTTCAGAACAAATGACTACGGAAATAGATTATTTGGTTCCAATAACCGTGTTTTGACTAAAAACCCTTTCTACAGACTTTTACAGGAGATAAAAGCGTGTTCTGTGAAAATGAGACTGAAGTAGTACATTACCTTTGTAAGAATTAACATGCAGCTTCTCGATGTGCTCCACGAGAGTAGATTGATTCGGATATCGCTCTAAACAATTGTGCCAAAAGCACACCCGTTCACCTGAAATGTGAAAATAATATTTAATTTTACTATCGACAATTATTCTAATATTGAAATTGTACATTTTTCTCGCTCTCAAGTAAGTATGGCCGGAATTTTCACTATTCCGCTTCCTACTTTAAATAGGATCTTGTCCAGGACAACATTTTGTAATAAATGAACACTTATTTCCAAAGTTATTTAATATTCAGTACACTTGATAAACCTCAAGGGTTATTAATATTTTACTGCACGTTATATACATAAATATATATATATATATATATATATATATATATATATATATATATATATATATATATATATTACACACAAAATACTTCTAATAAAATGAATGTAATCTATTGTTATGTATAATTACAGAAGAGTTAAAATAAAAGTTTTACCTGTTGTTTGATCTCTGTCAACTTTTCGACCGCATCTGCTTCTCCTTTTAAAATCATTCTGCTCAGCATTACCTTTAACGTCAAACAGGTTATCTTCATCTTCTATATTTAACCCTAACTCTTCTAAATCAATTAAAAAGTCATTTTCGCCATAGAGCACGCTGTCGCTTATATCTTCCAGAACATCTGTCACGGTCTGCGCGTCGCTCTCCATCGATTCGCTCACAGACAACTTTCTATCGTAGGCCTCTCTGTAAGTCTTGTAATCTCGTTCGCAATATTCCGTTCCAACTTTCTCGTTAACATACTTTTCAAAGGTGAAATTATTGAGAATATTATTGGGATAACTGTAGTTGTCGAGATTGTTGAAGGAGAGCTGTGAGCCGTCATCGAAATTGGCGTGAGTAATTTCAGCTGTCAAATCATTTTTCTGCATCGCATCTTTCTGTTTATAATTACACGAATGTTTCGAAAAAGCCATTTCCATCGGAGGCAGCGATTCTTTAACTTCTACGTGCTGTAAACTGTCAATAAAATCTTCAGAAATATAAGTGTCGCTTAAATTCGTCAATTCTTGGATGACGCATTCATCTTTGGTCTCAAATTTATCACTACACTTTGGCATTCCATTAACACAATCTACTTTATGAATATCTATATTTATAAAATCAAAGTTTTCATTTGTCTCAGCTAAACTATTCACATTGTCATCGTTATCTAAATCGTTTACTTCATCGTATAGGCATGATTTTAAATCAGTCACGTAATTGTAATCTTCTATCGTTTCTTCACTATTAAAATTATCTAAATCCCATGAAGTTTCGTCTAAATTGTCATAATTTTTCTCATAGATAATATCTTTACATATATTACTTTCGTAGTTGTTATGACTTATGCTATTCTCGATTTCTAAATTAAAATGTGAACTAAAGTGCGCTTCCAGGTCTGTTATGTGCTGATTATTTAACTCATAATCGTTATTGAAGACATCGAAACCCCTCGAATTGGACGACGAGAATGGCGCGAATGGCGGAGGGGCGAAGAACTTAAATTCGGACTCCATCTTGGAATAGCAGCTCTAGCTTACTTTCTATACTTTGCGGTTTTAAAAATGGCCTTAGGTTACATCCTCACTGTGTGTGCCGATACGGACTCGTACAGATGTCTTTATTTATTTTCATTGTCAATATTATTACGAGAACACTTTCAAGATGGTCGCCTTTCGACTCGAAACACGGGTTCGCGGCATCTGGAATGTTTAAAGATAATGCGATTAATGTCATTATTATTATTTTTACTTTTGCTATAAAGTTGATGTTGGAACATGTGTCGTTATGCTGGCGGGTAATGTCGAGCGGAATGTATAGTGGCGGATGGCGTTAGGGCTACGGTGAGGAGAGTGAATCAGGTTCAATTTGCGACCGTTTCGTTCGGCCACAAGATATGTGTGCTACAGATGTGCTCGAAATGCAGAGGAAGTCTCACTCGGATGTTAACATCATAACTTAACACGTCAAAATATGCAACTGTTACCAAGAAACGAAAAATAGAATTTGTCTCGTAGTCTGTGTCATCAGTGGAGAATTTAATACAGTTTGGTAATTTTATAAAAAAAAACATAAAAAATATATAATTTTCGTCCATCCATCAAAACTTCACCCTCTACAGTTTTAGGCTTATGCGCATAAGTTCTGCAAGTTCTTAAGAGTGATCTCAGTTAATGCGTAGAATTATACTATTTTTTGTATAACATTCCTTCCTATGTATGTAAAGTGAGAGGCAATTTTATTTCGCGCAGCCCGTCAACTGGGACATCGATGAATACGTCTTAATAAAAATGAGGTCTCACTTTCCACTGTTCATGTTAAGACCTCGTTGGCAAAATATTAAGCCACAAAGTGACATGCTTTGGACCCCGCTGTAATTTTTCAACCGTGGTTTTATTTATTTATGTGCTTTAATACCTCCAATTGATACGTATGGAGGACTTATTGTTACGAAAGTATTTTTTACAGCCAACCAGGACACGAGTCCAGCTCCGGTCGACAAGCGGCCGGGAATCGAACCCGGGTCCGCGTGGTGCGTCGCGCAGTCAAAGGCCGTATGCCTTGTAATCAACCCGACACACCAGGGTTTTGAAAAGCCGGAAGTAATTCTAGATGCGTTTGATTAAAAGTTTCAAATAAAATTATTTCTGTTAACTTGAATCAAGAATTACAGAAAATATAAATAACTAGGAAACCCCACTTTATGCGTACACTGGCCAATTTGATAGACCTTTATGAGTGTTCGAAGACACTTGGTCGTTTTTTTTTGCTTTTGTCAATTAATTCCAGGAGACAATTAAAGAGCATACATAGCTTCCAAGTAGCTTTCACATGATGTACGATTGTACATAAAGTGACACACAACTACACAGGAATAAAATTTGTCTAATATACTCCCCACGTTTCTGGAACTGGATAAACACTCCGATCGAGTTTTTGAAACTGAAAAACTATTAGGCACCATTTCTTCAGGAATATTTAATATATCTATATTTATTATAGTACCTTAATAGGAATAAGAATCACTCCCGTGTTCGTCTGACTGTTTCCCACAGAATGTTTTTCGTAGAAACTTGAAGTGTAGCATAGTCTTATAGCATATTCATCCAATAATACATCCCATTAGTTTACACAGAAAAACATTTATATGAAAATTTTAGACGGGACAAATGAATAATAGAAAAAAAATTGATTTCGTGTATCGTGCGGACTGTCGACTGAAAGAGGCAGTTAGAAGAATTAAAAACTATTTTTTTTTAATTTTAGGTAGATAAGTTCTAAAGAATATGCACAAAAATATTAACCCAGAAAAATTATGGAAACAACTGAAGATTTTCCGAAAAACTAAAGTGATGATCATAAATGTAAAAGATTTTAGGAAATCCACAACATTTTTACGCGTCTCAAAGATGTAATAGACAGTTATTTACATGGCGGAAAGTAATACTAATATTAATAAGCAGATTAATAGAAATACTGTGTATTCTTAAAGATTTGTATGGACGGTGCCCTGTAGTAAGGATTTTAAGAAATCCATCACCGTGTAAATAGATGTTCTAGTCAAAGATGTATTAGAACATTTATTTACATGGTGAAAAATATCAATAACATTTCTAAGCAAATTAATAGAAATACTATGTATTCTTAAAGGTTTACGTGTGCCAAAGTGTGTACGGTACCCTGGCAGTAAGGACTTTAAGAAATCCATCACCATGTAAATAGATGTTCTAGTCAAAGATGCACTAGATCATTTATTTAAATGGTGAAAAATAACATTAACATTTCAAAGAAAATTAATAGAAATACTGTGTATTCTTAAAGGTTTATGTGTGCCAAAATGTGTACGCAAACCACGTAGTACGAATTCTGTTGTACTGAAAAGATTTTATTTTATTAATAGATTTAGTTTTCGTCATGTAAAACAAAAAACATTTTAAGTCAAAGATACCTTCACATTCTTAAACAGAAATGGGCAAAAGCAATCTTTCTTTTTTGTTCGAAAACTTGTGAGATGTCGGCAACCTCGAGGAATAACATCGTAATTCACTTTTTACGATTTTATTGGAGAACGTAAGAAAGTTCAAAACACCATAAAATATATGGGTATATTTGACTATGAGTTTTTATGTGGTTTATTATTGATCTTGAGTATGAAGAAGATATTTTGTCTATTGGAATTATTGAATGAACAACAATAATATAATTGTAATTCACAATTAAATGAAACTACGTGATGTAGTATTACTTGTACTTTCTTTAAGTTCTTTACCACGACCTACGTTTCGTTGTATTACAACAGCTTCAGGTGGGCTGTTAGCAAAGATGCTAATAGCCCACCTGAAGATGTTGTAATACAACGAAACCTAGGTCGTGGTAAAGAACTTAAAGAAAGTAGAAATAATACATCACGTAGTTTCATTTAATTGTGAATAATGAATTTCTACAAAATTAACGCCAAATATATTCAATAATTGTAATTAAAAACAGTCAAAAAATGCGGCAAAATTTTGAGTGTGTCGACATGGTAGACAAAGTCGTGGAGGCGTCATACAACTCGCTGACATCCCATTCTATCGTCTTCTCACTAAAATTCGTCTTCCGTAGAATATGATGAAATAGTCTCAAATCAATATACAATTTATATAAACATCTCCTGTATTCTACGACAATAGTAGGTTTCTTAGCGGGACTGCTTCTGGGAAATTTCAAGCTTACATATTTTTGTAACAAACTTTGTAAATAACAAACTACAAAACTACGCCAGTGTAATAACGCTTCGCAATACTTGTTAGGTTTTACAAAAAAAAGTTTTTACCTAAAATTTTGAAAAAATTTAAATTGTTGAAATGTCTACAAACGTTAATTGTTTTATTCCAATGTTGCATTTGAATTAAAAATTATTACAACATAGAAATGAATTTCCAATTCAAACTTTTAAACAGCCAAATGGATTTGAGCTGGACACTTCAATAAATGTAAAAATATTGATAAAAGCGCAAACTACGATATCGAACATATGTTTTTATTTTATTGGTTTCGTGCGAAAATTGTACAACATGCTTTTTAATATCGTGTAATAAAGATTCATTCATGTTTCTACTTTCTAAGATTTTGTGCAAAAACGGGTCATGCGATTGACAAGAAACATTCACTATCCTTGAGCTTATCGTGCCCAAGTTGAAATATGGTACACAATATTTTAGAACGAAGGTCCTTACACGTTACACATTTGGCGTATGAGAACTAGCCCGAAAAAAGTGTAAGATTTCGACCGCCATTTTTGCTACAGTATAAAAGTATAAGATTTCAACCGATACCTTTGTTACAGTATAAGCGTTTACGTGTTTACAAGCATATGTTAATGTACAGGTATATTGTACTACAATAGAGACGTTCCACGACACTTCTCGTTATTTTTTTTAGAATATGTGGGTAATGCGTAGTAATGATTTAAGTGAAAAAGTCCAAGTGTGTACAGCTGCATTAAATAATAAGTGAAGATATAGTAAACAGCTTGAAAATGATCTGTAAAATTCAACGGCATGTGTTACAATTTATTAAGAGTTTGCAAATTAGGCCATAGAAGCCTTTTTGGGTCAAACAGACGGTTATAAATATTTCAAAGTAAAGTTTGAAAGATTTGAAAATAACTTTCAAGATATTAATGAGTAATTTTTAATGATTGCTTTTAATAAACGTTTTTATTTTACTATATTGGGTCGAAAAGTTCTCTACTAGACTAACGCATTCATTATAAATTGATTGTTAATGATTAACGTATAAAAAGGGTCATTAAAATATATACTTCCCTTTTCGCTCGGGCAAAGTATTTAGTTGTTTAGAAATTTATAATATTAATTTATTCGCGACTGATAATATAAATTATAATTTATCACACACATCTAGGATGTCTGTGACATATATTTTTGTCACAGACATCCTATATGTTTTTCAAATTTTTTTTACTAATGTGTAGATTAGTCAGTACAATTTTTTAAGATTTCTGTATATTTTCTCCACATAATATTTTTTTCAACACAACTTTTAGGGTAAAAATCAAGATTTTTTGTGTATCACACGTGCGTGGCGTAAGTCACTGATTAACTGTACAAAATACCAACTCTCTACAAGAGGCGGTCTCGGGGAAAATAGACTGACGACTAAACAGGCGGACACATTTCGTAAACATAAGGGTGTTTTCTTTTTGTAAAATTATGACATGGGATCCAAACTTTCAGGCCTAACCACGTAAGGTAAAATTGATAAAAAGGATCTATGCTTGAGAAAAAAAACATGAATATAAAAATAATTAAAACATATTCATCTTAGTATTTTAGATTTTGTCATCTTTTTTTGAAAAAATCTAAAATGTATAGTATAAAAATAATACCAATATGTTTCTTTTATTTACATATTTTTTAAAACAGCAATCACAATGTTTGAATGAAATAACAAGTAATTTTTAAATAATAATTTACCGGTATGCAAAATAGTGTTAGTTTAATATATATTTTTATTCATAACTAGTTGCCGGTCAGGGATTTGTCCGAATCAAAGGAGCCATGACGGCATTTTTTTTCATTTGGTTTTTGTATGATAATTATTTATGACTACTCAGTTTCCAGAAGCGCTAAAATGAGTGTTTCTTTATTTCTGTCTGAGAGTTTAAACTTAAATTTTCATATCTAATTTTAATTATTTCAAAATTCCCATGCAATCTCCATACTTATTTGCACATAAACATATAGAGGGGTTAAATTTTAAAACGTCAAAGTTAAGAAGATAAATTTCAAATTTGTAAGCTTTACAGTTCTGACAAATTCTCAACGTGAACAGTGAGTGGTATTTGGCGTTTATATATAATAAATAAATATATATATATATATATATATATATATATATATATATATATATATATATATATATATATATATATATATTTATTTATATATAACCAATTCAGAAATTATCTGAAATGTTTTAAATTCAGTTATAACGGAATTTCACGTGGAAAATACATCTTACAATTAGTATTTGTCAATTAAGTTATCTCAATAATTGTATATTGGATTATAAAAGTAGGGTAAAACCCTACTCGGGTAAGAACAAATATGTCTTTTAGGGCAAAAGGTATTTTGAAATTATATCTATTCATTCAAACATTTATCCTGAGTAATTTTATTAATGTGAAAATGCATTTATTTATGTGTTTCGCTTTCACATTTTATCTATTCAACTGATCTTATTTATGTGTTTCGCTTTCACATCTTACCTGGTCTCCATAAAATTATGTATAGATACATCGTTTATCATGGAGATTAACATAAAATACTACTTGTTGTGGAATATAATTTATTTCTTGATAATTAAAAAAATCACTTCGCGAAGAGTATATAATATTTATCACAATTATGTATCAAATTACTTTAAGATTCCCAACGCTGCTAACTACTTCCGATGTCTTCAAATGAATATATTCTTAAATTGGAGCATAATTTTATCCTTTTCCGCGAGAAAAGCGAGAATCCAAGATATTCGTTCATGAGGTACACATACTTATCGACGATTTTCCTTTACGACGGAGGCAAGTTTTTCTTCAGGAGTCCACGGAGGGACTAAGACTGTATGAAATTAAACTGATCCTTCATAATTCAACTGAAGAGCTTAAAAAATGAAGAGGCAATTAAAAATAAAACGGTAGGATATTTTAATATCGAACTCCGTATCATACTTCCACGTGATTTTCTTAATTCATAACGTGTGTCAGTTGAGTAGCCTGCAGTGCTTTGTGACGTTACTATTACATAATCCTTCATTTCTAGAGTTCCGTAGTGAAGCATGGGTCCTTCGGATTCTACAGTTCTAAACATAGGTCTAGAAAATTAAATGTTTAAGTAAATTATTTCTATGGAGATCTTAATTAAGATGTATTAATATTTTAAAAATAGTAAATTTTTAACCATCCCTATACTTTTTATTTTTTCCGATATGAGTTAAACATGAAAAAACATGAAAAAATTGCATGAATAGTTTCATGTGATACTGATAACTTCGGAACACTAATTTATGGTTTCAGGCACTCGCTTGGCTGTTATACACATTGTTGTAAAATATCTCCGATATTTTACAACTATATATATAGGTATTCCACTACATAAATAATATATACTTCGTGGAAAAGCTTTCCGTTTAATAAGAGTTGAAGATGTAGTTAGCACAGGTATATCATTCATTATTTAATAAAACCTTGGCATAATAAAAGAAGAAAAATAAATTTTCATTTCTGTAACAAAACGACATAAGTGCCATGAGGCCGCCCGCGACCTGTACGTGTCCGTCAGACTGATTAAAAAAATGGCCTCCGGAACCCAGTGGCACTCACTCATTCAGTGGCAGTTAACCTGGCAGTCAATGCGTTAGACAAAACATATTAAATTGTCATTAAAATATATACATCAATTTCGATAAGAAGAACTCAAAGAATTGAACTTAGCCACGCAACTAATACATACATATATATATATATATATATATATATATGTATTTATATACATATATATATATATATATATACATATATATAATTAGACTACATGTGAAAATAAATTTATATAACTAATAACGCGTTTGACAATTTTATATCGTTTTAAAATATTTACGTAATTTTAAATAATATTCCATCACATATTCCATTTTGAGAATTTAAAACATAATACTTATATTTGGTAAAAGTAATAAAATCATAATGCACAGATCCGTAATATTTTTTCCCGACTGACTTTTCAATTATCACCTTTTGTTTATGTACAGGCATAAAATTATCACCTTTTGTTTATGTACAGGCTTAGAATTATCACCTTTTGTTTATGTACAGGCTTAGAATTATCACCTTTTGTTTATGTACAGGATAGCTACGCTATTTGCGAATTGCATAAAAAATACATACATGTGAAAAAAAATTGTTATACAGCTGAATTTGACTCAAAGAAAACCTGTCAAGCACGAGTAGTACTCGCACTACGAGGGTTTCGAACACATTTATTCACTTTGAAGCATTTAATCGCACATAGTATTTCTATTAAACTATTTACAAATATTAATTTTTCACAACGGAAATATATTGTCTACTATACCTTTCACAGGCGTAAAAAATGGTGTGTGTTTAAATAACAATGACATCCAGAATCACCGCTATAATTTTCCTACAAACATTTGCGTAGGTTTCTAAAAGCTCATATAATTTTCCTAATCTTATTTTGGATAGTTTCGGAAATAATGGGGAGAGGGGACTAAATATTTCTTTGCATATTATTCAGTATGTCTCTGAAAATATAATACCTAAAATAACGAAAATAATATTTTTAAGACTCTTATAATTAGCTTTTTCAAACGCCATAACACATTATATAGATAGAATTTTTAAATTTGAGTGCTTAATTTGTCCCCACTATAATTGAGATGTGGACGGGTTAATCAGTTTTATTACTATGTCAAAGCAGCTATAACAGACTGACAGACACGTGAGTAAGGGTTCCATTTTTCCTATTGAGTTATGGAACCCTAAATATGCTAGAAATTCTCACAATATTATGAAACTTATATTCTGTTCCAAATCGTTATATTTTCCACAGTCTGCAATTAATGTTTGAAATTTTCAACACTTTAAAGACTCTTCCTGTTGAATTATTTGGAACTCTTTCCTTTATAGCTAAAGCAATTAAAGTCAAATACTTTTTTTAAATAATTAAACGGAGAATTTTGTAAAAGAAAATGGGAACGTCCCGTTTTCTTTCAAATGCTGCTTCTTACATTTTTTTTATAATTAAAAAGAATAATACCCAAAACATTTCGAAAAGGCAACGAATATCTATAATATTTCTTAAATAATGTTCTATATTCACTCATCTCCAACCGTGAAATTATAGGTAAACCTCTGAAATATATTTCAGTAAACTTATGTCACTTAAAAAAAACATTACCGAAAGTAAGAAGTCCTCAAAAATGAAAGGAAAAAACTTACCCGCCAAACTTTAAATTTGAACTGTCAAATTTTTAATAAGCCCAAATGTCAAATATTGTGTTCTAAATCAATACTGGCACAATGCTTCAAATTATTTAAATTTTTCTTTATTAACTCACTTGCAAAGTTCCTCATTAATCAATATTTTTGCACGTCAAATTAAATGTAATTAACTTGTTTAAAAATTTAACTAACCAAAAGAATTTAAAATAACAAAGTAACTTATGTCTAACAAATAGTCTACTAAGTAATATAAAACCAGAACACGTCAGACCATCCATAGGGTTCGCCACTTAATGGCGTAGCTATCATAATATAAATATATTTCAATAATCTTCCTCGACCAGCTAAAAGCAATATATATTTATAAAAAGACAAATGAACACGCGTAAGAAAAAAAATCAACAATAAGACACATGTGGTGTCGTAATATGGAAAAAGCGGACGATATTGTGGAGAAGAGAACCCACTTAAAGGAACGGTCACATCAAACGTTTATAATATTTCATCATTTTATTTTGTTGTTTCTTTCTAAGTATACGCTAATTACAGTCAAGTTCACGTTGAAACCTAGAATCCAGGTAATAGGAAATTTCAGTTTTGTCACAATTTTAACAATTTAATTCGAGAACACATAATTGTATAAATGTATAATTTTCTTGTGACAACCAAAATCAGTGGGCACAGCATGATTAATTTGGTGTTACCATTATCATATTATATGATAATGGTACGAATAAGAAACATTATTAAATTCAATTAATTCAGTTAATTTCAATAAATGAACAAAAATGGAGTTGATCAATAAAATGCACATTAAAATTTTAAATAAATTGTAGTGAATTAAATAATAATTAACAAGGGAATTAATAAAAAAAACATAAAGTCAAATAGACAAACCAATTGAAGTTAATAAAAAACGTTGAATTATTTTAAATATAAGCATAACACTACACTAAATATCACTTTTTAACAAGCAGAAGTCACCTGTCTCCGTCAATCTCAATAAGTTTATTTTTAAATGATGAAGTTGAGGAGCCAAAGAAATCTACAATTGAAGTAAGATTATTTAGGGTACGGCTTATTCTATTTACGGGAGCAAAAAATCCTAAATTCGTGCGACACTTTGATACAAATAAAAGACGACATATATGCGGTCTACTATTATTCGTAGAATGTTAAATTGAAAGTGCTGGAGAAGCGGACTGCTGTCAATTGTATTGTGAATAAGCTTTTGGAGGAAGTCAGTGCATATTCGTATTTGAGCTAAAGTGTTTAATTTAAAATGGGCAGTGTATTTTCGTCAAAGAAAATGGAATTGTCACTTTCAATTCGGAAGAGTACTCCTCTTCACAAATCAAGTTTTATTACCGTGTTAGCTTTTCCCGCGACTTCTTTTGTGTGGAATTCGGAGTAAAAAAGTTATTAGGATTTTTTTGTGTTTTTTCTTTTTCTCTCAGAACTACATGAGCATAAAGTTTACTAAAAACGCTAATAGATGACGTTCTGATATTAGCTTGCATAACGAATGTAAACTAAAGATTGACGTATATTTTTATTTCTGAACCTATGGAAATGTAACTAAATATTAATATTAATGAGTCTACATATTAGCCCAAGCTAACCTAAATACATAACTGAAAGCCACATTCAAGTCCTAACAGACAAACAGAAAAACAGACAAAAAATCTAAAAACTGTTATTTTCGGCTTAGAGGCGTGTCTTTAGTGGGTAGCACTTAATTTTACTTAAAAATATTCAAGGTACAGACTCACTTTTTTCTACGATTTCATTACGTGTATAGACTGTCTATTGTTCTTTCGGTCCTGATCTTGAATTTAAAAAAAAATTAATATTAATAAATATAATCAGATCAAAACTTAATGTGAATTAGAAACAGATAACATAAATACATCGTGATTGATCAATGATTAAAAAGTAATAATCAAGTGTAAGTATTTATTTAAGTAATGAAAACTAATGACGTAACATACAGTAGGTCCGTTTTAGTCATATAAAAGGAGCTAAAAGGTGGACCCAAAGTTTTGCTACGCACGAAAGAGATGGAGCGTCAAAAAATACGTATGTGATAGAGATAATTACTCGTCTTTTGAAAGCATTTTTGAGTGCTAATGACATTTATTATATTTAAAATAATGTTATTGATGGAAACAACCATTCTTTAGAGAGAATTGCTGGAATGTAATGAATCACAATGATAAACATTAAAATTCGTATCTTTTTGTTTGATCGTTGGCCTATTCACAAATTACTTCAAGAGTTTCCATTGGAAAAAGATGCAAGCCTTTTGCTACTTGAGGACTGTACAGTATATGTTAATATTTTAATTGCGACCGCATCCTAATTTCACACTGTTCGTTGTCGTTTCTATTTTGAAATTCGAAAGGAGAGATGATTTTTTTTCTATTTTCTTCAGTTTTTTACTAATTAATAGCGGGACACTCGCGCGCGCAGCCAGTGTTTAGATAAAAAGGCGTACAGATGTGTATAACACACATACCGCCTACGTAATGGTAGCCCAAGATGAAGAAATGACACGGGATTATTATTAAAACAAACGCCTCACGCCCGCGCACCGCAATCTGCTTACAATTATTTCATTTTTTGTAAAAGTTTTACTTTCGGGCGGCCATAATTTTTTTTAATCTATTAAAGTCAAGAAGTTTTTTTGCGGTTAATTAATTTTTATTGTTTACAAATTTTTACTACAATAGTCCATTTGGCGCTGCTGTTAACCTATTGACCTAATTATTTGTCACATGTTATAATTTTAAATCATGCATGTCAACTGATTTCTTATGAGGGTTAAACAGTCAAACAAATAATATAATTCGTCATGTCTACCTGTTGGTCCGTCGGTCTATCTGTTACAGTCTCCCAGTTTCTAAAGTTTCAGAACTATGTGCGTGAAATCTTGCAAGTATTTGCTTTATATGAAGATTTCAGATAATTTTGTGAGAATATATAGTTTATTTGCATAAATCATCTTCAAAATTAAATTAATAACAATAAACAACGTCAAAAAAAGTGTCTGCGGTTTTAATCTATCCATAATGAATGAAACGCTTAATTAATAATTATTAATTTTCCTATTTATTTCAATGACTTAAAAATGTTTATTACATATAAATGTTTATTACTTATTAAATCATTCACATAGAACATGAAGAATGGTCTTTGCAGAAGCCAGGTGTGTCACACTCAAAAATTATATATAGATAGTCCATCTACATATTTCACTGAATATATAAAAGGTTTTTTTATTCTATTTTTCTACAATTACTGTGAAAGGAGGTCAGAAAGTTCGACTTAGCAAAAATCAAATTTATTAAAAATTGTTAAAAAAATAATTCTATTGGAAAACCCTCCTCTTATATTTAAAGAAAACTTCTTCAAGCCACCACTATATTTGAATTGAATAAAAAATTACAAGAATGCTGCAATAAAATATAAACATTTATCAATAGGAAGTAGTTTTGTTCAAACATTTTTCCAAGTGCAGGGTTTAGCAAAATAATATCCGAACAGGTTCATTGACACCAATGATCTGATCTGTATGTCCATAAGCTATGAGCTTTAAGTTCGCCCCGCAACTAAGCTAGACACTATGCCGATTTTAATTTGAGTTTGCTCAGATATTTCGGCTACTTCGCGCTGTCTAAGCTCGATTTGCAGCCGCCGTGCTGGGCGATACAATGGAAGGAGACACTGGTCGCGAGCGGGTTGCGGACTCCCGCTGTCAGGCGCAAGCCCAATATTAATAGACCGCTATCGAGCACCACGTGCGGAACGCGTGCGCGCAGCCAGCGGTATGCAACGCCGGCACCTTTCACCTAAATTTGTTAAAAAAAAGCTAAGAGGGTTCCGTACAAGCATAGGCGTATTTAAGCATATAAGGTGCAAATTATATCTATAATGTCACCACGTAAATACGTCTGCTAGATATATTTTGAAACGCGTCAAAATATGGTGAATTTGCCAATAACTATATAAACTTTAGATAAACTTCTGGCAACGCTGTTTTTTTAACATAATTTGACTGCAAGTTAGGTTCTTTTGCAAAACAGCAATATTTCTATAACTATCTAAAAATTAGTTTTAGAACCACTTACGAACCACTGCTCCATATAATACATGAAATTTAAAAAAACATCTGGGTTTTACATACATGTTTTTTAGTGTCAACTATTGGGTCAATATTCTTTATCGCTGTACCCGATTTTGAATACCTACGTGAGATGGTTTTTGAGAAAAGTTTTATGAACATTTTTAGTACTACTTTCAGAACAATTTTACATAAAATCCTAAAATAAATCACTCTGTAACCCTTGTATGTCGCTGTTTTGCAATTTATTTATCCACACTACGCATTCTATTTAAAAAAAAGAATTTCTCGAGTGTGTCATTTACCTCTTGTAACATTTTCACATGTACATTTTTGAGAGTTAAATAAGAGCATAGATGCGGGGAAAGCAAAGAGTATTAACACATCAAACTTCAAGTTTCCAAATGTAACTTTTTCTAAGAAAAACCGCGAACGTTACTAGAACCTTACCTAAAATTTCCTAGAAAACTATAGCGCTGATTCCAAATTTCGTACTTCTCGAGACATTCACGATGTTTTACGTCGACTGAAGATGTACTTGCAAGGTGAAAAATAAAATTTATATTTGTAAAAATGTATATATGCCTGGCGGTATCCTCGTAATGGATGTTGTACTCTTTCGTCTCTTCGTCTTTACGCCTTTATTCTCTTTCGTCTTTACGCCTTTATTCTCTTTTGAGATAAGGGACCATACAATTGTTTACTTACTTTAACTTAATTTAATTAATATTATTCGCATTAAGAAAACCAATTATTTATTATTTTGGAACCACAATGTTAACTTGTACCAGAAATGGCTAGTTTTTCTATTTCAATCTAAACATGTTGACGTAGGGTTGTAAAATCTTTATTTACAAATTAAAGGTTAATATGATGCCGTAAACAAAATAACACGAAATAATTATACATTTTATAAGATTTATATTTTACTTTTCGACTAAGTATGTTTAACTTTACACATATTTACGCAAACTTAACATACGTGGTCGAGTGTTTATAGAACAGTTCGCAATGTATGTATAGTGCGTTGAGGCTTACGATTTGATTTTAATTTTCGTTTAGGATTAGTTGTAATGTAATTTTGTGTACAGCGACAGAAAACTCTTATGTACCCTCTGTAACTCATTTTCGGTTCTCGATTTAAATAGTTAACACCCTATAATATAAGGTTAAGGTACAACAGTGGTTGAAAGTATTCACTTTCTAATTAGATATTCCAAAATTAGTCAGTATACAACTTTTCACCCAATGCATACTATTTATATTTCCAATCGTAGCATTGGATTGTTTAAAATATTTTTTTTATTAACAACTATACTTTTCTGGACACCAATGGTTGTCGACCACTCGTCACGAGAATTATGAATTGGTATTAAAAATAGTGTTAGAATATCAACATATTGGAGGCAAAATAAGTCTTCAGTAAAGGCGGGCGAGTCAAAACTCCTTGTGTCAAGTCGCCGTTGAGACGATAACGCTGTATGGAGATACAAGTAATGTCGATCAGGCTTCCTCCAAGTTTTGTTTTATCGATATTTTTCAACATTTACTAAAATAATTTTCGTACAATTATTAATATCGAATCTAATTTTAGCATCTACTACATTATATCTTCACATTTTCAGTTGGGTGAGTACCTACTACTATTTTTCTATATGAAAAAATGTCGCTAATTCTTTTGGTATGTTCTATTTCTCTATTTCCTTTGATATGTTCTAAAAGTTTTAATGTAAGGATTTGTTTACATCAATTTCTCCATATATATATATATATATATATATATATATATATATATATATATATATATATATATATATATGTATATATCTTTTCTAAATTCATTCGTAATTTCAGTTGATCGAAGACGAATTAGCAAAAAGTTCAATTAGTCTCAGAGCATTTCTTTCGAGGAATAAACTAAATACGAGGATATGAAAGAATATAATCGTGCCACGAAAATTTACGAGTAGTGTTGCCACATGTCGTGATTTTCGCGGAACGTTCCGATTTTCAAGGCTTCTGGAGTCATCCCACTTAAACCTTACATAGAACCACAAATGACCCTATTGTTTGATACTACTGACAGTTGTCAAAAGTCAAATGCACGAATAGAAACCGCTTAGCGATTCTGAACGCGGTGACTCATAGCCTTAACGTAAAGGTAGGATAAAACTCCCTGATGTTGCATTTCATTTAAATGACTTAAAAGTGTGATAAATAACAGTTTGGCAGTCAGATACTAGTAATATTTATTTGAACAGATCATTTACACCACAGTAGTTCAAACTGCCCTTCGTTATCTATATAGATTCAGAAAACGGTTTGCAAGCGTCAGAAGCTTTCCACAGTTTGTTCTGTTCGTATTGCAGTATACTTACACTTTCTATGGACGCTCCTATAAGTGGTAACCACTAATGAAGCTAATTTTTTATTATGACGTATTTTTTACGCGGAAATTCAAGCCATTTGACATTTCCGTAGTTTAAAGACATTGAAATTTTGAGGAAATAAAATCCGGCAATATTACGTACTTCATACAGGAAAAAGTCCGCGTTTCGTTGATATTTTTTTCCATAAAAATGGATAAAATGCTAAGGAAGTGCGTATTTTTTCCTAAAATATTTGACATCGTTTCAAGCTGGTTTTCATATTCGATCTGAATCATTTCTACAGAAGGCACAAAGTTTTCAGCTCCGCTGTGAACAACTTGCAACCAAATCGCTTATCAAATGTTTATATTATTAGAGAAATAAAAAAAACTACTTTCTTTCTTATCTATCCGAGGCATCTGTCGATGAATTCACGAGCATTTCGACAAAAAGAGAAAGGCCATCCCAAAATCTTTCAAAATTAATACAATGAACAACTTAATGCATCCAATATCTTTATATCTGCAGGTAGATACGTTTTTCATAAAATGCTAAATCATAGACCAAAACGCAATAAAGCAATATAATTATATTTAATACCTCAGTCAGCAGGTTTCAGAAGTAAAGGTAATGATGGAATAACGAATAATAGTTTAAAAGAAATATTAAACACTGAAGAGAATTTTGAGGATTCGGATAATTCTGACATGGAGGACACAATCGGTGCCAAGTCGGCTTTTCTTTCTCTCTCACGTTCATGCACACCCACAAACACACATGAATGCTACATTTTATTTTGCACCGACTCCAGAAATTTTTAACAATAGCAGTATTTTTCAAAGTTTTTATGTTTAGAAACGATATCGTAACGCAAAAGTTGTAACTAATTACTTGTATCTTCATTATTTCATACTTTTCAATTCGATTCTGAAATTGTCAATCGTTTATCAAGTCGAAACAGGCGTTTGTTCCGTTTAATGAACATAACTATACTCTAATACATCTACATACATATATACCTGCATACACACATATATTGTATATTGTATAATGTGTGTATGTGTATGCAGGCATACATGTGTATCTACACACCATAGACACACACATATACATTACGGCAATCAATTCTTTATGCCTATATATACATGTACGTACTGCCTACCTATCTACTGACGTCTTAATATCTTCATCCTTCTTTTTGTACCTGCATATGCTTACCCACCTCTTTACTTAATTACTTTCGTGCTTATGTCAATACCAGTCACACGACTCCACATTCGATGAGTTGACTCCTCATAACTAAATACTTCCTGTCACCACCTTTCTGCTTCATCATTAGACCTTGATTTTACAAAAAGGTAGATTTCATCATAGCAGTGTCAAAACTTTAGAGAATTTATTATTAGATCTATATCATCCAAACTGGATCAGATACCTGTGCTCTGTATTATTGAGCAATTCTATGCTGCATCCAATTTCCGTTGTCAAATAACGATGGTTGCCTTTCCAAATAAAAAATAATTATTCGCATTGCCTGATAAATGCAGGAAATACGAGATAATATACACAAAAGAAAAAATAGTCGAATCAAGAACTTCTCGTTTTCTAAAGTCGGTTAAAAAGAGATTATTTTTCGCGTGAATACGTGAATAGATTTTCGAAAAACTAAAGGATTATTTAAATACATTTATACAGTACACTAAAACACATTCAGGCATTATAATTAATTTTCATTGGTTACGATATGTACGTTACGGTGATTTCACACAAAAAAAATAAATTTACCATAACCAAGTGTCTATATGTCAACACCAGATGGCGCTGATTGCGCATATTACATGGTCCCGATTTTCTGCCGATTGTATACAACATCATAATTACAAGAATATTTCTTAGATGTCTTCGACAGTCTGCGTCTTATTTTCGTTCTTTGCGTTTCTGCTACCTGTCACATTTATAGTTCCCTTCTTACAGAACTTCCATTGCAAATAACAAACGTAGATAAAAATATATGTAAATAAAGTGGTGAAAATTGAATCTCAACTTAAAACATCATATATAATGTCCGTACAAAAATTCTCCACCGCATTCTCTGTATGCTTAGACCGTTAAATGATCGTAAATTTTTATACATTTTATTTGGGCGAAAGCGGTAATTGTGTTTCACTGTTTGAGGATCACCGGATGCCACACATCGACACTATGCCTGTAACGCTCGTGTCCTGAACTGACGGGTCGCGGTCCGTGCGTCTTCCTATCCTTGGGATTAATGTACATACCTAAATAAATTATCTCTTATTCTTATATAAAAACATTATTAATATTCCTATATATGAATTATAATATTTCTTTTACGATTTAGGAAATGAAAACTTTGCGAAAAGTTTTATAAATATCTTATTCCGGATAATTTCACCAATTTTTTTTTGGAAAACTTGGGTAATAGAATTAAATTATATTCTAATTACTCATTTGTTATCATCCTTGTCACTCTGTCCTAACCATTGAAGCACTTTTATTTTATGTTACACTATTAGCTTTTACAGTAGAACATATTCCCGGTTAAACAATTCATATTGTGTCTATGTTCATCTCCAGGATATGAGCTACATGTTTGTAAAATTTTATTGAGGTCACTTAAGCAGTTGAGTCGTAAAAGCGAGACAAGAAATAAACAAACAAACTCACTTTCGCGTTTATAGTTTTAGAATTTCTTAAAATATACCGTGGGTATCTGCTGTTCACGGAAATTAAGTAATTTTGTACGGTCGTTGAATCAAAATGTTCAAAAAGAAAATGCTTCCAGCAAAATATATTTCAGCCGTAGGATAAAGTGAATATCAAATATAAAAACATTCTAGTTTGAATAAAAGTGCGTTTGTACGCATATTAGAAACGTATTTTTGTTACGATTTATCTCCAAGTCTCCAATATAATCATTGACAGTTGTATAACTCAGTTCAAAAGAATAGGGCAGACATACTGTCTACATAATGCGATTCTCTATACGCGTATTCACTAAAAAGTATTTTAATTAAACATTTCTTTTGTCATATATCCTTAATAATATAATTGTTCATTTAAATATGTACGTATAACCATGTATAACCAGAGCCATCTATTATTATTTTACATAATATTGTAAATCGGTTCGTAACTGTTTTGACATATAACGAGTGTGGCATTTTATCGCGAGAAGACAACGTCTATTGTGGAGCCGTGTTTTGTTAGTGGCGACTGCAATCACTTTTGTTGCTTGTTTCGTGATGTTGCATTTTTCATGTAGGCTTTGAAAGTTTTCGCCGCCATTAATTTAGTTTTACTTCGATTATCTATATTATTAAATTTATTTAGAAAAAAAATTGTGCATGCAGCACCCAACACGTGATAGAAGTGAAGCTTCTTGAAAATCAAAGAATATGGGAGATTTAGTATGAGAGACAGAGAGAGACAGAGAGAGAGAGAGAGAGAGAGCTCAGAGAGAATCTCAAAATAAATACATCAATACAAAATTTGCCAAAAGAATATTCTGTTTATTCAATATTTACACTGTCATTAGTTGGCGCTTCAATTGGTAATACTGATATTACTGGTTTGTGATAAATACAATTTGAGATATATATCCGTGATTCGATATTTTCGAGGTAACGTGAATAACACGACGCATGTGTGGCACATTTGCTGTTCATATGTAGCGTCTGAGGCGTACATCTACACCGCGTCCATGCGCGACACTATCTTATTCTCTTTTGCTACACTTCCATAGCGTCGGAATATATAGCTCTCTTTCTCTTTCTATCTACGTCATAGCTTTCTTCTCTCTTACGTAACGAAATGTACCTAAACGTGACGCGACGTTAAAATTTACTATCAATCCTCGTACACTTCAAAAATAAAAAAATCAGTTAAAAGTTAAACAACTATAAACAATAGAATGAGCTATTGAATGTAATTAAAATTCCAATGTCGCTAAATTACAATTATTGGTAGGTTGTGACGAGAAACGGAGAATATTGTATCGGAACCACGAAGCGAATAAATTTGCGTAGAAACGATATCATCGAGAAGGTAACTTATTTAAAACTAACCAAAATATTCACTCTATTGTTTATGTAAATAATAATAACAATTAAAATATTACTAAATAGCTAAAAGGGCTGGATTAGAAAAAAAAATCAGCCAAGTGCGGGAAGGAATGCGCACAAACTGTTTACGTAAGTTGCCCGGAATAATTTTAACTGAAACTAATAATGAAATGTTAGTACATACAGAATTTTCCAAACAAGTAGTTGAAAAATTAATCAGCGGAAATGAGGAAATTATGTAATGCACGTTAGCTTGAAACTCAATATTAGCAAACAGGGTTTAAAACTGAGAAAGAAGACTTCATGTTGTTTTCGTGTTTTTTCCAATTTTTCATTGATGGGTGCAAGAAAACAATTTCGCCCTCTCTTTACATATAAAAAAACAAATAATTAAATTAATTAAAAGTCAATAATTAAATTAATTAAAAGGCTTTAATAAAACGCGGAAATGTTAGGCAAAGTGAAAAAATTGGGCCTTTTTAAAATTTATTTTTAATTACATGATTTATTTACTGTTTCTTAATCGCTCCTCGAAATGTGATCACTCATCTAAATGTAACCCAGTATAGTATCCCAGAATATATTTTGAAAATCCTCAAAAGCAGTATTAACGTTTAATGCATCGTGTAGTAATTTTTTTTTCATTTGAACCCTCGGCGGGTTACAGCGACGTTCACTTGCGATGCGACCCAGAACCGAACAACTTCTGTCTATGGCCAGATGTGGGCGCTAATGAAGCGAGATGACACAGCGACCGTCGATAGCGCCCCGCTCTCTCAGCCACCTCCCTCTCACTCTGCCCTCTACATGAGCACTTCACTCGTCTTACAGCGGCGAAACGGTACTTTGCGCTGTACTCGATCGATAATTATGGACATGCTTTAAGAAGCGCACGTGTTCAACGACGCAACTGACGAGTTACAATGAAATGAATTGTGCACTAGTTTATAAAAGTATCCTGAAATAGAGTGCTCTAATTCCCGCTATGGGAGGTATATTTGGCGGTTACCGCAAAACCGCAAACGTACCTCAGTTAAATAATGTTACATCGCCACACTCTTTTAGAATGGTACGGACACAATTGAACATTTCCAGAAAAATTAAAATAATTTTATTTTTAATTTTAAACGTACTATAATTAATATTGAATCGCACGACTGTGATAACAATGTCAATAGGTGTACTTTTGAAACACACACGTACACGTTCACAAAGGCATACAGATGAATATAGCATCTTCAAATTCACCTTTACGTTATATCCAAAAGCTTTCATCCCGTCCACACCGTACGCGTGTTCAATTTGGCGTTAATGTACTCGAAGTTGTGTGAAACACCTTGCCGACGAAACTCACTGACTTTTTGATATATTATTCAAACTATAAATATTTAACTTATTTTAAAATTCAAAAGTTATTAAAAGTTTAGTTTGGATAAAAATCGTTCTCAAAATTGTACAATTAATATTACAGGATATGTGGTTATTTCACCACACTTTTAATTTTATTGAAAAAATCCGTCGAGCGATTTGTCTAAAAAAATTAAGTCAATGTAAAATAATGTTATATTAACCTTTGGGTGAAAAAAAATTAATCATCATTTTGGTTTTGGTAAAAATCGCTCCACAAAATTGTAAAATCAACATAGTTTGGAAAACGAAAAAAAAACAATTTTCATTAAAAAAGATTTTATAATAATTTTTGGATCTTGCTGTCCCACGATAACTACCTTAATTGATAACTTTACGTTTACTTTGCTTTTTTAACAATGATCTAGTGATGTGAAAATATTGCAACATACCGCCCTTGATTTTCATGATTAAATAATACCGACCTATCTTCACATATGTAATAAATACCTTCTATCAACATTAAAAACTTATCCGACTCAATATATCAGTCGTCACCGTGATGTTTTGAGTTAATCACGAAGCACTCGTCCTTTGACGGCGCAGCGCATCGCTGGGGCCCGGGTTCGATTCCGACCGCTCGTAGAGCAGGAGTGAACTAATATTCTGGTTGGCTGTAAGATATTACTCTCGTTCAATATTAAATATATATATATATATATATATATATATATATATATATATAAATTTTGTATAGAAGTACGGAAATAAATAAATAAAATAAAAATATAAATGTGCAATCTTAATGAAAATTTTTCTTGTCGCAATCATCATATCTACAAATTCACATGTACAATACAGTTGTTTGTTTATTTGTGTGTCATCACGTATTTAAATAAATAAATATAAAACAACATTTAAAACAATGAACCGATCTATATGAAATTTTGTGATGATTTTTGAATGCTTATTCAATCAAGGCCGTTAAGGTTTTCCTTCTGAAATTGAAAAAAAACGTATTTTTTTCATTTCACTGCTATTTAAATAAATGAATCGGACTGAATGAGGATTTATTCAGTTGGAAATGTAGATAAATAAATATTCAGTTGGAAATGTAGATAACTAAATATT
Source organism: Druceiella hillmani (assembly GCA_039881145.1). Classification (NCBI taxonomy): domain Eukaryota; kingdom Metazoa; phylum Arthropoda; class Insecta; order Lepidoptera; family Hepialidae; genus Druceiella; species Druceiella hillmani. The sequence goes on along the minus strand of JAYKKI010000072.1, from coordinate 1,082,022 downwards.
CAGTTGGAAATCTAGATAACAAAATTTTCAATTGGAAATGTAGATAACTAAATATTCAGTTGGAAATGTCGATAACTAAATATTCAGTTGGAAATGTAGATAACTAAAGATTCAGTTGGAAATCTAGATATAAAAAATATTCAATTGAATATGTAGATAACTAAATATTCAGTTGGAAATCTAGATAACAAAATATTCAGTTGGAAATGTAGATAACATGCATAAGCATTAAAGCCATTTCAATCTGAAAAACCACATTAAACGTTGAAGTAATTCGAAGCTGGGTTTTAGCCAATTTCTTTATATTACATAGACAAGTCATTGTCCTCTAGAAGAGGTCCTTAAAAGTAGAGACGTGAATAGAAACACATATTTAAGATAAATAGATATTTTTAATGTGTAGCCGCCATTTCATTATCGAAAAAAAAATACTGACACTATATTTTTTGAATTTAGCTTTCAAAACCCGTTGAATTTCATGTACTTATTGGATGGATTGTAAACCTGTTATTGATTTAAAACTTTCAAGATGGAAATTAAGCCTATTACATATGAAACTAATCTAATTTCATCAACTGAAACGCAATATTTAATTATAATATAAATTAAGTCACAAATAGGTAGCTTACTTAAAAGACTTGGTTCTTTTATTTATTTTAGTTTTAATATTTAGAGTAAAAATCTATAGCCTATCTTTTCGAATGGAAACACTCAGTCATAATTTTAATGTATTTAATTCGGAAAATGGAACAAGTTCAGTTTAGCGAAAATGTGAATTTCCATTTTGTTTTTGTTAAAAAACGAAGTATTAACTAAAAGTAGGACTCGGTCGTGATTATTTTATAAAAAAAGTGATTTCAAAAAATAAAAAACATATTCTGTAGAGTTTAACCACAAAGTTGACATTTGTCAAATGAAAATTAGTTTAAGATTTGCAAGGAATCAAAAATACATTATTGCCATTAAAAATGTTTACATTCGAATGTTATAAATAAACAATCCCAAATAAACCGATGATTTATATTCAGCCCTATTTTACATAATCTCTAATATCTACACAGGTATGAACAGTTCGATAGCTGTTTTTACATTGAACAGCACCACCAATAAGACTAGCTAGTTGGAAACGCCGCCCTCCAATTATCATGTAAAAAAGTTACAAAAAATTGAAGGGCACATCATAAAGCTAGAAGACCTCTCATAAAGAGTTGAAGGCGAATAGACCGTTATACAACACGTTGTCAGCGACGACACGGTAGCGCTCTGTTCTGAACCCTTTTTGATTTATATTCACTTGTATACACCAAATATATTTGTTGCTATACAGTAGGTTTACGAACAAATTGTCACTTTAAAAATACTGTAAACATAATACATATATTTCTTTTAATTTATAAGTAATTGTTTGGCCTGTACCCAATACCCGTAGCGAAAATAGAATATCAAATAAATCTTTGTCCATGACACTTTGTCAACGGTATGGTAGAGTTTCATGTAAGTGTCACTTTACATGAAACTCTATTACACTTATCATCCCTAATTAAACCTCTCCACCAGGTTGAGAATATGCTTCTCAGTCTTACAATAATCCAGGTATGCCAAAATGATTGCGGATATGCTGATGATAAATTTTCCATAACCTATTTGGGGATTCCTATTCCATTTAAAATATCTTGTTTTCACTTTAACTGTGCGGATATTCAACAAAAGTCGCCATAGATAAATATATTTCGAAACATTGGTCTTCATAATTGTATTTTGTATGTGAACTTTTTAAGTATTTGTAGTGAGACAAGAGACTCTTATAATTTTGTCATATTCGTCCGTTCCTCTCATCATGTTTTTCCGTTTCTTTTCGTCACGTTTGTCCGTTCCTTTTCGTCATATTTGTCTGTTCCTAATCGTCATGTTTGTCCGTTCTTTTTCGTCATATTTGTCTGTTGCTTTTCGTCATGTTTGTCCGTTCCTTTTCGTCATATTTGTCTGTTCCTTTCCTTCATGTTTGTCCGTTCCTTTTCGTCACGTTTGTCCGTTCCTTTTCGTCATATTTGTCTGTTCCTTTTCGTCGCGTTTGTCCGTTCCTTTCCGTCATATTTGTCTGTTCCTTTTCGTCATGTTTTCCGTTCCTTTTTGTCATGTTTATCCATTCCTTTTCGTCATATTTGTCTGTTCTTTTTCGTCATGTTTGTCCGTTCCTTTTCGTCATATTTGTTCTTTTTCATTATGTTTATCCGTTCCTTTTCGTCATATTTGTCTGTTCCTTTTCGCCTTGTTTGTCCGTTCCATTTCGTCATATTCGTCTGTTCCTTTTCGTCTTGTTTGTCCATTCCTTTTCGTCAGATTTTTCTGTTCCGTTTCGTCATATTTGTCCGTTCCATTTCGTCATATTTGTCCGTTCCTTTTCATCATGTTTGTCCGTTCCTTTTCGTCATATTTGTCTATTCCGTTTCGTCGTGTCTTTCCATCGAGCCTCGCAGTTTCTATTTTGGCGGGGAAGTATCCCCACAGATACAATGGGGACGATTTTTTTCGTATATTTCATCGAGTTTCATATCATAAAATAAGTATTTTAAAATTAAATTGAGGACCCATTTATCCCTTCTTATTTTTAAACCCCATTTACGAAATATTAAGCTTTAAACACACTTGCAAATGCCACCACACCCCTACCCTCTCCACCATTTTTTCAACTTTATATTTGGTATTTTGTATGGTTTCCTTTTCAAAAAAATTGTCTCCAAAATTTTAATAAGTGAAGTCCAACTGACTCTGTATATACACAGTTCCGCATATATTATTTAACGATCTTTACTTCGCTTGAGGTAAATTTTATCCTCAAAACTTATTGTAATATTATTCTCTGTGACTTTGCGTCGTGTCAATGAAAATGGATGAAAATAGACTTCCTTCTTTTTTCACTTGCTGTCAGTAACCAAACTTATCAAGACACATTTCTTTAAACCTACGATTACGAATCGAGTACAACGATACTTTTGTATTCATCACTAGATACCCGATCCGGTTTTGCCCGGGCAAAAAATGACCATGAATGCATTTTCTTCTAATTGTTTTATTATTTAATACGTAGTTTAGTTATTTATTTAGCGCTTTAATTAAGTATTGAACTGCACGACCCAATCGTGTAAAGATTACTTATAACAAATTGTCTCTGATTTTCTTTTGTGTTCAATATTTTTCTACATTATTTCATTATAGTTATGAAGGTTTAAAAATTTATCCGACACACTTTGGCTACTGTTGCTTACATTGTTATTGCCCATTATTACGCACCCATTCTAAAAATATATATTTGGACACCATTAATAAACTAGACGACGGTGAGTTTCATGAACCGAAGAAGCTATTTTTTTACGGCAGACCTTAAAAACAACGAATAAACAAACAACAACCTTAAAAGCAACGAACAAACAAACAACAACCTTAAACGCAACAAACAACCAACACTTTCCTCCTCTTTTTAAAATTCATGTGATAAGTACTTCATTGTTTCGCGTTTCCGTTTGTTAGAACTTTTTCACTTCTTAACGTCCCTGTTCGACAAAAGTTTGAAAAAATGTCAACAACATAAATTCGAGCGCGTCAAAGTGGCAGCCTGGCGTAATAATTGCGCTCACATGTCGCCATAGACACTTTTTTCATTCAGGCGTTGACCCTTAACCCATTTAGACGCATAAAAAATGTTGTCAACGACATTTTATACCTATTATGGCTTAGAGACAAAAATGGAGAAATTTTTTTGGTCTTACGACTGTCGGGAAAAAATACGAATACCAGTGACTGAGAGATGAGTTTAGTAGCTTACGTTGAATTTTTTTAGTATCGATTTTTAGATGCTTATTAGATTTATGGCTATGCAGAGAGACGTGTCGGTTGGAAAATGCAGGGAAATTGCATTTATTTCCTCAATTAAGATGAGAATTGCACTGCTGACGTGGTTTGCATTGGATATTCTAGATTGAAAATAAAATTGCTAATAACTTGCTTTTGCTTTTCTATATTAAACACGAGGTTATTTATTGTAGCTTCAATGCTTTCAAAATAATAAGAACTGATGTCTAACTGCTGATTTTTACTTATTTACACTAAGGCTGACTAAAAAGTAATGACAACAACTAAGTGAAACAGCATATATGTTTACAATTAAATTTATTTCTTACGTGATGTCCTAACAATTCTACATTTAATCTTTACTTTTCTAAGGCTCAACAAAAAATTTTATTCAATGCTTGAAAAATAAAATTCCACGATAGCAATAACCACGCTATCCTTTTCAGTTCTTTGATATGAATACGTCTTTAAATTTGTGTCCATAGTGGAGAGCAATTCAGAAAACTTGATGATTATAAAATTGGGGGATACAGTTTGGCATTGCTGCTACGTAACTGTCATTTACATTCAAAATTTAATTACACCACTCGATAGGTATCAAAGAATTCGTTACATTGAGTGGAAACTATGACGCATCGCGTGGGGTGGAGGGGGACGGGCCGTCATTTTAAGATCGGTTCGCCGCGTCATATAATTTCCTTTTAGTATAATTTTTGAGTTGGAAAACCTACTCTAATGAGTGTCTCATTTGAGTTTCAATCGACAGCTCTCGTGAAGATCGGTAAGATTGCGTGTACAAACCATTAGTGTGGAATGTTTATGGCGAATATAAGTATAGTGTTAAACTTAAAAATTAATAAAAACTTAATACAATGTCGGATAGTCCGACACTTAACAAAAACAGAAATACAGATATCGTATACGGTTGGAAAGAACTTCTCAAGAGCGGTAGAGTGATAACCATAAAACACCATATAATAAAGTGAAGCGATTCCGGGAACGTAAAAAATATTACCAATTCGCGTAAAACACAGGGCCGTGTCACTGGCGCAACCACACTCCGATTTTTTTTTCTTGAAAGTTTTCCTTTATACGAGAACGCAGGTAGACGTTGAGGTCTTCCTTTATCCGAAAACACAGAGAACAGGGATCCAGATATGTAATAAGGTGGATGTTCTAGCAGTTTGATGCCGGCTTGACGTAAATTTAGCCTTGTCAGCGGTTGTATTATCTTAACGTCTCCTCTGTCTTAATTTTCTCTTTGCTCTATGTTTTATGAGTCAATAATGAAGACGGATGCCATAACTATTCGTGACAAAATCATTTGAATTTCTTGGTTAATAATGAAGACTTTATTCCAAGCCATCTATTGCTCTTTCTTTTCAGGTTTGAAAGTAATAGAGCATTTCATCCATGGTAACTAACCGTGTCAAAATGGTTTCTGAATCAGCTGGACAGGTTTTGAAACAAAAACCTTGAAATACTCGTATAGAGTCGCCCCTCCTTTTGATCCTCCGTTAATATTTTCTGGAGACTTTTTTCATGTGCAGTTCACTGACAAGGATTCCTTTAATGTTGCCCTAAAATCTCTGTGACTAAATATCTAAATACCTCAGATCTTGGACTTTTTTGCCGTTATCTTCAGTGTGCGGACATTCTTCGGTTATCTTGAATCGTGGTGGACACAGGACGAGGGCGGACTTTCTTCGGCATGATAAAATTGAATCGCAATTCTGCTCATCTTAAACTCGTTGTACCGGTATAGGATATGACGGATGTATCACTTAAGTAAACATTTTTTTCAAGCATTTCAAGAAGCTTCATTTTCGTATTACCGCTTCAGCTGTTCCTTTAAAAATGATCGCAAATTGCACTAAAGGGAGAAAATAGGTTAATACCACTGTAAATACAATGTGACAAAATTGTATTATATTTTTATGCATCTTATGTTAATTCTAACGACATTTTAACGCTGTGAGATATCTATGAGATTTTTAAAAAGTCGTGGACGCTCTGAAGACCTCTACATTTCTTATTCGATCAAGATGAAACTCAGTACAAAAATAGGATAGATCAAAATCTATGCTACGTTCGTACATACACAAAATCCAATAGTTTCAGAATGACAGGGGTTGAAATTATAAAAATTCGCTAAAAATTTATCTTACAGCAAAAGTAGATCATTGATACATAGATATAAATAAATTTCAAGAACTAAAGCTTTTACTCAAAGTTTTTATTCCAGAGTATCTCTCCGAAATTGTGATTATCACGCAAGAAATAAAAAAAATCAGTTTCTTTTTAATATGCAAGCAAAATTAATAGTTTTCTAGATAAGAAAGAAATGTTACAGTCTATAAGTTCACGTCATGCGACAAAATGAATGTTTTAAATATTTACGTTATGAGGGAAATAATTTTTTGTTTTTGAAAGTAACAAAAGATAAATTCTCATATTTTAAACAAAACGAATATAATATTCTGTTAAATATAAAGATTATAGTTATTATTAATATTATTATTAATATAATCATATTTTGTAATTTGAAAAGTTTTGATAATCACGGGTTATGATAATATTCACAATCATTTTCACTTAGCCTCTCTCTATCTTAAATTGTTCTAAATACATAAATTTCTTTTTATATTATTTGTTAGGATAGGCCCAGATCAACGACATACCATTTTTCTAAAAATCTATTTAATTAAAAAAGTTTTAAATTTTTAGTAAAATAAAAACATAATCTCCTCAGACTATTATTAATTGCTGGAAACGTAAACCACAGAAATTTTAACAAAAATGAAATTCTACGTTTTTTTAACTACAATTTATAAGTCTTTGGAAATAAATTATATTACTATAATATTTTAATTTATATTAATTTAGAATTTGAAGTCATTTATCTTTTGAAAAATTACATGAGACAGTTTCTTGAGTGGAGTAGTTCTTGGTAATATTTTAATAGCTTTTGGCGTATCTACTTTGGAATTTTTTGATAAACAAAAATTTCCACCAGATTTCAGTTATTGTAGTGAAATATTGTCTGCAATAAGCCCTATTATCTTAGCAATGCGATATTTCTTCACTCTTCATTTGAAAATATCGATAACAGCCCACTTATCGTTATAATAAATGTCTCAGACATTTTATAAGGTCTAAAAAATTCAGGATTTTCGTTTCCTTTATCAATAATAGGAGTTGTGTGACTTTCAAAATCAATCACACCCATGTGACTCGCACCAGCTTTTACAAAGATGTTATATTGAGATTGTCCATGTAAAAAGTATGTTTTCAAGTCGACGTCTTATCTTGGATGTAAGAGTTGTATCTGTGAACTTAATCTAATCAATTTCTGTAACAGAAGACGCCAAGTTAACATAGCCTAAATGTTCTTTATATTCACTTTGAGTACTACATTGGAACCAGTTGAATTTCCTCATTATTAATTGTTCAGCAGATAATCTTTATAGTTTGGGAAATTATTAGGTATCTCTTTGGTTTTTGACAAAATATCAGCTTCTGCACATTCTTCTTTAGGGTTTCGTAAAAAACTTGAAAGGTTCGTAGGTCTTCTTCTTGGTTTACTACTCTGTTAGCATTTCTTTTCAGGACACTAGCAGCACTATCTGGAACACGCTTTCCATGTCCTGCTTCATTTTAGTTTCGTGATATATGGTTTAAAAATTGTTTGAGATCTAAAATAGGGACTCATTTCGATATTGGAAAATCAGAAAAAAATTAAATTGTCAACAGTACGAGTTTTCTTGGAAATGAACTATAATATGGGCTTAAAATGGATGAAGATGGCAGCTGCATTTTTGCGAGTGCATTCGCTCACGGTACATAAAAAAAACGAATTTTTACACCAATTTGTTTATCGTACATCCGTACCATAGCAGTATGCAATGACACTTGACGTCTCCTCGCACCAAAATGCGTTAACTGGACTTCATCGAAATATTTTAACATTTAATTATTATTCTAATCAAGATGTATCGTTGTCTCATTTATACTAAAACACATTTTAAATCTTCGAGACTTTTATACTGTAAATAAATCATGGAGCAATGATGAAAAAGTGTATGACTGTCTAGTTTCAAAACTAAATCGCATGGTTTTAATAATTTTTTTTGCAGTTATCAGTTTTACTTTAGTCTCATGATGGTGACTGTTAATGCAACGAGTATATTTCTTTTTCCTGAGTTTTGACGAGATTTTTTTAAAGCTATGATTTTTATAAGGTCGTCGCTATGTCTTGCACTCATATTGTTGTTATAATATAATGCTTTAATAATTCAATTAACAAGAAGTCAATCGTGAGACATGTTTTTGACACAAACATGTCTCACGATTGACTTCTTTAGGAAAAATAACCCAAAATGATTAGTTTCTATAAAACCTAGTGTTGCTGATTTTCAACCTACGTGAGGTTACGGAGTGTATCTAATAAATATCTATCTTTCGTTGTTTCCCGTTAGAAACTCTTTCTGATATGATTCTACTGTTAGGATCGTTTCAAAAACGCTATTAATTTTATCTACCATATCTTTGATTAAGATTCGTTTCTTTTTTTGAAAAATGTTCTACTTTGGCCATTTCTTCGGCTTATTTATTCTGCTAAAAATAGCTTTTGTATTTTGCGTTTCTCTTTATTGATTTCTTTTTATATTTAAGATAATATTTAATTTTTTGTTCTAAGTTGAAATTAATTTTTTCTCTCCTTCGCGTCCTTCAGATGAAAGATGAAGACTACGCAATTCGTTTCGATGGCAGTACATTGTTCATGACGGTACATGAGTTATTTTAATCTTGCGTTGTGTCTATTACCTCTTCTTCCTCATTCATTTGATTATTTACGTTTATTACGTATGACACTTATCTTTTTTTTGCCTTTCCTTTTTCTTGCGTAATCTCCGTATTTTCCTTTATAGCATCAGTTCGCGGGGACTTATTTCAGCAACGCTTTTTATTTGTTTTCTCTTTCTTTGTTGTTCATAGCGCGACTTTTTTCCATCATTTTTTTTGCAGCTCTTACACTTTTTTTTCTGTCTTTGCCGTTCTCTTGCAACTTCTTTTTTCGGCATGTCGTTTATCTAAAAAAAATTACTAATTCAATAATATTATGTCCCTACATTTCGCAAGTTTTGTGTATTTATACGCGTACTGTATATTCATACAATTTGGGCAAAAACTGTCGGTATGTATATAAACTTTGATATTTAAACTTTTGCAATGATTAACAATTGTTTTCAATGAAATAAATATGTTTTATTAATTTGTTTGTAGGCAAATAAAATTGCAGACACTTAATATGTAGAAACAAATATATTTATATTTAAATATAATACAATTAACACATAAACATAAAAATGTTAATTAGTCTCATAAGACCCATTAATATTTTACAATTACGTATCAAAAAGGCTTTGCCCACTTGCCGATTCTTACTACAAAGTAAGCGATAACGTATCGTAACAAGCAGCGCGCGGCGTTCCGCCTTGTGCGAGTTTATACAATTTGTACAATAAATTAATTAATATGGTAAATTTGTTCCGCGATAATTTCAAAAACTTAGAATAAAAATTATATATTATATATATATATTATATATATATATATATATATATATATATATATATATATATATATATATATATATATATATATATATATATATATAATAATATATATATATATATATATATATATGTATATATATTAATATACTTTTATACGTCATTTGTATTATCCAAGAATAGGCACAAGTGCGATTATGCAAACAACTTATTCGTGTGTTTATTTTGTTTTGCTGCTCGCAACATCGTCTCTCCAGTCGATATCAGTTTTTTTACGCGAATCAAAGGATTTGTGTACTGATACTCGTGACCGATGTTGCAAGTTCGTTAATATTCAGTTGGCCCGTGAACGTTGTCGCAAATAGACGCTTGCTTTCTTATTGTGATTATGATCTCTGATTGTAATAGATTAGAGTAACGAAACAACTTTGAAGTTTATAGAATTTTATAAGGGAGAACCCGTGATATGTGATCCTAGAAATTTTTTAGAAAGGGACAAAAAGGCCATTCATGGAAGTACGTGTTTCAGTTTTGAAGAGAAAATAAAATATTCATTGATGGCTTCGTTTAGGTTTTACTTACGTAAAAAGAAAGCATCCTTTCAAACTGGTACAAGAACAGAAGGTGTATATACACGTAAGTGATTTGCATTTAATGCCATGTAACAATTTCTCGCTTCTGTTTACGAATGCATTTCCACTCTTAATACGAAATAGGGAAGAGTTTGGTGATGGCTCATGAAAATGAAAGAAGTAGCCGAAGGCGACTGATGAAGATGTAAATACATATCTTATTTACATATTTATTTAAAAAAAAAAGAGTGTGCTTTAGACCACACGACTGAAGTAAAACTTCAAATTTACAAAATTGTTCAAGAACGAAATGAAATTACAAAATAATAAAAAAATCACAGTTCGCGTAACCCTAGCAAACTCTCATATATATATATATATATATATATATATATATATATATATATATATATATATTTCATGCACTGGCTATGAGAGGAAGAAAGAAAGAAAATGTGCGCGCGCACTGCTCTCTCTCTTGCTCCTACAGTGTGATACAGACAATACGTTTGCACTGTGTCTTAGATATACGAAACATAACTGGCTATGACAGAAAGAGAGAAAGAGAGAAAGAAATTAGAACTCTTGTCCCTACAGTAATATACGAAACGTATCGTCTCTCTTTCTGTCTTCACTAACTTATATCTCCCTCTCAACTTCGGTTCGCCTCGCTCGATCACACTTTTCGTAACGCTCTCGTCACACATTCACCAGCTTACTCCCCAAGTCAATCGTGCGTAAAGAAGTTTTACTTCAAAAATATAAGTGAAATAAATACTATATTGAATACTCTGTCACAAGTATAAATATATTACAAATTATAAAAATTATTTAATTATTATCAGTATTATTACGTAAATAATTTACAAACTCGTCTCTTATCTCGAAAGCATTTTACGTCAATATTTGTTGTGTTTTAGGGACCGATATAAGACCTCATGTCGGTTTCTGTGTTTCTCTGCAAGACCTGTGTTATGTTAGACTTGTATTATTAAACGATTGTTAATTGTGTCAAGTGAGTGGTGGTGTGTGGATATTTCTAGACGTTTTACGACTGGGTAAAAAATATATAATAATAAACATGTCATTGTTACGACACGAACGTTTACGACATCACGAGCTATTGGTTTTTTAAATACTCTGAACACTTATGAACGAATACACTAAATACATTTTCAACCACAACCCAAGTACTTGATAAATTTTCGTTGAATTTACCTTTCATTTAATTAGGATCTTGATTTCTAGGTACAGTTTGGTCAAATTATTGCATAATGCAAAAGCTCCATAGCCCATAAAAATATGAAACACTTTTTTCTCAACTTGGTAGAGGTACCTATTATCAACCAGGTAGAATTATTCGTAACTGTTCACCACAAAATATTATTCTGAAACACGCCACCTCACTTAAACAGCCCTGACTCCCAACATCAGTAAATATAATGCTATAGTTACTATCTACAAATGCTAATAGGACAATACTGAAACTTTTTTTTATTATTCCAAAAGTCTGATCCGCTGTCTGGGCATAAAATCACTATATGTTTGCTATTGATCGCACCAGGAGTAAATTAGGAAAATTTTTTCTGAAACCTTCCTTTATTAACAACCAATCCTATGGTGATAATGGAAATTTAAACATACAAAAACCTTCTCATAAATTTTAATACTTTTTTTGTCAGATAGTAGGTGAAAGTGACGTATCTCAACGTGTCTCCCAGTAGTCATTTTGGCTCCAAATTCCACAGCTCGGCAACAAAAGAAACGATTGACATCTTCCAAATAAAAAACAAATTGATAAAACATTTAATACTTAAAAGAGGGTCTTAGATACTAGCAGAAACGTTCAAGAAGACGAATGCGTCCTTTATGCCGAGTTATTACCTTGTAGACTTCGAGGATAAATAAAATCAGATATCACCGCATTCATCTATCCGTTTCCTATTATTTCACAAGGTCGACAAAATCCGGTTATTTGAACCAACAACAACGGCACTCGGCAGCTATTTTTTGTTTGCCATACCCTACGCTACGCTACGCCTGTTCAACAGTATTAGTGATTGCTAATGATTTTGGCTTGTTTATGTACTGATCATTACTCGCTTTACTACTCGGCTTGCGTGATATCTATTTTGCTGTACCTATTGCTAAAAATCGACGCACGTTTCGTGCGTCCTTTACTCCACGTGAATACGCCATGTTGCATTATTTTTATGGTGTTACAAGAAGCATTTCGAGGGAAGCTCCCAGGTTATGTCGTGAATTTTCTGAAAACTAAGCGGGATCAGTAAACAAACCACGAGACTAGGTAATTCGTTTTTGGAAGAAGTGGGTTCTGGCTTCTGCTATCAAAAACGTGGACGAGTTGACCGTGGCCGTCGTCTTACAAGAAATACTTTGTGATCCGACCACTAGTCAAAGACACACTGGTGTTCCAAGATCGTTAATCGAAATAATTATTCGTGCAAACGAACTACACCCATACAATACCCAACAATAAGGTGTGTCGCACTCTTTTTTTTTGATACGTGCACAGCATAAAAACGCTCCGTCAGAGATCGACCTGAATACATTTTATGTATGTTAAGGTTAATAATAAACATTGATTTGCGAATAATTTAGGTAAATCTGATTCAATAAATGCTTTTTTAAAAGAAACACACTTAATTTTGCTAAAATTTTGAAGAGGGCAGAAATTCCACATTTAATAACTTAGTGATATGATGTTAATTTCTGAAGATGTTACAATAGTTACGTCACTACGATCTTTTGTCTGGGCTATCACCATATTCTAAGGTAATTTTTAAGTTTATAAGCAAATGTCCAGATGTATAGATTTCACAACAGTGATTTTTTTATATGTATGTTTTTTCTTTTAAAAACAGAAAAAATCGCTTGCTATATGACTACTCTACTTCCGTAGTAAAATAGAATAGTTTTCAAACAAAATTTGAGTAAAGATTTTGAAAAAAGTACAAAAAAAACCATAACTTCTAAACTGTTGATTTTCGCGGAACTATTTTTTTTAATAACTAATCACTATGTTCTCTCCCTAAAAAAAGTGTTGCACTACTGTAAATGGGTCACTTTGTATAAACAGGGCTTATAAGGAGTTATCTGTATGATTATTAGTCCAAGCATCTAAACGTGATATTAAGTGCTCATATGTGCAAAACATTAAGCAAGATAGAAGCGGTATGTTCACGGAACTGTAAGAAAAAATATGTCGCCAATTTGAAACAAATGAATTTTAAAATTATATTTCATACAAAGAGCCTTAACGAAACTACACACGACTGAAACCTGTTCTCTCTTGACCCCCGTGAAAACAGATCTTAATCATATACGAGGCAAATTAAAAAACGAAAAGACATTATATGAACGCGTGGACAAAAACATGACATTGCTAATTATAAAAAATCACGAAAGATACTAATTGCTAAAAACACCACGTTTCGTCGTGACGCTTTTCCTTTATCACCATCACATCAACTCCAAAATGAGTAGAATTTGCATCAGTTCTCCACAATAACATGCCTGATGAGGCCCCAAATTCTCCAATTAAAATTAAATTTTTGTACCAAATATACTTTCAAAACACTTTGGTTTATATTTGTTTGTTAAAATTAAAGCTTTTTATTTAATACACACTTTAGTTAACGGAGCAATCATTAGTAGTTTTTTTTTCATTTTGGAAATGTAAATTGTAAGAAGAAATGGCTATAAAAGTGTCGGGACCTGATATGACAAAATTTTAGTCTGATCATCTTTATTTTCTCGCTTTATCGAAGCTAAATGATGAGCACTCAATTTCTGCAATGCTTACTGAGCCATGTCTGCATACTGGACTAGAAAATTAAATTCATTATCAACGAATGAACTGCAATCCTCAATGCTGATAAGTCAAATTACTGTAAATTCTCTGAGTGCAGTGTATTCATTATTTTTCCATGTTTTATTGATGGCACATAATTCAAATCACAGTTCAATCTCGTATAAAACCTTTGTAACTAATGAAGCGCATTTCGTATTTACACGTCTCTAGTTCACTTTGGCAAACCAAATATCTTACACTTACGCTCGAACCAAAGTGACTAGCCATTTGTTGAGCTGTATTGCGCTCTAGATCATGTAACTGTTCAGACGTCAATACCAATTCTTTCAGAAACTTTTTTTTTCGTCTTCGTGTACTTCGTCAATCATATCCGAATTCTGACGGCTCCCATCATAGTTAGAGTCTTTTGATAATGGCTTGGATTTATTTTTTATTCCTTTAAAACTTCAAGCATTATTGAGACTTCCACGAAATTATTCTAATTTCTTTATTTCAAGACAAGCGTATATTTTGAAAATAAATTTTTGCGCAATAGATTGCTATCAGCTTTTATTAAAACACACTACGGAAGGCGCACATCGCCCACTATATTAACCTCGCAGAGACAAGTTAACTCTCTTTCCTCCTATATATTTGGCGATAGCAAGTTAAAGCTATCCGCTAAATTATTCGTTCCATTTTTAACTAAACTATAAGAATGTAAAGATAATATACGAGCCATGACAATTATTTTGTGGAAAACACCACCACAAATGGTTAATTCAATAACTAAATTCTCATTAAATATCTGAAAGGGCCTATTAATAATATCTCTTTTTATATAATCAAATTTTCCAAAAAACGGTATATTTACCCCAGTGCAATCTCAAGTAATTCTCCTTGATAAGCTTCCGTGCTGTCAATGAATTGGCTGTATTAGATGCAATTGCCAGCAAGAATTTACAATAATTACGCAAGATATGGTTTTTATATTATATTTTACCTACAGTAACATTTTTATAAGGACGGGAATTTCTTACGGTGGAATAGGTTGCTTGAGTGTCCATCGACAATCAATTGTGAATAAATGAGAACATTTTTTGCAAGAGATTTGTCAAATCAACTCGCAATAATGGCTGCCTCTATTTTAGTTGAAGGACCGATATCATTTTTAAAACAGTATGTGATGGAACCTCAGTGCCTTTGTTGATCGACCGAGAACAAGTGAGCCAGTACTTATTTTTTACTCCTAAATAAATAACCTTTTTTACAATGGAGACCTATAATTGCTGCAGTAACTCAACCAAACATCGCAAAATTGAACCAATCACAAGCGCACGCAACAAGCGGCAACCTAGGAACGCGTACCCTTGATCGTACCCCTTATCAGCAGGTGACATTAAACTAGCGAGTGGATGTGAGTATCGCTTTTTTACGCAGTAATAGTTGGTATCCTTTGATACTACACTGACTGAACTTGGACAATCCATCGCGCCATGATGAACTGATAGTAAACTGAACACACAGAAGTAATAGGGTGTAGTATCCTTTAGCTGTTGTTTGTAACTGCACGGAAATTGTGGTCACCTGCACCTAAATTAAAATTAATTAAATTTTTAAGTTTGAATATTATTGAGGTACTTTTGTCAATGAGTATATCTCTATAATCATTGTATATACTTAGTTTTCTGAATTTTGTTCTATTACGTCAGCTGAGATCGTGTATAAATACGTCATAGCGTGAGTTCAATCCGTTGAATATACCACAAAATCGATATCCTGCGTCTGGATTTTAAAATATACCGTTCATAATCCTCGAGAAAGGAACCTTGCTTTTGAAAATTGATTTATTGACATCATATGGCAAGAATAGGGTTTTAAATTATCAAGTATTTCTCATAATATTCTATTGTTTTCCTCATACCAGGAGGGTGGTAGAAAAGACTTGGAACGATTTTAGAAAATTAACATTAAATATAATTTAATTCCTCGTCGGGAAAAAGGTAAATGCAGATTTTTCATAAAATACTACAAACCAAGATAAAATAGTATGAACAAAACTTTGCTTTCATAGTTATTTGTGACCAAATTTTGAATTTAACAGTAATAGATAATATTTTCAATGAATCTAGATAATTTCAGCAAACATAAATGCACACATTGAACGATGTTGAGATACTTAAAAAGAAATTCTAAACGTGGCATATTAGGGAGAAATTCGAAACTCCAAAAACTATTTATAACACTTGTGTGTCATGGCAAATTGAACTAGTTACGCGGGTAGACTTAGAAAAAAATTTATTTGTTTATGATTTTATAAAACATTTCTTACCTATCGTATTTAAAACTTTATTTAATAGTAGATACATATTTTCTAAATAACTCAATTCTTTTTATACATGTCAATAACGCTTTAAAAGTGGACTTCAAAATTCAAACTATCTCTTTTATTTGTATACGTATTTTCTTTGACTTCTATATATTTTATCATATTCGCGCGTAGTCCTACTGGGGACCATATTTTTTGTTTTTTTTCGGATGGATATATAGTGTCTGTTGAGTATTACGTCACGGTAGTCGCACACGCTGACCGTCAAATATGCGATTGTCTGATGCGACCTGACGCGTGAACGTCGGGACAGACTTGCGCCATTTGTTTCTAATTTCGGGATTATGGTTCTTAACGTAGTCACAGATTCGCCGAAATTTAATGTTCTTTCCGAAATTAAATGTTTTCAGTTTACGCAGAGCCGACATTTGATTATGTAAGGGTACGATAAAATTCGGAATAATAGGATATAAAACAAAGGTTTTAATTTAATATATGTTCATTTATACCATCCTTTCTTAGCATTATTTGAGTAAGACATTTCGATAATTTTTCTCATCTATTTCAATAATTTGCTTGGCCTGAAGTAGGGCAGGTATTACCTATTAATTTACATTTGGCTTTACACCACTTCCACAGAGGTGAAGTAGACATTGATGACGGAATTAGAATTCGCACTTGTATGCCGCGCCTTTTGCTCGACGCACAAAGCTCAGACTCTTGCTATCACTACCGTCCTAATATTATAAATGTGAAAGTATTTGTTTGTTCCTCTTTCACATCGCAATGAAGCAATGGATTGATATGATTTTTGGCACAAAGATAGGTGATGCATACGCTACTCTTGAGAAATATCATCCCTTAATAAAAATTATTATTTGGAGCTGAAATATACACAAAGGGTATAAAGAAGTAATCTCGCAACAGATCTATATAATTTTTGAAAGGCTACACATGCAAAGTAAAGAAGCAATAAAATCACCCCTTTAATATAATTTAGATATTATATATATAGATAGAATATTTTTTCCAATTATTTATCAACCGAACATTATTTGTAAACCATGGCTTTCTTAAATAATTTTTTTTTAATTGCATAAATTAATAAATAAAAAGTGCAAATTATGCAAGGGAAATTTAAATTGTCGAAACGCAACATTATTGGTTAGAAGGAAACGTGACGTCAAAAGCTATGTAAACAAGCTCATATTGTTGGCATTTGTGTGGTATTTGTGATGTTTGATAAGGAAAAATAGTTTTCTTGCCATATTTTCTTCATCTAGTGAATTTTTAATATAATATTGGCATTGAGAATCATTTATTGATGAGTGAAGGTGGTTTTGTGAGATCACAATCGGATAATTTGCCGAGAATACATGCATTCGTATATTTCGATTTTACGTCCGCTGAGGTCAATGCTACAAGGTAATTGTTTAAATACGTGATTGCATTATGTACGTTTCTTATACCTAAATACATTCAGAAGTAGAGAGCTGTAATCATAACCTATAGTCTTTTAAAAACATGACCGCATACTGTCTATATTTTATTAATTTATATGTAATGTTATTTACATTCAGTCAAGTCACTTTTTATGTTTTTGGCAATGTTAGGTAGTTTTTAATTAACTTAAAAAACAAAAAAAACGAAAGTCGTATTAAACTCTTGCAAACGAGTTTATATACACAGTTATCTACTGCTCGTGTGATTGATATTTGTAACAAAACGTATTTATGATTAACTGAAATAATACTAGGTATCCAAATGAAACATAGAAACATTAAAGTAGACTTCACAACTTGTTGGAGATACTTCATCTCCTCTCAACCTTGTACCATTGTTTTCGTATTTTTGCTTCCCTCGGGGCAAGAAAAACACTTTATAAAATGCACTTCTAATAGTATTTTTGCATCTAGGCCCAATACAATGCTTATACACTGGCTGTCGAGTTTCTTCCGTCGTTTAAACGGCTATTATTTTGTAAATATATTTAAAGTCACGAGAACTCCTATAGTAAACAAACACTGGGCATAGCTTGTAACGTCATCCAAGGTTTGTGAAAATGGCGGCGTTCAAAAACCCTAAATTTATTGATAGTCTTAAATATATAAACTCTTTTGCATAAAAAACGGGCGGTTTAGATTTTGTCATATTATTAACAAAATATTATTTATTAAGAGGTTGTATTAATTATAATTGTTACTGGCAGGTAAAGTGTATTCTGGCACATAAAAACGAACGTTCTAAATTTGAAATTTATTCTTTTTGAATGAAAATTCCTTTTCACTGACAAAAACGTATTTTATGGCGGTAAATGAAATCCAACTTTTATTAAGTTCTTTTTCATTTGTTACGTTTTTTATTTCAACGAATAAATTTTAATTAAATTTCTGCTATTTGCTGCATTAGTTCACTTCTGTTTGCTGTTCTCATATGTATGGTTGAAAAAACTATAAGAGCTAGTAAAATTATTGCGCTGCTTGAAGAAGGCATATTATGTGTCTCAGCAGTATAATGTGAGCCGTTCCACCGTCCAAAGGACCTGGCAACGATACCAAGAAACGGGCTCCGTCAGTAGAAAGCCCGGTTCTGGAAGAAAACGGTGCACTGAACCACGGGACGACCGCTTCATAGTCAGTCAAGCGCTACGAAATCGTCAAGTTACATACGTGGATCTCAAACAGAACTTGAAGGACGTCAGAGGTACACGAGTAAGCCTGTGGACAGTCAGAAGGAGACTACAGACCGTCAATATACGTAGCTATCGCTCAGCTCGGGGCCCTACATTGTTCCGTGAGCATCGAGTTGCCAGATTGAGATTCGCTCAAAATTTTTCGTCACAGACTCAACAAGACTGGAATAGTGTTTTATTCTCCGATGAAGCTCGTATATCGATTAGTGGTGAGGATCGACGTCGGCGAGTCTTACGAAGACCTGGACAATGCTTCGCAGAAGTGTGCTTTGAGGAAATCGCCCCTTACGGTGGAGGCTCCGTAATGTTTTGGGCTGGTATTAACTCAGATGACCGTACCGAGTTAGTTTTTATTGAAAATGGCACAGTTAATGCGCAAAGGTACATAACAGAGGTTCTTATTCCTCATGCCCAACCCGCATTAACAGCAGTTGGAGGTGAGTCCAATTTTATGGACGACAACGCTCGCGCCCACCACTCTAGAGACGTTGATACGTATATGCAGGAGGCCGGAATTCGTCGGTGAGACTGGCCAGCTAGAAGTTCCGACCTCAATCCGATAGACAGTGGCGGCGCTAGGCGTCGGCGACGTCGGCCACCGCCGACGGCCTCACGCCTGAGGGGGCCTCGCATAAAAACTAGTTACCTATTTATGTTCGTTTCGTCAATCATCCTGGCATAGGTTGCCGACCCCGAACAATTCGGGAAAAAGGCTAAGCAGATGATAATGAATTTTATTATTTAACACGTGCCCGATGAAAGTGAGTACCTGGTAGGTACTTTACGGGTATTCAGAATCGTCTGTCTGGTAACACTATGAAATGAAAGTTTCGCCCTAATGAGCGTTCTCACACGCACTGCCCGACACGATATCTGTATTGGGTGAAAATGTTTGTAAGTAATGTGTATGGCATTTATCATTTATTTATTTATTTATTGAATTCATGGATGTAAGTAAACCCATGAGTGCAATAAATAAATCAGTTATATGTGCAAAAGATCTTAATTTAGCACACATACAAACATAATGTGTGTGTGCTCTTCATTATGAACGTCCGATACCGATATCGTATTATCGGGTAGTGCACGAGACTCTGGACGGGGAATCCCCGTGTTGTTTAGTTTATTTATCTATATTACATTTTTCTGTGAGAGTAATTTTCTTCATACGGCAACTCGCAGACTCGCAAGCGCAAAGTTTCTTTTTATTGTATTGTAAAGTCAACACCCCGACGTTCTAGTGCACAGTTCTAGTGGATAAAAGTTTTACGTTATTTGTTATTAATTTCATACCTAATGTTAAGGTAAGTCAACATCAACTTTTTAAAGACTTTAACGAAATTATTTCGTCAAAATCAATAGTTACCTATATCTTTTATAAGTCGTAAATGCTCGTAATATTAACCAAGAAATAGGTTTGATTTTATATTTACCGAGGTAAGTAAAGTACCTACCTACCTACCTATTAAAATATAGGTCATCTGTTTCTCCATAGAAACCGAAATAGAAAAGTGAATAGGTACCTACCTACTTATTTTTAAACCTGCGCTAGTGTTTTTTCTCGACATAATAGAAATATTTCGTCTCTCGATCAATGCCTTCGAGTATGTTTTGTATGCGTCAAAATTCGTAACAATTTTCGACACAGAATTCTTTTTTCATAGGTCATCTCGCGCTGTGTTCCTACAATAAGTACAAAATAATATGAATGAATAGGTACCTACAACAAATTATTTCACTTCTCCATAGAAAGACCTTGCTTATAACAAGTTGCTCCTGCATTACGTATTTAACAAAATAAATAGGTAGGTAGGTACCTACTTACCTTTGCCTTCTTAATAGTGACTATAAAATAAAAATATTCGATCTGTGGCATGTACGTACATACATATACAGGCTGACATACATATACAGCGTGACATACATATACAGGTTGGTCATGGATAAAGTGCAAATACGAAAACCATACATTGAGACCATTACCCTGAACACATACCGACATAGCTCGGATGGTCAGCATGTTGAAGTGGCGGTGGGCAGGCCACATCGCTCGTAGAGCAGTTAACCGATGGGGAATAAATAAAGGTTCTCGAGTGGCGGCCGCGTACCGGTAAACGAAGCGTCGGTAGGCCGCCACTTGGTGGTCTGATGACCTGCCCGCCTAACATGCGCGGTTTTGTCATGCGTGAGATGACTTTCTATCTCGCTTACTCCAACGCAAATCGAACGAGTTAGCTAGAGTTATGTCACTCTCTCGCGCGTAACAAAGTCGCTCATGTTACGGGTACTGGAGAGGGTCGTCGGGAGTCGCTGGATGCAGCTGGCCCACGACCGATCAAGGTGGCGCTCTTAGGGGAGGCCTATATCCAGCAGTGGATGCCTACAAAGTTGGCAGCTGACTCGTAAATTTTGTATAGTCGTGTTTTTTTCATTTCCGACAAAAAGTTTGACAAAAAATGTTCCGGGTATGTATCGTAATCCATGGTTTTCGTATTTGTACTTTATCCAGGACCTCCCTGTGTAATAATCATCAACCAACTCTTATAATCTGTATCCTGTAACATTGCGTTCTTACCAAACTTAACTAAAAATATTTTAGGTCATCATGTCTGGAGGACCCTCTAAAGACACAGATGTAGGGAGAAAATGGGAATCCAGTGCGTCAAAAAGAAAAAGAAAGGCTGAAACGGCTATATCCAACCAAGCTCTGAGTTCCAGTATGATGAAATTTCTTAAAAAGCCTCCTTCATGTGTCACTGCTTCAAAGTCATGAATCTTTATTTTCTGAAACAGAACCAGCTTCAGAGTTGAATGAAACTTTTAGTCAAATTTCTGATACAGCTAGTGAAAATTTTAAAAAATTTCAAAAAATTTCAACATCGAGTGAATCTGCCGTGACCCAAATTTCTGAATCAAATATAGAGTTAGAAAGTGAGTATATGTGTGAGTCAGAAAATCAAGAGCAAGAAGTTCATTTAAGCGAGCCATTAATAGACCTAGATCCGGGGAAGTGGGTATTGCCACTAAACTATGCGCAGCGCCATAACTTAATTCAAAACGGTCCCGATCAAGACCTAGAGAAATCTGATGGAAATTACCCTAAAGACCAATGTAAAAGACGTTTTTCTAAATTTCATTTTACTAGAAAATTGAGTAACGGCGAAACGCAACATCGCAGATGGTTAACTTACTCCATATCTCAAGATAAAGTTTATTGCTTTCCATGTAGACTTTTTTGACATTTGCAGACACAGATAATAAAAGAAGGATGTTGTGATTGGAAGGATCTGAGTCGGATATTGCAAAGACATGAACAAAGTCAAGGACACATGGAGTGCATGATTAAATGGATGGAACTCTTTAAAGGAATCAACACGGTAAAACAATAGATAAGGATAACGAGAGATCGATTAGGGAATCCCAAAAGTATTGGTATAATTTGTTTGAAAGATTGATAGATATAATAAACTACTTGGCCTCACACAATTTGGCATTTAGAGCTCATCGAGAATCCTTGAAATTGAACGATAGTAAAAACTCTGGCAATTTTCTTGACTTAGTTAAGTTGTTATCTAAATATGATCCGATACTACGGGAGCATATGCAACGTATTAATGAAAAGCAACTTAATCAACATTATCTGAGCCACAACATCCAAAACGAGTTAATTACATTAATGTCTAAATTAGTTATTAACGAAATTATACACAGGGTTAAACAAGCAAAATACTACGCCATCTTGCTCGATTGTACCAGGGACGTAAGTCGTGTTGAACAAATGTCAATAATATTAAGATTTTGCAATTTGTCAACTGGAGCTATAAAGGAACATTTTATTGGGTTTATTGACGTCGCAGAAACAACAGGAGAGTATTTAACAAAATCAATATTACAAGAACTGGAAAGAAATGATCTAGATATCCAAAACTGTCGAGGACAGGGATATGATAACGGCGCCAATATGGTCGGAATTAACAAAGGTGTCAGAACAAGAATACTCAATATAAATCCAAGAGCATTCTTCACACCATGCGGATGCCACAGTTGGAATTTACTTTTGATAGATGCAGATAACTCTTCAACGACAGCCAAAATATTTTTCGGCTTTATCAATAAAATCTATGTGCTGTTTTCAAAGTCAAGCAAGCGTTGGGAGATAGTAAAAAGTAAATTAAAATTGGCATGACAACCTCTATCTGAAACGAGAGATGGGAGAGTAGAATCGGAGCAGTAAAAGCAATATTTTTACAATTTGATGATATCATCGAATGCGTGAATGAACTGAAAAATAAAACTGATGATTCCGAAACTCTAAACGACAGTGAAGCAGTCCTGAACGAAATGTTAACTTTTGAGTTTATTGTTGCAATACACGTGTGGTATGAGATTTTGCTACGTGTAAACAATATAAGTAAACTATGGCAATCGGTTCAAGTCAACTTGAAAGTCGCTATTGATACTTTACGTTTATTTTGTAGCTGGATTCAAGAATTCTGTAATACAGGATTTGAAAAAAGCGTAACAGAAGCTAGATTGTTTGTGGAGAAAAGTACTTATGAAATTCAGTCTCAATTTAAGGAAAAAAGAATAGCCAGGAAAAAACGAATGTTTAGTTACGAACATACTGATGAACCAGTTGAATCTCCTGAAATGCAGTTCAGAGTTAATTATTTTAACACAATGGTAGATGCTATAATAGTCGACACCAAATGTCGATTTGCAGCGCTCAATGAATATTTTGAGCAATTTGGTTTTATTTATGATATCAATTATTTGAAATCTATGCCAAAAGAGGATCTTCTCAAACATTGTAATGATTTAGGTACAATACTTCGGGAAGGCGTAAACAGTGACATACAGCCTTTCGAGCGATATGAAGAACTTCAGCTTTTAAAAACTATATCACTAGACTCTATCAACGACGCGAAACAACTCATCCAATACATTTTAGAAAATAATTTAGAAGAAATATATCCAAATGTTTATATTACAATTAGAATCATGCTCACAGTTCCGGTCAGCACAGCTTCCGCTGAGAGACGCTTCTCAAAGTTGAAATTGATAAAAACCTATTTCAGAAGCATGATGAGCCAAGACAGACTATCCGCGTTATCAGTTCTGTCAATCGAAGCTGAAATAGCGGCTAGACTTAACCACAACACAATCCTGAAAAAATTCAGTGAGGCAAAAAGGCGAAAAGTTCGACTATTTTAATTTCTATGTGTGTAATTATTTTTTGTCATCATTTTATTAACAATAAAACTCGTTATACTCATAAATTATTTTATAATTTGGCTCACTTAATTTAACGATTCTATTTCACTGCGAAGTAAAGAGGCCTCGCGAACTTGATGTCGCCGACGTACACATTTGGTCTAGCGCCGCCACTGCCGATAGAACACATATGGGATAATCTCAAACGATACGTTAGAACCGTAAAACCAGCTCCAGAAAACATTCAGGCCCTTAAAAATGTGATCGTCGCTGAATGGGAACGTATTCCTCAGGAAATGATAAAACACGTCGTCGAAAGCATGCCTAGCAGATTAAGTGCATTGATTTTAGCTAAAGGAGGCCATACTCGTTACTAAATTTTCAAATTTTATGTTAAATTAATAAAAAATATTCAAAAATAAACTTTAGCCATTTTTAATGTACCAGTATGAAAACTCTCCTCTGTGGACTTTACACCGTTTTTTTTTTAATTTATTGGCATTTTTAATGACTGAAGTAGGTAAAAAGGATATCTCAATAATAAATAACAATATTCTCATCATATGCCAAATAAAATGCATCAAATAATAATAAAATAACTCTGATATTGTTTATTCCTATAAGTGGTTTTTGCAAAAGAGTATATATATATATATATATATATATATATATATATATATATATATATAATTTTTTTTTTTTTCGTTTTTGTTTTCCAACAGTATTTATATTTTTTACTGTGCTAACATATATACATATATATATATTATATATGTTAGCACATATATTTAGCAAATAAAGCAACTCTATCTAGAATGAAATAAACAATTTGTGGAGAACGAAGAAGTTCGCGCGCACAATTTTCGTACGGCGCACACGCAAACGTTTATATGGAAGAAAATTATATTTTATAGAAATATTTGCGTCAAATGACGTGTTCCACACACAGTGTAAATATTTATTAGCGTGGACGCATCTGGATTTCTCCATAGCGCATGGAAAGGCGGAGAATACGGTAAAATAACCTGATTGGTACCGTAGCATATTAAAATAATCAAAAAAATTATACCAATGTGTTCCGTTTTTCACATAATGCGTTAATATCTACAAATAGCTACGTCCCGGCTTTGTTTGGAACTCCTTAACGAATGGCAGTAAATCAACAATGATTCAAGATATTTGCTACTGGTAGTTGTTACTTTACAAAATAACTATACCATCGACCATGTCAGAGTCTGATGGTGCATTCTGGAGATGCACAATAGAACCCCTTAACGGATGGTAGTAAATTAAACGTGATTCAAGATATTTGCTACTGGTAGTTGTTACTTTACAAAATACTTTACTATATCATCGATCTATAAACCAACCATGATTTAATATATTTACTTCTGGTCAGTTGTTATATTAGTTATTACTTTGAAAAAACATTTAATTTTAAATTGGTTATTACTTAGAAAAACCTGACATCGGATTCCGAATATAGAGAACGGAATTCCTCAAGTGGTAGTTGTCACTTTGCAAAATCTGATATTGGACTTCGGATATGGAGAATGAAACTCCTCAACGGCTAATAGATAACCATTGGCGCTACCACTAGCGCCTCATTTCTGTGTGTTGTTGATGACCAACTTTAAACAAAGATGAAATTATCTGTATACTAGCTTTTGCCCGTGACGTTTAATAATTATACAATATTCTAAGAAAATAATTGAATTATATTAATTGAATTTTATTTAATATTCTAAGAAAGAAAATAATTGAATTTAGTTATAGTGCGATGATTAATGTTATTAATCACTAAAAATTCTAAAATAAAATTTCTTAAAAACTGACTTCAGAATATTAGGTACTAAAAAGTAAAAAATAATTAACTCAGAATAGGTACCTACTTATTCGCAATAAAAATTAACTTATTTTTGAAGTCGGTGCCAGCACCGCTGATCATCAAATGTAAAATTTTATATTATAAATATGCCCTTCATCAGTCTATTTCGTATTGTGAATACATTAGAAGGTAAGGTTTTAAATTTACATTACAAATTAAATTAAATTGTAAATTTGTTTAGAATAGCCGACAGTGCTGGCACCGACTTCATAAGTAAGTAACTTAGTTGCTTATTGCGAATAAGTAGGTATCCACTCTGAGTTAATTATTTTTTACTTTTTAGTACCTAGTTTTTTGAAGTCGATTTTTTAAAAGGCATTTTATTACATAACAATTCTAAAAACACTGAAATAGGTTTTTCTTTATTCCTACCTCACAGTTAATTTTAAATTTCTTTGACTTTCATTATTTTGAAATACATATAAAATTTTTCATTCACAATTGTAGGAGTTGTATTTCGAAAAATACTTTCTTAGCGAGCAAATAGAATCCTAGAGAAACGTAGGTGTCAAGTTTAAAGTTTGTAGGTTCATTACTCTGGCGATTTCGGGACGAGTCAATCAGTGCGTCCGTGTCAGTGGTAATTGGTTTTTATCTTCATACAATATTTAACTTCTGTAGAGAATTTTCTTCATTTACAGTGGGAATTAATAACAAATCTACACATTGTAACGCTACAAAGTTGTTACATCCAACTACTGCCCCGCCGCCGCATGGTGTGCTATCAGGTGGAAAGTTGTTGGTTTTGTATTGAAAAATTTCTCCCCACCGAGGGCAACCTCCTCACAAATGCATTTCTCAAAATGCATAGAGAAAAATTCTTTAACTAGGAACCAAAACTTTGTAATTAAGTACATACCGCGTTCGCTAATTCCGCATCTGGTAATCGCGGATCCAGGAAGAGGGAGAAGTTTAATATTTGCGATATAACAAAATTTGATTCATTTCAGTGTTTGTGTTATGCAATTTTATAATTTCACTAAGATTCCGTCCGGCCGGGTTAAAATTTAAACTTATGCATGCAGAAATTGGTAATAATGTCGCCAAATAAGTAATATAATTTAATTAAACGCTAAAAAACTCATGCCTATCAAAATAGTATAAATCTTTAATAAGTTACTTAATGAACGTATTTCCTTGCTTCAGTCGCTCGTATTTATCTGTGAATGATTCGACAATTCAATCAATTAAAAATTTTGATTCGAAAACAAGACGATCTATTATGTTCGAAATATCATAGAAATATGAAACCTTTGGGCCATAGAAAATAAAAGCAGCGTTCTATTTGTGAATCCAGGATAAATATTAAAGAATTCCTTGGAGCGATTCATCATAATACAAAAAGCGAAAAAATTGTATCAACGTTATTCGGCCACATGTAGCGACAATCATTCATTTAAGTTTCACTTCACTTTATTGTGGCTAACTTACTAGATTAAAAGTACAATAAATATCAAATACAACACTGCGTTATGTTTCACTGCATTTTTTTGTTTTTTTTTTCATCAAAAGTGACAAACATTTTTTTAAATCTATGAAACCTATGCCATACAATTCCATACAATTTTACTTTTTTTACTCGCGAATATGTAAGCCCCACGAATAATTAAAATGGAATCTGTTAATAAAAAAAACTCAATTTTATTTTTCAATTTTAAATTTTAAAAAAATTTGAAATTTGAAATTCAATTTAAACACTTCCGTACAATAAAATTTATGTGCCTATATAGGTTCCGGTTACCAAGGTCAAATACATGGCTACAACTATGATTCCAACGAGTCTTGGATGCCAGCACTGCAGGACGGGACGTACAAATATATAATTAAATTTATTTATTTGTCCAAAAAACCCACATCTAACTTACAGGTTTTCCAAATGGACAACAGCACCAAAAATGCAATAGCTTACGGTACACATAATAACGAACAGTAATTAATAAAACACACATTCATTTATATTTTACATAAAACTAACTAATTATAAATTGTGAACTATCAAGCGATTCCATAATAAATTCCTTAAGGACTCGATGAAGCAAATTAAAATATCAAGACCGAATAATAATACCGCGTTTATCAATATAAGTGCATGAAAAATTAGTGAGCACTGCAGGATGTTTGTGCGCACTCTAGGGACATGAAATAAATGAATGATATGTTTGATGTAAAAATCCATTACACTTTTTTAATAATGTCTCTGACATGAGTAGATATATACGTTACTTTATGCGAAGAGCGGACTGAACAAAATCTGTTTTGTATGGAGCAGGACACAAGTTACACAAATTTTATTCAAGTATTTTAAGATGTGGGAAAATCTGATAACTCTTGAATAATAGACTTTACTTATATGCCACTCATGCCACATGTCAGCCACTTACTGTTAGGAGCTTGTAGAACCAAGTGTGCTGTCGCTCAGTAGACGTGGCAATTAGTTACTCCACCAGTCTAAAGGTGTGTTGTTTGTAAAATGTAAGAAATACTTCCGGTTTTATTCTTGATTTGCATAAATATTTTGCAGTGAGGCATTACTTTCTTTTGGTACTATCATACAACTGCTATTTGTGTACCTGGGACGGTATAAACTTTCAAATAAATTCACATTTCGCGATCGGTAACTATGTTAAAATTGTATTATTTAAATGAACATATAAGCAATATTTCTATAGAGTGGAACATATTCTGATGCAAAACCAGAGTGCAAATATTGAAAGTGGATTGATTCGTTCATTTAATGGGGCATCATGAGGTGCGGTGCAAGGGGAAGATAGGATTCCCACTGCTGACATGCTAGAGAGTTGCTAAGAAATGTTTGTGTTGTTAGTAAATTAATATTCATATTAATTTTTTGTAAAACCATCTACTTTCAATATTTTTGTATTCACAATTAAATGAAACTACGTGATGAAGTATTATTTCTATTTTCTTTAAGTTCTTTACAACAACCTAACATTAGCAAAGATCTTTGATAATAGCCCACCTGAATATGTTGTATACAACGAAACCTAGGTTGTGGCAAAGAACTTAAATAAAGTAGAAATAATATTACATCACGTAGTTTCATTTAATTGTGAATAATGAACTTCTAAAAAATTTAAAAAATACCAAATATATTCAATTTTTGTATAATTTAATATTTTTCTCTTGCAATCAAATAATCACTAACTTCAAGAGAACTGGTTAAAATGTGTTGATGATAGTGTTAATTTTTGTTATTAATTATAATTTATAATAAAATCTGATTAAACGCAGGTAACATTTTAAGGGTTTCATTATTTTCGTCAGTAATTTTAAATTTTGTTAGTGCTAAATTACCTTAACAAATATCTCTCTATTTTATAACAAGAACTGCAAACACGATATGAACTCTGCAAATTATATCTATTTCAAGTCAATTTGTAAATGAAATTTTAATAAATATCACTAAAAAAGACTCCAGGAAAGGGTTTGGCAAATTTTTACATTGTTGATCTCTTATTACAACATTAGAACCCTATAGAGACAGTGCAAGGTATGCATTCTCAAACAATTAAAAATGTCCTTATTTATTTTTTCTTTATTTATCTATTTGATACATACGGCGGACTTATTGATATGAGAGCAATCTCTTACAGCCAACCAGAACACCAGTCCAGCCCTACTTGTCAAGCGGCTGAGACTCAAACCCGGATCCCCGCGGTGCACTGCATTGCCAAAGGCCGTATACCTCATGAAACCCAACACATTACAGCGACGAGATTTATGATGACAAGTTTTCAGACAAATTTATGTTGACAGAAAACTGCCATATGGTTACTGAGAATTTTTTTGAAGATAATTAGCTTTCCTTTGAAATAGATACCATAGATAAAAAGAAAAGGTAGAGAAAACAAACAATACGTTTGATGTGTCAACAAAAAATAAATAAATGCTGCGGTTTGATATTTAATTCAGCAATAAACGTTTCAACAAACATTCCACAAATCAAGGGGATACTTTATATATACACATCCGTAAGCTTCCGGTTTTCGAGGGCACCGAAATTAACAATAAAAAATTAACACAGAAAAGTTAATTTCTAATTATTTATTATTTTAAAATAATAAAAATAAATTCAAATGTTGTATAAACAATAATTTAACTTAGTAGTATATCCATATTCTCGCTTTAAACCTTTCTTTACAGTTTATATACTTTTACAAGTTAACCTAACCTAACCTAATCAATTTTATTAAAACTATTTAATCATATTTATAAATACTTTATGTGAAACAAAATAATAAAGAATCTCTTACGTACAATGCTAATCAAAAATTATACCCCAATGCGGCACCTTTATTTTCTTTAAAAAAAAAATGGATTTCTATTGTCTCATGAAGGTCAAGTTTGGATTATGTTATGAAAAAAATTTTTTAGGTGTGAAAATATTAATTTTCGTAACCAGCCCTATGTCGTATTATTTACTTTACTAAACAGATACATTATCTAATGCACGACAATAAGAGTTGCCATCACATTTGCTTTAAAAATAAGCATGCTGCATCGTACTTGCATGTAATTTTACGAGCAGAAAGTATTCGTTGACGATGACAGTTCTGTACTTTACCTATGTATGATAGGAGATGCAGTTTTATATGTTATTTTTTTTTATTACGCGTCAAGTAAGATTTATTCATTGTGTTACTTTAGATGTCACAAATTGTCAAAATTCTGTTATTTATTTAGATAGTCGAAAGTATTTTATGAAAGTAACAAAGTTTTGGTAACGTAAATGTATCCGAGACATCAGTCAATTCTCAAGTACAGATTTTACAAGCATTTTACAAATGCAAAATACTTTTTATGAGATGAAGTATATAATGATGTATGTATATAATAATATAAACAAATGGTATCTAATTTTATATATAACATAATTTTTATAACTATAAAAATTAATTGTTTTCCGTTTACAGTTTGCTCAATTAATTATACTAGCATGGTAAAATTTACTAAATTACCGAAAGAATTATTTAAATAACCTATAAAGTCAGTTGTAACATCAACTGTTTTGACTACTTTTATATAAAGTGAAATAAGGCACCATTTTAAAGTACGTAGCTGTCAAAATAAAGCTTTCATAATGATGCAAGATGCAGACTCTGTTTAATGGCTAATAATTCTGTAATGTTTACGTTATTCATAAAATAACATGATACAACATAGGGCTGAATATTTAAACATTAAGGAAAGTTTTACTTGATATAGTTTAGATGCTAAATATAAAAATTATTCATAAATATATAATTGTCAACAAAGAGAAATGTTGTGTATACATTATCATTATTTTGTTTTAAAAAAAATTTATTACACAATTGAAGTACATAGCGGATGCATTTTTATATTACTTTGTACAGTGCACAAATTACAAACAGAAGTGATTATATTTTATATCAAATAAGTTTTTTTTGTGTTATATCAATAACAATTGTTTACTTTTAAGATTTTTTACCTGAAAAAGAATTTTTTTATTACAGGATGGTAAAAATTACCTGTCGCTAGGTTGCACCTTGCCCTGAATGAAACTACATTGTTTAGCCATACTCAAAAATACGTTTTGACAAACCACATTTGTATTAATTCATATAGTTAAAAGAGGGGACACATATTTTGAAATAAAGTATATTTAGGGAAAGTATATTTAGTCTCCTAGGGCAGGTTGGGCACTAAGAATAATATCCCTTAAATCAAAATTGTTTACCACACAAAATATTATGCTTGATTGAATTTTTTTATGACTAAATAAAACAAGATAAATAATATTCCTGTAACATAACTGTACTAAATTTTTTTTTAAATTCTCTCAAGTGGAAGACTTTGAAAATTATCTATAGTCATATTGAGAAAATGTTACATTTTGACTTGCAAGTTTTAAAATACCTCGCTTCATTAACTAAGTAAAATAGAAATATTACAACACCATAGAAATCATCAATTTAGGTTTAAAACCATAATTACCGCACGTTTATATAAATAAATAGTGCAGCCCATACAAGGTGATAAAAACTGAATGCAAGGTAAAAGTCTAATGCAAACCTCCCCCCCCCCCCCCAAATACTATATGAATTACCTACAGAAATTTAATAAAATATTTAAAAGTCTGTAAATTAATATTTAGTGCCATTTAGATAGGCAACTACTTTATTAAATCTATGAATATTTTCAAATTGAAATATTATAAACGTATTGTAATAATCTACTACAAATGTAGTTAATTTAAATTGCAGGTGATCAAATTTTTAAAAAAATGGTTATTAACAAAAAATATGTAAAACAGCATAGCCATCTAAAAGATACCCACACAAGGAAAGATTTCCCGGTAAACTATAAACTACTGCAACAAATAAAATTTAAACGCAAGACATTTTTCGTTTGGTAAGGTTTCTTAGAGAGTCATTATAGACAGGGATAAAAACTTTGACAAAAACTGTAGAAAAATATATCACAAATGGTTTAATTAATACAGCATATCTTGAAAAATTATTTGAAAAACTTTCAATGGATAACTCCATTAAAAAGTTTTGAAAATAGGCACGCCTAACCTAAGGTCAACCAGAAAGTGTTGTTTTTCTCAAACATACAAAAGTGGACATAATAGATGGATCATTTTTATCACTAAACTTCATCTGTTCTTATTATTGTCTCCAGGATTGTTAAATTTATATGACCAAGATGCTTACACCAGGATAATTGGTTAATTTATTTGAAGTTTTTAAGATGTTCAATTAATTTTGTCATCATGTATACAATCATGTATACAAATTTTAGTACCACGAGTGTTACTTTCGATCTCATCACCCTTCACCACTGTTCATTTTTGCATTTCAATTTAAAAAGAACTTTATGGATTTTAAAACCATACAACTAATAAAAATAAAACAGGAAATATTTTTAAAAAGAAAAAGTTCAAAAAAATTCGGAAAAGAATGAATCAGTCTAATGAAGTGAGGTTTTAAAACAGTTTCAGTCAAGTCAGCGACAAGTGCAACTTCCATTAAATCTAAAACTGTGAAGAGAAGAAATAATTTAATCTGCAAACTGCTTTACTTGATTACGACACAATTGAAAATCAACGTTTACTATAAAACAAAAACATTTAATTTGCAAGCACAATTTGGTGAATGACTTTTCCAAAGAATTTTCTCCACTTCAGAGTAATGTTAATTTCTCTCAAAAATTAAGAATTTATTTTTGGTGCAATTTTGCAGATTTGCAATAATAATTTTACTCCTATTAAAATTTTCGATAACAAAAACATTCAGAAAATCTAATTTCAGATTCTATGCACACCTAGTGGGCAATCCAAGCAAACAGTTTCGAACTTGGTCCACTGTTTTATGTGAATATTGATGTTTATGAATTCGTAGTTTGTAAACAGAACAGAACCGTCTTCTAAATGTGCATAGACCCTTAAAGTTTCAGTATACTGAGAGACTATTATTTTAATGCAATGTATGCATACATATATTTTCTAAAACGCTCAAACATATACAGCATTAAGAAGACCCCTTGTTGTCAATAAATACAATTAAAGTTAAGTATGTCTTTAAGTAATTTGAATAATCTTACTGTAATTATCGTACACTTTATAATTATCCGTATGTAAAATACAAAGTTGGTCTCGTCCTAAAGGATTTTCTTTCAAAACGGTTCGAGCACATTCATTATCATTACAACAAACTCACAACAAAGATGCAATCAAGTTGCAATTGAAAATAAAAGTATTGAATAAACATTCTCATAGTTGTTTAGATATGTATATCGATCACTACACGCAGCCATCGTGAGCTTGCCATGGTTAGAAATTAAAAAATTTATTTTAAAACTTCAGTCTCTTGCCTTCTCACAAGATTACCATATACATATATTTTGAAAGTTATATGAGGAGCGATCAATTAATTCCCAGTATATTGATATCATGTCGATCAATTAGGATAAAAAAAGGATTTTAATAAAAAAATTTCCTAATTTCTGACATTAGTTTACCTATAATCCTCGGTGACAAGTGACCGTCATGCAATATTGACCAAACTAGTAACATAACGCTGTAAATAAATTTCTCACCAAGTAAGTAAACAGTCAAAAAACTATCAATGAAATGATGATGGCTCTTTACAAAGGCTCCTACATTATCAACTATTCAAAAATGAAAATGACTCACGCATTCCTCCCCATGTAGGTATTACAATTGATGCCGCTACCACTTTTCCACGAACCAGAGGAAAAATTTCAAAAAATTTGTATTGAAAATATTGAAGAAAAATAATGAAAAAATATTAGCAGAAATGTCACTAACCTGTCAGTACCATACATACTATTCTTGATGCCATCTTAATTTATCAAGAGTTGGTGCAAAGTGCGACTCATGGTGATTCAAAAGCAAAACATGATTGTTGGGAGCAGCGATTAATTAGAAAAATAAAAGAATACATTTTATTATAGCAGCCGTACTTATATGAGCTCATAGCCCAGTTGTACTTGTTCATTTCGCTTTTCGATGTTAAGCAATGGTTTCACTGGACCATTGATCACCAATTACATTTCTTAATAATATTCATGACCTCCGTGCTTAGGAAGGCATGTTAAGTTATTGGCCTCGCTGTTTTCATTAGGTAGCAACAATCATTATAAGAAATCTAGTCCAAAAAGTCTCATTCCCTTATGGATTCTGAAGAGCAGATAATAGTCGCTTTGTATAAAAACCAACGCCCAGCCCTCTTGGCTTAGATAGCAGACTTTGAATGAAAAGATAAAATGTGTTGAAAAAAATAAGTATGTCTTCCTCCATGCCCACACCAAGAATTCGTTGAAAGCCCCTTTATATCTGTATTATTGTAATCAATTTCACTTTATATTTTTGCCAAATAGTCATTTTAATTGAATGATAAAACATACTTCTGTATTTAGAAAATAACCATATATTAGGTTAAACTTTCAACCTTAGAATTTCACATTACTTTAACAGTTTGATTGCAGACCTGCCATGGGGAAGGTCACCCTGGGAGCCACTTGCCTCACTGTACATTTCAAATTTACTGATCAACATTAATAAGCAACAAAATACAAAGTCATAGCTTTTAAAATGATTTTCGAATTCTTGCATGCGATGCCAGTGCATAAAAAACTTTTTACCACCCATGACAGCTTATAAAATTCGAGAACGACATCCCCCTTCACACCATGATGGATCTCCCATGCCCGACTCTGCATTCCTTCGCAAGGCGTGAGTAGCACTCAAGCTATTAAATGGCAAACAAAACATATATTTGTTCTAAAACACTTTTAAATTATTATAGATGTCTAGGCTTCGTGTCTGTGGTGCCAATAATGCCATTTAACATCTAATATCATCTCACTAGAAAAATGAACATAAAAGTTACTTAATAACATTTGAAATTCGTATATAATAGCAAGCTAGCTCGGCATTTAAAACGGTTTGAAATTCATAGCGAGCTTGCTATTATTATAATTTATATGAATAATAATCTTCTACACATCATTCTCTCTTCCATTTCAAATACAGTTTGCAAAATTTGTAAAGTAAAAAAAGCATTGCAAAATATAATACGGTTATAGTAAACATTTATTAATATATAAACGTGTAGAATATTCAACTGCAGGAGATATAATGAAATAATAACAAAAATATTATTTCGTGAAACAAAATCGACGCTTATTACATGTTTTTTGAATGAAAGCATTAAACATTCTACATACAATAGAGCACCAACAGTCCAGATTCCCCTTAATCTGATGATCAGGACAGCTGACCTACTTACTACTATTGGTTTATTGTTATAAAACTGGCTTTCCAGCAATAAAACAATAAACCAATAAAACCATTGGGTTTACTGTTTTACGTGCCAGTTTGGATGGCTGGTCTGTTATTTTTGATTCATTGTTATAATGGTTGATTTGTTCTTATTGGTTTATAATTGTAACGACTGATTTGATGGCTAATTTTCTATTATTGGTTTATCACCCACTGATGCCAGCGAGTAAAAAACCAAGGCAACAAATGGCCATTTTTGTGTCATGTAGCATTTAATTGTGTTGCCAATATAGTTCTGCGAGTAATGTGTCTGAGATTTTCAAATATGCCATTATTATTTAGGATTAACTTTTCAAAAATATTTTTCCAAAACCAGGTCAAATAGTAATTGTAACATGAGTGAAGTTTGGCAATAGTCAATTAAATCTTTTTGGCAATAGTCAATTAATTTTTAAATAAACATGTTTTCTTTAATTGTAAATGCCACTCGCATTATAATTTAATAAAAAAATCAATTTAAAAACTGTTCCACCTACTGGCGAATATGCCCAACAAATGTAAAAAAAAATGTAGTAAAACCATAATTTTAAAATGAAAATTAATGGTAAAGCTTCCTAAATCCCTTTTTTAACAAATTATGTTGTGAGTGATGCTCATAACTCACCAAAATATAATTTAATGTACATCTTCTTTCAAATCAAACAAGAAAAACAGTTAAAGTTGCAGTAGGCAACCGTCGGATATATATTATTCCAAATGTTTGTTTTTGTAATAGAGTTGGTAATATTGAGGAAAGAAAAAAATGTGCAATAAACTGAAACAACCAGAAAATGCAGAAAATTTTACATGGTTTATCTAATAAAGATTTGGAAAAAGTCCTGTTACTTAATACCTAGAAAAACTCATGGAATCCATTGTCTTAAAATTATAGACGAAAACCTTTCAAATGATGTGTCATCCATTACATATTGAGTTAATTTTTTATTCCATTCTCAATGAAAAAGGTTAATAAATACTCTTTACCTAGGTTAATCATATTATTTTAATCCTTATATTTAATATTGCAACAGTTCATTCTAAAACCCGGATTTAACCTCGTTATCAAACTGGACTGTTGAAGCTTCAATTGTATTTGAAATGTTATAAAAGACGTGCAACCCTTGACTGTACTGTACTTGGTCACTTCATGTTTTATATAATTTGCAAATACATATCTACACACAAAAAGTATTATTATGATACAGATGATCCATTAGAAGTAAATGATATTTTGTATTTGTAAAAGTTATCTTTAAATGCTTCATTCATATTTTTAAAACTTATGGACCTATAAAGTATGCATACATATGTATATATAAGTGAATATGAGATATCCACCTGTTGATAAAGTAGATTAAGAGAAATTAAATGTGAAAAATACCTTGAGGACAATTATCTTTCAAAATAACCACTGCTACCCTACTCTTTGCGAATTACTGTTAAACATACTAGCCAAATGTGAGCAGTTTATTTCAGTTTCTCCACCTCCAATTGCTTTAAATTAAGGCAGCAAACCACTTGGAGTTCAGATAATCATCATAGGTTATGATTTCTAACCAATTTTTATACAATTACAGAATTTCAAAAATAATTATCAACTGAGAATTAAAGATGCATGCTTAAATATTAAAAAATTTAATTGTGACTGTTCGTGACAAGATTCATGTTTAAAAACTCGGTATGATTAACCCTAACAGATTAAAAATGTTTCATGCGTCATTCATACAAAGCCTAATAACCTATACACATCCTAATATTTACAGACTTCTACACAATACTATATAATACATCCGATATACTCCACACATCTGCTATACTGAAGGGGACTAATCTGGAGGTCGTTCACTGGTGCCCAGATTACTTCGCTGCTCTGACGACGAACCTGTCTCTGGCAAAGGTATTCTTAGAGTGTCGATTTGTGTGGAAGCTATGACTTTAGCTGATGATTTTCTCTCATCATTTTCTCGATCGCGACTGTGCTTTTTGTCATCTGATCGACGCCGCTCTTTGCTGTCACTCTTCCTGTGACCATTTCCAGACTTAGATGAAGTATCTCGATGCTTTGAATCAGAGTGGTGACGTGAAGATTTGTGTGACTTGCTCGAAGAAGCAGACGAGGAGTACTTGCGATGTTCGTGTGGTTTGCCAGACACCGAGCTGTTCGAGCTGACCTTGGGCGTTGGTTTAGGTTCACTTTTTATCGCGGGAACGTTATTGTTTTCTACCAAACTACTTTTACTAACAGAGTTTGTGTTGTTTTTCGTATTTGAACTAACGTCTTTCAACACTTTTTCTATTTTGTCGTGTGTTTTAGTAGATTGCACTGAAGTTTTGGTCGATGTAGATTTAGATAATGGTGTCAGTTGTGAAGGCTTAATATCTGATATCGGTTTCTTATCAAAATTCTCCATTAGCTTTGATTCCTTCCCATCAACAGAGACCTTAGCCACAGACGACAGAGAGTCTTTGGTACTGAGAGCTCTCATCTCGATCTTGTCCTTGTGTTTGGATATTGAAGACTTTCTGTGAACTGTGCAAAAAGTATGTATGATAAGGAAACAAATTACAAGTAGTACTTTAACTATATACACCGATACCCCGACTCGTAAAGTCAAATTTACACATTTAGACATTTGTAAATATTTAATGGTATGAACTGTTCCTATTAAAATATATGCAAAATTTAATTTTTTTTAACGCAAATTTTACAGGCACATATTTTAAAAAAAATTGTTTATGTAATAAACTACAAATTAACCAATTTCAGCCTTTTTCCTCTACTCCTGCTGTGAGACATTGCTTCTTGCCAAATTTCATGGCTCTAAGACAATGAGAAATAACCCAGGTAATAGGTTTTTATTCATTTGCGAGTGTCAAAATATGTGGCATAAATGGCCATATTTTTTAGGGTTCTTCTTGATTGCAATGATTTAGAAGCTTGATTTTTTTTAAACTCTAAGGAACTGTATACCTAAGTATTTGATATTAATTTCAACTTGATACCTCCACGCTTTCCTGAGAAAAAGGAACTTGACAGACCGACAGACAGACAACTAAGTGATCCTATAAAGGTTCTTTTTTTCTTTTTGAGATATGGAAATGATTACAAAAGTTCAGATGTACAGTGTCATTGCTTGATAGACGATAAATTAAATAGGCAGAATAATAGTTTTCTGTAGTCAAATATATTTAGTTACTTACTGCCAGTATGTGAGGTCCGGGATTGATGTTTGTTTCCATCGGGGAGGAGAGTCGGAGGCGCAGGTACGTCCGACGGCGGTGCCTCTTCTGCATGAGCTTCAACTGGCGAGCTTGATGTTGATGACGGATAGTATTGTTTTAGACGGAGGTGCCATGCTGATGGAGAAAAAATATTTATATTCAAATAATCTATCTATGTCTTCACGCTATTTTTGACAGGAATTGTGGTGTTATAAGTGAAGTAAAAATGACTATCCAGAGAGTTACAGTTTTAGGTGTAACCATATACCAATATGAATCCGAATTCCCATAATTGTAAAATCTACTTCTACAAAAGTCTGCTTTTCTTGTATAGTCTTCTTCATACATACACATTCGTTGCCATAGCATACAATTTTATTTATTTTAATGAAACAATCTTTCAAAAATAATTTGAAAGAAAAACATTTTTTTTATGCTATCTGAGAATCACATTGGCAACTTATAAAACCGCCATTGAACTTTTTATATGTAGTCAATAAAATCAATCGCTAACTATACACGGTGTCCGGGAATAAGGGTCGGACAAAGAAAGACATTAGTCCTTGACTTAAAAATAGTTGATCGTTAAAATAAAATTTAAGATAACTTTGTTCAGAAAATTTAAGATAATATCAATAATTACTTTTTTGTACACACAATACTTGCGCACATTGTTCAGTGCCACTCAGGGGAATAACCCACGAACTGCTACGAAGACATCGCCACTGCGGGTAAACACTGCAGTCCGGCAAGTATTTGGTGTATTAAAAAGAGTTATGTGTAATATTCTTTTTACACTCTGTTAGAAAAAGGGTGTGTTTTATACTCTATTTCAATGACAATTTATTCCTTTATAGCCAATAAATAGCGTCTTACATTCCCAGACACAGTGTATAAGCACCATCGGTATCTATTACTTGTCGCCAACATGTAGGCAGAGCTATGTTCCATCCTTGTAGAAATCTTTGGGTCTTTGACTGAAAAACCGGTTCAATTTTGATATGACTTTCATCTTTAAATTTTTTATCACATAAATTATTAGACAGAGAGTGAAACAGTTGGTGATTAGATGACGAACGATCTGGAGAGTACGTTGGGTGAAGTAGCATACTTCATCCAAGTGAAAGTAGCTTCTCACGCGTTACTTTTGCTATGTGGGTCAAATATTGTCATGTAAAAAATTAGATTATTTTTTTAGTTTAGACTTTGGTCAAATGTTCACAACAAAACTTAGCTGTAATTTTACTGTTACCTTGAAAGAGTTCCTAATCAATAACTCAATGAATAACTCTATTTATACCCCACCATGCACTTAAATACAACTTTTTCACCAGCTCCTCCTAGCCACTTTTCATCTGCTGTAACCAGATACTTTAGCTTCTCATTGTTACGATGGGAACTCAGTAGCTCCAAGCACACGTTAGCTCTCCTCTGAAGTTGAAAGGGTGTGTTAGCTCATTGGTAGCCAAACGAACTATTTCCACTTCTTTCTCAAATATGAAGTTGTTTTTCCATTGCCGTATAAGAGCATGAAAACAGCTCTGTCAAACATTGGGAACTTAATTTGGGAAGTTTCAATAAGGCTTTTAAATTTTTCTAAATGAATTGTAGGAGGTCGCTTTGGGTGGGGTTTATCAGACAGGTCAAAGTTCCCTTCTTCTAATCTTTACAACCAATGCTGTATCGTAAGTCACCCATCGTTGTGTATATATTGCGTAATGCTTTGCTGGTTTTTTACCCGAAACGACATTCATGAAGACAGAATCCTCTAAGTTCACTTTGAAATACTTCCATTTTTAATTTATTCTTTACTCGCCGATTACTCAATTGCAAACTGAACAGAAGTTTGAATGTCGCACTCTTTATAAGGCCTACAAGAAATATTCTGGAAGCTTCTAGAGCATTCCAGAAATCGGTCGAAAAAGTTTCATAAGTTGCGAACCTAATAGAATTGCCAATTCATTTTTTGGTTTTACTAAGAATTTGAACGTCAACTTTAACATTATGATAAATTTGAACCTGAAAAACTGAAAATTTGCAAAGATGATCATAAAACCAAAGGTAAACCTTACTATATTTTAACAGTTGCAAATTACTCCATAAGTAGAAGGATGTAGACAGAAAACAAATATTTTATATGCTAATTGAATATCTATAATGTTGAAAAACTACATTTTATAATAGGTTTTTAAGCTTTTGAGAAAGAAATTTGAGATACATAAAAAATTGTATAATCATTGAATCACGACTCCTTTATTGAAAAAGTAAATACAGTCGACCTCAGTTATAATGACTAAGGTTCCTTTAAAATTACGAAGTTGTATCAACATATCGTAATATGGGAATGTAAGGATATTATGATGATACAAAATAATACGTAATGTATATACACAATGTATTTATTAAACAATGCTTATTTGTAACTGAATCTGTATGACTAAATCCCTCCCCTAACTAACCTACCTACCAGCTATCTACTAATAAAAGTTTGGTGCTAACACATGTTAGCCATTTGCGAATGTAAACAAAAGATAACATCCTGAGCTTTTGTGTATTGAATTTCAAAAGGTCCCCACATCTGTTTACGATTTCTAGGAATTTGTTAAAAGCAGTCTCTATAACCGAAACCAACACTATTTAAAAAGTTGATACACCTGAACAAATTTCCTAAGAAATTGTAGGAAATTTGTTCAGGTGTGTGTATAGGTGTTACGTTGCCATTACCGGAAAGGCTTTATAACCAAAGGTGTTACAAATTAAATTCACTGTAAAATTTTTTTGACAAAAAAGAAAGCAAAGCCTTAATTTATTGTGCGTTCAGATATATAGTACAAAAACAATAACAAATTAGTTGAAACCATGAAACTACTAACACTAATCACTCAAAATGCAAAAATTTTATTTGTAAAATGCATTATTTATTATTTTATTAATTTTACCAATGGCCATAGCATTCCTACCCTTAATTTAAAATGAGTTTCTATTTTTTTGTATCAAGGATAAATAGGCTTTATATTCATCAGTACTTGGTATAATGATAAATTTTAGTTAATCTAGCTTCAAGTTTCGTTCTTTGATATAAATGAAAGTAAAAAGACAATGTTTCTTAAATTTATTTGTTCATTTCCTTTAATCTCTCATAAGAAGAAAAATTTAGAAGTTACCAATATTTTTATCTTTTTTATTTTGTAAAAGGTCAAATATCTAAAGAAATGATACCAAACTTGACGACAGTAAAAAACGAGACAAATTATTTTTGAATTAAATTCAATTTTTTTTTAATAAATATAGAGCTACAGTTAATATCTTCTTCATCATGCAAGAATATTATAAATTTATTGTTTATTGCCAGAAAATCAGTAATACAGTGATAAAAGCTTCAATTGGTATTTGAACTTACCAATGGACGTAACAGCAGCCACAGTTCTGAACTGATGAATAATGTTGCGCGGCAGGAAATAAACGTCGTTATCGCACAAGGAGAGGCGTGTGTACCGAACACCCTCTCGCCGCAGCTGGTTCAATTTGGCCTCTTCGAGCCAAGTAACACACTGGGAGATGGGCGGCTCGTAAAGATCTAGTTGTAGTAGGCGCACTAGCAAGTGGAAATCTGCTGCATGGAATGCCACCACATCCTTGGTGATGCGACCTGCACCGACTGGCGCACCTTTTATAGCTTTCAAAACACCTATGGAAATAAGAAATACGAAGGTGAAATCGGGATTTAAAAAAATATTTTTTTTAATGTTGTATACTTGTATCTATGCTGGAATGTAAAAGATAGAGATGGACCACAAACATAACAAATAAAATTTTTTGATTAATAACAAGTTATTTGCCGTACCTTTTTGCTTTATATATTTGTCATTGAATGGAAATTAAGGTTAAATTCA
This sequence comes from Druceiella hillmani, assembly GCA_039881145.1. NCBI lineage: Eukaryota > Metazoa > Arthropoda > Insecta > Lepidoptera > Hepialidae > Druceiella > Druceiella hillmani. The sequence goes on along the minus strand of JAYKKI010000072.1, from coordinate 1,039,144 downwards.
ATATACTAAGTGACCGATCTTACCCACAGCAGCAGTAGTAATGCGGTCGAGGCCATGTCCCACGTGGTCAGCGTGTGCACGCGTACGGTCCTCAAACAGGAACTCGCGTGCTTCACTGAACCGTGGAAGGTACTGCAGATTGCGCAGCTCGTTAATACCAGTCCTGCATCAATTGAAACAAATATAACTACATTCTCTTCTTAAATATGTAATCTATAACATAGTATAACACACTTGATAGGTATCTAAAAGTAACACTCAATGAGACTTTTCCGACTTAATCCGTATTTATTCCCATATATCGGCCAATATACACAAAACCTAAATCCATTATAATATTTTTAGGTTAGCATTAAGTATCTATATCCGGAACATTTCTCTGGTGTAATGAAGTCATTAGTGTATTAATCGGACTGTTGCGTAGAGCTTGTAGATTAGGCCAAAACACATCACTTGTGTTTTGGTCTAACGGAGTTTTTTTTGACTCTTTATTCATAAAACAACATAATGATTACTAAATGTGTTAACTAGAAATTTTAGTGAAGTGTATTATCATACAAATTATAAAATAATTATTCCAAGAGAATTAACAATCGGAAGACATATCTTTATAGACAAACGTAAAATATTTCTTTACATACAACAATTATTACTTCCGCCGGATTAGATGTAACAAAAAAATGTAAAAATAAAAATGTTGGTCGTGTGAAAAACATTGAATGCTGAGACTAATTCCAGCAACATTTAAACTCTGGCCCTATATTTTATTTATTTATTGCTCACAATTTAGACAGCCTATACCAGTCAAGTCCAATCACTCTAACTACTTGTGAAAACTGCATGAAAATTCGTGACGTAGTTTTTGAGATTATCGCGTTCAGACAGACAAGAGACTTTGTTTTATACTATATAATGATTAAGTGTATTAAATGAAATAATAGTAATAGTCTATGAAAAGAATATAAGAATTTTATTAATAACTACATTTATTTTTTGGCCAACAGTGCAAAATGAAAGAAAAGATAGTGTTTTCTATTTTATGTCTTATTCTTTATTGTTTCCTGTACCTTCCTGAAGAGGCCTGAACAGCTTTATCGACTTTTATGCATGAGATGTCGATGTTGACGAGTATCCCTAAACATATGACGTTACTTGAAATCCAATATGTCAGACACTGCAGAAGCATTAATGTAACTGTGAGGGTGTGCAGTGGAAGAATAGCCCGTGTATAGGAATACGGTGTTTGGTACTAATAATATATACGACTCTAATAATATACTGAGTGTATATTCCCTATTGAAGTCTTAAATGAAAAGAAATAAAATCAAAATTATTTAAAATAAATAAGCCAACTGCACAAAAATGTTAAAGAAAGGAACAAGTTTTACTTAAACTGTCAAAATTTCTTGAGCGTTTCATTTCTGTTAAGTGTGCATGCGTGCAAATTTCTCGTGTAATTGCACAGTGCAAAGCGCAGGTGTTCCATAAAACATTGTCTAAAACATTCTCTAAATAGAGCAAGTACATAGGTTCAGCTTGCAAATGGGACGAGAATATCTCAGCAAACATTGCACAAATTTGCTCTAATCTATCGACAAGATTGTCACAAAATCCTTTAGTTTTCTTTTAGATATCAGCAAGTCACTGGCAAAATATTCACAGCTAGCAATACCTTATAATACATTTTATTATACCTATGCAGATATGAGATCAGCAGATTGGAGATTGCAGTAGACATAGCTAATGTTTATAATATTAGGATGGTATATACACATACATGATATATACATTTATATATATATAAAAGTTTAAATATTGAAGGTTATTTCTATTAAATATATAAAGAGTATTTATAATCAAATTACAGTATAAAATCTTTATAAGGACAGTCCTAATAATGAAAAATCTCTCTCAATAACGTAAACACTGCTTGATCTTGGATGGTGTGCCTTCTAATCCATACACCGATTCACCTTTGAAACGAACCCGCCTTTCTCTGTTACGAAAGCCATTGTCAAGGCCAGGAGGTGGTCAAACGAGTCTCAGCTATGTATCATAATAGACGCCATCTATTGTAGACGCAAGTCGCAACCCAGGTCACAGACTTTAGTATATGATCTATGTCACAAACTAAACGTGGAGTGTGTCAAGTATTGCGCAGTAAAATATACTATTATACTTTAAATATTTGAGAGAATATCCCCAATGTGTTTTAATAACGCTATACTCAAGTCTTTCATGTCGTGATAACTTTTAAACTATTTGTCCATATTATTTAGTGTAAAAGACAAACTTTATCTGTTTTAAATACCAAAGGCGGATAAACGTATTTATTTTTATAAGAATGAATTTAGTACTATATGTGCGTTGAAAAAAAGAATTCAACTTAATAGTATTTATGCCCGACTATTTTGGTTATAATGGCTTCCGCATAAAAGATAGATATATGTTGTTGCAGACTTTTAGTTAGAACTGTTTAAGAGAAACAATCCCACTATACATTATCTTCGTGTAGCTTTAAAGGTTTAGACAGCGCGTATGTTATTCTGATGTATAAGCTATATTATTGTAAAGTTTCATCAAAATCCGTTCAGTAGTTTTTGCGTGAAAGAGTAACAAAGATCCATCCATACATCCTCACAAACTTTTGCGTTTATAATAGTAGTAGGATTTTAAGCAGGATAATTCTGAATTGCATATATATTGTAGAGAAGTTTATTCACATTTGTTTATTAAACATTATATCAAGATAAAGATTGCCTGGTCCTAAAGAAATTAAAATAGACTTTAACAAAGTAAATTGTTGGGAAAGAAAATAAAAATTACAATACTTGTCTTTGATTTCAGCCCTTTTTAAAAATTCTCTTTTTTATATCTAATATCTGTCGTCTGTAATGCAATTTTTAATTTTCCACATTTTTCAAACTGCTTTTTAAACGAAGAACCACATTCCACCAGCCCGACAGCCATAACAGATGAAATAGAGCTTTCATGTATGGATACTTTAAAATTGGTTCCAAAAGGTTGATAATTACTTGTTCTTTAACTTGTGACAATCATAGTACAAAATGAAAGAAAATATAATTTAACGTAATTTTTAGTAAATTTACAAAGATACAGATAGTCCTTGTCTGATGAAATTGACAGTACAATAAAATATGTCCTGTCATTGTACTTGAAACAATGGTATGATCAAATAATTATAAATTTAGCAGTAGAGTTTTTATTTTGTATGCATTGGCATAGCCAGAGTGGGGCATTGTCGGGCACGGAAAAAAATATATTCAAAATAATTCAAGTGATGTTTAAAGACTGATAAAAAAAATTGTTGGTTATTGATATCAAGTGATATGTGATTTTTTTTTAAATATAATGTAAATTTTATAAGACGTTTATGAACAAATTGGTCTTTTTGGTTATACTGGCCCGCTCCTAGGAAAAATAGTAGCTTTCTTCCATTTTTCAAGAAATCACAATCATGTGTTATTGACCAAGTGTGAGGTTTTAACAAAATTTTGAAAATATGTCTCATACATAAATAGGTTAAAAGATATTTCTACAATTATATCTGTATTTGTGTTATTTTTGTTTGTTTTCAGATATACGAGCTGTCGACATTTGTTTATGCAATTACTGCTATTACATCTGCATTTACGAGTTTATTTAAATTTTATTGAATTGTATTTGTATAATAATCATATTTTACTTATATTGTATAGTAATGTTATTTTTACATTTGTCTTTTGATTTAAATATTTTTGTTATAATGATTTTAAATAAATTTATAAAAATAACTGTTTTCTTCGATAATAGTTTTAATAACAAAATTCATAAAATTGAAATTAATTTTTCTTTTATAACACCATCTATGAACAATAGACAGTAAGAGATTACGCTATCTATGGACATTAATAATTACGCAAGGCTTTAGTCAGGAGGGCTAAGGCGGGGAAAGAGGGGACTTTGACAGCATTTGGGAAGGTATGAAAAAGCGAATCTTTTAAATGGGTTTCTATGAGTAGTGTCCATTCTGTACATACCTATCCTGTGGTCAAGGAATTGTTTGGGCAGCAAAATATTATCAGTAAGTGTACATATTTATTATCAATAGGCTCATATAGATTCCAAAATTATCTTTACGAATGCTGAATTATCTTTACAAGTTTCTTTTTATTTCCGTTATTGTGTACAGTTATTACTGCTATTTTCGTTTTGCCCTCATGATTACTGGGTAAAGTTGACTCTTGACCTGTTACCACTTTTATATAATCAGTTGATCAATCGTAAGCTGGATTTTTAAGAGCAAACATGGCTACATGAGGCAAAAAGTTTGTGTGTAGATCAGAAAGTGGCTTTAATATATGCGACAGAACAAGGAGAAAAGAAAAGTGATGTTTTGAACTTGGAGCCTTAAATATATCTACCATTTGGAAGAGCAAGGAGAAGATACTAAGAACTGAAAAAGAATGAAGTTCCTGTGAGAAGTTAAAGAAGCCGAAATATAGCAACTTCGTTCATATGATATGTATTTCATTTAAACACTCTACAAAGCGAAAACTCTCTATAGTGAAAGAAAATACTTGGTCCCTTGAGTTTAATTTTTTCTACCTCCCTTTATGTTTATCTGGAGTTCCCTGACATTATACTATATCACATGGATGAGGGTGAAATTCTGCATGTTAAGCGTAAATTTGGGGTCTAGCTCATTCTAAATGCAAGCCTCTTCAATCCAATCTTCTCAACAATAGACTTCTGTACGGAACCTTCGGATAGGGAACCCTAAAAAGGAATCTAAAATATAACCAGCTACATTTCTTGGTTTACCCAAAAATCTTCAATCGAACTGAAAAATAAACCATTATTTACCATATCAATATAAAAAAATTGTAAATACATAGACAGTTTGCTAATTTATATTTAAAATATTCAATTCTGATTGCTGTTAAACTACTTTTAGCTACTGTTAGTTATTTACATCTGTTCATTAAGTAGATTATTGAAAGGGGTACGTACAATTTAGTTCCAAAATTTATAGCTTTTCTATACCTTGCTTTTAAACTAGGTCAGCTAATGTCAGTTAACAAATATAAAACAGTTGAACTATTGCAAATTTTTCACCTGCGTGGGGCAATTTCAAGCATAATGTTTGAAATTACCAAAAAGTTATGCATAAATAGTATGGAAGAAAAAAAGAGTGAACGTCGAGAAAAGAAGCGATTGTCATTTGACAGATATTTAAGTCTGCATTATATAGTAATGTATAATACCCCACTAAGTCAAGATAAAGCAAATGGTTTGTAGACAAATGTGCAATTTATATTTTGTTTAGCCAAAAAGTAAACACAGGTCATTGATATCTCAAGGATTTTTACTCTTAATATTTATAAAATACTAAATATGGATTTCATAAATTATGATTTGATTAAAGAATCAAATCTTTTTATTTCGAAACTTAAAAATGGTTATTCAAAAATATTAAAACGAAATTGTAACCATATTTTAAGTTTAAATATCATCACTTGGTAATATTTAGGTTCAATTATCTCTGAAATGGGGCCTTAAAAAATAAAAAATGTCACTTCAAAACCGCCTTAAAATATGATTAAACTCAGGAACAAGTTGTCCTCAATGTACCTGCTAAATCACATTCAAAGCTAAAACAGGAGAGAAAAGTCTATTGCTGAGAAGACACAGTCTGTCTGCATGCCTTTCAGGGGCCTCCAGCTTGCATTCAGAAAGAGTTAGACTTCAAATTTATGCTTTACATGCAGAATTTTGCCCCAATTTAATGTCAGGGAAATGCCCATGCAAGCAAGGGGTGGTAGAAAAAATGTCTATTTGAACATATAAGGCATCATTAAAGCCAGCTCTTTGACAAGAATGCAAATGTGTTTTTAATATTCTTTTAAATTAATATATAAAATACCATATTGTTTTATAACAGGATTCTCACAAGGTCTATCTCAAAAATGGTATATTTAGCTAGTTGTTATTTGTCTCAAATATTACACATATCTTTTATAACTTCAAATAACATATTCATATAATTGAAAATATTTTTATTGACCAGCACTCTTACCTGCGCTTCTTGATGGGACTCTTGCCAAGCTCGGCAGTGGGAACAAGTTGTTCGCCAGGTCGAATCCAGAGTATGGGTCCATCATTGGACTCCTGCGGCTCCATTTCAACAACTGACATGGGGCCCCATGGCATTGTCTGCATAAAAATAGATATAACTCAGTCTATTTCAACACAAAGTTTATTTATAATAAACACTAAATGATACTGAAACAAACCAGCTTGAGAAAAGGACATTGCTGCAGCATGGAGAGCATGTCGGGAAAGTAACCGCCCACCTCCTCATGCACAGTGCCGACAAGTGAAATCTGATGCAGAGGGCCGCAGCGGAACGTGCCTGCGTCATATGTCGACATGACCTGAAAAGAAAAACATTACAATTATGAGTATATTATTTAATTCATATTATAAAGCATGTTAATGCTAAAAGTGCTAAATTATACCAATAAAAAGTAGGACATACAGGAGAATTTATGCTAGAAATTAAAATTTACCATCGTCATCAAATCACCTTTCTGTCTTTTGACAATAAACAAGCCATTTGTCATTGAAAATAAAAAGCGAGAAAAAAAATTATGTACTTGCTATAGAAAATGGTTTTGTATTCATCCTTTTAAGCAACCATCATTTTACACCAAGTGGCTTTCACAGATTGATCTTTTTTACGCTTATTCAAGATATTTGTGTCATGATCTTTTTTACGCTTATTCAAGATATTTGTATCATGATCTTTTTTACGCTTATTCAAGATATTTGTATCATGATCTTTTTTATGCTTATTCAAGATATTTGTGTCATGATCTTTTTTACGCTTATTCAAGATATTTGTATCATGATCTTTTTTACGCTTATTCAAGATATTTGTGTCATGATCTTTTTTGCGCTTATTCAAGATACTTGTGTCATGATGTTTTTTACGCTTATTCAAGATATTTGTATCATGATCTTTTTTACGCTTATACAAGATATTTGTATCATGATAATTTTTACGTTTATTCAAGATATTTGTGTCATGATATTTTTTAAGCTTATTCAAGATATTTGTGTCATTATCTAGTAGTATTATTATAAATGTACGTCACTCAAGACTAATAAGACAATATCAAACATCTAATGAGACTGAATCATTTCCTATTTGTATGCCACATCCATTGTATGTACATATACAAAATTCTTGTGTTCAGGTCTCGTATAGATTTAGCTACCACTAGCCGGCATTTTTCAAAAGATCGTAATACAAGAAAAAAAAATTTTTTTTAAACATCTTTATTGGATATGCATGATACAATCTTAATATACAATTAATTAATTATCATTGATAAAATAGAAATATACTTGATTTTATTATAAAGTTGTGAGTGGGTTTTACTGTATCAATGTTCAGCCCCCAGATAAATTAAGTTTACTCATGAAGTTAATTCACCAGGTTTAATACGTTTTAACCTTCTCAGTTAATGGATAATATCCAAAAGTCGAATAGTTTCTACGTTGGTATGGTCGAGGAGTAATTTTTCGTGTTTGATAGCATATTCTTGGATAACTTCGTTAATCCATTTTATGTCTAAGTCGTGAATTTCTTGATTGGTAATATAACAATATGCATTGGTAATTATATGCAAGAACTTGTTTTAGCTTTGTCGGATTACATTACGATTTGACTACTTGGTACATCCTCAAAGCTGGATACCGCTTATAGTAGAGGTTAAGTTTGGAATGATGTCCAACCAACAATAACATTTGTCGTTGTTACAATCTGATTTACTCAGCTTTTACTTTGATGGGGTGTTTCGAATTAAGCCTACTATCCAAATGGAGTCCAAGATATTTTACTGTATCTGCTTGCGGGACTTGAATTCCGTTAAGACAAGTGTGTAGATTGGTGTTTATTCATCGCAATGCAAATGTGACATGATTGGATTTAGACTCACTGAGTTTGATTTTCCAATCAACGGTCCATCTGTTGATTTTGTCAAGTACTTCTTGTAAATTTTTGGTGGCTTGACTTAGTGTGTCAGCAGTTGCCATTACTACCGTATCATCAGCAAAGGTGCCTATGAAGGTTTTTTCTGTAGTGGGAATATCAGCAGTATACAGTAGATAGAGAAGAGGTCCTAAGACACTTCCTTGCAGTACACACGCCCGGGCGGGATAAAAACCTGAATACGCTTCCTCATGCGATACTCTAAACCTTCTATCAGATAGATAGGACATAAGTAGTTGACAATAGTTTGCCAGTAGCAATTTGCTCATTTTATGAACAAGACCTTTGTGCTATACTCTGTCAAAAGCCTGTAATATGTCTAAGAATACTGCAGGGCAATATTTTCTTTCCTCGAATGCCTTCTCGACTATGGTTATTACTCTATGGACTTGGTCGGTAGTTGAATGTTTATTTCTAAATCCAAAGTGGAAATTCGGGATATTCATGATTGGTGTAGGTTGTTTCAGCAATAATTTCTCAATCAGTTTGGATATTGAAACAGTGATATTTGTCTGTATGTTATCTGTTCCGCTGGTTTACCAGGTTATTTTGACATGATTATTTGCACTGTTTTGAAGCATTTCGTAACATGTTTTAACCGAAAACAAGCGTAATGTAAGTATGTTGTCATAATAATAGCTTTGCGCAATAATTCCTTAAATAGACCAGGAGATATTTCATCAATGCCAGGTGCTCTTTTAGAGTTTAGATTTCTATCTATTTCTTGTGCTACTTCTATTGACGTTACTGGTTCGATTGCTACCCTAACATCAATATTCCAACCCCATGATTGAATATCATGGGGTTGGAATATTGATGCTAGGGTATTGAGCAAAGGCTTCAGCTTTCTTTTAATTTCTTCTTATCCACTGACCGTGTGCATTCTTGATAGGTGGAACTTGAACAAAGAGTCGTTTGAATCTACGAGTTGCTTTTCACAGTGAATAGTCTTTGTCCGCGTTAGGAGCCAGTCTGCTCAGGTAAACGTTGATGCAATTCTGCTTATAATCTTTAATTAACCTATTAACTCAATTGCTCAACTGATTAAAAATCCTTTTGTCAGCTGGATTTATATGCCATACACATCTTCTCTCCTTGATTAGATCTCTAACGTCGGCAGGATAATTTATTTCTTGTTTTGGTTTATTTCTTAGGATGGTTCTAGCCTTACTGGCTACCAGGCGTAAATATTCAATAAATTACTGTGCCTGTTGCTCCAGGTCATCAATAGTGCTAAATCTTGCTTTTAAATCGATCAGGTTGACAAGGTAATTTTTGAATAGTTCCCAATCAGTATATTTAAATGGTGAGATTCTGTTTTTTTTTTCTTAATTATTGTTCCACTCAGCATCAATAAGACAGGAGTATGATAAGAAGTTAGATCATCCACGCCTTCTACTTCAATGTAATTGAATGCAATTCCACGTGAGATAAAGAAATCTATTAGATCAGGAACTTTATTGCTATATGTAGGCTAAACATGTTGGAGTATGTGACAAATGGAATTCGCATTTTGTTTCATTAATGGCAACTAACATTTCATTCCCTTTGCCGGGAGTGATCAGTCGAGATCCCCAAGCAGTATGTTTGACGTTAAAATGTTAATGTCATGAGCATTCTCCCCAATACCAATAATAAATCTTGGACCAAGTTTTCTAAATATTTTGACATACTGACTTTTCAAACTATTGTGACATAGTGGGCAATAGGCAGCACCAATACTTACGTCAGGTCCATTATACTGAAGTAATTATGGTGGCTTGAATATGTGACTCTTTTATTTCTTCTTGCTGAAAATATTGTATATTTCATTTTATTAACAAGGCTGTTCCCTCAAGAGCATGTTTGCTAGGATGAGTGATCCAGTAGACGCTATATCCTTTCAGTTTAATGTATATGTTTTGTGAAAAGTGAGTTTTAGATATTAGTGCAATATCTATGTTTTTAGTGTAAATGAATACTTCTAGTTCTTGGGCTCGTTGGGTAAGCCCATTTGCGTTCCATGTTATAATTCGTAGGAACTGGTTATTCATTTTCAGGTTCTTTTGTATTTTGGGTTAGTGTCCTTTGGATTTCCTCCAATTTTTCCATTCTTGGAAGTCCTCTTTCGTTACATAGCGCACATATTGCTTCGCTTTTGCATTGTTTTTTGCACTGTGTAGTGTAATGATTGCCAGCACATTTCACGCACTTTGGTTGTCCTATTACAAAAATTCTTGCTATGTCCCAGTTCCTGGCAATTAGTGCATTGTGGAATACAATTTATCTTTTTAGGTAGTTCAATGGTCACCTTACAATGCAGCAAGTTATTGATTTCAAATACAGAATTATTGTTTTCTTTTTGTCTGATATCTCTACATAGAATAATGGAAAATGTTCATATATTTTTTCATCACCATTTGTTGTCTTTTTCTGAATATTTAGGACATTAAAAACATCATGTCCTAGTTTATTGATTGCGAATTTTATATCACTGAAATCTGTGGATGACGGTAATCCTCTTATGACAAATCTGTACAATCTGTCACTTTTCAATTGAAAAGTGTGGAATTCCAATTTGTAAAAGAACTGTTTTGTCTGTCTCCTTCTTCCTTTATTTGGTTTAAATAAATTGTCGTTGAAATAAAACGTAAAACACACCCTTTTTTTAATTTTTTGCAAAAAAAATATTACACAAACTCTTTTAACACACCCAATACTTGCCTGGAGCATGGTGCTGACCCTGGCAGATAGATGAATTCGCAGCTGTTAGCGGGGTATTCCGGAAAAAAGTCATCTTTTAAATTGTATTTTAAAGACAATCAACATTTTTCAGTAAACGAATAACGTCCTTCTTTGTCCGACATTTATTTCTAGACACCGTGTATATGTACATAAATGCAAGATTTTTTATCTTTATAAGATTATCACACACGTAGATCCAACAACTTTCATGTCATGAGCATTCTCCCCAATACTCAAACTCTGTAAGCAGGAGCTTTGTCATAGAATGGAAGCCAATCCCTTGATCGTTACAAAGGAGCTGTTTTCTCTCTAAGTTATTTCAGTAATTTCCTCCAATTCATCAATTGTTCTATGAAGATCAGACATGATCGCATTTGTTTATGAACTGGAAGAGCATTCCAGTCTGGGTTGACTTTCTAGTGATATTCAACCACTTTTAAAACGCAAAAACCACTTGTGAACTGGCCCCATACTTCTCTCCCATAAATCTTCTGAAGCAGTGCAATGATTTCTGTTAGTAATAACAGATAAGAGTCTGGTAATAACAGCATTAAATATCCCCTTGGTACACCATAAAACAATTTTTGTAGATGTATAATATATTGTTATAACTTACCTGTTGACGGTAGGCTTGCATAGTTGTAGTCTCGATATCACTAGCACGTGCCAATACTCCAGCTTTCACTACAAGCGTGGGTTGTTGGTCAGCCAAGTACTCCAGCAAGCACGGCAGAGGGGCTGCCGCACCGCGCACTACTCCGCACACCAAGTGGGCCCATCCGTCTGCATCTTCAGAGAACACCAACTAAATAGCAAATAAAGCGTGAATAATTATGAATTTGTAACAGCCATTGTAATCAGCAATTACTGACACTAGAAGGTAAAAAATAAGTTTTTTTTCGACTTATAGCTAACATTCTCTCAAAAATTTATAGCTGTATTAATATCTGAAATTGCCACACAGTTACCAAATGAAATCACCCTCTAACTGCACTCCCCTCACCTAAAACAGGTAAAACGCAGCAGATGTCAATTAATGTAGTTAGCGCCGGGTGCTTACAGGCTATCACCGGTTTGCATAGCTATGTACTTGATTGCATACCAATCGCAATAATTACGTAATTAAGTAAATTTGTGAAGTTTAAATTTTGTACAAACAAGGATTAAAATGTGTAAACAGAAGTTGATTAGATACGTAATTAGTTGAATTATTGTGAATAAGTTAAAATTCATTTTTTTTAAACACGCCTTAATTAAGTTACTGATTTAAATAAAAAAAAATTCATTCTGATGGTGCTACGCTCGTGTGAAGAAAAATTGGAATTTTATTTCAAAAAGTAAAATACACTTATTTCACAAAATAAAAGCAGAGTACTCTAGCAATGTAATAACATTTCAAAGTTTTGTTACAAATCTTTCTTTACGTGAGAATTGGCACATAATTCAAATTTTAGTTACGCACCCGCGGGCAGAAACCTATTAACATTCGTACATCTGACTATGAATGAATATTTGACGTATTATTATGACGAATATTAGCAGATTCTCAGAAATGAAGCAATAGCGGTCATTTAATGTTTTTTGAAAATTAAACGGATGCTTCTAATTTTTTTACTACCGATCTATGGACATGAAGAGAAATGTTTTTGACAATTTGAGCTCTAATATATTTTTTTTCAATTATAGTCCCTGATTGAGAAATATTCCTGTACATTTTTCACATATTAGGATCTATAATAAAATGTAAATTATATTGGTACTGAATATATTTCGCGTTAATTTTGTAGAAATTCATTATTCACAATTAAATGAAACTATGTGATGTAGTATTATTTCTACTTTCTTTAAGTTCTTTACCACGAACTAGATTTCGTTGTATTACAACATCTGCAGGTGGGCTATTAGCGATCTTTGCTATATTGGTACTCATTAATTTACCCTGGTAAGTGCCAAAATCCACTAGTAACTAACTTTCACAGTTCACTACTTGCTTACTACTTTGTTAATCCACTTGACAACCGACAAAAGGTTATTGCTAAAAGTATAAAAAATTGAAGGTGTATTTGGTCTGGAAGGTACAAAAGAGAATAAATTAGTTACAATAAATTTAGAAACCCAATATAAGTAGAACTTAATGCAAGTTATTTGATTTAGAATCAAATAAATTACAGTGTATTTTAATCAACACAATTCCCCTGATTCGTTAAGAGTTGTTAAAGTATACCAATTCCTTTTACCGATTCAGATGTAGTGAGTCATTCCACTTAGGTGAATCAAGAATATCCATGACTATCGCAATCTGCGATATTGAATCCTATTTTTCATGATCATAGTTATCAAATAAAGAAAGATATTTGCAAAAAATTTTCTATTCATTTGGAAAACAACAGCGTAATAAAAAATAAAACTGCAATGTACCTATTTTTTTACACTTTCAGTGTTTCAAAAGTGATAAGAGAATTTATCTCATACACTCGTAGTACAATAGCCTCATACAGTCTCTTGTTTATTGTCAAACCGTAATATTTCTAAAGTACCATTCTTATTAAAACTATGGTTTTTGCGGACATAACATACATAAAGATATGCCAAACATATCCAATTATGAGAATGAGAAAGTCTTCCTTATATTTGAAGGATTCCACAATAACTAAGAAAATATTATTCACTATTGTGGACTGCCAGAATGCTATTGAAAAAAGTGTTCTCGTAAAGATTCATTATGTAAAGGTTTAATAAATTTAATATATCTTCTGTCACTTCCAACAACAAGAAGACATTTTCATCGTCCTGAAATTTTTATGCAATATTAAACCAGTTTCTTGCCAGCATAGATAACATATATTTACTTCCCAAATTATACAAGATAACTTGGAATGTTTCTTAAACAATTTTGGATATAGAAGAAATACTACATTTGAAGGAATATTGCAGGTCCATAAAGGGTAATTACACAACAAAAATGGTAAAAAGCCATTTTCTACAAAAAAAAATAAAACTAAAAAAATTCTCTGAAAATGGTTTTGTTTAGTGTAGTATAAACTTAGACAGGAAAGTCAGAAAACAGAGTCTAGTTCTACGTTGAGTACCTATGGGAAATATAAGAGGATGGATTGAAAAGATTGCAGCCTAAAATAAAAATAATTATAAAATTTTGGTCATTCTACTATCATTACACTCATCGATTCCTTCGTTGTCACTGTACATTGCATTTGGTTCTGAATTTATACTGACTTAATTGGTGACAAATGATGGATTTATTGAATAGGTCGAAGAAAAACTCAAGCAATTTGCAATTTCGCACAAACCACTGCTAGTTGTCTGAAGCTGACTGACGAAAATTTTTGGACAGATTTTTGATACTGATGAAACTTGGGTCCACCACTATACTCCAGAGTCAAAATAGCATTTAAATGAAGGAAGAAGACTTAATACCACTGGTTAAAAAATAAATAATAGCTCTGTCTTTTGTCCAAAGAAGCCATAAAATATTATGTATATTTAGTTTCACTTTTTCAATATCCTCCTCGAAAAATAATTTATAGCACCAATTTAGTTACACTGGTACAATATATGGTGGAGATATTTTAATCAATTTTATGTCAGATATAAAACATTCTATTAGAGTAAAATCTTGTTTTATAAAACAATTTGACTCCTGAGAGTTTGAAATTGGATGCCCTAGAAGAAACCTATTAGATTATTATTAACTAAAATTTCAAGTACAACCAACCTTAAGAAATTCTCTGGCAAGTGCCTCCTGGTGGAAAGGAGTCAACATGTCTACGTCCTTCTGCTGTAAATAGACCACACTCGCCCCGCCATTTGGGTGAGTCTCCACACGCATCAATCTGTAAAAATGATAACGACATATTATTTAAATTGAAATGTCGCTAACGTTGGCACATGGGTGACATTGATACCAGATATTTCACACAATTCTCATAGTTCCACAAATCATACTAAAATTATCAACAAAAATATATAAAAAAATATATTTTGACATTGTTACTGAAGAAAAAATCAGATAATTAATTCGATTTAATAAAAGTTGATGTAGCATTTCGTTGAAAATTTATGAAAGAAACTGGACAAAGCAAATGTGAAACAATCGTGCAGTATTTTTATAAAATTTATTTTACATCAAACTAAAATCCTAAATTGGACTGTGAATCTTAGAAACTGCATTGCAAAACTTTGATTCAAGAAGAACTTGAAAGCTCTTTATGTATTTGCATATTTTTTTTTGTACTTGCATATTTTTAGAAGACCGATGTTTGATAGTGCTACAGCCACTCATGCAATTAATTAATCATATGTAATCAGGCAAAATGTTATTTTTTTAAATTTATCGACTAGTTTAAACAACAACTAAAATTTAAATTTTGCATGAAATCGCAATTACATGTAAATTAACATCCTGTGAAAATAGTGCGAAGTCAGTTTGGCAACGTGTAATGTTTTGTCAAGTGTCAGATGATTGTCATGAGATAATAAAAAAATGTGCACTTCATCGATAATTGCTTCCCTTTATTTTAAGTACACATTTCATTAAAAACTAGTTTAAATGCGCGCACACAATAATTAAAACTCAAATTATTTCATTTTAGAATGCATTTTCATATTTCCAAATAAGGTCAATTCTGGTACAATATAACCTAAGAAATTTGTCACTATTATTACTGCATTTGGAATATATTAAAATCATGTCCAAATACTCGCTCGCACTAAAAAACAACTATTCACTAATTCAATTCACTCAGTATTATAAATATTTAACAAAAATCAGTGACGCACATTTAACACAAATCAACTGTCATTTCGCAAGACTATCTCTACAAAAAGATTCAAATAATTCGATTGGCCACAGACATTTCTGAGGGTTGCCATATTAAATAATAAATAATCCATGACATTTACTTTGAAATCACAATTAAAATTATAGTAATATAATAAGAAGCAAATAATAATTTATCTAAATGACAAATAAAAAATATTGTATTAATAGTTAAGTTAATAAGTTTAATTTCTAATCATTGATAGTATTTTTTTAATCTTAAATATTTGGATGGATGTTAAAGATTTTTAAATGGCAATCATTTTAATTTACGAATTGTAAACAAGCTTGTCCTTGAAATGGAATTATTTTACTGTGTTCTTTTTTAAGCTTTTTTGTAAAACTATGCAAATGAAAGGAACAGTTAGAAAGTCAAATTCACCATAGATCGCTAAGAAGGATAATTATGCAATATTGCCACATTTGCTACGTCTATGGAAATAAAAGATATAGGTTGATGCATTTCCAGTTTAATGACCTGATAATTTTCAAATTACAGAAAAAAGTGGTACGATTTAAAAAAAAATAGGTGTATTGAAAAAAAATTGATCTACCCATGAAGCACTATTACAGATTGATGTCATATAACAGCTCATTAGGTTAATGCCTAAATATTGACATTTTCTGTAACAGTATTAACGCATTTATTTAAGATGCATTTAACATATTCATTTAAGATCCATTTAACGCAGTGATTTCAGAGGCAATCATGCTAAACGAAAATTACTTATATAAGGGTAAATTTGTACGAAATATAGCAATTGTTAAAATTTAAAAAATAGTGTACAAAAATGTATCATGCAACAAAATCACCAATATTGCAACACGCTATCTTTAACGTAATATAGTCATTAAAGAAAAATAAAAATCTGCCAAAATGATATTGAACATGTATTATATACCTTTTATATAAAACTACCTGAAATCGTTAAGAAAAACACACAAATTAAAGTTTTTTCATCAAAATTTATTTTGTCATGATCTAAGTAGCCCCCATTATTTGCAATACAACTGTGATAATGCCGGACCCACACACTTCTCATAGGCCGAAAATGGTACGGCCTTTAATTCCTGCTGAAAATTCAATTTGATATCTCTAATAGAGTCAAAATAGGTTTGCATGAAGTGGCAATTTCAGTTTTGGAAACAGGAAAAAGTCACACTGAGCTAAATCCGGCGAATACAGTGGATGGTCGATGGTATTGAGTTTTTGGCTTTGTACTCAGATATAATTGTTACTCTATGAGAAGGCGCATTACCGTCATGCAAAACCCATTAGTTGTCTTTCCACAAATCTGATCTCTTAGGCATCTGGCATCCCATGTGCAAAACATTGGTAAAAAGACCTAGAGAAGAATTCCGTGAACAGTCATTTTATCGAGGTTGACCTATTACGACAGCTGCTATAAACACACTAGTTGACAGATTGCGCTCAAGTTTGACTTAGTAATTAAGGAAGGTTCTAACAACTTAACAAAAAAATAAATTTTACCGATTCCCTTTAAGCGGATATTTCTTTTACGATTTCGAGTAGTTTTTACACAAACAATATATTTTTTTTTGTATGTATTGATAAGGTATCAATGAATATTAATGAGACCAAAATTATAATTTTCGACCTATTTATTATGTTCTTAAAAAGTGTATTTTGTCCAAAGTGTATTCAGTGTTTTTTTTTCATTCATCGCTTGGTAAATAATAGCTTAATGAAAAAAACTTCCATAAGAATTAAAATATTATTATCCTTTAAGTAACAATCAATTTACACTATGACGACAACGTTTAAGATCACTGTTATTCTGCAGTGTAAGTATGTGGCAGTTTAAACTACTTATGGGCAGATTTTAACAATGGTTTTTGGGAATTTTTCACCATTATTTCTATATTAAGACTGTCAAGGAAAATGACCAAACAATCAAACATCTTTTACACAGAAGCAACATATATTTTGGTGCAAACCATACAAAATTCTAGTGTCACTCACCTATGATACTTCAGACTTTGTACGATAGGTTGCGTAGACAGGGGGCCCCATTCATGTCTCGTGTCTACTCCCGCACCCATGCCAGAGCCACGATCACGACGGCACTGCACGCCAATGGAGCAGCGCTTGATGCGGGCACGTCGTGCGCAGTGGTGGCATGATGCAGATGACGATGAGGAAGACGTACGTCGACTCGATGCTACCTTGTTACTGCTAGATGATTCTCTGTCAAAATTGATTAAAATGAAATCAAGACACTTGTTTTATAGTTACCATCACTTTTAAGATTTTGCAAATTATAATGAAAATTGATTTTGCAAATTATAATGCCATTATCTTAACAAATAGCCCAAGAGGTGTATCTCTTGGGCTATTTATTAAGATAATGGCAATTTTATTTTAATATCCAAAACTGCTAAATGCATGAATACCTTGCAAAGAATTGCCAAAAATACATGCCTTCGCTTCTGTCAAAAGTATTTGACAAAAACTCAATTCTACATAATAGATCAATCTGAAATCAAACATTTTTTATTCAAAGAACAGTGCATTAACCCCTTCAGTCCAGAACAACTTCTAGTGATCGTCCATGGCGATCAAATAAAACAGATATAAGTAGATCTATCACTTTTATCTAACCACAAACTGTATAAAGTAACTTTTCTTTCATTGGAAAACCGTACCATTATCTAGGTGGCTGTGACAGAAGACCTGCTTTTATTCAATTTGTTTTAAACATGTGTAAGAAGTTGTGGGTAGTATACAAACCGCATGGTTTGAAACGGTCAATAATAAGAAACTAAAAAAGGAGTCTGGTGTACTCTTTCTTAAGAAAAATGAAGGCAAATGAAAGGAAGCAGTTTATGCTCACGGACTCTAATATGTCATGGACAAGAAGTTATATAAGGTGTTATATACATCTAAATTCTTTCTGTTCATTAGTTAAAATGAGTAACATTAAATCCCTTCAAAAATAAAGGGAATGGAAGTTTACTATAACTAAATTGTCTTGTACAAGGTATGAAAATGAGTAATATTAAATCCCTCCAAAAATAAAGGGAATGGAAGTTTACTATAACCAAATTGTCTTGTACAAGGTACGCTCAAAAACTTTCCGGCCTCGGCTATAATCAGCAAAAATAACTATTATTATTTTCTATATAGTTTCAATATATTTTAATACACTTTTCACAATGCTTTATAAATATTCTATTCCTTTCAAAAAATAGTCTGAAGTTTCGTATTCAGTTTGGACTAGAACCGTCCTACTTCAATTCATTATCCATGTTAAATTTCTTTGCTCTCAAATCAGATTTGAATGCAACAATCAAACTAAAACAAAAAACAAAAAATTTCACTGAATGCAACATGCAAACAATGATCACTAAGTGGGAGATCAGGTTATAGAATGGGTCGTAGAGTTCTATCAAGTCACATTCCTGGATAAGAACTTTCCTTGGGGTTTTTGAAGTAAAGCTTTTTAATATATAGTTTTATTGTGCTTAGAAGTACAATTTCTAAAACCTAGACTTATCTGTACCGTCAGTAACGTTATGTATCATAATATTAAGGACTTAGATAGAAAATAAAAATAATTGAAAATAATGAGATCAAACATCTGCTTCGTGATATTTCACAACAGTTTTTTTCACAGTAATTTTTTTTGTCATTCAAACACAAAGTTCTTGCAAAGCAAGAGCATTTGCTAAATGGATAAATGGATACCTCTGTTGCCATAATGCACATCTCTCGGGATGGAGTTTGATTTGCGCCTTTTAGAAGGACTTGAAGCACTATCTGTAGAACCTCTTTTTTTCTGACCTACTGGTCATTCTCTCACCGTCATCAATTCCAGAGTTACAGAGCGTCGAAACTCTTTTACAGTACTCTTTTCGAATATAAGGCCATGAATAACAAAAGCATTGGCAAATGCTATGTCCAGTAGACCCCAGAACAACCTGTGCCACAATTTAGGAGATTTACGATCTATGCAATATAGGGCTCCCAAACGATCAGCAGTATCTACACCTCCTATATAGGTGTTATAAGCCTTGATCGCTACTGGACAAGTTATCTTCTTTTTCTCTCCTATTTATACATATTTCTTCTTTGAGCATATTTCCAGGCAGACCCTTTCTATTACTTCTAATTGTTCCATATCCACATCCCTTCTAATTGTTCCAATCTAATTTTTCTAATAAAGCAATAGACGAAAATAAATTATTAATATAGACAATTTTCCTTTTACCCAATCTTGCTCCGTCAATTCTAAAACTACACTTTCCCCCAAACTATAGTTCATAAATTTTGTGTCCAATTCTTCGTCTCTTCCCTGGTAAATTTGAAATTTCTTTATATAGCCTCTCTGATCAGCGAAACACCACAAATTGTAACTTCTTTTAATTGGTTTCATTGGAATATACTGTTTGAGTACAGACCTGCCCTTGTATTTGATCATCGACTCGTCCACGCTCATTGCTCGCACCCCATGAAAACACCCTTGAAATTGTTTGTTTAGTGCATCCACCATTGGTGTAGTTTTATAGAGCTTATCTTTCAGCTTGTATTTGATCATTATCGTTGCAATGTAAATATGAGAAAATAGTCGCAAATCTGTCTCGTGGCATGGTTTTGCCTATGAGGAGATTAATTAGATCAGATGCCAAAGAATAATGATCTGTGCAAGCTGATCGAGTATTATATCCCATGTAGAAATTAAATAACAATCAAAGTTAAAAGTTCCTCCTTTTTCATATTCAATACGTTATCTTTCTGTGTAGCATAAAGGTTACTTTGATACACAATATTATCCATTATTTCGTCGACCGAGACTAGAAATATGTCAGTCGGTGTAGTGCAGAGAGGAAAAAATTCCTCAACTCCTTCGGTATTCGGCCTTGAGAAATATTCCGGTAAATATGTCTGTAAATCTCATTCTTCCACTTACGGTTTGGTTCGACCGTTTTAGTTCGGGTGGCTTTAGGCACAGTCGTACTTGATGATGGAAGATCAATTGGTGGATTAGGAACTGGAGATGTAGGTACCTGCTCCTCTCAAGACTCTGGTGACACTTCATCATTTATCAACATTGACGGTTGATCTTCAGTTAGAACTCTCTCAAGAGCCTCCTCAAAAATTTCATCAAAGCCTCTAGATATGGGCAGCTGAACATCAGCTTCGGTCTCTTCAGCGGAAACATCTATATCCAACTCTTTATTGCAGTATGGTAGTTCTTCCATCAACAGAGCTTCAATAAAAGCTGTGTTCTTTGAAACATCCATTATTCATTCATATATAACAATAATAATTGAAGTAATATAACAATAAATAACAAAATAAAGATACCCTAACAATTTGTTTGTATAGCATAAAATTCAATGAATTATGAAACCAAAAGTCCCTGACGGTACTTTTTAGTCTTCACCGGTTTACGCAAATTTTTCACATGAAAGAAAATAAGATAATACCATGCAATTATATACATAACAATTTGACTACATAATATTAGTAAATAAATAAAAATAAATGCACTTACCAATTCTTTCTGTTTTTTAAATTATTACGAAAATGACACCGAGCAAACTTACTTACTATCTGACTGGTTATAACTTGCAATTCAAATTGATTGGTCGCTTCTCGCGGTATATCGTATTAAGCACTCTGATTGGCTCGCGGCAATTCTTTGGATGATCATCAGTGAGTTTTAGCACGAACCGTTTGCGTATTCAATATATTAGACAAAAAAGGAGTCAGTACAAATTAGTACCGTTAGGGGGGAAAGGGTTAACAGAGTTTGAGATGGAGGCCTAACTGAGAAAAATTGAAACATGACAAATGCGGCGATAAACACTCCTCATTGTGTATTTATTTTGTCTCTATTTTACCCAACCTCATGTATTATTGTGAGATGGAGTAAAAAAGGTCCAAAATGCAACAAGCAGCACGTAGCACTGTCTCTCTCTCTCACTTTCGACACCTTTAAATATATATAGTTGGGTTTTGTGTGTGTATAGTTGTCCCAATGAGAGAATGTATGCGATTGGTACTGATCGGTACACATGTGAAAAGAGATCATTCTCTTACATGCAAAGTTATTTGACGTATTAAAGTGTCTGTTACAACTATATTTAGGCAAAAATAATAAGTCGATAAAGAGTACAGCTACAAAAGTTTTAGTTGTAGAATATGAGGTAGAAAATTTCATTCCCTTACATACATGTCAACATGGCGTCAAAAAATTAACAGAAACAAGAGATATTCTAAACAACAGATTTAACTTATTTTTGATGTCATTTTGAATAACTTTTTCTTCAGGACCCCCTTCATTACTTCCTTCCTTCAACCTTCTTATTTAATTAGCTTTTTAACTGAGAAATCTGACATTGCCACATTTATGGAATGACCCAAAGCGAAATAAGTAAATATTACATTTTTTGTGTCTAATTAAAGTAATTATAATTAAATCTAAATATAAATCTAAATATAAATTGTCGGAAATGTTATATTTTAAAAAATTACATGAATTCACGTCTTGTTCAATACAAATACAGCATAACTGAAAAATGCTCTTTTAAATGTCTTACTGCCATCATATTGTTTTTAACTATTTCTTCAGTTTCCCTCAAATTTATTCTCAATTCTTCCAAACTATGAACTTTTAAGATCATACAGTAGTCAGGCAACTATAGGCCGGCTGAAGCCCACCTGTATGTTCTACATATGTCCTATACAGTTTTACTACTTCTGGTTGTTCCATCTCAGGTGACCGTAATAGTAATAAATTTCTCTTGGTAAAAAAACCGTGACGACTCCACTCACTTCCGAAAACGAATGACGATTTTCAGTTTCACGTAAAAATATAAAAACGTTATGCAGTTCAATAATTCATTAACCTTACCACGATTCTCAATGTATGTATTAATACTAATGCAAATATTTATACACTTCAAAGTCCCGGAAAAACTGAAAAATCATTAAAGAACATAAACCATAAAACAAGTATAGGCACAAAAGTAGTCGTCAGTCAAGTGAACTACTTCGGTTGGTTTAACCAGCACAAGCAGTAATAATCTAAAAGATGATACAATTACATAGTGTTATTACTCTTTATGATAAATAGGGCTCATATTTGATTACATTCTTCCCCAATTCTTACTTCTTTAATTACTCACAAAAATATTTTTTTCTAACTAGTTTTTAAATAGTAAACTCTGAAAAAACTTTTATTTAAAATGACATCAAAAATTAAGTTTGAAATCAGGTGTTTATTATATCTTGTGTTTCTGTTAATTTTTTGACACCATGTTAAGACTTACATAAGTGAACGTTTCTATCATGAATAGGTCAATTAGTCCTATTGGACATCCTATAAAAAATACCAAATTTCTATCATAATTATTCATTCACGTCAAAAAGCAACATTTTCTCCGCAGTCTATGGAGATTGGCTAAAAACAATAGAAAATGAATAAGATATTATTAAAATATGCTGAACATACATAGGAGTGTTCCAGATAAGCCTAGATATTCTCTATCTCTGTGCTTTCGTTTGATACTATTTTTGGCACATGTGTACATAAATAACAAAGGAAAGAATGTAAAATTACTATAAAAATGAATGTAAGGTTATAGAAAATATGTCCATCAAATTGACTTTGAAAATGTCAATATACATTATTTTCATAACGGGTTAAAACCTAAAAAATACCTTTATCATTATTACTTACTATTGACACATTAGCTAATTACCAAATTACATTAACACATAGAAATAATTTATGGATAATAAAACATGAATGGTTTTCTTTTCTTTACGTGAAACAATTTGTAGAGTGCTTATTATCACCTCAAGGTACAGAGTGGGGAAAATGGTTTTTTGTACAATTTTTAACCCTTCCATTAATACTACCTAAAAATTTCTTATGTTAGGTTTCCAGTTTTAGTTCTACAACAGTGTTAAGTAAACGTAGATTTAAAGTGTGTGAATGGTAATCACAGCAAAGTAATTAAACTGTAATTGATCAGCACGAAGGAAAAAATAGATCTCGAGAATATAGAAACTTCAATAAAACATTAATTTATACAATTTTTTTTACTTCAATAAAACATTAATTCTTATAAGGCTAAAATAATTAATAAAGAGCAAATTCTAAATTGACTACATTTTTACAAAACGATGAATAAAATATACAAAACGTTCAGTACAAATTATTTTAAGCTGGCTCTTAGTTTTATTTCATTTAAACATTTTTAAAAGATAACTTTCGTAAAATAAATTATATGTATAATACATTTCCTGACTAGTTTTTATTTCATGTATTAATTTCTAAATAATCATAGAGCTTTTATAAAAAAACTAAGAAACTGAATACTCTAAATTAGCAATTGAGGTGTATTGCCACACTGCATAAACAAAGTAAAAGAAGCTGCCGTATTTGTGAAAAACCAATGTGCAATAAGCATTCAGCACTGTTACTTATATATAAAAATCGTATTTCATGGAGAAAATTAAATTTAACAAAAATGATTTATTAAATATAATGCAATTAGCATTATATTTAATAAATCATTTTTTTAATTAATAATGATAGTTATTTATTGCAATCCTTTTGAAAACGTACATTTAGTTTTCTTTGTTCAGCAAATTATATGTGTGGATACCTATATAATTTGCTGAACAAAGAAAATTATATGTGTTAGTAATCACTGGGGTATTTGACTTTGCAGATACGTAAAAAAATTAAAAAAGTAAAATAAAATATTTTAACATATCTCTGTCCGTCATTATTACCAACTTCAATGCATTTAAAAACCGGTCAAGTGCTAGTGGGTCTCACGCAGGAATGGTTCCATAACACCAAAGGATATTAAAATTATAAATTTTTGTTTCTCAAAGACACTGAAAAACGAAGTAATTGCAGCAGTCGGTACTGAAAATATGCCATACTCAAAATCTACACAACATTTCTTACTCAAACCAATATTCATTGAAACTTTTTTTTTAATTCTACTACTTCAATTTTTTCAGAATTTTACACACGTTAGTTAAAAATTTAGAGCAGGGGTGACACTTTTTAAAACTTTATAAGTATAACTTAATAAGCGCATATCTCACCAACTATAGACTTACAATATAAAAGTTATTTTGTAACCTCACCCCTAATATTATTTTTTCATAATTCCACTAGTTTATTGCATAGTAATTCATAGAAAACACTCCAAACCATCCAAATTTCATCTATATATAGTGCCAACAGTGTCAGAGTGAAATGTCTGTGACACTAAAATGCCCTTTAGAAAGTCCCCAACAATTGATCGAACCAAAGATTGACGTCATTTAATTGAATAGAAAAAGTTATAGCAAAAACAATATAAAATCATTAAACAAAAGTCATCATTAACGGTAGTCGAGTCATCCAATTTTTCAATGTGGTGTGATAATATACATATATGCGCAGTGTAATATACTTTAAATTATATATTTATGATTCCAAATAATTTTGCAGTATTCGGACAACTGTATTGTTTTTAATACTGCTTACTGAATTTAAAAATTTTTAGTCATTTTTAGAATTATATCTAGTACCGGTAATAACATAGTTGTAATTTTCCCATGAAAAGTTTTTAATTAATTTAAGACACAAATTAAAATATTGCATTTTTTCCCTTATGTATATGGAGAGATGTAACAGTAAAATTGAAGTAAAGAAAATAGCAGAAATATGTGTAAATATTTCGCTTTGTTTGCTGGATCTAAAAATATGCCTAAACAGTAGAATGAGCCAGTCACGAACATTAAATGAAAATGAAGAATCTAACAAAAAACAAATGCAAAATTACCTTTGCCCCGATGAAGAATTTTTTCTGCTATTTCGCTCATTCTTGTCCTGTGCTGTAACGAGCTCCGCATCGACTGTAACTTCACACTTCCCATCGCTACTTCCGTGTCTCTTCCTTGACCCCGATGAAACTACATTGGCAATAATACGCTGCGGTGATACTCTCTCCTGTTTTACTTTAAAAGGCAACTCCAAGTTTCCATAACAAGGCAATTCTCGGATCTTCGGTGTCGACTCAAATTTTAAAGGTTGTAACAAGAGAATCTTGGGTAAATTTCTGATCTGTGCACGGGTCGTTATACCGGGACTAATCAGCACATTAGACCTCGTCAATCTTGGATACTTGTGCTTAAATAGCCTTTTACAAAGATAATTATTGATAAAACGTAATTGCCGTGACACAGAACTTAGGATACGCTGATCGAGCTTACTGTCAGGCATACTTAATCCCAATCTCTTTTGTTTTATAGCAGTCGTTAAACCCCCCAGCCAACCAGATTTTAATTCGCTTATACAGAATTCATTTGGCTCCACATCGTGAAAATTATTTGTGGGGTGTGATGCAACTAAAACTGGATCCACATAGGTAGCGTGCATTAGCAAGTGAAGACCGGGTGAATTTATGTTCTTCATGTTGAATCCCCCTGAATCAAAAACAGGCCACACAGTGTCGCGGCATAGTTGCTTGGTGGCATTTGGTAGTGTATCGACATCCCAATACGAGGAGTCGTCTCGCTTCCGCTTCTTTACTGTAAAAATAAAATATATGCAAAAATTAGTATGTGCAAAAACGTTCATATACATTTGAGGTACAGCAATCATGCTCAACTGTCTTTAAAATAATTTATATCAAGTAACGAAGAGCATTGAGGTACTTTCGCAAGGAATATAAATTTGTATTATAGTTTAGTTACAATATTAATGCAATTACATTTATCACAAACATCAGTCCCAATTACGAAAAAAGTTACAGTAATATCCAAAAGTTATTATGACAACAACCATAATAATTAATGGTATTCAAGAAAATGTTTTGTCTATTATAAAAAGGGTTGTGAATGTTATCACAGTAATCAACATTTTAAACATGACGAAGTGTAAAAAATATTCAATTGATTTTAAAGAAACTTTATTACTTTTAAGCAAAAACGAATCAAATGGAAGTTTCACGTAAATTGAAATGTTTTCGTCAGTTTATTAGTGTGTGCAAAAACAAAACTTGAAGTCACCTAACTGTTAAAAAACTGTAATAAACTATAAGTTTATTACATTTTTGTGTCCGTTAATAATTTTTTAACATTCATTAATTTAATTTTACATTAAAATTAAAAACATTTTTACATAAATACTTGATTATGACTACAAACGATTCTTGTATGGTGACATTCAAAATTTCTACGTAGAGTAAAACAAAAAAATGGCTGCTAAGCTGATTATTTAATTCTAAAACATGTTATTAAACTAAATAAAAACAATATCAGACTATAATATAACAGCCTTTATGTTTGAAAGTGGTTATTTAGGAATGAATATTATAGTTTTCTTTTCATGGGGCTTTCGCATATAATTAATTCACTCATATAATATTAAATTAAAATTGGTTTCTTACCCGGAATTTTAACCCTTATTGGTTGAATGTATTGCATAATAGGATTGTTAGTACTATATGCAATAAATAAGTGTTCATGAACAGTTTATTTTAATTTAAAATTATACTGAAATCTGAAACGAACATATTTAATGCGAACGTCAAAGACTGGAATGTATATAATCTTTTTATTTGTAAATATAATCTTTTTGCTTTAAAATTTGGAGTTCAAAAATTGGGTAATTCTGCGTTTATTTCATATTTTACTAATTTGGAAATTTCTGCGTAATTGCACACCATGCCTATTGACAAAGTTTATGTCCATGTATGATTCTATCAACACCACAACTATACTTATTATTAAATAACTGTGGCTGATATATAACAATTATTACAATTGTAAAAAAAACCATTAAAAATGAAAGTTTCATAATTTTTTTGTTATAGGTACTAAAGATCAAGTATTATAAACATACAAATTGTTTTTAAGATTATTCCTTGTTTGTTTTACACTAGTTGGCCTGTATGAATAATTTGCAAGTCATTGAATGGTAATATAGTGCGAAAATAAGTAAGTGGAAGGTATTTTATTTAGTTAAACGGTTTATATATAGTAAGCTCTTTCATTATTTTACTTATCATAAATTATTACTAATATGAACTTTCTAGCGCAATAAATATTAAATAATATCAAAAACAATTAAGTAAGGGGAAAAATATATAATATTAAGTTAAACAAATCGTCAATAGATGATGTCTACAGTATAAATACCTTTGAGAAATAATATGTAAAGAATTAAAAAATTTATTTTGAATTATTTGTTTATTTTTCATCATTAGCAGTGAAGGTAACCTTCAAAATGATAATTCAATCAATGGTTTTGATGAAATATTAAAGGAGATATGGCGTACCGACAAAGAAACACCTTTGAGAAATAATATATAGAGATTCGATAGAAATTCTACGTGAATACTTACGTGACTTAATAACTAAAAATTCTTGAAATTAGATTGATTTTAGATGATTAAGCATAAAATTTATCAATTGTTTATTGATCTTCCGAACTACCATAACAATAATTTGTTTTTATTGGACATAAATACTTTGAATACAGATATACACAATGTGAATGCAAATGTTTTTAATTTACAAATTTGGTTTTTAATATCTTGTTTAATTTGCTTAATAGAAGTGAATTCAGTCTAATTAACTAATATTTCTTTTTTTCGTAATTCAAGCTATGGAAACAGAATTAAAATATAAATGAGAATTAAAAATATAAATCAGAATCAAAATATAATAAATGCTTAATTTATTTATTTAATACTGAAATTCATACATAGCAAAAAATTTTATTATATCCCTATATTTTTCAATGCCGCAGGTGAAAAATAAAAGCTCTCAAACCTGGGTCAGTAACTATATATTGAGTATACTCAAGTTAAAAGAAACAGGAAAAAGAGGCGAAATAATTATAATTCACTATCTCCCGTGTACGTGAATTAAACAACTTTTTGACCTCGCTAAGATAGTATTTGGCATCAAGAGAATTGTTGATAACACAGGTTAGCTCCACTTACAACAAATCAACAAGTTATACAAAATATAAATGACAACAATATTGCAATATCGGGCGCACGGCGAAGAATAATTTCTGGAAAAAACTAAGTCCGCTCTACTATATAAAGTATGAAGGAAACTAAAAAAAAACATTATTCAGAATTTAGTATCTATTTATGCAAAGTGAAAACCGGACATAACAACGAATAACAGTAAAAAAACACATCAGGTGCAAGTTTCAACAAAAAACACATCACGTGCAAGTTGTAACCTCTTGTCAAAACAATGGTTAAAGGAGTTTTCAAAGAATTCATGTCAGTGGTGAACGATCATATCACCAATTTGAATAGAATTTTCATTGCCCCACAAATTGGCCGTTGACCATGACTTTGAGACTATGCTTCCCTGGTTGATTCATATACTATAAAAACATGTTCTTATATATTCACAACTATAAAAACATGTTCTTTCAATAGATAACATAAATATAGAAAAATTAGCTGATGATGCAACTATATAAAAATGAAACTATTCTCCACCTTTTTTGAAGTTCAAAAGCTTTATTGACTACTGTAGCCCTGATATCAGTATTTCAAAAATCAGGTTACAGTGATAGTATTTAAAAAAGGCGCATGATTTAAATGTCACTCAAACCGAACTACTACCCCTAGATATAAACAATTGCATATTTAATAATCTTGTCAAATCTTGAAGAGTGCAAATTGTAACATTTGTTTCACAATGGAAATTCAAGAACAAAATATGTAGACTATTTTAACAGTTATTTTATATCATTTTAAATTACATCATAAAATGAGGGACTCTCCTTATTTTTATAGTAAAAATTTACCCTTTTGTCAAACTTCATTGGACTTTTAGAATGACTTCAATACCCAGCATTAGTATAAGTCTTTTTAAATATAATCTAAAAAAAATTAATTCTGCCTGACCTTTTTTGAGTAATTCCAGCGCTACATCTGTGAAAGCATTTAGTAAAGTTAGCATTGTACAGGCCAACTAAGTTATACAACTTTTTTTTGCCACCATTTTGTTTATGCGGCAAACTTGAAGTTATTTGGTGATAATATTTCATGTAGACTCGTAAAATTTGTTATGGAGCCCTTCTCGCTTGATCCAACGTGCTTAAATAATCAGAACGCTTTACACAAAACTGTTGCGGAAAATCTGAGATTTATAATTGTAAAGAAGTGGAAGGTATTTCGGTGTTATATACAGGTATACAGGTGTTGCAGAAAAACTGAGAATATTGCAACCAATTATGGGTAGAAACCACTTATCTTTGCAAATAATAATATCTTATTGGTGAATAAATATGAACAGCATGGCATTGTCACAGACAACCCAGATTTTCATTGACAAATCATAATGAGTGAAAAAGCCCATTTCGACCTCAGTGGATTTGTTAATAAAGAAAATTCTCCCTATTGGGACGAAGAATAGCGTTCATTGATTCACAGACAACCATTGCATCCATGTCAAGTCACGGTTTGATGTGGAATTTGGTCAGAAGATGTAATTGGACCCTACTTCTTTGAAGATGCTACAGGTGTTACTATAACAGTGAATGGCCATCGCTACCGTGTCACCATGAGTGATTAACAATTTTTTGTTACATCAAATGGATCAGTTTGGCTTAGAAAGCGTGTGGTTTCAACAAGACGGAGCCACATGTCCCACAGCAAGAGACACAATCGAAACATTGAGATGTATGTTTCTAGGTCAATTAATTTCAAGAATTGGTCACATTGATTGGCCTCCGAGATCATCGGATTTAACAGTTCCTGGCTTTTATCTTTGGGGTTATCTAAAAGAATGTGTTATGCTAACAAGCCGAAAAATTTTCAAGTCAAAACAGAATATCCGCGACGCTATTGTGGGTTAACGCCGGAAGGATGCGAAAATGTGATGAAAAAGACAATTGTTACACTGCGAAAGGTGGTAATTTGACAGATGTTATATTCGTAACTACCGAGTCTAATAAAGTATTTTTGGAAGAATATCTAAAATTTTTATTTGCAAGCAAATAGCCACCTGTATATTACATAAATTTTACGTATATTCCGTTGCAGCAACTTCTTATGATAGGAGTTTTCTCAAGCCTTTATTTCTGAAATATCTATTTAAAACCTTAATTGATGAATTACTAGGCATAAGTTGTAAATATATCTTTAATTTCATTTGAAGCTAAATATGCCCTAAACCACTGGTTTCTTCGTCAACAACTTTTTCCTTATTGTATTACAAATTAATACCACACTGTGTCCAACAGTGCATTTAACAAAAAAAACTATTATGTTCAATGTTTCCTGTTCGGTTCAAGGCTACCAATCATTCAGTCTACTCTTGTGGGTAAACAATTCTTATGAATCATTTGTCATTATTTTTTATAATCTCTTTAAAATTTGCCATAGATCTGGAACATTTTAAGAGAAATGAAAAAAATAACAAGAAAACTGAATTTCCTTTTAATGTTGGGACATATTAAACACAATCAATATGAGACACACATATTTATGAGACACGTTGAAGTACAAGTGTGCCCCCTTTGATGTGATGACGCTGACAACTTTCACTGGTTACCATACTCTAAAGAACTAAATAATCTATAACAATGTGGCCATGGCATTTCCGGACTTCACAAGCATAAATCCCAAACAGATAATTATAGAAAATTAAAAAAACCTACACTTCGAGCCTGATGCAAAATTTGGTTTTAAAAAACACATACACCACCGGCTAAAAATATCAAACCACTAACCGAATGAGTAATATTAGATTATTAAAGATATCTGTATCATGTCTTTAAAATACTGTCGTACATTTTGTTTGTGCCTGATGCAAAATTTAGTCTCAAAAAACACGTACACCACCGGTCAAAAACTTCAAACCACTAACCGAATGAGTAATATTAGATTATTAAAGGTATCTGTATCATGTTTTAAAATTACTGTCGTACATTTTGTTTGTGCCTGATGCAAAATTTAGTCTCAAAAAACACGTACACCACCGGTCAAAAACTTCAAACCACTAACCGAATGAGTAATATTAGATTATTAAAGGTATTATCTATATCATGTTTTCAAAATACTGTCATACAACATTACTATTATACTCACTACAATTACACTTACAATTTACACTTAACCTACATCAATTATATACCTTCTGGGTAGCATTAAGTATCTATGTACGGATCATTTGTCTGGCGTAATGAAGTAAAAGTGTATCTATCAGACTGTTGCGTAAAGCTTGTAGGTTAGATCAAACACAACTGATGTGGAGTTTTTTCAGACTCATTTTATTCATAAAACAATGCAATGATTACTAAATGTTATTATAATATGAATTATAAAATAATTATTTCAAGACAATTAACAATCGGAAGAAGTATTGTTATAGACAAACTGAAAATATTTCTTTATATCCTATGATTATTACTTCTGCCGATTAGGTGCAAAAACAAACGTAGTATGTTTGTTTTGATGTCACACGCGACAGGGCAACATACAAATGGTTGTGTAAAAAAAAGACGAATGAGATATTGAGATATATACATATATACATATATACATATACATATATACATATACATATATACATATATACATATACATATATACATACATATATATATATATATATAGCCCCAGTAACTACACTTATAATTTTTTAGTTATATGGTAATAATAGCGTATGAAAGTAACAAGTGCATGTGATTCGTTTTTTACATCGATAACAAATAAAATGAAATGTATCTGAGCTATAACTCATTACTTTATATCTATAAAACTATCTACTAATTAACATACA
This sequence comes from Druceiella hillmani, assembly GCA_039881145.1. NCBI lineage: Eukaryota > Metazoa > Arthropoda > Insecta > Lepidoptera > Hepialidae > Druceiella > Druceiella hillmani. The sequence continues at coordinate 1,006,723 of JAYKKI010000072.1, read as the reverse complement.
GTTACTCATTAGTACTGTAACTCGTTACTTTATATCTATAGAACTATCTACTAATTAACATACAGTAACATCAATTACGTTTGTAAAGTGCTCTTAATTTTCTGGTTAAAATGCAATAAACACCTATTTTAAGCATTAAAATGTAATAAAGTTATATTATATTTTAATGTTATCTTTTAACATAAAGGTGACGAACCAAAGCATAGTAAAAATATTGTTTACTATATTTAGAAATATACTAATAAATACTAATTCTACAGACACTATTTTGATTGCAGTATGCAATATATTTTCGTTTTAAAAAATTAAAATTTTGTAAATAGCTTAATAGGAATATAGTGTACCATTAAATGTTTATAAATGCCTGTACCCACCCTCGTAGTGTGTGTTCGTGACAGGTTTTTCTTTTTTTTAGTTCAGGACAATGTCAAAGTATTAGTAAAATAAATGCCTTTGATCTCAATAAAAAGTCTGATTAATATAATGAGACTATTTAAATTTTTATTAAGAGAGCAATCACTATTCTTTCACTTTTTTTGAGTTTTCTTCTAAAGTACCTAAAATATTTGTTTTAGAAAATGTACAAATTAAAACGCAGTCAAGGTGCTACTGTATTTTAAATGCCAGTGATGCAGTTTCCAGAAATGCAGTTTCCGTAGTGAAATTCAATTTACTGTTTATGGAATTTTCTAACAAATTTTAATCACTGCAATAAAAGGAAAAATAAATTTTGCAGAGATGGTATATTGCCATTTTCCACCAATTCGCTGAGATTGACAGGTCTACTCGTTAAAGAAATGGTATTGCAATTTCTTTTTTGTTAAAGTCAATTCATCATTGCTTCATTTCGCGACACAATTATGGATACACTTTTCTAAGATGTCGCCACGGTTAACTGGTTAAAAATGGTGTGTCAAATAAAAACATTGATATAAGAACAGTAAAGCCACTATTTAAATATTTTGTTTTTATATTTATGTTTAAGGTATTTAAATAAAATTTGTGAGTAGTTATAGCTTAAGAAGAATATTTTGTAAAAAACCTGAAAGTACCGAATAAATTAGAATGCCGAGTGCCGTAAGTGTTTATTGGATGCAGAATTAGGCTTTCTGAAAAAGATGTTAAACATCATTCGCAAAATCAGGATTCAGTTTCTGACAACAATAACGAGGTTATCACTGAATGATCTGCACATGACAGTTCACGCTCCCAACATAGAATAGCATGTGTATGGAATGTTAAAGATCAGATATCAATAATTTTAATGATTGTATGTCTGATGTGACATTGGGAAATTTGAATATGAAAGAGGAAATGTTTTAATTCTCTATGAGGGAACAGCGCAGTTCACAAATGTTTATTACATAGCTGTAATAGATGGGTAAATCAGCTGCCAAATCAAGACAAATATGACCATATTCAAATTTTAGATATTTATCTTTTACCTTTGCACATAACTTCTTGTCATATGCATCTCATATCATTCTATGGAGAAATGCTGGTCAACGAACCATTTACTGTGTAATAACATATGTATGGATAGTTCTTTGTAAAAGTCGTATATGTCCCCACTTTTAGAAGATAATTTTTGTATAAAGCTATATAGGTGTGTTTTATCATATCTTTCAAATAACAAATAGACCAACTCCTAGTTGAACACTCCTCGCACAAAAAATACCAGTGAACGATTAATGAAAAAAAAAATGTAACATTTTCTAAGTACATATCACTAAATTAGTGATGGAAGAACATATCCTATAAAAATGGGATGCCTTACTAAACATAATAAACTAGTTAAAGAGAACTTTATAATTTCAATGTTAATCACATTCATTTTCTGACATATCAAAGCTATATACCGAAGAGCAATTCTAATAAGTATTCAAAGCATGCGCTCACTGTAAGTAGAATCTATAGACAGAAAAAAGCGAAATGAAAATGACTGAAACAATCAAATTTAAAGTTTATATTAAATTAATCAACTTCAAGTTTAACCACCACTTTAAGATACCATGACAAAACATAGAAAGAAAAAAGCGAAACGAAATTGACAGAAACCAAAAAATGTAAAATTTACATCAAATTAATCATCTTCAAGTTTAACTACCACTTTAAGATACCATGACAGAACATAGAAAGAAAAAAGCTAAACGAAAATGACAGAAACCAAAAAATTTAAAATTTATATCAAATTAATCATCTTCAAGTTTAACCACCACTTTAAGATACCATGACAAAACATAGAAAGAAAAAAGCGAAACGAAAATGACAGAAACCAAAAAATGTAAAATTTATATCAAATTAATCATCTTCAAGTTTAATCACCACTTTAAGATACCATGACAGAACATAGAAAGAAGAAGCGAAACGAAAATGACTGAAACCAAAAAATGTAAAGTTTATATCAAATTAATCAACTTCAAGTTTAACCACCACTTTAAGATACCATGACAAAACATAGAAAGAAAAAAGCGAAACGAAAATGACTGAAACCAAAAAATGTAAAGTTTATATCAAATTAATCAATTTCAAGTTTAATCACCACTTTAAGATACCATGACAATACAGAAAGAAAAAGCGAAACAAAAATAACTGAAACCAAAAAAATATAAAGTTTATATCAAATTAATCAACTTCAAGTTTAACCACCACTTTAAGTTACCATGAAAAAACATAGAAAGAAAAAAGCGAAACGAAAATGACTGAAACCAAAAAATGTAAAGTTTATATCAAATTAATCAACTTCAAGTTCAACCACCGCTTTAAGATACCATGACAATACACCTGTATAGGACATGACTTTAACTTAGGAATATAGAAAGCAGAATATAAAAGTATTATAGAGGAGCTTAAAGAAATAGCTCTGTAACAGGTTGAAAAAAAATCTATTTTTTTTATAATTAAAATACACACGTTCAAGAATATATGCATAAAATATTACGTTTAAATTTGAAGAAATCAGTAAGTTATGACGATATAAGAAGGAGCGTGCAAAGCAATTATACTAGGGCACATCTGCAGAGCGCTCCAACCAAGCCATCCATCGTATTGAAGGAATACCATACTCAAAATTCAATAGTTTATTGTAATTAAAAAGATAAAATTTATATTTAGTTAATAGAAATAGGTACATGCAAATTTAGTCATAAAAAACTTTAATATGACAAAACATTAATTTGAATTTGTTTGTGATTATTTTTCTAAAAATCCTGATAATATCCATAACATGTACAATGCTATTTTGACGACATTGAACCACAAAACTTCGACATCAGGAAATCCTCACCATTATTTGTGCTAGAAGGCGTATGGCAATGATAAGTGGGAACTTTAGATAATGTAAATGTAATAAAGTAAGGTAACATATGAAAGTATATTTGAAACTTCAATTGCATTTTTGAAAATTCATCAATCAAAAACAATCATTGCAGTGGCTATCGTTAAGCATAGCTAGTGTTTTTTTAACATTATGGGACAAATATTTACATATAAAAAACAAAAACAGCTACGCTTAATAATAGTAACACTTCCCTTCTTCAAAAAATACTCAGTTTTTAGTTTTAGATGAACAAGATTCGAGATGTCAAGTCTGCCATAAGAATATATTTTTTTTGAGGGATTTTTTAACATATCATTTTTCTTAAATGTAAATTGGTTCAAAACTAATTCATAATATTAACAATAATATGTCCTGTATGATCCTCTTGTATTTTATGATGTCTACCAAAAATAATATAGAAATATATCATTTTTGCTATCACAGTGATTGACACAAAAAAATTTCATCAAATGGAAAGCAAATTCGGCAAGAAATAACCTTCAAAATGGTTCTAAGTACTTGAAAACTAATGCAGTATATCACAAAGGCACATACTTATACAGAGATTAAGAAGGTCGATGCAAAGTTGAAATTGGCTGGTAGCCTGGACCATTTAAAACATTTTGAGCTATACATGTCTTAGCCGAAGTCTGAATAGTTTTTTTTTACAAAATTAAAACAGTTTGTTACTAATAGTGTCCCAGTAAAAGCTAATATGTCAAGATTTAAAAAAAAAACCTTAAAATAGCAATAAAAAAATATTCAGACTTCAGCTAAGACATGTATAGCTCAAAATGTTTTAAATATTCTAAGCTATTAGCCACATTCAATTTTGCATCAAGTTTCCAAATACCTGTTTATTCCGACTAACATATGGGACAAAACTGTACATAAAAACAAACCTTACACTTCAAAACTTGTAGAACACTCCAAGACTAGTATCAACACAACAAGCCACATGTTCCTTTTATCTATTTTAACCTTCCAACAATGGGAAATTTGCAAAAATAAATACGAGTCGACACTGGACATTCTCCAAATCAACACAAAACAATCAGTCTTATTTGATTGTATTCTAAATTGTGTTAAGTTTTTAAATACTGCTGCTTTGGAAGAAAAAACAGAAAACTTGTGTTCTAGAGTTTAACCGGGCAACATTAGATGGCTAAACGTTTGCCAACTTTTCTAATTCAAACTGACCCCATATAAAAATAATACGTACAAATGTTTCCATGAAGCTCATCAGCCTGTACCAAAATATATAGAAGGACCAATTAACTATAAGTAATTCATACCAAAAATGTATACCAAATATACAACATATTTGATACACAATTTTTTATATTCAGTGATGTCAAAACTGGTTTTATTACAGATATCATTATTTACAAGTTGCTGGAAATGCGTTAGAGAACAAAAGAACTTGAGTAAGAGTACTTCAATTACAATAACACTAATAAAAAATTACTTGGCAATGGTCATTCAATCTTAGTTAACACTGGTGTAGGATAGTTTGGAACTTTTTGAATATTTACACCAATATAGAACAAAGGCCTGCGGAGTAATGGGAAAAAAGCCAACTAAACATATTCTAGTGGGAACACATCAAGGAAATGTTCCTCTTTAGTGCTGGTGTGCATCCAGTTTCTAGTTTGTTGCATTTAAAAAACCATGTCCAAATATATGTTCGAATTACATCCTCATGCTAAATATTTACAAGAAATAACTCAATTTGACTCAAATGGACAGACATTAGAGGTTATATTATGAGTGTCTTGATTTCCCCTTCGTTACTTAGCAATGAAAATGTAAATACTAGTTCGAATCCGTCCTGTAACTTTAGTTTTTTCACTTCCATAGGTTATTAGCAACTTGGCCCAACTTTGGACGGGTAGGTTATGGAAAGGAAAATTCTCAAATGTATGGATTTTTTCAAAATTTATCTGTATTCATTTCTATATATCGGCCAATTTACACAAAACCTACATCAATTATATATACCTTTGGTGTAGCATTAAGTATCTATGTACGGATCATTTGTCAGACGTAATGAAGTAATAAGTATATCTATCGGACTGTCGCATAGAGCTTGTAAGGTAGATGAAAACACAACTAATGGTGGAGTTTTTTTCTGACTCTTCTTATTATTTTTATAAATTAACATAACGATTATTAAATGTTAACTCTAATTTTAGTGAAATGTATTATAATGCGAATTATAAAATAATTATTTCAAGAGTATTAACAATCAAAAGATATATCTTTATTGCCAATACTAAAATATTTCTTTATATAGAACATTTATTGCTTCCGCCAGATTATTCCGCTAAATTTTTTTTAACCAAACAACACAGTCACAGAAAATACAAAACAAATATGCAACCTCTAATGATTATGCAGCCCATACCAGATTTACGCAGCCCATAGCAGATTTACGCAGCCCATACCTGTCCTTTTATATATTATTTTAACTTTAAATGCTAGCCGCTAAAAAAAATTACAGACAACACTGTCGTACAAAACAAACATGTGATCTCCGATGTTCAAAAGATTTACGCTGCCCCTACCTATCAAGGGTTTCAGATGTCAGGATTTTTTCCAACTTACTCAACTTTTTTTATCATAGTTCGGTCAAATTACACAAAAGTTTCATAAATTATGCACCTAAACCTTCCTCGTGACAATGTTTTTTCCATCACTTCATCCTTTACTTTACAGAAGTAAACAACCACTGCGCAAACTGCATATTAGTTTGAGATTAGTGAGAGTGTACCAAAGTATGCCAAAGCTAAATACAGCAATAAAACAAATTCTCATATGCCCTTACCACTGGGCTGGAGTGTACCGAAAAAGCATACCCCAGCAAAATATATCCTAGCATGTATTCCACCTACACAGAGTCACCAAAGTTTCTAATTTTCTAATGACTATATATATAACACTGCAGAAGATTGTCACAGGAGTATGTGTGTGCACATAAGGGCAAAAAAAAGACTAAATATGTGAGATGCGAGCCTTTAAATAACATCTTGGTTTAAAAAATGTCAAGGTATCGCATTATTTTTTTTAATTATCCATTGCTATTTATTTCCTCTAATTTTTTAGTATGTCACCATTTCCCGAGAATTATTATATAGTATTTATTTAAATAATTTTAAATTTATTGGTTGTCTCCTATGATGTTACCCATGGCTTCATTGGTGTAAAATTTCATTTATGACCAAATTGATACACTTTATGTGGTATTTTGCAGGTGGTATACATAACTTAAGTATATTTTAAGCTAGAAACAAAGACAGTGGGGGTAACCTAGGGGTTAACAGTGGGGAAGAGCTAGGGGAATAATGGGCAATTCTTGCGGACTAAGACCGATCTATGAATGAAAGTCGATGATTGCATTTATAGCGCAAGACATTTTTAAAAATAATATTCGTTAGGATCGATAATTTTATTGCTTATATAAAAAAGTAGCAGCAGACTCTTCTAGCAGAACCCTAAATTTTGTTTTTTTCTTTATGAAACTGTGTTTTGTCCTGATGAATATGATCAGATATATTTGTCCATAATTGTATACAGAGTTCATTGCATAAGGAGCTATTAAGTACCAAAGAAATAAAAACACATCTTAAGATAGTTGTCGTGTGACAGTAAGACCCAAAAATTAACATAAAATTTTTTATTGAAAATTATTTTTTTATCCAATATAACATCACTTTAAGACTTTGGAAAAAATTTCTGAGTTTTTTAAATAAAATTAAAAGTGAGGTGAAATTACTACATTTGTATGTATCTGCAATGATGGTTGTACAATTTTTAAGATCGATTTTCATCAAAAGTAAACGGTAAATATTTTTTTTTTTAAAATGTTAATATAACATTATTTTAAATTTTACAAATTGCACACTTTTTGATAGTGATTTCTATCAAAACTAAACGGTAAATTAAAATAAGTTAAATATTTATAGTTTGAATAATATATATATAAATTCAGCAAATTTTATCGACAACACGTTTTACATGATAACTACCTTAACTAATATTTATAATAGTAGCCATTTATTTATTTGTCTCTAACACCTCAACTACTCAATTGCTCTCCATCAAATTTTACGTAGATGCAGTCCATATCATAGAGATACATAGGATAATTTTTATCACGGAATTAAATTTAATTATTGTTTTGGTAATTAAAAAAAATCACTCAGATATAGAGATTAGAGTGTGGTTATAAGCATGTATGTATAGCAAAAGGTTAAAACTAATTTAGAATATTAATTTATTCAGATTGTTGAGTTGATGAAATTGCTTACCGAAACAACAACAATTAGCAGAGAATTCTCACGGCCACTTAAAAATGGTTTTTTCTTATTCTGTAAGTATCATGTGTTTTCCACGATTAAAATTATCTTATGTAAGAACAGCTCATCCCTTATTAAATAACAAACAAACAAAACACTTTCACAATAATTATATTAGGATTTATTTCTCATGATTAGGTTCTATTAATAGCACATTTGACATTTTTTGTATATATATGTCATAAAAAAGTGAAAATAAAACAAATTCCAAACCATTTTTTTTACAACTCATGCCACACATCTCCGCCATTACAAAAATCTCTTAGTATTTTAAGATCAACAAACAATAAAACAAACCATTTCATAAACATGCAAAAAATCTATAAAAGAAAATTCTATATTGTTAGCTCCCCCAAAAATTATTTACTGAAATGCAGAGGTTCCTAGAGTCACTAAAATTGCTTTTAAACTTTCTTTCCTTATTTAAGTACAGACTGTATGATTATAAAAGCCAAGACCCAATCCAACAATACATAGAGAAAGATTTCAAGAGTAGACACAGCCTTTATAAGAAAAGTGATGAGTAGTTAATTAAAGACATAAATACCAAAATTCTATATCTTGTATTGAATCTCTCTACTACACACGAGGTGTGTTTCCAAGGCTGCTGTACGAGACTGTGAAGAAGTGTTTCGAAGAAATTAACCACCTATCTTACAGCCCAGACTTAGCCCCTTGTGACTACTTTTTATTCCCCAATTTAAAAAAAACCTTTGTGGAAAGCGATTTTCCGACGATGAAGAGCTCAAGGCGGCGATAAATGATCATTTTTTAGACAAGGGAGAAAGCAATTTTTTACAGGGGATTAAAAAGCTAGTTTCAAGATCTGTTAAGTGTATTGATGTATTGGGGGATTATATTGAGAAATAAAAAATGTTTTAAAAATTTGTGTGTTTTTCTTCATGTCGATACCGAGAATACAATGAATGCCCCTCGTACAAATTTATGTTGTATTTTGAAATAATGTGATTGTGAACAGATAGATGAAAACAATGTATGTTACTATGTACATGTAAACCAATTTGCCAGCAGTTATATAATGTCGGAGTGAAGAAAGATCATTATTTTATTACAAATCAAGATTAAACAGAACATGGTTAAATAGGCGAAGTGAAATAATAGAAAAGGTGTTAAGAATGGTAACCTATATGCTTATGGGAATATGTTGTTTTTTTTTAATGTCACAGGAGGAAAACGAGGCGTTATAGAAATTGGCTCTTTTTTACTGCACTACTTTATAAAAAAATCAACAGATATGTTTTTGTATTTTATATTCTACTCTGATAATTTCTGGAATCAAAATAAAAATACATTCAAGTAACTTACTGTACAAGTGAGTTAAAAAAATATACACAGTATAACTCATGCCGGTGCATAAATGGGGCTGTTGTAACAGAAACGCAATAACATTTTAAAGAAGCTGACATTTTTTAGAAAACAAAAAATCAAACAATTCAGTGATTAACAATCAGGACAGGGTAAAAAACAAAATACAATTTGTAATTATAATCTAAATTAAAAAAAGAGCTATCTTTTTAATATATCGAGAATTGTTAATAACAAATAAAAATAATAATAAAAATCTAATGAAATACGTAATAATTTTTAGAAAGGATTACAAACAATTTTTATTTACAAAAAGCTTTTTAAATGTACCATTGTCTAAAGGAATTAAAACAAAACTTTTAACAACCAACATTGGTGGCATTCCTTCTATTATCAAAGTGAATTGTCTTTTTCATACTTTATAAATTTTATAGGGTTTTTTGACGACCTATGAATTTCATAGATTAGTATATTAAATCCATTTGTAAAAGGCCATACTTTATTTCACAGTCTTAGTTCTTATGGAATAGCATTTATAAACTATTATAAAAAATAATATGACATCATAAAAAATACAAAATTTTTCATTTATTTAATTAAAAAATCTTTTTAAAGGGCTTACATTTTTCACTTTCTTTATATAAGGATGTCATTTTTGTTCTTGCAACACCACTTATATGGATGTTTGCCATTCTCCTTTCTCATTAACCACCATATCCAAAATGAATCGCAGTTTAAAGGAGAAACAAATTGAAAGAACAGAGATTCTGCAAAAATGTCATCGTGGAAGGCCAAAAGACTTCTGATGAAGAGTAATAGTGTGAAACGTCAGAAACGAGAAAAGAAGAACATGCCATAAAGCTGAAGACATAGTTTTTATTAATAAAGCCATTAAAAAATTGGGTACAAGTCTGGTTTAGTGAAAATGCAGATTTCCCGCATTTTTTGGTTTTAAATGAAAAAATATACATAAAAAACGAAAAATTTTAAATATTAAGCTCGGACTTGCTTATTTCATTATAAAAAATTTATTTGAAATATGCACTTTCTTTGGGTGAAACACCAGTCAGTTGGTTTTCAAACATAAATTTCATAACCTCTCTTTACATGATCTTTGCGCATTTTCATATTTTTATTTTTTGGATTGTTTTTTTGTTTTTATATCAATTCCTTTTACTGATACTAAAAAAGCCACTTAAGTCGAAAATTTATAACTTAAACTTCCCTGGAAAACTGCATTTTTGTATGGGAACTTTTTTCAAATCACTTTTTTAAATAAAATAATCATGACCGAACCATAAAATGGGCAAGTACTTAATTTTTTACCTATATTCTTTCGTTTAAACTAAATAAGTAAAATTCTCATTATCGCTAAACCAGACTTGTTCCAAAAATTGATTTCAGTCAGAATAATAAAAATGTTCAATATTTGTTTACCAAAGTTAGTATCACAAATTTTTTTAGTTATTGTAAATATATAATTTACTTTTTCATTTTGCAAATGTCAATGATAACTTTATTAATTCTATTTTTCAAGGCAGTGTGAAACTTAAAGTTCCTACAATGCTTGTCGAAGTTTGTTTATGTTTTTCATTTTTAAAAACTTTTTTATCTCCATCACACTTCTTTTAAATAGGTTTTTGTTTACTTCATAAAGACAGTACTGTTTGTTTATTTTATTATATAAAAATATATCATCATATTTAGTTTCATATTATCATTACACTAGTTGAAGTACTAATAAAATGTAACTTTTAAGACTAACAGTAACTGTAAGTTACTTGATAATGAAAAACCCTAGTGAGTTTTTTTATACCTAGCCTAACCTAACCTAACAGTATTTCTAAAGCATTGCAGAAATTTTCTTTAATTAGAAAAATTCCAACTTTTGACTTATACCATTCTAAGAAGTTACTTTGATAATAAAGTATCGTGACGTGAGGAATGTCAAGTGAATAATTTTAAAAACTAACAAGTTTCATTTTTTTTTATACAAATCTATTAAATTACTTCATTTGATAATAGTAATTAATGTAATAATGGACAATATATGCAGAAAAAGTCGAAGGCATTATCTAAGATGGTAAAATTTTTTTGAGTGTTTGCTGGCACAAACAAAAGTCCAAGACGAAAACCAAACAACCCAGAGAGAGTATTTGCTTGTCTTTCTGAAATTGTTATGACAATATAAACTCTGAGAAAAGTAAATAAATCAAGTCCAAAGAATTTAAATGTGGCAGAACTTGACACATACTTGAATAACTACTGTTTATCATAATAAATTTATACTTGGTGGACAGCAAGCAGAAATCAATGTCCACATCAAATTAGTTTTCAAATTAAAATTACCCGGATTTTTAAAAGTAAAATAAGAGTAACAACTAGAAACAAGACCAACAAGTAACAACTTAAAAAAACAAGTAAACAAAACTCACTCCACACGTGTGCAAAACAAACGGCCCTCTGACTTTGACACTTGTAACTTCTAAAAATAATGTTACCAGAATGAACTCAGCACAATCTATTAATATTTCCTGTCTTGTGAAAAATTAAAAGAATAATTTGATGCACTACACTAGTATTATAAAGAAGTAATCTCATAAATGACAACTCATGAATGTCATAATATCATGATTTGGATACAAGATCTTATGATTTGATATATTAATATTATAAATGAATAAATTCTTAAAATTATTTCACTTTTATCTACATTTTAACTTTCATCATTAAAAAACAAATTAGATTAAATAAATTGTTTACTTTTATATTACTCAGAGGCTAGAAAAGAAACAAGTTTATTTTATTATAAATGGATCTTGCCGATCTCTTTTCACGAATTTTAATATAATTTCCGTATAATACAATCAAGTTGCTTTTAAAATCTAAGACGAACATAAGATTCCTTTATCAGTAACGAAAATGCAAGTGATCTACAATCCCATCAACGTTGCATAATATTTCACCACATAATGTGTCACCCAATTCTCGCAATTCGCAAAGCAAAAGTGCACTCGCAACCATCTCAGGGTCAAAGTGATTAAGTTGCACCAGATAAGTTGTGCGAGCAAAAAGAAACTACTTACATAGTTTATTTAATGTGCCTTGTATTAATTCTAGTATAGTATTAACAATATAGATTTCTTGTTCTAAATTATTACCCGCTTTACAGTATAATTACACCATAAGAGGTATATCTTGTAATACAATTTTGTTTCGGCAGTGGATTCGAAGTGTTAATATAATTTGACAATGGAGGGGGGGGGGGTGTCTTCTACTAGTTGTCTATTATATTTTAATGAACATGTAGTGCCTGATTTGTCATTGGAACTATTTAAGTGATTTAGTAGATGGACAAAATAAAAAATGGACAAATTTTAAATTCATACTAAAGTTTCTTAAGACAAAAAGAAATATAACCAGGACGTTTTAACTCATGGCATTACAAATTTTTAAGACAGCTTTTAAATTTAATTTCACTATTTTTAGCAACTCTCAATTAAGCTTAATTTTATTGTATATTGATATAATGAATATAAAGTAAAAGTATTTTTTAAATTACAAAGTTATATATGTCTTATTTTTAGCTACAAAAAGTATGTTACCACCCGAGTACACAAAATCAACGACTTTGATTTTACATTTGTATCACAAAACACATGAAAAATATATTTTACCTGTTTCTTGTGAATTGCACGTAAAGTGTGACTATCAAAAAATGCTGCTTTTTCTCCTTCAGTACTGACTTAATTTAGTTTGTTATTTTTGGCATTTTGAATTTAAATTTGACGTTTGCACTATCTTGACCTGCTTTTTTTATGTCGGTTACGGCTTCCGTGAGCAATAAGAGGTGTTGTATATGGTTCTATACCCCTTCAACACACCCAATACTTAAGCAATCCCACTAACTTACAGTAGCTGGAGCTATGAATGGAAATGTGGTAATAAATAACTTGTTCATTGATTTAAATAATATATATCGGCCCCAAGCATATTAAACGTGTTAACATATATTATCAATGTGGAAAGACTTCCGAACACTTGGGTACCATGAGGTGGGTCGTCACGGGACCCTAAAGCAAGGGTAGCTAAAGCAATACCCAATTGGTAGCACATAATATTCGTTTGTTATATTTTTATGTGCCGTTTTGTGTATTCTTTGAGTGTAGTAGAGCCGTGCATTAACTAATTATTTATCGTCATTTCTATAAGAAGAAATCTCTGATCAAATATGGCAGGATAATCATAAAAATCTATATCTAATACATGAAAAATATGTAAATTAACTTTAAGCAGTGAAATACTGATTCGCTTACACTATTGTATGTGAGCTAATATGAAACTATGCAGCCAAATACAAAATTATAAACATATGGTTGAGGACGAAATTAAGCAATGAAATATTTTTTAAGGCAATAAATTTGTGATGGCAATTTTTTATTTGCTAACATTGTATGAGCTAGTCAGTATTATTAGTTAAGAATCATACATTCGTTTGGTCATAATTTTTGAAAACACAACCACATAGAATATTACAACTGGATTTACTTAATTGTTATGGTAAAATACAACAACTATAACCGTGTAACTATAGTGTATATAACTGTGGAACCAACTATATGACTATGTAACATTTCCTGTGAAATATTTGGATCCATGATTGAATACCATCAATGCCAGACGCTTTATTTTCAAAAATAACTTGTCTAAATTTGTATAGCCGGTGAAACTCCGGAGGATATAAAATATAATTCTATCCGTCTATACTCTATAGACATATCAAACATATTAAAACCATGCATTACCACAGCCATTCATCATAAAAAATAACAAAAGCAATAAAAATTCTATATAATAATTATATTAAGTAAAACACATCATTAGCAACATTTTATATGGACACGTATCTCAAGAAAATTTATTACATATATAGGGGAGAGTCTAAATTTTATTTTTAAAGGAGAAATTGGATACAACATTTATATACATTGTATAATTGGATACAACATCTATATAAATTGATTGGCTAACGTATTCTCTTTATATAGCAGTCCATCTTGTATATTTGGATAAGAAAAATAAAAATTTGGAAGTGATATAAGTTCTGTGTAATTTGAATTATCACTTCTGCATTTCATTTTCACAGTAAGTGCATTTTTTTAATTTACTCAAATCTATTTCCGCAGGCAAAGAGCGCTCCCTGGATGATATTTGACTAAGTGATTAATTCACGCCTGTGCTTTATGCTATTTATGGAAATTTCATACTTTACAATTAAGGCAACAATGTGAGTTTTGTGTATTTTTTTCAGTGGTTTATAAACTTTTCTTTCATAAGCAGAGCGAAGATAGGTGCATTCCAATTACTTCAATAATATTGTCTATACTATTACACATATTACTTATACCGTGTTGTTGATGTTAGCACCTGACAGAAAGAACAAAAAAATAAGTTTTTAAATATTATTCTTCTGCCAATTACTAAAATTTTCTCTTCGATGAAGGCAAAAAATTTACAGAAATCATTAATAGACCATTAATACAACACGAAGGTGCGTATTTACCATATAAATATTTGCGATTAATAAATAAAAATTCACAATAACGAAACTAATAAATCGTGACTTAACAAATTTTTTACTAGCAGTCTTTCTTTAGGTTTTTATTTTCTATTTGGTGTTTGTTGCAGTGGTGAAGTATGGATAAATTTTTGATAAAAGCAAGAAAAAAATCAGTACTTGCATTCAATGACAAATGGCTTCAAATGACAGATTTAAGAGATTGACTACTAAAAAGTATTGTTGCAAAATGTAAATACTGTAATATATAAATGCATGTTTCCAATAATAGACATCAACAGCCTTTTACTCTCAACTGTACATACCAATAATACCGTAAGTGAGATACATAGCAAGCCAGTAGTTAATATGATCAAGTGAGCGAAACTCAAAATTGTCAAATTACTTCCTGCAAATAATTTGCAAATATTTTTCTGGGCTCAGATATTGCGAAAGGCTTGGAATTAGACAGAACTATGACCACTACCTTTGAATCTACAATTGTTATGTTAAATAAAAAAATCCTTTGCAGTAATAAAAACTAAGCTTAATATCCGTTGAACAATTAAATGGTGCTGGATGGTATTGTTGAATAAAGTTATAAAAAAATGAGAATGGTAGTACATTGTCGTATAACTTCTGCAAGAATATTCTGTCATAATATTAATTTTTACCTAATATCACGTCTCTCATAGAATATGTATTAACATTATATGAGTATATAATATATATAACTAGAAACTTCTTAAATACTCTATTTTTTCATATTTAAAATTTTTCACCAGAATTGTAATTTTTGGTGGCTAGACTGACAGTGCAAGAGTCATGGTATAAACAAATATAAAAATTATTTAATTTTTTAATTAAAGTTAATCAAAGAGACAAAAATCAGTGATTATAATTATTTAAGACTTTTTCATCACTTTCGTTATTCTGTATAATGAGATTCGATTTTGTATGATTTCAGGTAGTCACTAGTATAAAAAAGTGTGGTCCTACTGGCAACCCGGTTATCTCTCTCATACTCTGGACATATTCTGTCTATCTCTTAGTGTTGATGTAATTTTGTAAACATTAAAACTCAAAATTGTTTCTAAGTAATTAATATTATATTTGTTGAACTTACACATTTGTTCATTCTTTTACGGCTGGTTTTTGCACTCCTGTGATATAGTCTAATCAAATTGTCCTAAAATGTAGGTTCATAATACATTTTTATCCCAATTCAATTATGTTTGACAATATTATTAAGGGTTATGACCAAGGAATTAGCCAACATTATATGTTCTAAATCCAACAACTTTGCGAAAAGTTTAAAGCGAAATTTCTCTTGGATCATTGATTTTATGTTTACAAGTTAAAAATCAGTTTTTGTAAAATATGTTATTAGGAAGTAATCACATGTAAAAATGCAAAAATTTCATTTTATTGAGTACTAAATTGTCTAAATAATTTTTATTGTATCGATAGTTTATGACACACAGCTTGTATCATAAAATAAAATACTACAAAAACATATTTTAAATAAAATTGTAGCCATATTAGTACGCAATAATATGAAAATATGATATAGTTGATCTGACACTGACACTGACACAATGAGATATTCACCAAAAAGTGCCTTTTTTCAATTTTGACGTATTGTTTCTGGTGAAATACTAATTTTACAAAACAGTATATGTACTAAAAATTTTAAAAAATATAGTTTTTTACAAAATTGCTGTTTGTTATTTTAAATGTGATTGCGGGAGCAATTTGCAAAATAATATGAAACAATTATTTTGATAAATTTTATGTCCATTTATGTGACATAATTTTATGTCACATATTTTACTGTCAACTATGCCAACTTAACAATTTATTCAGGGTGTACTCCTTAATAATATTGTCAAATAAATTTAATTGGAATAAACGTATTACTTAGTATTCTTATCATTAAATTTTCTGTTCACATGACTGACTACATTAGTTGTGGCAACCAAGTGATGCTATCATGTATACACGCGCACAAACGTTATTCGAAATTTTATATACCCTTAATGTATGAGCAGGGCCGACATTATTTGTCTTTAAACTTGTTAATATTTTTGTAGAAGAAATCTCGTATACACACGGACAAACATTACTCAAAGTTTTATAAGCACTTAATGTATGAGCAAGGCTATCTAGCATTATTTGCCTTTAATCTTATTAATATTTTTGTAGAAGAAATCTATCGAGAATAATAATGGATGTATTCAAAACATTTGTCTCTATACATCAATGGCCACCAAATGCACAAAAAAACTAATAGTCATGGTCTGATAATATATACTAATTAAAAAATGTATTCCATGAGCAAACAACCCACATCAGTAGTCAAAGCAGTAGACAAGCCCATGCAAAGTGAATAAATCGTACTAATGACTACACTGCAAAAGTTAATTGAAATATTTGACAATTAGATAGGAGACTCAAATTTCTCTAGCTGTTAGAGATGACGGAGTCAATATAGTATGTTCAAATCTAAAAGAAAACTTTTTCTATACAATATTATGACACACAGTTCATAGTTAGTAAGTACATGATCCAATATTTTGTTAAAGCAACATAAAGAAAGTGAAATAAAAAAATCTATACAATTTCAAAAAAGTTATGCTCCTATTTCAAAAAGAATGTGTAAGATTCTCAAATAGGGTTTGATACAGGTACTAAGTTGCTCAAAAACAACATATAAAAATGTAATACTGTAATACATAACAGTTTATTTAGGCTCTTATAAAGGGTTTTATTAAACCACTTATGATTGAAAACACTTCACCTTAATTTTGAAACCATTTCATTTTCTATATATGCGAAATTTTATCAGAAGGTAATTGCATAATTTCTATGAATTCTATGAAGAATGTCAAACTAATTTTATAAAAAACAAAATTTGCTTTAAAATTAGAAGTTTTGCACAGAAACAGCTTAAGCGATTGGCATGAAACTTTCACTATTGTATAGCTTGTGACCAAACATGACATGAGGTATATCTCAGACATGAAGTATATAAAATCTTCTTAAAAAATATGGGTAATAAATCAATAAGTATTTAAGAGAAGGAAATTGATGTGTGCCGGATGCATTTTTGAATTAAGATTTTGAACAATTATAACAAAATTAAAACAATATACGAAGATATAGTAAACAACAAAATCTACAAAAAAAAATTTAAGCAAATTGTCTTTTGTGACCGGTTTTCTGTTACAAAATTGGACCATAGAAGTAGATTGAGTTAAACAAAACAAACCGTTGTAGCTACCTCAAAATAATGTTTGGAAGATTTGTACACAACAATTAAATCCATTATATAGTTCCAGAATTTATAATATGGCTCAATATTGCAGCGTTTTTATATTACTAGATTAGGACATTTATATTACAATTATATACACAACTACAGGGCAAAATAAATAATGTGACCATTGAGATATTGAATATATTTGTCGTTAATTTTGTAGCAATTCATCATTCACAATTAAATGAAACTGTAACTGTGTGTGATGTAGTATTATTTCTACCTATTTATTTATTTACTAATGATGTAGTATTATTTCTACTTATTTATTTATTTTATAACTTATTTATTTATTTACTAATAAATTTGCCCACTTGAAGATGTTGTAATACAACTTTGCTAATAGCCCACCTGAAGATGTTGTAATACAACGAAACCCAGGTTGTGGTAAAAAATTTAAATAAAGTAGAAATAAAACTACATCACATAGTTTCATTTAATTGTAGACCATTGAGAATATAATCAGTAAATTAACTGTAATAGAATATAATCAATAAATTAACTGTATAAATAATTAATAAAACAAAAGCAGACATTTTTTTACTCAGGTAAAGGTGACACGCAGGCTAGCTGGGAGTAAAAAGTTACAAAATGTCAGTGGCAAATTACTTATAAAATTTATGACAAAAATTAGCAGTTCATTTTAATTCCCTGAAAAATTCATCATCCATAAGAGCAGAACCTAGTCATAAAAGGATGAACCTAATATAAGATATAATAAGTGGAAAGAAAAAAATAATATTTTTAAACAGTAATTAAGTTCTAGACAAAATAGGGTATTTGACTGAAGTCGACATTTTTTGTAAAAATGTTTTAAATCTGTGGAGAAAAGTCCTAGGTATGATATATTTATTTTAAACATTTTTAATGTTATTACTTATTCTATTCTAGTAATAAAAAACATATAGTCAAATACACTGATTATATACACCAAAAATACAAATAACGACAAAAAATTTACAGACTACAAATAAAGAATAATTGTTGACCAAATATATTGAACAAAATTTATATTTTATTCTGACTAAAAACCAATTAACAAATAATAAATTAAATATTAATATAATAAAAGCTAATCAACAAAAAAATATCAACAAAATATAATAAGAAAACAAAAATCTGACCACACAAAAAACTGGAAAGCGATTGGCATGAAACTTTCAGTCAGTACAAGTTTTACTAACTTTTTTAAAATTTCTTTAAGCAATATTTGTATGTGAAATTTGACAATGAAATGTCAATTTAATTAATTTAAAGAAATTTCAATAGTAGTAATAAAACTTGTTTCTTTACATTTTCTCGCAGACGGGTTTTTTATTTTTCCATAATATTCTTTCTATCAGACCTCTTAGTTCATTTTAAATACCTATACAAATTCATCCGCGGAATACATATATTAAACGATACATATTGAGTACTTATAGATATACAAGAACGTGTCACCCCAGTGCTGAGTGCCTGCTGTATACCCGTTCATATTCATCACTTTCCAGTGTCTGGCATTTTCGATGCCAAATAATGTCATATATTCTGCGATACTTGTGAAGCCTAGATGCTGGCAGCAACACTTATACATGAAAATTCGTCCAGCCATTCAAGCTTTACTGGGGAATAAACACTCATGTACACATACACAACTCTTAAAATATAACCTTCGTCTATTGTGCGCAATGGGTAAATAAGGTTAAAAGTCATGTATAAATGAACAGAAAATATATACACAATCAGGCCAATAGTAATATACCAGCACATACAAAGCTTGGCGGATGCTGTGCACATACGGATTTATTTCCTTATAACATATTTTCATAGCGCTAATTCTTCTCTTCATGCTTAACGTAAGATGTTTGTGGTGGATATAAAAAAACCAACTGCTTCAGAAAATGTTCATACTAAAAAGATCTCTTGCGCTAAATATCTCTCGTATACAAATTTTATGTTTATCAATATATCGACACTATACCTTCATTAAACTATATTCATCAATTTAGAACAAAAATATGGATTGAAAAACAACGATAACCAACTGGTCCAGAGTTTCACATACGATAATTACAGGAAATTTTTAGCTGAATTATTTCATGAACTCTTAAATATTCACGATATTTAAAAAGAAAAACTTCTCGAGGCAGTAACTTGAGAAAATTATTAGTTCTTATGACAATTTTGCAAAAATGCCCTGTTTTTATAATACAATTACCTAACCTAAAGGTAATTTCTACAAATTACGCAAAGCTAATCTTACTGCTTATGAAAACATGGCGCTATACATACTAAATAAAATTAAACATGTTGCTGTTGAAAATTAAGTTTGTAAAATTGTTTCTATTACAATTATTAGTAGTCTACAAACTTTGTAGCAGCGATGAGCATATTATAATTACTTTTAAAACCAAACAATCGATTAATTTGTTTATCTGTGACAGATTGTGAAACAAAATGAAATACACTAAGCATCTGGTAGTGGAAATTTTCAAAGATATTATCGACATATATTTTCAATTATTTATGTTGCAGTTGACCAGTAACGATGAGAAAACAAAGAATTTGAGTAAGTTTTTTTAAAATGTTATATGAAGTACATACCTTTAGAATCATGGGTCGAAGACTTATGTTTATCTGTGGATGACATACTTGGGATATACCCAGATTTTGATAGTTTTTTGTAGTCATGATTTACTCTCTTCCGTTTATTAATATCACTGCTGTCTAAATCGCCACTTGCACTACAATTTTGTTCATTACTTTCATCACTCGAGTTTAATTTATAGCCGGAATCATGATAGCTTTTGGACGCCATTGTTTGTTAAATAGATGCAAACAAATCACTCATTAGAACAGTGTCACTCTAATATATTTTCAATAGAAATGTGTAGATTTTATTGGCAACTTTCAAAGTTATAGCATTTTCTAGATGTGAACTGTCATAAAAAACATGGACATTTTATAAGTAACACGAATATAACTTGCGACGCCATTTACAGTTGAAATGAGTATTGGTAATGTCAGCAGCTAAAATTTATCAAAATGTTACCATATACTAAAATATTTAGATTAATGTAAAAGTTAGGTATAAGAAATTGTGAAATTAAAATTGGCATAATAACACAAAATCCACTGTACGTAATTTAGTTAAACTTCAATATTTTTTTAAAAAAATATCGGTTAAAAATTCTAGGAATTTAAATCGAAATATACAAGTGTCAATAAAACAGAATAAAACACTAAAACAAAAATGTAATTCATATTTCTGGGCGTAAAGCCGAATTATGTAGAGCTCTGACAAAAAATTAATCTCTAGTAGTATATTATACCGTCTTGATGACATGACATAGTGAATACCATAGGTAAAATAACGGCTAGCTATTCAATTATATCAATTTTATCGTTCTTGTATTTTAATTTTAGAGGTTCAATCTTCAATATATGATGCTTTCGATACTAATTCACAATTGTATATAGATCTCAGACATGTATAATTCCATAGTTAATAATGAGCACGGTTTAATATATAAAAAATACACCAATTGCTCATAAGCAACACTAATTTTGATTTTACGAAAATTAAAGAATTTTGATGGTAATAAAATTAATATCTCTGAACTCTTTCCGAGAGTAGTATGATATTGAATCTCCGAAGAGTAGTGTGATATTGAATAAAGCTTTGAAGATATAAGCTTTGAAGATATAGAAGCTTTGTTTAATTCCTGAATAATTTAGTCACAGGCATAACACATTGATTAAAGTTGATATTAACGCGTCTATTGAACTAAGAATGCGTAACGTAATCAATTTCAAACTTCTTTGTAGACACAAAATTTCAATTGAACTATTTCCCAATCTAAGTATATACAGGTGTCTGCGTCAGTAGTCCAACTAAAAGTTACGGATAATGTCCTAAGCAGTCAATCTAAAGCAAAACTGGGCTATACGAAGGTATATAGTTTAGAAGATATTCATTATTTTAAAAATGTCTAGATTTTTCATATCTTGATACAGCGTCTAGATTATGAGAAGGAGAGCCATAAAATTTTGTAAAACACAGTTTATTAGTGCGGCTCTAAAATAAAGTATTGTTTTTTTTAATCAAAAACTAAGAAACAAATTTAAAATCTTATGTTAAAATTTCCAAGAACCACTTTGAAGAAAACATGCAGTAAAGAAAAAATGCAAATTATTATGAAACTGCTATGATTAATGACATATCAACTGAAAAAAAAAACATCTGTACAGGAACATTTTGAAAATTAAATTTTTGTAAGATTAACAAAAAAAAATAATTAAGTTTCTTTTTTATCTGTTTGGCCATTTTTGAGGGTACCAATGAAATAAAATCCTATGCCAAATATTTAAAAAACAAATTGATTAAAAAAATTATTTTACTAAATACCATCTATGATTTATTTACATCAAGTTTTCGAAATGACAGCTCTGAAATGAAATGCGTCCGTCCTCTTAGAACCTTACGCCGCAAACAAACAAAAGGTGGCTAATGTTGCCTGATCGATTGTAGTTCGGATTTTCATTCACGTTTGGATCTAAAATATCTGAAGTAAACTATTTCTTTAATATAACCCCGAATGAGAAAAAAGTGACTGGCCAATTGGTCGTACCACCGCGATCAATTCATCGATATGGGAAACATGGTTTAAATGTTATCGTACACTCCGTGTGTAGTGACATTGTTCTGTGTGATGCGTCATCTTTCTGGCACCACATTTTCTGGTGGGCACTCAAAGCGACCTCTTCCAGTAAGTTTGTCAATTCACTTCCCATTTAAATTTGACGATAGCTTGACGGGACCAATAAATTGCATTTTCAAAATTACATTGCATCAAAATTAATTGAGAAGTGATGTTGAAAATTGAAGTCTCGTCTGCAGCGGGGACTTACGATGCACCAATAATGTATATTATGCGTGTTTAATATTCCGTAATGCGTAAATTTTGATTCAACAATCCACATTGTGTCGTCAAAAAAATTCAGGTCTTCCATTTCTCTCAATATATCTAGAAATTACATCCCATTTGCAAAATCTTGTGACTGTAAATTCTACATTCGTCAAACATGATGTAGATCCATGTCTCCCCTTCTTAGTACGTGATGTAGAACAGAAAATGGTATGCCAGCACGTCTTTCAATTTTGCGGCCATTGACTGTTGGATTATTTTCAATTTCCGTCAGTATTTGTTCCTTTCTTTCATCAACATTCACGATTATGGAATTCTGCCGAAAGTTAATTGTGCTATTATGCTTACAATTGCAAATACGATAAATATGGTCAATAAGTCGTTGCGCTGCGTCTCCTCCGTGCCTCTTGACGTAATCACTGTAGAAACTAGCAACTTCCCTATTATTGCCTCATGTAACAGCTCAACTCCCAACAGCTTTCCAATCATTGCCTCGGGTAGTTTAGGGTTTTTAGTCATGGCATGTAAAACAGTCTTAATTGGTTTTCAAAAATCCAGAATCCCTCAATAAGCCAATACGTTATTTCTTATACACCAATCCGAATCCGAAGCACAAAACAAGTCAAACAATCAAAGTGAAAACTATAAGAATGTGTAAACAATGGAGATAGCAAATAACTTATGACAGTAAGAGCGAAAGGCAAACAACTGAAATGAATAAATGATTGATAGTAAAATTTAAAAAATTGAGTCCTTCAGTACTTCAGATAAGTTTTTCTCTCTTTGATAGAAGCTAGCTAAAATTATTATTAATACTACGTTTTAGTTTATTACTGTTGTTGCTTTTCCTATAAATCTCGTTTTGGTTAATTACTGTTGTTGCTTTTCTTCCACATACCCCGCACTTCGAAAAAGGTTTATTGCTATTACCGGCTGTTTTTGGAACGATTCTAGAAACACAAGTCGAGTTGCCATAAAAGAGATGACAATCTTAGGTAGATAATGACTGATTTTTCATTTCATTTCTCTAATATAAAGAGTATACTATTTTGTTTTATTGGCACGACCATGAAAGGCCAAACAGAAAAAGGAATCATAATAATTATTTTTTTTTTATTTTTCAAAATTCACGTTTGCGAAAATTCTATAATTAAACACAGAGAGACCATTAAATTTTCTACAATTTTTTTAATGGGGCTGTTTACTTTAAGGCATTAAAGTTTAAAAAACTTGTTGTTTGAAATTATTTTACAAGCTGCCGATGTTTGCTGCTTCTTGTCAAATTATTAGTTCACGAGAAACAACTCGTCAAAAATTATAAAAAAACGGTTTTTACCAAATACTTTTTTAGGTATTTACCGAAAAAAAAACGAAAATTGTATTACGGGAAGTAAAATATGATGTTCTCAAATATTGAATATATTTGGCGTTAATTTTGTAGAAATTCATTATTCACAATTAAATGAAACTACGTGATGTAGTATTATTTCTACTATCTTTAATTTCTTTACCACGACCTAGGTTTCGTTGTATTACATCTTCAGGTGGGATATAAGCAAAGATAAGCATCAATGCTTATATCCCACCTGAAGATGTTGTAATACAACGAAACCTAGGTCGTGGTAAAGAAATTAAAGATAGTAGAAATAATACTACATCACGTAGTTTCATTTAATTATATATGATGTTCTGTTAAAAACTCATTAAAATTATTTACTAAATTTAATACTCTACAAACAATTACCCATTTTTGTCACAAAATCTACGATGCACAAGAGTTTAGCTTTAAAGTTGTTGAAAATATGGGGAAGTTAGCATAACACTTCAAACTGCTTCAAAATATAAAGAACCTATGTTTTAGAACAATTTTAATTTTAGACATATTTTTTTAAACTACGACAAAACAATTTGAAATGTAGTCGTAGTTTCAAAAAAATGTCATTAATGGTCTATATTTTTTCTAGTTTAAAGTATTGAGATCATATTTAATTTAAATGTCACGATAGGAATGTCAATGACAGTTAAAAATTAGGTAAAAGTAAGTTTAATTTTTAACGTCATAAATATTTCCAATCTCAGGGTTTTTTTTACGGCAAACTATTAAAAATGAAAACGACTTGCAGATTTTGTAAATCTTTATATATTGGCAATGAGTGTACTCCCTAGCGGCGTATTGTGAAACTAAAGTATATGTAATAGAAATTTATAACACTATTGGTTTGTACAGTAGGTAAGGTTAGCTGCGTCTACACGTCTTTATTAAATACCATCAAAATATTTTTCGCCTTCGTGACGAGGTCTGATAGTATTTGGGGTTGCTTTAAATATGTGTAAAAGCGAAATGATGAAGTAATTTATTCAAAATATAGAAAACTGTAGCAAAATTCGCAATATTGGGAGTGAACTGCTTAAAAATAATTGGTAAAATCTAAGATGGGTTAGCTCCCAAGACACCGTGAACGAAATCTACCGGTCCCCAATACATTGGCCCTACCCAAGATACTCCACCAATGACATACATAAACCTATTTGTGACAAAGGCTCTACTTTCAAATGTTATGGGACAAAAGATCGCCGGCTTATTTGCTATTCTTTTGACTCGTATAAAGAAAGAACTGTCGTGTTTCAAATCTAGGGTACACAGCTGTAATGTGCGAAAGGTTAGATTTATTTTTTTTTTAAATCAGCAAACCGTAATAAGTCAGGACGTGAACTGAATTTCAATGCAATGCAAACGTACATTTTAATTAAAGCAAGTGTTTATGACCAAATACAACATTAGTTAAATAAGAGTAATAGGCACCTATGCTAATAAATAATTAACCACATTTCAAATTAGTAACTATATATAAATGAAAAAAAACTGTCAAGTGCGACTAAAATTGTCTCTTCAATAGTACCATACACATTGGGGCACTTATAAACATTTAAAGGTCTACACTTTCCACAGGCGTAAAACATGGTGCTTATTTCAATAATTATAAGATCTAAGCCTTAAGATTGATCGCTTGTAATTTTTAGTCAGATTTTACCAACCCTGCTCTTTATTGATACTTGCTTCAGTGGTTTCGGAGATACGTGGAGAAGTGAAGAATAGAAAGTTATATTTTCGTATACATATATATATATATATATATATATATATATATATATATATATATATATATATATATATATATATTTATATTTCTATATATATATTTTTTTTTAAATATCTATTTAAGTATGCAATTTAAAATTATTAATAAAAATATTTTTGTATTCGTCATAACAAACCCTTTAACATAATAAGCCAAGTTACATATAAAATTAAAGAAAAAATTGTAATACTTTATCAGCCCTCTTTTTAATGTGGGTCGACAAGATATAAATATTATACGCCAAATTACAAGTTTCTCCATTGCGTGGTTTCTAAGAAAATCGGAATCACTAACAAGTGAGTGACCTTACAGGGGTTTCATTTCCACTTGGAGTTACGGAACCCTAAAAATGATCGCTTTTCGTTGAAAAGAGGACATTTGACGTTCCACTTAGGATATAGTGTTCAAAAATCAGGATACTGTAACACCTTATCACTGCAACACCATTCAACTTGTCTTAATTTGATATTACTTTCTTTATATTTTTTTCTATTTTACATTCTAACTGGGGTAAGATTTGAAACAGGGTTATCGTGGTTATCCGCGACACGTTACACAACATTTGTTTCCAACTGAAGTAGCTTTACGTCTTTGACCGTGTGTTTTTGTCCTATAAAGTAGTTATAAATATTTTAATGAAAATTATTTTTTTCCAAAATGTTAATGTATTATCATTTTACATTGACTTAGTTTTTTAGGCAAATCGCTCGACACGTTTTTTGAATAAAATAAAAAGCGTTAGATTACTAAACGCAATTTTAATTGCAAAATTTTTGAGAATTTTTTTGTTTTTAAAAATTTCAATATAACTTCATTTTATATCGACTTAGTTATTTGAACAAATCGCTCGACGCGTTTCTTAAATAAAATAAAAATTGTGGTGAAATAACTACATTTTCTGTAATGTTAATTGTACAATTTTGAAAGCGATTTTTATCAAAACTAAACAGTAAATAATTTTTCTTTTTAAAAATTTTAATATAACTTCATTTTACATCGACTTAGTTATTTGAACAAATCGCTCGACGCGTTTCTTAAATAAAATAAAAATTGTGGTGAAATAACTACATTTCCTGTAATGTTAATTGTATAATTTTGAAAGCGATTTTTATCAAAACTAAACAGTAAATCATTTTTCTTTTTAAAATTTTTAATATAACTTCATTTTACATTGACTTAGTTCTTTGAACAAATCGCTCGACGCGTTTCTTAAATAAAATAAAAATTGTGGTGAAATAACTACATTTCCTGTAATATTAATTGTATAATTTTGAAAGCGATTTTTATCAAAACTAAACAGTAAATAATTTTTCTTTTTAAAATTTTTAATATAACTTCATTTTGCATTGACTTAGTTCTTTGAACAAATCGCTCGACGCGTTTCTTAATAAAATAAAAAGTGTGGTGAAATAACTACATTATAATTGCGTTAGTTAATTGTACAGTTTGAAGAGCGATCAAAACTAAAATGTAAATAATTTTAAAATTTTAAAATATATTAAATATTTATAGTTTGAATAACATTTAAAGAAATTCAGCGAATTTCGTCGACAACTCGTTTTACATGACAACTACCTAAGGTGTAGCGCCGTTTCTTTACTTTTCGCCGTTTCCAGGGACCTCAAAAAGAAATGACGGAATCCTTATAAGACTACTTGTGAGTCGGACTGTCTGTCACAGTTGTTTTTATCAGGAATCGTTTGACGTAGAAACTAGCAATTTGGAGTAGTGATAAAGTTTATTAAACCACATACAATTATTTACAAAAATATTTTTTGTTTCAATTCAAGTGGAGTATTAATTTTTTTAACATTATGTATTAGAAACTTCTATAGATATTTTTGAAAATATTCACAAAAACATGTGACTTAGGCGCTTAATAGATTTATTGAATGGCGATCTTGCCAATTGAAGTTTGGTGCGGTGCCCTTTATAAAAAAAAAGTTAAGTGTAGAAAATATCAATAGTAAGGAAAATTTTCGTCAGAACTCATTCAAATTAACATAAAACATAACAGAGATAGGTATTGTTTGTTTGTAAAGAAAAAAGTATTTACGTGAATTGAAAGAATTACTGTATGTGCCTATACTCTTGGTCAGGCAGTATGTTTTTAACCGTTTCAAGAGTTTTATAATTACATACATTATTAACTATACATATTTTAGAACAAAAATCCATCTTTTACATATTCAGTCTCAGCACGTCTAAGACTGAATTTGATGGGCATTTTCCATTTTTATACAACGTTGATTTCAAATAAATATCCATAATTTTTTAATTGGATATTTGATATTTTTTTTAACGAAGGATAAAATAAATTTCGATAAATTTGGCTCTCCTAAAGGGTTTTAGACTTAACGTTTAGGCAATTCAGCAACATTGAATTGTAACGTCATTTTTAGTAATACCCATTGTATTCTACGGTAACGAATGAGACAGGGAGATATATTTACTGTATTCCTACCATTAAATTTAAATTGGCTTATTTAGTTATTTTTATAATTTTTTTTAATTGAACTTTCTTATCATAACATTTTGTGAAAAACAGTAAATTGGGAAAAACACACAAATGTGAACTTTTGCATTTCCCCGCAGCTTAATATTCCTTTTACTGTTCCGTACTCGGAAGGTCTGAACAAAACCCTTTTGTGGCAAAGCTCTCCGCCCGTACGTCAGAGGTTTTTAATTTCTAAAGGAAATAAGATGTATAAAAATTATAATTTACAGTTTTGCGCCATTAATTTCTTGACCCAAAAACTGAAAATCTCATTTAAAATTAGGTAGGATTAAATTTCAAGGAGGCGGCCATACACCTTAGAAACAGGAGACCATAGAGAAAGGGAGAGGGTGATTTTTTTATCATAGAAAAAAGTTCTTTGCGTGGCATACAGAGGTCTTAATTTATTTGTAACTTAATAGCTCTTTATGAAATTAATCGATCCTAATTAATTTTGTACGCTATACTTATATTATGAACTATCGTAGGATTCTCATGCCAAAAAAATACTATTAAGCAAATTAATAGCTGTGTCCCATAAGATGTTAATTCTAGTAAAAAAGGTTGAAATAAAAATTGCAGAGTTAAATTTTCTAGAATATTCGTATTTATGAACACATGTAGAAAGATATTTGGAAAAAAACTATTTGTATGCTCTTTAATTGGATATATCTTAAACTATCGAAGTTTGGTGGGTTACGTTTAAAAAAATATTAGCCTTACAAAAAAATCATAGAAAATGTAATGTTACTATAGGATTGATTATTGCACATTTTAAATAAAGATAAATATTTAATAAGATACTTTAGAAAAACTAATGAGATATTTCGAATAACTACTTTTATATTATTGACGTTATATCTTAAACTATTTCTCATATGCAAAAAAAGTTTCAAAGAAAAATTGTAAACAATTTAGTACTCAATACAATGAAAATTTGACATTTTTATATCCGATAAATACTTAATGAGATATTTAAAATAAGAAACTTCTTTTGCTAACTTTGATAGGTATTTCTCGTTAATTGTTAATTTTATAATGTACATTTATGGCAAAAATGATAAAAAATATAATGCACTACAAGCCTCATTTTAAAGTCTCGATCACTAGTTTAAGAAATAATTTGAGAAAACTATTTTTTTTTAATTTAAGGCATTTAAACTTGTGAATATTAGGTAGTAAGAAAATTTATACAAAATTTAATGCTGCAAAAAATATTTTGTCATAGTATCAACAATCACAAGATCAAATGTTCACAAGATCACCTTTAAAGTTTTCGTAAAAAATGGTAGAGTTAGCACAACCCCTAAACCTGGGGTAACTTGGCAAATTTTAATAGCGGATCAAAATTGTTTTTGTCATTAAATTTAAAGATTTAAAAAAAAACATTTAGTGAATGTTTATAGTTTTTATATAGGTTACGCCATCTGTGGAGAAATACAAACAAGCGGCGATATGTAATTGATACATAAATGTCAATAAAAACCAAAAGATAGCGCAGCCACGAATAGTAGAAAATTAGTTATGATCAGAACCTAATTATGATTTTTTCTTAAGAGCATTTTACACTTACGAGTTGGCCAAATTAGAAACATTTCACGGATAGTAGCGAGTGACACATTATAAGCAACGACGTTATATTAAATAGACACGTTATAACCCTTATAAAACGAAGAAAACTTAATATACTATGCAATTTCATATACGTGTGAAATTTTACAAAAAATAATCAATATGCACACTACCTCGAGACCTCGAGTTAAAAAACACATATGTATGAAAAAGAGATAGTTTATATGACGGGCGAAAGAGGCGACACAGGTGTAAATGGGATAGTATAACTGTAAGGCAAATCGTGTTAGCACGTGCCTGACAAGTAATGACGGCGTCATTCTAAAAAGATGGAATTGAGTTGTTGTGAGACTTGCTAACACAGTGCCGATGTGTGACGAGAGCAACTAAATATTATACAATTTGAAATAAATCAAGAATCTCATAAAAAAGAAATTAAATATTATTTGCACGTACTTAAGAATGAAATGTTAGTCTCGGGTATTTTCTTGCGAATGTCATGTAATTAAAATACAGTCATGATACAGAAAGGTATTTTGATGAATATTTTCTTAAAAAAGACAGTTATATCATATAACTAAACATTATGAATCACAATTCATACTAATGGTAGCTAAGTAAATTTAGGACATGTTATCCTAAAATATTTAAGTACCACTTTAAAACGATTGTTTAGAAGACTACTGAATTATCTTTTAGAATTATCTGAATTATCTTTTCATTGTTTAGAAGACTACTGAATTATCTTTTAGAATAGAGCGACATACTTGGTCTAATTCAATATGATAGCCATACGAGTAAAGTATTAGTACACTAATCATTATTTCGTTTTAATTTTATTTGCAGCCTCGCCTTTATTTATTTATGAAGCCTACTTAGAAAAGTCAAAATGACACCTTTCTTCTTGACATCATTATCATTTACCATGTAATTCTATACATAAATAACACCAATATTTATTTTTATTTATCAAAACTTTTAACAACAAAATGATAACTTCAAAAACACAACATTACTTGAAAATAAGCATTCTAACGCAAATTGTCTTTAGAATTTTCATCTGAAAAGCTCGTTTTCATCATACAATTTGAAAAGCTTTTACACACACGAAAGTTTGAAACTAAAACACTTTTCGATAACAAGTGATACACAATAAAAAAACAAGAAATATTTTATCAATATCAAATATATAATACGTATCTAATGTAGTTTATTGATTTAATTATGTTACGTAGAACATTCAGTAAAAGAAATACGTTATATAGACAAATTACTTTTTAATATTAGAAAATATTTCCGGTACACATGTGTTATTAATACCAAAATATTGTACGCAAGTACAAACAATCAATTTCTAAAATAAATATCTTTAAATGATAGAAATACGAAGTTTGCAATAAATATTACATTTTAATATTTTACACTTCTTACTGGTTTCTCGTTTAAATATTAAATAACATTCATGAAGACTGAAAAAGTTGGTCAACATGTTGCAAAAAGATGTAAAATTTTAAATAAAAGAAAAGTTGATTATATTTTTATTTGAAATTTGACAGTCAAAGTCCACCATTGTCGTTAAATAAACTATATTGTCGAAAAATGTTATAAGTGTTTTTTGTTTAGAAAGTGTGCTGTATGTAATATAATAATACGTACATATCAAAATTATATTAAATAATCACGACAGTGGAACGATAGTTGAACAGATGGAACTGTTTGTAACTATACAAAATATGTGAACAAAATTATAATTAAAAAGAAAGCAGTTAGTCATTGAAGTCTCTACATTTAGAATCATAACAATAGACAATTTAAATAGATTATCACATTCCTTTCTTTATTTAAAACCTAGCTTAATATAATATTTTAGTAAGAAATCTATACTTGTTTAATAATCACAATTAATTCTTTGTATTCACTAAAATAATTAACTTTATAGGCCAAAAATGTAAAAAGCGAAGTCACAAACTAATTTCTCAGTATGTCTTCTTTATAGTAGAGTATGCATACAAAGACTACCAATAGCGATCATGTCATTAGCGTTTTAAAAAGGCCTAAAAATGTAATTGTCTCGCCTTCGACACAACTATTTTTTAAATATGTACTTTTTTGACTTTCTTTTATTTATGAGTTCGCGCGTTATAATAATTTTTGTCATATTTTTGTAAGTTTTATATAAATGTAAAGTGTGTACTGAGTATGTGTTCGCTGGTCCACACTGTTTGAAGCGTTTATACCTTTGCTCTACCGACATGTCCAAAAATAAAATATGAACCATTTTGATCTTTACGATTATTATTAATACCTACATCGCTCCACATATATTATAAATGGAATTTTCTGTAATACAAGCAGGCATGACGTTTACACAGACTTTCTACAACAAACTGGGAAATACTCCTAATGAAAATACAATATACAAGATGGAGAATGCTATAAATTAACTTCAGACGCTAAGAATAATATGTCCCTTAAAAGGTATAGCGATAACTGTTAACATTAAACAAAGTTATAAATTCACAATTAAATGAAACTACGTGATGTAGTATTATTTCTACTTTCTTTAAGTTCTTTACCACGACCTGGGTTTCGTTGTATTACAACATCTTCCTACAAAGGATGGTATATTATCTTTGCTAATATCCCACCTGAAGATGTTGTAATACAACGAAACCTAGGTCGTGGTAAAGAAATTAAAGAAAGTAGAAATAATACTACATTACGTAGTTTCATTTAATTGTGAATAATGAATTTCTACAAAATTAACGCCAAATATATTCAATATTTCAAATGTTATAAATGTTAGGTAGAAACATGTTTACGAGTACATATTTTTATGAACATTTTGATAAAAAGTTTCCGAATTAAAAAGTACCGAAGTTATTAGTATTTGAGGATTTGAACGACAGTATTGTATAATATGCAAAAACAAAAAGTCTTTAGTCAAATGGAATTCTTAGTCAAATGGAATACCAAAAAATTCTCAGGCCTGATAACGTGCCAGGTGATGTATATAAAATTCTGAAGGATAATTTACTACTCCGGTTCGCTGATTTATTTAATAAAATCGCAACAATACAACGCATTCAAACAAAACATCTTCTTTAAGACACTCTAAAAATATATGGACTTTAAAGTTTTGATACCTGCAACTGTAAATCCGTTGTCTGGTGTTTGCTATGCTCTTCTAACCCCTTGCAAAGATTTGGCAACAGCTTGATATGATTCGTAGATATGCTTTTTTCATGTGAATCATATTCATTTAAATTATGAGCATTGAAATCAGCATGCTTTCATTGGTTCGGAAAAAGTTATATCCGAAGGCTACGTTGACTGACAAAAATAACAAAGGTTGATGACTCCAGGACGTCTGTATTCTTAATAATATTTTAGATGTCCTGCCAGGATAATAACTCTCCCATGTTTCTGGAATTCCTAGCGAACAGAACCGTCAAGGTCCGAAACCAATATGCAGCGTTCGTTTGTCAAAGATGGTTCAGCAAAGGCAACAAGTTAGAATCACGTCATGTTATGGCTTGCGTCACAATATAAATAATACAAATTTAAGTAACATTATCTAATACAATTTCAATTTAAAAACCATAATTTTCCTTGTATTCTTTTTATTTCGTACAGTATTTGTATTATTTTTTCATTATTTGTCTTTCATAGATGAAAACAATCTGAAAACTTTAGCATGTGATCTAGTGTGGGCAAAAAAGTTTTGTGGCAGTTCTTTAAAAAAGACTTCGATCATCCGCCCCGATTTTGAATAATGATAAATAAGCCACTCGGTTCATGTCTTTGTCCAATCCTGTTATTATACGATAATAATACACTAAGGACATTATAATATTTTTAAAGCGCTCTTCCGTTGGTGTTTCACCACGATTGGGTATTTGACTATTTTTTTTATTTCATTAATCATAATTTCAAGGTACAAGCTGATGAAGAGTGAAGAAATTTTTTAATAATCTTAAAAATTGACCGAGTTATAAAAGTTTAAATTTAACCTTTAGAGAAGGACGGCAAGAGTCATTCAAGACCACCATCACAAGAGTTGTGAGGTCATTTTTAATATTACATATTATATTCTACGAGAGAAAAAGAGACGGGGATATACCCAACTCTACCCGTATCTTCAAATTTAGAAGCCTACAACTGGCTTATTTTTCAATCAATTTTTGAATTTTTTTCAAGACTGGTTTTTAATTAACTTATATTTCACAATATTGTACGAAAAATATCAAAATTTAGAATGAGTCAACTACCGTATTGCTATTACTTAGGTTTACTAAATTTTCAAAAATACACCTTGATCTCAGTTTGATTAACAGAAATACTTAATATTTATGATAGTAGTTCTGAACGCCAGACACTAATTTCTGAATTATGCGGCAGAAATACCCAAACCCAACACTTCACTTTTTTTTTCTTAAATTGGTTAAAGTTATTCTATATTTTATCGACAATACCGACCCTAAGTGGTCGAACGTCTCGCTGCGTCGTCGGTTGTTTCCGCCTCTTTCTTGTTTGTATATCCGCTCTTAACGATCTTCAACGCTATGCAAAATACACGTTTCTCGTGTGACTTGATCGTTTTGAATTTTTTAAATTATTATCTCATAATTCGACTTCACTATTTTATTTGTTACGATTCAGACATTTAATTTTTGACTTCTGACACTGCCTTCCAGGATATATCTAGAGTCGGCACACCTAAGCACATACGTTAAAAAATAAACTTTACAAAAACTTTAATGAAACATGTTTACAAGTATACAAGTGTTAACATGTATACAAGTGTTAAATATACTTTTATTTGAAACAATTGTATTACTAAAAATTTAAAGCTTAACCAACTTCTGTTATCTCCTGGCTTTAGATGCTTAATGTTATGTATAATAATGTTACAAAGCTTAGGTTACCTGACTTACGTGAAAAATTTCATTGAGCACAAAGAACTAAATTTAGTTACAAGAAAAAACTTATTTAATTGCAAAAAAAAAGTAAAAATTAAATAAAAAAATTAAAAATCAGCTTCGCCCTCATCTTCTACCATGTTTGGTTCCGTATTTCGGATGATATCTTCGCTAGGTAAATGTGTATAAACTGCAAGAAAAACTTCCTGTATTCATTGAAGTAATGATAATACGTCTTCTTTTTTATATTGATATGAATAATAACTTGTATTACTAATTAAAATACATCGGTACGTATAATACATACATATTTTTGCATGTTTTTGTTTGCAAGGTTTAACGAAATACTGAATTTCTTTTTAGATGACGATATCGAATTAATTCCTATGGAACCTATGCTGTTTACATCTACTGGCCATTTTAAAAAGAGTGCAGCTCAAGAAGAATGGGGTTTTTCCAGCGATGACTGTATACAAGATCCCCTTTTTCAGCTACCCGAGGACGAAAGTAGTTGTTCTACTAATTCAGGTGAAGAAGTTTCTCAGGCGCATAAGGGAAATGGTACGTAAGCGGGAACAACAGCCTCTTCGTTTTAAATTAAGTAATGCTAATGGCGTATTTCCATCCAATACATATTTATATAAAGCGAAGACAAAATTATTCTTGTAACTTAACTATCTTCACATGAACTGATCTCCCTCTACATCTTTATTCATTAAAGCTAAAAGCCCTTTCAGAAAGGGAGAAACGTGATTAGTTTTCATTTTATGTACCTCAAATTTAGTGCTACAGGATTTTATAATCTGAATCCAGTCATACGGATGGTAATCTGTAATTTGGTTTTCTTTTTCTCTATTATGCCGTGATCGGTATCCACTTCTAAACGATGCCCAGGAAATTTAAATTTGTGGTAAATTTGCTGGGCACACACAATTTCAAATCTTTATAAAGACAGGATGCAATCTGATTTCCACCCTGTGCTACGGTTCCATATCATACATAATACACACTTGTCTTGCTGACTTGTACAGTTAGACTGAAGGTTCACAACTGACATCTATAAAATGCGATTGAAAAAATTGGTGCTGGTGTTGGTAAACGCTGTTGCAAATCAAACGTATACACTTGCATCGTTTCATCACTCTAAGACTTTTTCAGAATGGACCTGATCCCCTAACAACTTGCGCTGTTCATGTTCACTTATAACAGAAGCCTTGGCTTTTTCATTTTTAGTAAACAGCATTTTCGTTTTGAATTTGTCACAAGTGAGGCATGTGTCTATTCGGGGTTGTATAAAAAGACAAATTTAATTTGTGCACTTCATGGCTGTAATTTTTAGAGGGAGGTTTTCCACAAACCCCGCGGTTTAAATTGTACATTTCTTTTAATATTAAATGGAAAGGCTAATATTTTTTCAAAGTACCTTTCCTTGGCTTCCGTATCAAAGAAATGATAAAATATGATCGGTACATGGTTCTTTCCACACATGTCATCTGTTTGTGTGCCGCCTGTGGACGATCTGTTCTTT
The DNA here is from genome assembly GCA_039881145.1 of Druceiella hillmani. Taxonomy (NCBI): domain Eukaryota; kingdom Metazoa; phylum Arthropoda; class Insecta; order Lepidoptera; family Hepialidae; genus Druceiella; species Druceiella hillmani. Next base: position 970,275 of record JAYKKI010000072.1, on the reverse strand, counting down.
AAGGTCACAGTTTTAATAAAGTTACTCGTTGACAAACACGAAGGTATTTGTTACAACACGAGGGTTTTGTACAAACAGGCTTGCGCTTACCATACATCGTTAAAATACTTCAAGTTGTTTTTCTAAACTTTTGTTGATCCAGATAGGATCAGATGTTTACAACCTCGTGGTAGCTTCATCTTCAACTTCCATCAAGATGCCATATAGATTGTTCTTTTTATACGTGAACCCCAGCATTCAGTGAATATAACTTGTCTATCACGTAATGATGTACGTTCTTTATATTTAATCATGCATACTTAACTCTTTCATTTGCTTGGCTGGAATCAATTTACATTTTAAGGCTTGGTATGATTTCCTGAGGTTACGCTTCTGTTTCTTCGATTTTTCAAGCGTCTGAGAAACTTATTGAACTAAACTAGAAGAAGAACAACTTTCGACCTCCGGTAGCAGAAGAAGAGGATCTTGCATGCATGGAGAAGTTCCCCGTTCTTCTAGAACTGCAGTACTCGTAAAATGGCCAGTAGATGTAGACGGTGTAGGTTCTACAAGCATCGTCATCTAAAAAGAAATTCATCATTTTGTTAGACCTTGAAAACAAAAACATGCTAAAATATGCTTATATTTCACTAATATATTGATATATGTTAATCTCAAATTGTTTTCAAAATTAACTATAACTCACCACTTTAAACTTCGGAGCTATCATATTCTTCGACTAATGATAGTTTCAGTAACTTTCTTGTCTCTGTAAATTCAGTTCACTCGATGAAGCCGGATAGAGTATTCCTTTACGAAGAACAATATGTTACTAACAACTGGGACAAAAGGATTCCAGTCAGAGCCTTAGAAAAATATATGTTTATGCGATAAATTTATTCCTTAAGAACCCACTTGTTAACAAAAATATTCACTCATTAGCTAACAGTCTCAAGTGTTCATGATAATATAAGTCAATTCTTACAATCATTGACGACCAAAATTAATAGTGTTATCTTGTGTGCTTTAGTAGAATTTTAGTGGTTTTTCAAAGCATTGACTGAAAAGAAACGGATATAACTTTATACAACAAATTCCACATCTGTTTGACTTGTGTGCTTTAGTCGAATGGCTGGTTGATACAAGCCAGTGGCTTTAAAGTTATAAAAACATTTTTGGCATTTTTTGACTTATGTGTTCAGGTCTGCCGGTCTTGATATTTCTAGGGTCGGCAGACCTAAGCATATAAATAAAAAAGTAAACTTTACAGGAATAACAAACGACTTAATAAAAGCTTGGATATGAGTATTAAATCTACTTTTATTTCAAATAATTACATTAATAAAAAGTTAAACCTTAACAAAGCTCAATTTTTTTCTGGATATCATGTAACAAGAGTATTAGATGACTTATGTTGTATGTACAGTGTAGGTTACCGGAATTATGTGAAAAAGTTAATTTCACACAAAGCACTAAAGCTGATTATTATTTAACTGTAAAAAAAGAAAAGAAAAAATTAAATAAAAATGTTAAAAATCTGCTTCGTCTTCATCTTCTACAATGTGTGGATCCACGTTTTGAATGTTATCTTGGGTAAGTACAAAAAAATATCTACAAAAAGTATGGAAAACTCCGGTATTAATGGAAGTAATGATACTAAGTCATCTTTTTTTTCTTTTGAGACGGGTAATGACTTATTTGAAATAATCGGTACGTGAGCGGGAACAACAGAGCTCCTCCGTTTTAATAGAATCAGAATGGCGCATCTCTATCTAATATGTCTTTAGGTAAAATCACGCCAAAATAATTTTCACAACGTAACCATCTTTTAACAAGGCATTTGAACTGCACTCTCTCTATATATTCATTCCTTAAAACTAATAGCCCTTTCAAAAAGAAAGAAAGTCCAAAAAGTCATTATATTTCATTTCACACATCTCAAATTTAGCGCTACTGGATTTTATAAACTGAATCCAGTCATGCGGGTGGTAAATTTGTGATTTGATTTTCTTCTACGTTTTTTCTATTATGCCATGATCAGTATTTACTTCTAAATTACTATGCTCGGGAACCATAAATTTGTGGTAATTTTTTTCAATTCCTGCATTCTGCGAAACCCACGTAAACATTGAACTAACATGAGAAATGCGATTTTGACGAGCACATCTGCCAGAATAGAATACATGTCTCGTGTTGCTGGATACATACATTTGTAAATGTTTATAAAGGCAGGATGTGACCTGATTTGCAGCCCATGCAGCAATGGTTTCGTAACATATACAGCACAAAGCTTTACCTGTCTTGTCGTCATGTACAGTTAGATTGAAGGTCCACTGGCATTTATAAAATGCGATTGTGTACACTTGCATTGTTCCATCACTTTTGCCTAAGCTTGTAACTAAAACTTTCACAGAATAGCCATGATCCCCTAATGTCTTATGCTGTTCATGTTCACTTACAATAATAACCTTATTTTTGTCATTTTCAGTATACGGTATTTTTATTTTGAATTTATCGCAAGTGAAACATGTATCTGTTCGGGGCTGTTTAAAAGATAGATTTAGTTTGTGGAATTCTTGGCTGCAAATTTTTATAGAGGGAGGTTTTTCCTGACCCTCACAGTATAAGTTAGACATTTATTGTAATATTAAATTACGGAGGCAAATATTTTTTAAAGTGCTCTTCTTTATATAATGGCTTTCGTACGACGGAAATAATAAAATGTGATTTTTGATGTTTTCACGGGTACCACATAAGATCTTGTTCTTCGGTACAATGTTTTTCCCACACATATCATCCGTTTGGGTGCCACCTGTTAATGACCTTTTCTTTAAGGCTACAGTTTTAATAAAGTTATCATTTTCGTTCAATATTATTAACATGCACCCTTGACAAACAGACTCGCGCTTACCAGGTATCATTAAAAATACTTATTTGTTTTAAACTTTTATTGGTAAAATGGCCAATAGATGTAGAGAGTGTGTACTGGCCAGAGGATATAGACGGCGTAGGTTCCACAAGCTTTTGTTGGATATCGTCATTTGAAAAGAAATTGATAATTTCATTGAACCTTGCAGACAAAAACATACTAAAAATATGCTTTTATTTCACTTAAGAAGTTGATTATTTTTGTCTAAAATTATCTTCATAATTAACTATAACAGCCCATATAAAACTTTAGAGCTATTATACCCTCCGCATAATGATAGTTTCCCTCACTTTTTCCCTCTGCTAACTCATTTCCCTATACGAACACCGACACAATAATCTGTTACGACCAAGAGTATGTTACCAACTCGTAGGGCAAAAGGAATCAAATCAGAGCAGTAGAAAAATGTTTGTTTATGCAATAAATTAATGAATTAAGTACCTACTTGTTTACAAAACATTCACCCTCATTAGCTAACATCGTCAAATGTTCCCGATAAATAGTCAACATTTATATTCATTGGCGACAAAGTCTAAAATTGTTATTTTGTACTTAAGTCGAGTTATGTGCTTTAGTAGAATTCTAGTGGACTCTTAAAGTATTGGTTGAAAGGGAGTAGATTTTTGATACAGCATGTTATATATCCGTTTGACTTGTGTGCTTTAGTCAGGTGGAAGGTTCATAAACGCCAGGGACTTTAAAGTTACAAAAATATATTGGCATTTTTTGACTTATGTGCTTAGGTTTTCCGGTCGTAGATTTGTTTTGTACAACGTGCACATCTGTACGTGTAATAAAAGTATAAACCTTCAGTATACATTGAAAATATTTCCAAAAAATCATTGGGCGATGAAGGATAAGTGACAGTGTGCATTAAACTCATTTTAGGATATTTTCTTTACTTATGTTTATTTATGCATAAGTACATCACATAAAAACTACTAAGCCAATTCAGATAGAGCATTTGAAAAAACGTACACAACTTAAAGTAACATAGTTTTTATTTCGTCGCAATCAGTTCTCTAAATCAGAAAACATGAATTTACAAAAAATCAGCTACTTGACGCGCAGTAATTACACAAATGTATAGTGCACCTATATACAGCAATAGATGGCGCTATGTGTATTTTAAATTGCGCAATGACGTTTAATAGAATATACATTGGCAAAATGAGCGTGAAGTGGTGCGGAGGGGCAAATGCTAGAGTAAATGACCTGAATGCGGGCATATTTATTTAAGAAAATTATATTATCTATGCGGGCAGACGCATGAAGACCAACGACGTTGTCAGTCGTCTTCTGCATAATATTTTTTTCGCTGTTCTAATGCATTCCATATAAGTACTCTTTTTTCATTAATTTGTTTAAAATTTAAATCACTTGTCAATATTCACAATTTAATTACTGTGGTAGATTTAATATTAGGCTGAATAAATTTGGTTGTTCCGTACGGCTATACATGGAATAAAACGCCTGTGTGTATAATGATATTATTTACAATAGTAATCGAACACGAAAATATTTGTTTTTATCTGTTAAAATTAAAACTTTATGCTTTTGATACTACTTATAATTTTTTGGTTTATTTTGAAAATTTCGTAGATAGTACTACGTTCTAAATTGAAGTATATTGATAACTCACATTTAATTAGAAACCGCGTACTCTACTTACCACTTGTCTAAATGAGTTGCAGAAAACGACAACGCTGATCAACATTTTAGGTTCTGTTCAGAAATGATCAAGGCGATAGTGCAGAATGAGTGCGTCCCACTCCATCATTGAGAAAAATTTAATCTAGCATCATTACGTTCTCCGTAAATGATTTACAATAAGCTCCCCTTCCATTTATTATAAAAACTCAGTCATAGTAACGTATAGTTGGCAACCTTACTATTATACTGTACAACGCTTGAAATGCTCTTAAAGTAGTTGTGTAAAATACATTGTCGACGAAACTCGCTTAATTTTGGTATAGGTATTATACAAACTATAACTAAATTATTTACTGTTTAGCTTTGGTAAAACTCCCTCCCAAAAATTGTAGAATTACTACTACAGGAAACGCAGTAATTTCACCACACTTAATTTTGAATATATTTGCCGTTAATTTTGTAGAAATTCATTATTAGCAAAGATTTGCTAATAGCTCACCTGAAGATGTTGTAATACAACGAAGCCTAGGTCGTGATAAAGAACTTAAAGAAAGTAGAAATAATACTACATCACTTAGTTTCATTTAATTGGGAACACTTAATTTTATTTAAAAAACGCATCGATCGATTTGTCTAAAAAAATAAGTCAATATAAAATGGTGTTATATTAACATTTTGAAAAACAATTTTCAATAAAACATTTTATAATAAAGTTTGGACCTTACTGTCACGCGACAACTACCTTAACGTCTCACTTTGCATTATTATATCAGACCAATTTTCAATTTTCGTAACGATTACGAACATTTTATATTGTGAGCCGATGTCATCTATAATCAGTTTTTCTTCGTATTATTTACTTAAAAACCATTAATTTTATTTGATTCATAACTGGTAATATGGTACGCATTGAGGTACGAAACTCACAGTACAAATGTCTCAGAAACCAAAATGAAGTAGGAAATAAACATTTTTAATAAGTGATATACCAATATGTCAAATAGTATAGGGTTCCGAGAAGGTCTAAAGTCCGCAAGATGCTTATCTTAAACTCTAATTCGTGATCTATGTTTTTTATAATGACCTGTACCAAAACACCACACACTTTTAATACATGCTGTTTAACTGGTGACTGTGACTAATTTGGTTGAGTGTATACGTGTGACGGGCAACTAACACACGAAATATTAATATTTATTCTTATTCTTAGAAAAATTCGACCTACGGTAAATCCCGTCATGCGGTAATAGTATCCACCGCTCTCCTACAACTTTCAAGATAGTGTTCGAGTCTCGTAGTCCCTCGAGTGATGACGGCAAATGAAAAGGACGATTTCTTTTTTCCAAATCTTTAATGATTTTCAAATAAATGAGATATTATTTACGTTATCAAAAAAATTAGTTTAACATATTTTATTCTCAATAGAGTCTTTGCTGAATTTATAGCTTACGGCGCTGACAACACCAAATTGGGCTGTTTTAACAAATTTTTTAGCAAAATCTACTAAATTTATGGCCATGAAAAAAATATGTTATTCTTGACAATATTTCTAAAGTCCTGATTGTTTTCAAAACACAACTGAAATATAACATAAATTTTAAACACATTATGAATAGAACTTAAAAGACTAACGTCTTATTTAAAGTCGTGGTTGAATTTTATTTTCAATAAAGTAAATAGAGTTCCAATAAAAAAAAATAAAACACATTATTTCTCTTGAATCCAAAGACGCGTTTTGACGATATTTTACTCACAAGCAAACCGACAGTGTGCGTTTGGGCGCGGTGTTAGTCGGATTTATGTCGCTTGTTTCCCAACCCACTAAAAGAGCAATAAAAATAAAAAACAATATAATTAAATTAATTTTAATCTTAGATCTGTGTTACCAATGATATTTTGACATTTTTTTTGATAAGACATGCAAAAATATCCATTATATATTGAATGCAATATATATTTTGAAATATGTCGTGTATTTCAGAATATATATTGTAGCTCGCGATTATTTATTATAAAAAAATCGATTTGAAAATTTTCATACATTTGTTTGCGCGGGAATATATTTTAACATTTTTTTCTTTTACGTAACACTTTTTGCTTACTCACTTTTAAATATTTTGGGTTTGTCTTTTTTTATATGAATTCGTGTTTCTGTTTACAATTTTTTTCACGTGATACTTTTTGCTTAATTAATTTTTGGATGTTTTGAGTTAGTTTTTTTTTTAATATAAATTCGTGTTTGTACTTATAACTTTTCTTTACGCGATGCTTTTTGCTCAATTTGTGTTTGTATTTATATTTTTATACGTAATCCTTTTTGCTTATTAAATTTTGGGTTTGTTTTTTTTAATTATCAATTCGTGTTTCTGTTCATATTTTTTTACGTAATCCTTTTAGTTGCTAAATTTTAGATTTTATCCATTATTATCCATTCGTGTTTTTATTTATAAACTTTCTTTACGCGACCCTTTTTGCTTATTCAATTTTTGGATATATTGGTTTGTTTTTTTATATCAATTCGTGTTTGAGTTTGTATTTATAATCTTTTATGCGCCCTTTCCTGCTTATTAATGTTTTTTACATTTTGTTTTTTTTTATATCAATTCGGGTTTGTGTTTACAAAGTTTACACCGTGGTAGTCGACGCACCGAGAAAAGACCTAAACTCTATTTCGTCCTGAGAAATATCATTCTAAGTAATATTATAATCCTAACTAATATCATGAATGTAAAAGTGTGTTTATTTGTATTTCTTTCAACTCATAATGGAGCAAAAGATCAACGTGACTTTCTGCACAGCGATGAGCTAGGCAATAACGTAAGTTAATTGTAAACGGGAGAAATCTTGTCACACCTAATATGACAATCCCAGCTAATGTTGAAACTTAAAATATGTATTTGTTTGTCCTTTTTTCACATCATAATGGAGCTACAGATCGACTTAATTTTCAGCAAAGAGGTAATTATTTAACAATTGGAAAATTAACAATTGGAAAGTATGTTTATTTATCCTTCTTTCACATCGCAATGGAGCAAAAGATCACATCGCAAAAGATCGACATGGCTTTCTGCACAGAGATAATTGGCGGACCACGAAATTACACAGGCTATTTTCCAACCCGGGAAATTTCATTTTTACGTAAATAACAATAACGACTAATATTAAAAATTCGAAAGTCTGTTTGTTTATCCTTCATTCACGATACAATGGAGCAAAAGATCTACGTTACTTTCTGCTCAGAAAGAATTGGCGGACCAGGAAATGGTATATAGACCTATTGCCAACCCAAGAATCTCTTCCTAACTAATATTGTAATCCCACCCAAGTTAACAATTCGAAAGTGTGTTTGTTTGTTTTCCTTCCACGTCACAATGGAGCAACAGATCGACATAACTTTCTGCACAGATATGGTTGGCGGGCTAGATAATAAACCTAGACTACTTTCCAGTCTAAGAAATATTTTCCTAACTAAAACAAAAATCTCAACTAATATTAACAATTCAAAAGGGTTTTTTATCCTTGTTTCACGTCTCAACGGAGCAACATATCGACGTGACTTACTGCACAAAAATAATTGGAGGAACAGGAAATGACACAGGTAAAATACCAACCCGGGAAATCTCATTCTAACTAATTTCACAATCCCTAATAACATTAAAAATTCAAAAGTCTGTTTATTTGCTCTTCTAGCTGGTCGCAAAGGAGCATCAGATCGACGTGGCTTTCTGCACAAAGATATTTGGCGGGCCAAGAAATAATACTGGTAACTTTACAACGTAGACACTCTTATCCTAACTAATATGGCAAACCCAAAATTTACAAATCAGGAAGTATGTCTGTTTGAACTTCTTTCACGTCACAATAAAACAAGAGATCAATGTAAGTTCCTGCACAGAAATAGTTAGTGGACAGGGAAATGGCACTGGCTACTTTCCAACTTGGGAAATCTTACAATAAGTAATATTACAATCCCAACTAATATTAAAAATTTGAAAGTGTTTTTGTTTGTCCTTCCTTCAAGTCGTAATGAAGCAACATACCGACGTCACTTTTTCGTAGAATTAGATGACAGATCAGAAAATTAAATAAGCTAATTGCCACTCATTACATGACACGACATTCTCAAATAACATTAAATAGTCGAAAGTATGTGTGTTTGTTTTTCTTTCACGACGCAACGGAGTAACAGATCGACATGACTTACTGCGCAGAGATAGTTTGGGGAACAGGAAATGTAATAGGTAAAATACCAACCCGGGAAATCTCATCCTAACTAATATGGCAATTCCAAATAATATTAAAAATACAAAAGTCTGTTTAGTTGTTCTTCTTTCACGTCGCAATGGAGCAACAGATCAACGTGGCTTTCTGCATAGAGATAGTTGGCTAACCAGGAAATAAAATGGGCAGGAAGGAAATAAATACTTTCAAACGTAGACAATCGTATCCTAACTAATATAGCAATCCCAAAATTTACAAATCTGGAAGTATATTTGTTTGTCCTTCCTTCACGTCACAATGGAGACGTGAAGGAAGGACAAACAAATATAACAATTTGACGTGGCTTTATATACAGAGATATTTGGCGGCCTAGGAAATAATATAGACCATTTTCCAACCCGGTCAATCTTATCCTAACTATTATAGCAAACCCAAAACTTATAAATAGAGAAGTATATTTATTTTTCCTTCTTTTACGTCACAATGGTGCAATAGATTAACGCGTTTTCGTGCACATATATAATTGACGGACCGGAAAAGAACACGAGCTACTTTCCCAACTAATTTTAAAAACGCAAAAGTGAGTTTATTTTTCTGTCTTTCACGTCGTAATGGAGTGACTGATCGACGTGATTTTCGGTATAAAATTAGACGTTGGATCAGAAAATAAAATAAGCTGATTGCTAACCCATGAAATCTTATCCTACCTGCATAATAGGACCTTCCCAAATGATTTTAAAAATTCGAAAGTATACTTGTTTGTCCACCTTTCACGTCGCATTGGTGCAACAGATCAACGTGATTTTCTGTGCGTAGATAGTTGGTGGATCAGGAAATAAGATAGGTTATTTTTCAACCCGCTAAATATTATCCTAACTAATATAATAATCCCAACAAATATTACACATTTCAAAGCGAGTTTGCTTGTCGTTCTTTCAAGTCACAATAGAGAAACATATCGACGTTATTTTCTGTACAAAGATAGTTGGCGGGCCAGGAAACAGCATAGGCTACTTTTCAACTCAGAAAACCTTATCTCCTTCTAATCCGGGAAATTTCATCTTAACTAATAGAACTATCCCAACAAATGTTAAAAATTCCAAAAGGTGTTTGCCCTTCTTTTACGTCGCAATGGAATAACAGATCGACGTAATTTTCTGCATACAGCTAATTGGTGAACCAGGAAATGATATAGATTACTTTCAACCTTGAAAATTTCATCCTAACTAACATAACAATATTGCAAATTACAAAGTATGTTAGTTTGTCCTCCTTTCACGTTGCAATGGAGCAACAGATCAACTTGATATTCTGCACAAAGCTAGTTGGCGGGCCAGGAAATGATATAGGCTTCTTTCCGATCTCATCGTAACTAATATGACAATTTAAAATAAAATTATAATATTTACATAAAATATATAAAAAGGAAGTAAAGAATCTATAACTCATTTTTGTCTATTTTGCATTTATTCTGACTAGCTGAAATCCGCTGAATATCCATTTTGACGGGACATCTAAAAGAAATAGTAATAACATTTTACTATAGATTCACTATACTATAGATTCGTCGACTTAATTATTTACTAATCTTAGTTTTTTAAATAATCATATATATATATATATATATATATATATATATATATATATATATACTGTTAAATACAAAACTGTAAAATAATAGACACCACAAAATTTAATATTTCAGTTACGTAAAAACATAAAAACAACAAAAAGTAATCTGCCTGAATTATAAATATTGATTTGATCTATTTCTTCATATTAAAATAATTACTCTATATTTTTCTAAAGTTTATAATAAACTTTCCAAAACGAGGCGTTTTTCGTCACAGATGTAAATACGCCTCTAAGTAACTTTTAAAAACCATATTAACATTTCAAAGAGCATAAGTCACAAATTATAATCATCCGTGCGGCTAGCAAGTTATTGACGCTGTTAGTTTAGTTTGTTAATATCCCGAGCGCCTGGTAGTAGATAGTGCTGGTTTATCGGAAAGAGAAAGGGGCGGAAGCTGAAAATCGAATTCTTCAAGGTCGTCGACAAATCTCATCGCTTTAACGCAATTATGCTGATACTAACTTGAAGAATTTTATAAATTCAGTTTTTGTTTCATACTAACTTGTATGAAACAAAAACTGTTAAGTAGATACTTTTGTTTATACGGGAGGTACATCATTTAAAAGTTTAAGTATTCAAGAAATTATTAAGGCGAGGAGAATGTTGAACATTGTCACTTGTACAAATGAGTTGTGGACAACGACATCGCTGACACCGACGTCTTAGGTTCTATTGAAAAATGATCAAGGCGAAAGTGTCGAATATGTGCATTAACCCTTAATTGGTCGCGTAGGGGTCATACACCCCAACGCATGTTTCCACGCTCATAACATTTTAAAAATTGAATTTAGCGCGCTGATTTTCTAGGTAGCTTCGTAAACGCACGTGACGTTGACAATTCAGTCTTGAGCAACACTCAGTTGTTGACAGTTGGGCTTGGAGAGCATGTTTGTACACCCCAGTTTGTGTTCGACACCTGGGGTGACTATTTGTGTGGCCTGAATTCCTGGTAAAAAAATTATTATTAATTTTACTTTAAAACATTGTAATTTAACAAATAAGAAGTTTTAGTGCCTAATAAATAAGTTAGATTATAATATTTTAACATTTGTAGAGTTATTTTGAATATTTTGTTTGTTTTAGGTTAGTTATAAAATGCCACGTGGACTACATGATTGACAAATCGTGCAATTATTGGATGAAGAAGAAGAGGCTATCGATAGTGTATCTGAAAATGAGCAAGGTCATGAAGTTATAGTGAGTGACCATATCAGCAAGTCGAAGCAAAGCGAATACGAATCGAATGATCGGTGGAGTAGCGAGGATGAGGTCTCATTACAAAATTTAGCCAGCTCCTCTCAAAGTCATGGAAGACGTAATGAATCATTATACCTCGGAAAGAATAGACAAACGAAATGGTTTAAACAAGCACCAGGGTAAGGACTCAACGGGCTAATATTGTGACAAAAGCTGCTGGACCCAGAGAGCCCCCTATAAATGTAATGACATGGAGCGAAGAATTTTTGAGTGTATTTTCAAGGGAAGCTATAGATGTTATTCTGTGCTATATGAACGAATATATGATATCCATTCATTGCAATTTCCAGAGAGAACGTGATTGCAAACCTGTATCTTATGAAGAGTTACTGGCATTCTTTGACTGCTTTATATGTCTGGAGTGCTTCGATTATCGCGTCTGAATTATCAAGATTTATGGGATACTGTTGGTACAGGAATCAAATTTTTCTCGAACACGATGAGTTGCAAAAGGTTCCTTTTTATTCTCAGGAGTTTACGGTTTGACAGTTGAACAACAAGGGAGGCGAGACAATCATTGGATAAACTAGCGGCTCTCAGGGACTTCTGGTGGTGAGAATGTTACCATTTTTCAGGAGTTACCTTAGTTTTGAGGTAAATTCTTTGGCTTGATGTATATGCCCAGCAAACCCACCAAATATGAGATCAAACATTTTACTCTCTTGTAATAATTTAACAATTATTTACCGTTTAGTTTTGATAAAAAGCATTCCCAAAAATTGTATAATTGACATTAGAAAAATTTATTTTTATATTAAAAAAATTGTTTTTATATATTGACATTACAAAAATTTATTTTTATATATTGACATTACAAAAATTTATTTTTATATTAATTTTTAATATTACCACACTTTTCATTTCCTTTTATTTTTTAAATACATCCAACCATTTGTCTAAAACTAAGCCAATGTAAAATGACGAAAAAAATATGTTGGCGTGTAAAATACAATAACTACAAAAGCTGCATAATATTTAGTTTAATCTGTTTACAAATAATACAATTATTTTCATCATCTAAGTGTGTACAGGTTATCCAGTGGCAGATTTGAAAGTTTGAGCAAACATAGTTTCTGAACGCAACACATAAGAGGGGCGCGGGGGGCGTCGTTAGAAGCGCAAGCGGTGCAGATGTTTTAGTAGCCATGAAACAGTGGAGTGGAGAGCACCGCGCTTTTGCCGTTGAGGCGTACATTTCGAGTGGATTTTCGCTGTCTGTAGCACGCCGTCGATTTAATAATCGTTACAGTATTCGTCGATTACGTAATGGACCATCGATCAACCTCATTCAGTCATGGGTAGCAAGGTTCAGAGCTACAGGATCAACATTAAATAGGGCCAGGCCAGGACCTACACCATTGGTAGCCACGGATGAAAATGTCGAGCGTGTTATGGTTTCTGTCGTTGAAAATCCCCGTTTATCACTACGTACACGTTCATCGATATTGGGAATTCCGAAATCAACTTTACAGGTAATAATGCGAAAAAAGCTCAAGTTCCATCCATATAAAATTCAAATTGTTCAAGATTTACACGATTCTGACTTTGAATTAAGAAAAACTTACGCGGAGCTGATGTTGATGAGATTTCGTACTGCTACCCGGATGGGCAACATATTCTTTAGTGACGAAGCTCACTTTCACATTGGAGGATATGTGAATAAGCAGAACTTTCGTTGCTGGGATGTCCACAACCCAAGACAAATGCATCAAGAGTCTTTACATAAGCCTAAAGTAACAGTCTGGTGTGCCATGTCTGCATCTGCAATCATAGGGCCTTATTTCTTTGAAAATCAACGTGGCCAAACTGTAACTGTGAATTCGGAGAGATATGTCCAGATGTTAAATGACTTTTTCAGAGTAGAATTACAGAATAGTCCATCCTTCAACAAAACACATGGTTCCAGCAGGACGGGGCCACAGCTCACACTGCTAATGTGTCCATGAATGCAGTGCGGCAGTTATTTCCACGGTCACCCGATTTAAGCCCATGTGACTTTTTTCTATGGGGATACTTAAAATCCGTTGTTGACAAAACAAATCCGAGCACTGTGACACAACTTAAAGAAAATATTCGAGCCGAAGTCAGTAGGATACCCCAGTCGCTCTGCAAACGCGTTTTTGAAAACATGCGTGCTAGACTCGAAGAGTGTGTCAGATTCGATGGCCGCCATTTGGAAAACGTGGTTTTTAAAAAATGAAATCCGCATTTGTTGTTATAAAGTTAAAATAAACCTACTTTGTATTAGAGGTGTAGTTTTTTTTACAATTTTTCAAACATTGAAATCAGCCACTGGACACCTGTATATATTTCACAGGCGTAACAAAAAAATTGGGAAAGTTAGTTTCTCAATAACAGATTATCGATTTTCGGCAAATTTTAAGTAAATTTAGTAATCATGATTATAGAAAATTTTAAGAAAACGTAGCAATTCTGTTTATTTTTAATAATTATAACTTAATTTTAATAATTTTAACTTTCGCAACAAATTTCGGAAATGAGCATGTTGGTGCGGGAATGTCTTAGTGAACATTTTCAGCAACATTGATAGAATTAACTTACACAAAATTACACCGTCGACATCATATAATAGACATCTTTTTTATATCTAAGTTGCCTATTCAAAAAATTGTCAAACAATTTTTTTTAGATTTATGATTTTTGCAAAATATGCGAATCAATAAGCTTCCTTGCTACGCCAAATCGTGACTTTCTATATTTTAAATAAAACGGCTTGGACAGAGAGGCATAGAAGCGTTAGAGTGATAGCACCTTACAATTGTGATAATTACTTATTCCCAAAATATAGGAGGGGCGTTAGTAAAGTAATTTTCTGATCTTATATCTCTGTGCTGAAAAAAATGCTTGTAACATGTTACACATCTTGGCGAAAAACTGAATAAAATTGACAGAGAATCCTGCCTTTGGGAATTTTCTGAGAAGAATAACGTTGTCAACACTATGGAATAATGTTATAACACTGTTCGAAATGCGAGGGTCCTTCTAGACTAACGAATTTTTGCCAGAAAAAATCGTTTTCGCCTCTCTGTGCTCTGCAATGCAAATTTGCAGATTGTTTAAAGAACCGCCAAGCTGGTTCAAGGAAAGTATGTGATGACCTGTAATAAAGTAAAGAACTTACCGCCTCAATACAGTACAGCTAGATACATTTGTGTTACTAATCAAGAGAATTAATGTGAAGAAAGTTAGCCAGAATGTCCGCTTAATATATATACTTCAAAAATTACATTGGTAAAGAACAAAATATAGATCTGTCACCTGCATAAATAAACATGAGATTCAGGAAACTCTTTCTCAACCGTAGTAATTAAAGTGGAACAAAACATTAAAGAAATACTTTTGTTTGACATTGCTTATTTAAATATTAACACGTGAAGAGAAAACTGTGTACCCCTTTTTAAGCATATTGCGCGAACGGAAGAGTGTGAATTTTGGCATAGTTAAAGTTTATATAAAGAAGGAGTGCAGAAAGTAAGTAAAATTTATATATAATATGTGTTATAAACACATTAAATTATATATTACAAATACATTAAAAGATACATTGTTTACGTTCATACTGTCAATGCCAAACGCACAATAGTCTATGGTCAAACAGTCGCACAGAGTAGAGATTGTTGCCAAAGAATTTTAAAATGTGAGATTGATTGAGTTTCACGTAAACCAATGACGTTCAAACTTGAAATTTTAATGAATTATAGTCGAATTTCGACCACCGGATTTTCCCACTGGGCATTAAAGTGACATTAACATGGGTAGAAAGGAATGTCGTTTTATTAATTTGAGATGTCTCACATGAGTTCTTAGCTGAAAAAAATAATATCGTTATGGGCCAAAGAATATTTCGAAGGTTTATTGCACAGCTCTCTTGCAAAGTGCTTGTACATAACCCAATTTTTCTTACCGAAGGAGACCGGAGAAAACAAGTCTGGCGTTATACAAATAGAATCATTTTGTTTAAAAAGATGATATTTTTAAGAATACAAAAAACAACGTGTCGTGTATGCGCATATATTATATTTTTAATATATCAAGAATTGTTAATAAGAAATACAAATCTAACAAAATACATTATGACTTTTTAGAAAAGATTATAGATAATCAATATCGATAGCTTCTTAAATTTGTATCTTTTGCCTAAAGGAATTAAAACTAAACTGTTAAGAGACCGTGACATTTGTTCTGTTGTTAAAATGAATGTCTTCCGCTCTATGAATTTCAGGTGGTTTTTTCGACGACTCTGACGGACTTTTTAGTATCGTGGATTGATATGTTACATGTGTTTATAGAGGTTACCAGTATAAAGGGAGATAATCTGCATTTTTTTTTATTTTGCTAATTCGAAATGCGCCGTAGTAATAGCATTTATAAACTCTTGTCGAAAATACCGACGTGACTTTTCTTAAGAAACATAGGATGTCTCATTTATCCGACTGACTATTTAAATAAAACTTTCGTGAAACTCATTTTTTTTTTATTTTCTCTTATAAGAGTGTCATGTTTTAGGATCCATATCAAATATGGAAATAATTGTAATTTCGTCATATCTGTGTGCTCTGTCTATCCGACTGTCACACCCTCGTAGTTTCTGCAGTTTTATAGGTAAAACTTTTTCAAGTGTGAAATTTACGAGTATCAAATTAAAAAATGAACACCGTGAAAGTAGAGCATCATGAAATTATGAAAGCATATGTTTCAGTCATAAATCGATTAACATGTAATAAACAAATTAATTTCCTATTTTTTAATGTATCAAGACCTACCGGTCTCCTTTATTCTTTTGATTCGTCACCAAATATACATCCATAACTCGCCGATCGAAAGTTATTAGAGATTTGTTGTGTGTCTAATTTAATTACATACATTCTTAAACATTGCACGAAGAATGCAAAAATATTGAAAATTCTTTTAATCAACGTGAACAAATGCAATTAATTTATATCAAATAAATGTCTTAATTTAATTAAATTTGTCTAAACTTGGAAATATTCCTTAATTCTGGGGAGACCCGGAAGTCAACAAGACAATGACGCAATATTATAATTTTCTTATCCAGAAGTCTGTATACAAACCAGAAAACTGAGTTTTCTGGTTTGTATACACAACGTTAAATTTGACATGTCATTAAATATCTAAAAGTGGTTCTAAAATGAAATGGCCTAAAAGGTATTGCCTTCTCTTCAATATAACTATCTCTTTTATACACGTGCGTTCCTTTACTCTCGATCTCTTTATAGTCCGCTTATGAAGTATGAACGCTACGCGGAGCCACTTGTTCATTTTATAGACGACACTATTTAATGTAATATCGATAACATTAGTTCTATTATGTTCGAAAAATGTCGATAACTTCGTTCACATTGCATCATCATTTTTATTTTTATTTCAGACATTGTGAAATCATACATTTATCATTTTCAATGTGCCTTTACTAAAATTATTTATAGAGACAATACCGCCGCTCATGTAGTAGATAGAATTCCTACAACCACCATAATGGAAATACTAATAATAACTATAATTATATTGCTTGATGGTTCAAACGTGTGTCGTTCGTTAGAAATATAATATGTACCTCGCAAAAATAAATAAACGACACCAAGATCGATGTCGATACGCGACCTAGCAACAGGCTAACACCATCTCTAGTGAAGTCCGCCGGTCACGTAAGTAAAACACTTCCAGCGCAGACCGACCGAACACGACTCGACGTCGACATTTTGTTTACACAACAATATTTGTTTATTTATACATACAGACGCACGCTGGCATATATAACATTACATCCGTCTGTCCACAACAGTTCATGTATTAGTTTGTTTTTCGCCACCCTATATTGTATATATAATTATTATTATTTTTGTGTATACGTACATTTGAAAGCGCTCTACACCAACACAGTCATGTCAAACATGGGTACGTCGCTTTAGTAAATATGACGTTTGCGCGAGGAGCGATCGGGGTTTGGACTAAATGAAGAGAACACGTGTTTAATTACAATGCTCATTTTGGTCGTTTCTTTAAGCTGATTTGTAATTATCCGTCAAGTTCATGTTGGAACAGGCATAAAGATGGGTTATACAGTTGTCTTGTTACTTAAGAAATGGACCAATACTCTTGCGCTGAACACATCGCTACATCTGATGGGCAATTAATATTTGTTTATACAATATTCATACATAAGTTGCCCTTCGACAATTTATGTTACTCTTAAGATTACGTTTAAATCTTCGTATACGATTGTTATTCCAACTGTTTTCAAAAAAATTGACACGAAAATTTTTAAATACATAAATACAAGTCTGATCAAAACATTAAACTTATACTTTTCGCTTGGGAAATAATAGTGCAAAGCTCAGTTTTATACGTGCGATGTATCATTGTACACTTAAAAATATCTCAAACTTCTTACGTTAGAGTTACATTATGAATCTAGAAATGGTCCTCCAAAAACGAGTAAATGTCTTGTCTTTCATGAGTGACGTAATGCCTTGTCTTCAAAATGATTATCTTTTTTATAAACCTACTTTCTGTTATTATTAATCTCTTTTACCATATTTTTGTTCTTTTATGTGAGTATAACTCGTTTTGCGAATATAATGTCATTGATTGTACGTGTATAAACGTCAAACCCATTGAAGTCTGGAGTACGGTTGTTTAATTTCAATGTTTTAGCTGCTAATTTACGTATAATTTTCATTTTGAAATGAACTTAATTTAATGTATTATTATCATAAGTATCTTTTATATTAATATATCTGTGTACATGTTTTTTACATCTACAGAATATCAAATACGGTTATAAATATATAGCGCACGGCAAATTCAATACTATTTTTAAGGTATTGCAAAAAATAAATCTTCCCATTGACTGTTTGGACGGAGCAGTTATTTGTGTCTTAAATTATTTGACGTGCATAAATCAACCTAAAAACAGAAGAGAGAAAGCATTACTGAATTGACCAAATAGAAGCTCGCTCATGCAAACAGAAGTAGTGCAAAACTCAAAACTGACCTCAGTGTCAGCTTAACCTATTTATCAAAATTCGATTTACGATGACCCACCAATCATTGCATGTTGTATTCTGTAACCAAACTAGGATGATGACATTGTGGTGGAACTCTAGATTACCTCGAATAAATACATAATGATAATTCAAATTACTTCAGTAATAGTGAATAAAACAACAATTTAATATTGATTTACAATAATGACAATGAGTTTTATTAAACTTATTGTCTCATACTATATGCAAAATTTTTTTCAAAAGTTGCATTTTTTTCAGTTAAAATTATCTTAACCAACAGTATAAAAAATATTTCGATACCCGTCAGAGAAGTAAAATGACAAAAATATGGTGCCGTTTCATATACCACAAGCATATAGTACCTCTAATATATAGAAAATATGTTTTCAGTAATATATAATGTAGGTTCAAGATAACGCACAATTTTCATTGCGTTTCCTAAATAGTTCACCAGAGTCATGAATACAAAGATGCACTGTAGCTTACACCGGACTATTTGAAGTAATGCCTGAGTATAAGGAACATCCGTAGTAAAAAGAAATAACGATGTTAATATTAGTAAAGTATACGATTTTTTGTTAAAACGTAGAATGACTGCTTGCCCGTCTCAACTTTGCCAGAGCAAAAAAGGAGCATGACTACATTTTTAACTGAATAACGGTATTCTAAACAGTTATATCATTTCTTCTGTTCCTCAATCATTTATGTGTATATATGTGTGTGTCTGTGTATGTGTATGTATGTATGCATATGTATATATATATATATATATATATATATATATATATATATATACATAACAATATACACCAATGAAAGATCAAATTGAAATGTCAATTTCACACATTATTTTAATGTAGAGTGGTTTAAAAGTTTAACTCAAGAATGCGCCCGGCTTCGACTACTTTCACTTGTATCGTTATCGCTCATTACGTACATTTAAAAAATATATTACTTACCCTATAGCTATTTGGATACTATAAACTATACGATGGGAAAATTTTCATGTAAATCAGATAAAAGCTGTATTTATGTCAAACTCTACAACCTAACAAATTAAGATATAAATTTATCATCTTTATAAAATAGTTACTTAATAAAAATATTAATTTGCTACGATCTGAAAGTTCTTACAAAAAATCCTTCACTGCACTCTAAGCAGCAAAAATTTGGAATCACCTGGATCTAATGTCAGGATCCAATCACATCCCTAAATATTTTCAAAGATCGAGCGAAAAAGTCCTGCCTCTCCTGAAACCTTATCCTTTGTGCCCTTGTCCATTCCTGTCTTTCCCATCCAAAATCATGTCAATAGTTTGTTTTACTTATACTTTTATATTTTTTTAATTTTTTTTTGTCTAATGTTTTTTTTAACAAAGAGTTTTCATTATAAAATCTCTTAGAGTCAACTAAATTTCAATACCAATTCACATGGTTGACAGAAAGAGATTGCTCATGTAGTAATAAGTTCGCCATATGTACTATACACAAAAGACGATAAATAAATAAATAATTTGTCAATAGCAAAAGAAAACAACTTCTAGAGACAAGTCAATATTTGGGAATACCATAGCCCATTTTTGAAGGTTTTCAATTATAAAGAATTTTTTATTGCAGCGGTACAATGAATAAATAGGTAAAAATTGAAAGAAGGTAATTTGGTATTATGAACTAGTAGTTTTGAGAAGTGTGTGTGGAGGAATTTTAATGATCAACTAGCTGAGGGGTTTATAAGCGCTTCCATTAAACACAATGGAGATTCTGTAATGAAATGAAATTATTTTGATGAATCTATTGTAGAAGATCTGAATATAATAAAAGGAATTCTTCGGGCGGGCTACAAAAACCTTCAAGAAAATAATTTTAACAAAAAAAATTTTTACCAAAGAAATTAAAATTCCGTACACATTTTGCGGATTGTGTTATCTCAATTAGAGGCGTATGGGATCTTTCTAAAGCTAAATCCGTAGATGCAGCTACGAGTCTTGCGGTTCGTACATTTAATTAACAGTGCGCGTTGCCTGGAAGCGATAGTTTTAGGTACCTAACACTATTAATAAGAACAAAAATGCGAGTTAATTTAGAAAGAAGAGTTTAAATGTAAATATTCAGTTGGGAAAAAATTTATAAAAAAAAGGAAGTATATACAAAGCAACTTTCATGATTATTTAGAAAAGTTAAGATCGGTGCGATACTGACTTCATGTCAGTACTATTCAATTACTTAATTTGAGAAATAATAGCTTTATTTACTTTGCTTTTTCAAAAAGTTGAAGATTTAGAGTTTCAGGGTTTGGCGGGTCACGTCATTCCAAATCACGTCAATGAAAACTGATAATATTTGAACTTACTCGCGATGGGCTGCAGGTAAAATTTTGCTGAATCCAAAGTGCGATCAAAATAAAATTATGAGATAAAGATATTAGTATTGTAATTCATAAAAAGTTAGCTATAATAGCGAAGACTAAAGTTTTAATGATAACGATAACCATCAATTAGGAATAAAAAGTAATTAATAACAAGTTTGGTTATTTTGAATACCTGTCACACCTAATATTGAATAAAAAAGTTCTGTATAAAATTTGCTGTAAATAGAATAAAATAAACAAAAAAAACTAGCTGCTTTTTATTGAAATAAACAAATTTATCATGTATAACTTAAAAACACTATAGATTCTACAAGTACAATGCGGTCCCTAAACTTGATATGCAACATTGGAAAGGTGGAGGATGAAAATGAAAACATATTTTTATACAGTTTCAAAGGAAAAAATAGAAATTTTTATTTTTTTTTACCTATTTTAACACCAGAACTTCGACTAAAGATGTTTTCCGCTTTTATAGTGTAAAAAAAATTAATTCTGAGATTGGAACCAAATACTTTCGAGCACTTTACAGCTGCGTTAAGAATAAAGGCATAGTCAGTACGTAATTTTCACTTGTTATAATGTTTGTTCTAATTAGGTAATGAACTGGTCGTCCAGATATCTATAAATTATATACTATCCAAATGCCAAGTTTCAAGTTCTTAGCTCAAGTAAAAAGGCATAAATAGCATGGTTACGAAATCGAGCTGAAGGTTCCTAACGTTAAAAAATGGGTACAGATCTTTTTCACGGATGTCCGTGTGCATACGGATAAAGATAACGATATCTAGCACCATTAACATATAATACGCTACTAAAGACTCTCGATTCGACTCTATTGACGCTCAAGACAGCTCGAGAAGGCTCGATTGACGCTCGAGAAAACTCTACCAGTTCACAGTTTAACACGCCAACGCTCGACTTATTGTGGGGCGGAAAAAGTTACTTCGAAATAATCTAGACTAAATACCTAAAAAATAAAATTTCCAAATTTTATAAATACCCTAAAATCCAAATTGTATAATACAAATAGCAATATTTGCGCATTTTTGACGCTATTGCGCTCCGCAGTGGCGAAAACGCGAGAACAAGAATAATCCAAAGCCCCATAGAAATCGATAAAACAAATAAAACTATCAACTGTCAACATTACGACTGTACCTCACACGTGTGTGAACGCGGCTGTATGGTGTACGTGAGCCGACTCGTTCGCACACGACGTCTCGCGCTGTGTGTGTAACGTTCTCCTCCGAATATAAAAAGTAAACAATGCTAGTTAAGTACAAACAATACCACATACATTACAGTGTATACCAAACAGCGCACACACCCGCACTATATATACGCTTACTCGTGACCGTACAACAAATATACTATCAGATGCGTGCGTACGTACGTACTATGCTTGTCGGTGGATATAGAAAAATGTTTGAACGCGAATGTACTACAACTCACATATACACGTGTCTACAACGTAGCCGTACGCATGTAACGTATTTGTGTTCATAATTGTACTGATTGTGAGTATAAATGTATTTTCTCACAACTGTGGGGTCTAGCCATGTGTGCATAGCGGGAAAAGTATATGGGAAGCGCATAGCTTAAACAACAAATGTTTAGTATTTATTTAAAAGTAAAAAAAAAACAGACGTACACGTTCGTTACTTAAATATATGTCATACTTTATTTTGGAACGACCGTTGCATTAGACTTTGTGAATACGGTCGTGAACGATTTTAGCCGCGATTTGAAATTGAGCGCGCCGTTTGGAACATTTGCAGTATGAAGAATTGTTTAGGTCGCGTGCTTGGATATTGAGTTTGGATCTGTTCGAAATTTATCTGTGGGTTTCATTAATTTTGCATTTATATTGTGGAAACGGGCGGGCAGTGAAACAACTGACAAAAATGGGTATAAGATGAAAGAAATATGTGAAAGGTAAAAAATAAGTGGCTCCCATCATACCTAATCCCTCGATGATGGTAATGACTAAGAAACAAAGTACACATTATGCCGGCGATTTCTGGATATAATTATCAATCCATACCCACTATGGATATGATTTGATAATTAAAAAAATGTGTTATCGACATTTGGCGTAAAATTAATTTTTAGAATTAAAATAATATTGATGAAAATTAGTACCATTGAGAACACTGGGCTTAATATTGTTGCGATGTTGTATACATAGATTTATAGAAGGACTTTACACGATCTAGGCGCCGTTTTAAATTTTTACTAAATACTATAAATATCTGACAATTAATTTATTTTACAAGAAATTGAAATTGATTTAGGAAAGTCACCCGTATAATACCGCGTATAAAAACTAGTAGGAATACTCATTTTTATGGGTGTCCATGCTAAGGGTTGCCGGATATATCCCGGAATTTGTGTTGTTATTCCGTGTCCAGCAATGTAAAAAATGGAAATGTAAAAAATTGCAGCAATTCTTGAAAAAAATTCATTATTGGCATTTTTCGTGAACCTATAAATGCCACGGCCGCATTGCCCTTTTATTGGCTTGATCAATGGAAAGATCACGTATTAAGGTATAATTTCAGAGTTTTGTTCCATAATTTCACAGTAGCTATTAAATAATCCCAAGAAAAATAAAGTTAATAAAATAATTAAATCAAAACAAGAACATGAGAAAGTAAATATTCTCATTGTAAAAACTACAAAAGTTAAATGTCTAATTGCAATTAGATAACATTAATTATCGAAAGAAAAATAAATCTCTACAAATTTCTTTTGCTAAATATTAACATTACATTTTAATAATTTGGATAAATGTGGTTAACGTAACGACTATTTTTGTGTTGAATTATGTATTATTTAACGAGTCAATAACTTTTGTAAAGAGAATTATACCTTATGTTTCGTAGTACAAGTTCATTTTTATTTATTTTTATCGATCTGAATGTTCCGTTGAGTTCAAAACAAACCTTTTTGTTGGGTCAAACTAATTATTTTTCCCAAACTACTATTAGTCAGTATAATGATTTTTACAATATAGTGTAAGTAAAGGGGAATAAATAATATTACTTCAATGAGGTTTTATTTTTAACTTTGCCTTAAACTCCATGTTTACACTCTAGTAGAAATGTCCCGGAAAAAGCTATTTTGCATATGGCAACCCTAGTCTACCCATAATTTGAGTAAGAACTTGTCCCAATCTAGTTAATGAAAATCAGTTAGTCACTTGTTAATTGAGCCTTAGATAAAAAGATCTTTCTTGTTACTCTTCGTTATATAATCGACCTAAAAAAATTTTCAAAATATACTTGTATTGTGCATACATAAGTTCTAGTCGAAACAAGAATTAAAAAAAAACGAGTGTGCTTTAGACCACACGACTGAAGTAAAACTTCAAATTCACAAAATATGAACTTTAAAATGAATTTACAATTTTATTCACTTTAAACGTAGAATATTTAATGTATTGAACAAAATAATAATTTATAAAATTGTTCAAGAACGAAATGAAATTACAAAATAATCAAAAAATCACCGTTCGCCTAAGGCTAGCAAACTCGCATATATATATATATATATATATATATATATATATATATATATATATATATATATATATATTTCATGCGCTGTCTATGAGAGGAAGACGAAACGTAACTCTCTCTTTCTGTCTTCACTAACTTATATCTCCCTCTCAACTTCCGATCGCCTCGCCCGATCACACTTTTCGTAACGCTCTCGTCACGCATTCACCAGCTTACTCCCCAAGTCAAGGGTGCGTAAAGAAGTTTTACTTCAAAAACCGTAAAAAAATAAAACAACGAAATTTTCCCTGGTCAATTTCTTCAAATTTCGAATTGCAAATGGAAGGAGACTTCTCTAAAATTAATTTCATTACAAATTTTATAAATAACCGTTTTACCATGTCAATATATTTTTTCTACAAAGAAAATATATTTTGTCATTTGCGCTAAAGTTTCCTGCGTGCAGTAGAATTAATTGCTCTGGACATAATATCTAACCACTGAGCTTATTTATGAGAAATTCGACTATCACGAGGTTAGTCTTTCTCTCGTACGGTGAAATTTAATAACTTATAGAGAATCATTATATCCCTCTATTGAAAGTAATGTTGATGTCAAATCGAGTTAACGTAACCTTTTTAAACATTCCTGATATATGTAATAGAATGTGATGAACAAAATCCAAGTCAGAGGGTCGCATATAATTAAAAAGCCCTCTCTTTGAAGTCAAGAGATTACATACAATTTATGATACTGCCGTAAAATCAAGTTAACGAAGCCTTTTTATTAAACATTTCTGATATATGTTATAGAATGTTACAAGTCAGAGAGATGCATATAATTAAAAAGCTTTCCGTTTGAAATAAAAAAATTACAAATTATTTTTCCGGGATACATACCGTCCATATAGTATAAGCGAAACCAAAGAAAATAGAAAAATATAGTAAAAAATTCTGTCTCTGTAATAATACATTGTTTTTTTTTGCAATTTTTTAAGCTCGAACTGAACCGGTTGTGTTTATTCTACCTAAAAAATTACAAAAAACAGTCATATTATAATACTATAGACTAAAGCTTTGTTTTGTTTTTTTTTACATAAAACGGTTTATTCAGTTGATATTAAATTCGTATAGCTTCACTGTGTGTCTAATCGTACGGATCGATTTGTTTTTTTTTATTTAATGTTTTATCATAAAGTAATGGTTAGATCTTGATTCAAAGATTTTTGGTAAACCAAACGAGCGATTTTTAGTGTTACTCTTTCGCGTTCGAACCTATGCACATAGTGATCTGTTTGCTTTGAAAACATTTTGCCATAACAAAAATATTGAACGCGACCAAGGAGGAACATTAACAGCGATTACAACTACACGTGGATATTGAAACTTTATGTTATTGCGTTCGAACGAAATTCACGCTTAAAATTATCGTATAGTGTGCTTACCTGTTGGATAAACACGTATAATAAAAATACTCAGTCAAAAATGTATCTCATATATCCAATTATGAATGAATTATGAATTCCGGAGTTTCTTCCGAATATTGCAGTTCCGGAATTAGAAAAAAACTTTGTTTCGTAGAATTTTCTTATAAAAGAAATGTATAATTTTACGTTATATCAATATATTATTACAATTGTTACTTTCTTTTACATCACGGTCACTGCCTATTTCCCTATTATCTAAATTTTAGATTTAAATAAACGTGCGCTACTACCAGTTCTTTTACCGGTCTTTTTCAACTATGTTTTGTAAAACAAAGAGATTAAAAGTACTAATAAGGATTAAATGTCTTTGTTGTGACAACATTTTAAGTTCACTTTCAGGGAGAATGTTAGATTTGCTATAATTGAAACATTTTTTTCTAGGCGAAACCTTAAATTTCTAAGAAAAACATGGGACATTACGATTTGTAAGACTTTCATTATTTAAGTGATTGTTAGCAAGAGATTAAAATATTATTAACTACAAACTTAGCTTGTTGCTAAACGCATATTACATTCGTGACTATTTTTCGTTTATATTAAGATATTTTGATTTGTAAGATGTTGTAAGCACCTAATTTTTAAAACAGACTATTAAAAACGTTGGTTTAATTTTGCGATTTTTTTTATATTTTTTATTATATTAACAAGATTAATTTCGTAACGTTGATCTCATTTATTTATAAGTTACCAAATACGTAATTGCCTTTCTGTTGTTTTTAGTAAAATTAAACTAATTAAGTATAAAATTTGTCTTTTAATTAAAAAAAAAACAAAGTCAATAAAACCAGTACCGGAAATAAGGTACAATATTGAATTCGAGTTTCAGAACTGAAAATCAACCGATATTTCATGCATTAGCTGGTGTCATTCGCAGCTCTACCTAGACAACCGCATAATACATATCTATATTTAGTATACTCACAGCGATGAGAGGGTTACAAATGTAATTACGAAAGGTTTTAATTACAATTGTGAATATTTTTCAGATATTCAAAAATAACGATTTAGTTGATGGGGATGACACGTAACTTTAATTAAAATTACCACTTTAAATCTTAATATTTCGTAAACTGATCTCTGTATGGAATAAATATTCAATATCTTCTCTGTCGTTTCACTCTTGTCAGAGCGGTCGTGGTGAAAATCCAGTATTGTTACGGGCGGCCGTTGTTTCTCGCCTCACAATGCCTCTCCATCTCATACTCGCACAGGGGACCTCCTAATATGGAATTTGTCTTTTATTTCAATATTCAATATACTACTAATATTTTTAGATCTATTCAACGACACCTGTAGTAAAAAAAATCACTTTCGACAAGATTTTGTATCATAACTTTGTAAGCGTTACAATATTCCAAATTTAAGCTTTATAAAACCGTATGCGTTAATAATCTGCGAGTAAGGCGGCTGTGACATAAAGACGCATAGACGGACATGGTGAAACTATAAGCGTAGTATGACTATAGAACCATAAAAAGTGGTAGCTCCATATAAAGTATGTGGATTATAAAATTAGGCAGTGAGAGTTTAACAAAACAGATAGTTGCATTGAAAACGAGACAATTACCTTTTATTAAAAACATCTTATTAGTGCTACAATCTGATGCCAAAAAGTTGCGTTTTGGGCACCATCTTACAGCATTTATGACGGGAGATCACGTTATATATTTAATATAACGTGATCTCCCACAGACGTATTCGTATAAATATGAAAATCGTTGTGTTTGCACAACGAAGGATAAAACTGTATGTAATATTCTCTGTAATTTGCAGAATTTTCGAGAATTTAAGTGACGAAACCACTCGTTGAGTGAGTTATTTAATTATTAGCCACAAAAGAGAACAATAAAAGTAGTGTGTACAGATAATACAATTAATGTAAGTATTGCCTTAAGAGCAACAAATGACTCCATAAATGTCGAATCTCGGGCAATAGCGTAGCTAACGAGCCCATTAATAAATAATTAAATGTAATGTTTAGTTTTTTTTTAAATTTCATGTTATAGATAAAATAGTTTATGATGCAATATTTAGGTGTCTGCCAGGGCTGATTATCTTCTTCGAAGCATAAGTGTTTAGTGGAAGTGAAAATGTTATTCTAGAATGTCTATGAAGTACTATGAACTATGAAGTCTATACTGTAAAACTGTTTTGTAAACGTTTTCTATACTAATAGTTAAAAACGTTCACCCTGGTCTCCCGACCTGGTCTTTATTGGTCAGTTGAGTCGGAACAAGAGTCTACTTTACCGACTGTGCCCGATTGCACGGTCCAATTGCTTAAAGTATCCATACAAGATATGTTTTTAACTATCATTAAATCCGACTGAGAGTCCTGATTGTGTGTGGTGCATACGGGCGTAAGTCATTTAATGTGGGTACGCTCGCGCCTGCGTATTATGTGGTAACCGTGGTGAATGACAATTACCTCAAAACTAAACGATTTGAAGTAAAAAAAATTATTATTTAGATAAAACTGAGGGCAAATCGGCATCTGTACCAAAACAATATCCCATGGAAATATTTTAAATTTCTTTACCAAACATTTCAGTATACCTCTATTGAGGTAATGAAATAACAGGATTAAAGGCAATCTTTTCTTTGTTGAAGTTATACTTCTTTAGGCGGGTTGTGAAAAAATGATGAAAGTGAAATTTTATGACACGCGCGCACGCTGCAACAAAAATCGATAGGATGAAGTTGCTCATTAAACATGCGTGTAGTGACTGATACTATATTCATGATAGTTATTGAGGTATTTGTAAATACGCACCACGTGTTTTATATTCATACAAATCTATGTTGAATATGTGCTCTTAAGTAATATTTTTTGGTAATTGATATTTAGTAGTGTTCCATAAAATAGAACAAAAAATTATTTATTGCGAACATTCGTGATATAAATAGTGCTTATAAGTTTTTAAATATATTTTAAGTGTATTTCTCTAAGTGAGGTTCTCAGTTTGTATTTATTTGCATTGTAAGTTATAAATTATTTAAAATTTAATTACGTTATTGAATTTAGATTTTATCAATCATACTTATAATCACGCTCCATTCATTTTAGTATTTTACTCCCATTAATTATTTGCGTGCTAAATCAAGTTATTCTTGTATTATGCCAAAGAAGTATAACTTCTAACGCTCGTACATAATTACGTACACGTACCATTTTTTATGGATTGGTACAAAAACAGATATAGACTTATCCTATTGATGTGAAGGAGACTTGAGATTTCATTTTCGTATAGTTTACAGCGTCCAATTGGACATAGAGTATTTACAACCTTCTTAGAACGTGTCGGTAATAAGCAATAACGATTAAAGTGCACGGAGTCGAAGTGGGACGTGTTCATTTTAAGTTAAACATCTAAACCATTAAAGCTTAAGCTTATTAAAGTACCTAATGTATGAAGATATTGCAGACTAATAACAATTTACAAAAAAGGTACAATTGTATATATTGCTGTTACAGATTATCTGTATGATCCGTTTTTTGTTGTAAAATTGGACTACAGAACTATTTTTCAGTTCAATACACTAATCCCATATAATTACGTGAAAATAATGTTTGAGAAACTTAAGATTATGAAACAATGAAATCTCCAAAATATTTGCACGATGTACACGACTAATTACAAAAGATTTTCTTTTCGTAAACATTTTTATGTTACAATGTTGGACCGCACAGTTCTGTACTCAACTGAAGCACTAAATAAATAAGTAAACCTTTGAGGATACCGATAATATCCGATTATAACCAATTAATATATAAAACAAAGCGATGAAAAAACTGCAGCCATGCTTGCTTTTCACCCAGACAAAGCCAGGACTGACAGCTAATATATAGATACAAGTATAATAAAACCGTAAAGCTGGCATATCTCTATATTGAAGAACTTTAGGAATCAATGATTTAAGGAGACATAATAAAAGTAATAACAGACAAAAATATAGTTTTTGGAATTTTCGTCTGTTTATCTGTTTGTTCGTGACTCTATTTATTTGTTCGCGTATTTCACAAGACCTTTGAAGGGATTTTGACGGAATTTTAAGTGGCGGATTGTGTATTCATTACCAGCAGGACGTATTAATAATATATATTATTTCACAAAGATATTTTTTGTCGGTACGCCATACCTCCCTTAATACTTCATAAAAACCAATTATTGAGCTGTCATTTTGAAGATTACCTTCACCGCTAATGACGAAAAATAAACAAATAATTCAAAATTAATTTCTTATTTCTCCATATATTATTTCTCAATTATGTTTATATTGTAATATTACCATTCGGCGATTTGCGAATTATTCGCACGGCCTAATTAGTTAATAAAATGTTGACTTACTATTATTAATATACCTAACAGTATAATGCTAGATGTGATTGTCACTTGTGACTGTAGATTGAAATGTAGCTCAAGGCAGCGTTCATACCTGGACCACAGAGGTAGAGATAAAAGATTTAAAAAAAGCAAGTACCTGTATAAAAATAGTTGTAATGAAAGCAAAGCAATTAACTTGCCTTTCGAAGAACACTTTTAGAGACCTAATACTGTGAGTATAACGTAATAGGATAGGATAAAAAATATTTACAAAATGGCTCATTTTCAGTAACAGTTCATGAGTTGGAATTAACAATTTTAATATTAATAAGACCGTCAAAGTGATTTGTTAATTAATGCAATAAACATACATAAAAATATAAAAAACACACTGCATGACAAATTGGGTCATTTAATGACAGGTAGCCAAGCGTGCCATTTGCAAACAACTGCTACTAACTATTGAAATTATGCGTTAACATTGCTACTAATTCAGGGCTTACATACCATTAGGAACTGTGACATTTTATAAAAAAAAGCCTTTTTCATTATGCATTGAATAACGCTTTATTCGGAAAGAAAAATAAAATATAACTTATATAATTATTGATTAACACTTATTGAACATTTGATTGGGAATATTCAAAATGGCGGCTATGGCAAAATGGCGGCCGAAAGGTCTTTTAAAAACACCGTTTGCGATACCGGATCTCCTTATTTAAAGAAATAATTATAAAGTAGATACTTAAACCTAATATTTACTATAGAATATTTTCAAAATATTGATTTTTCAAAAAGTGATTAGCAATCAATAATGTTTTGTTTATACAAAGGCAGAAATAAAAAAATGTTATAATATAAATATATTAAACCGTCACTTTAATTATATGTGTTACAGTAAATAATATTATAATAATTAAATGGAAAAAACATTTTTTCTCGGATTAATACTTTTGAAAGTACTTCTGGTACCGATCGGGAAAACATCGTTTCGAGAAAATTGAATTTAAAATTTTACATATGATAAATGAGTACACGCTGCTGGTAAATCGACACAACCAAAGAAGAACACCGTAACTTATTTTTTTATGGTTTTAATTGTTGTTCATTTCTTTCTACACAAGACTGTCGAGTCGTATCTGTCAGCGCTTTTTAATAATAGCAATGAGATATAAAAAATGTAGAAATTCAGTACATTAATGTGATGTTTAAAACTTTGTCACGCTCTGCTGTAAGACTGAATTTTTTAAGTGAAAACTTCTTTAGCCACACCATGCGCATGTTTCTGAGCAGTGAACGACACTAAGTTGTCGCGCTCGGATCAGTGACGCTGAATCTGCTAAACTCGGCTCCCTTTGACGTCGGCTAAGCGAGTTAACTGTTCGGGTAAACTCGGCTCCCATCGGCATCAGCCCAGCGAGTTCATCGTCTAACACGGAGTGCATCGCTTCAAGAATTAAGTTTTATTTTTGATTAATATTTTATTTGAGAGTAGTTTAATACAATACGCGTACGTTATTGTATTATTTATTTTAGTTTTCACTTTTTTTGCGTGGTCATAAGCACACATCAGTGTTTTTTACCTTATACAGCATGTTATGAAATTGTGCGTCATCACCGATGTGATACATTGCGCATTATCAAAGTAATATACCCACATAGCGCCTTATTCGGCCTTAAGAATTGAGCAATACGAGTATTATTTCACAGAAAGAGAAATTGATTGTAGTGGTAATTCGGTGTTTTCTGTTTATGATAACGGATCGTTTGAATGTAATTTTGATTGAGGAAATATTTAAAATGAAGTATATATTTTATTATTAAAACGTAATTTATCTGTAATAAAAGCAGAAATCAACGTCTTGTAGATTATTTTTGTTTTATATTTTCGAGAGGATTCCGTTGTATAATTATCGCTACCTAGATTATGGAATTGCTCTTTTTCTCCATCTAGAAGCCTCGACATAGAATTTTCTTGTTTTTTTGCGCCTATTGAACTCTTATTCAAGTTTTGTACTGCATTTTCTGCGGAAATGAGGTTCCGATTATTTTCTTTCTCAACTAATTTGCAAACACATCTAAAAAATCTATTCGCACAGCTGGCATTTTCTTAATCAACTTCTCGCTCTTTCATCATATCAATAAGAAGAGTTTTATTGGTATTTTTGACAATTATAAGTTAATAACTAAGTAAGCTATACCTAAGTCTGTACTTTAACTAAGACACCTATAATACATACTAAGTAAAACACGTTTTACACGATATAGTCTTCTTTGTTAGCCCCCGAGTATGATTTCTTTGGTCTATAATATTCTT
Organism: Druceiella hillmani; assembly: GCA_039881145.1. NCBI lineage: Eukaryota > Metazoa > Arthropoda > Insecta > Lepidoptera > Hepialidae > Druceiella > Druceiella hillmani. Next base: position 937,556 of record JAYKKI010000072.1, on the reverse strand, counting down.
ACTTCTCAATACTTTAACCTGAAATTTTATAGTTTATTATCGAAATATAATACTAAAAATATTATTGAAAAAACATTTTGAGGATTTCTTTTCTGAGCAGTGAACGACAGTAAGCCGTCACGCTCGGGTCGGTGATGCTGAATCGGATAAACTCGGTTCTCTTCGGCATGGATCAAGTGAACTTTTTTAGACGCACCATGCGCACTTTTGTGTAAAATTTAATATAATACGCTGATGTTATTGTATTTTAAAATAATAATTTTGCATGTTCCTGATTCGTCGAGCTAGTATCAATCATATAACATCAACGACATAATTTCTTTTAATTAGAAGTTTTCACTTCTATCATGTGGTCATAAGCATACACCAGAAATTTTTTTTTTCAAATTTATGGGAATGGAAAATCAGCCAGTCAGGGCTCATTTTCCATTCCTCAGATAACTTTTATCCTACGGATAGTTTGACAGATAATCCATACAAAAACTGGCAAAACGTCAAAATTAATCTCTGGATAAATTTGATCTGACGATTGAAAAATCAGTCTTAAATATAAAATTCAAGAGCGTTTCTACTGTCACTACGCAATAAATCAATACTCTTTATTGCTCTATTTGCAAAAAAAACTGTGGCAATAAGATCAAGAAAATCAGAAAGAAAAGTCTGTGACAATAAAGAGTCAGAAAATGCAAAAGAAAATTATATCACTGTGAAAGAATTAGAGTACTGTTTCTTCTGGATGATATTTTAGAATTCAATACAATTTAATTATATAGAATATTCGTACAGTTATATTGACATAGCTTTTCTTGAAGGAATTTATTACACTAAAATGCAATTTGGCTTTAATAAAATATAAAATGCCATACTTAGGACTTGTAACGTTACAAAGATCTCACATTCCATGCCAGATAGTACGCATATATGTCTTATTATTTGAAATTATAAACTAGGTATTCCGTCAAGATATATGACAATCTACAAAATTTATTTGCATTGCATATGCACATAACGGTTTTGAATTCACTTGAGCAATAACGTTTCAAGTAAAGACAGTCGAATCGTGCCGAATGAATTTTTGAGTTATAATGTTTAAACCGTTATAGCTAAATGACGTTATGTTATACAGACGTCGGCGCCTCAAAAATTGAGTAAATTTGACTCAACCTCATTACGACTCTACGGTCTTTCATGACAGTTCGCGTGTGTTGCTCTTGGTGCTATTTGGTTATTTTATATCGGTATAAAGTTTATGTTGAGTTTTACGCCATTATACTAATTTGAGATATTGTAAACAACGTGACTATTTACAAAAAGTTCTAGGATGTATCGGCGGTCGGAGGATTTCATTACCCCCACGGTAACGAAATCGACCGTAGCGCTCGTTGTGGTAGAAATGGAAATATCAAGAGGCTCCTCTTAAATATTTTCAAAGATGATATGATTGACTTACGTATATTGTCATCTTTACTTTTGGAACCATTGTAGTTTAGCAAAAATGCTAATTTCACTAATTTTTTTAAAGAAAGAATGTACATAAAAACGATTTAGTTTAAAAAATAGTTTCGAAATCGATAGCGATTGTTGTTATTATGAAAAATCGATTGGATAAAAAAATTACTCACAATAATACGTACCTTCGACATAAAAACATCTCACCTATTCTTTGACAAAAATAAGAAAGGACCAATTAATGCGTAGTTAGGAACACAAAATAAAGAAGAAAAATCATGTAACATTGGTTGGGTGCGGACTGCAGAGTGGGGGTAACGAAAACGATCGTAGCGCTCGCTGTAACAGGAATGGGAATATCTGAAGGCTCCTGTTAAATATTGTCATAGATAATATAACTTATTCACGTATATTTTCATATTTACTTTTGGATCTAATGCAGCAAAAATGCGAATTTCACTGATGTATTAATGACTTTTAAAATTAATTAATAAAAAAATTATTGAATAAAAAAATTACTCGCCGCAATACCTCCATTTTTTTCACTATTTTCATTTTAAAATGGATAGTAGATATTTAACAAACATAAATATGAATGATGATAATAAGACAAAAAATTAAATAGTATTAATAAAAACTACCAAAAAAGTTTAAAAATATGACGTTTATTTCACTTATTATTAACAAAAATATTCTATCAACCTTAAAAATTTATTATAAAATAATTAGCTCAGATGTTTTTAATCATAACTAATTAATTGGGAACAAGTGCATTTTAGCAAAATTTTACTGTTTATCAACATAAAAAACATGAAATTTAAAGCAAAATTGAAAAAATTAAAAATTTATATATCACAAACTAAATATTTAAATATCATAATCAAAACCTTTTTAATGCATTGTAAATATTTATTTTTCTCTTGTTGAAATATTTATATTATTAACATTTCTGTTTGGGTGTTTGTTGAGTGTGTAGCAAATAATTGTAAATTTAAAGTGAAAATAGTGAAAAATACTTCAGCAATAAAAAATTAAAGATTTTAAAATAATTTTTTTGTAATAAAATAATAACGACTGAGCCCTACTTTTTCTTTTTTAAATACGTCATTTTTATCATTTTAACTTAAAAATAATAACTATGTATATATATATATATATATATATATATATATATATATATATATATATATATATATATATATATATCCTTTAATTTAAAAACAATATTCTTTGAAAATCAACGTGGCCAAACTGTAACTGTGAATTCAAGGAGATATGCCCAGATGTTAAATTACTTTTTCAGAGTAGAACTACAGAACAGTCCATCCTTCAACCAAAATACATGGTTCCAGCAGGGCGGGGCCACAGCTCACACTGCTAATGTGTTCATGAATGCAGCGCGGCAGTTATTTCCAGAAAAAAAACATATCCCGAAACGGTACTGTACCGTGGCCACCTAGATCACCCGATTTAAGCCCATGTGACTTTTTCTTATGGAGATACTTAAAATCCGTTGTTTACAAAACAAATCCGAGCACTGTGACACAACTTAAAGAAAATATTCGAGCCGAAGTCTGTAGGATACCCCAGTCGCTCTGCAAACGCGTTTTTGAAAACATGCGTGCTAGACTCGAAAAGTGTGTCAGACTCGATGGCCGCCATTTGGAAAACGTGGTTTTTAAAAAATGAAATCCGCATTTGTTATTATAAAGTTAAAATAAGCCTATTTTGTATTAGAGGTGTAGTATTTTTTTACAATTTTTCAAACATTGAAATCTGCCACTGGACAGCCTGTATTACGCACCTAGCGAATAAATAATAACAAATAACTATTAATTGTTGGTTATCGCGTTTTTATGTTTTAAAATTGGTCCATATGGTTTTACAAAAGAGACTAGGTATAGAATAAGTAAATAAACTGCCCTGAGAATATGTACGTTACTAAATAGTTTACAATTACTAAATAGTTTAAAATAACGTTTTACCCGGATAAAACTTCGATTAAAAATCGTACAGAATGCTATCAGCGGCGCCTAGAGGTAAATAAAGAAACACTTGGTTACAGTAAATTATTTTTCACGTAAAGTCCCCATAACATATAATTAACTTTGACTACAAAAAGGTTTAATGACTCGAGTTTTTTACAAGGGCTTAGTATGGTGTAATTTATTATATAAGAACATATCTCATGAAATGTAGTTTTGTAAATATGTGTCAATTAATACCAGAATGCTATAATCAAATGAAACTACATGACGTAATATTATTTCTACTTTCTTTAAGTTCTTTACCACGACCTAGGTTTCGTTGTATTACAACATCTTCAGGTGGGTAGTTAGAACATATACAATTGATGTATTTCCATTAGCAAAAATACAACGAAACCACCTAGGTTTGTCATGGTAAAGAATTTAAATAAAGTAGAAATAATACTACATCACGTAGTTTCATTTAATTGTGAATAATGTATTTCTACAAAATTAACGCCAAATGTATTCAATATCTGAATGGTAGTTGTCTCCATTATGGAAAGCAGACAAACGAAAATGAGGAATTAATTTTTACATATTTCGCTGATCAGCGGCTGAAATATTAGATGTTATAAGTAACAAACACTTAAATGTTAATGTACAGTCACATAAATGTTTTTAAGCGACATCTTGTTTTTGTACCGTCCCCATACCAATAATGTATATACAGTAAAACTCTTTATAATGAAACTCAAGGGACTAAGTATTTTCTTTCGTTATAGAGAGTTTTCGCTTTATGAAGTGTTTAAATGAAATACGTATTATACGATATAGTCGCTAAATTTCGGCTTCCTTAACTTCTTACAAGAACTTCCTTCCTTTTCAGCCTTTATTGTCTTCTCCTTGTTCTTTCAAACGGTAGACACAGTTGAGGTACCAAGTCCAAAATGTTTCACATTAATTTTCTCCTTGTTCTATCGTACGTATTAACACATTAGGATCGACACACAAACTCTTTCTCTTTGTAGCCACGTTTGCTCTTTAAAATCTAGCTTACGGCTGATCACGTGATTATACGAAAGCGGGAATGTGTTAAGGGTAAACTTTACTCGGTAAAAACGTGTGCTTAACGAAAACAGCAGTAATGTATATGCACAATAACATCAATAATACTGTTTCTATTCATTCTTAGAATTGTCAGCATTCGTAAAGATAACTTCAGAGTCTATGTGAGCCTATTGGTTACAAAAATGTACTTGGTGATGATAAACAATAAACAACTTTTGCCGCCTAAACAATGTCTTCTCGTTCGTAATAGATAATGGCTGGTTCGTTACAAAGGTGAATAAGTGTATGGATTATAAGTCAAACTAACCAACAGTTCTTGCGTTATAGAGAATGTTTCATTATGAGGATGTCATTGTAAAGAGTTTACACTTTATTTAACACTGCTCATGTAATTTTCTTATATCAAATTGAGAAAGATTAATCTTAAATTAAAATTTGCAAGGTTTTTGAAGAATCTACAGTGAAATATAATTATTTAACTAGCTGCATGTCCTGATGCATAGGGACTACTGGTCGCTCTCTTAAATAATAAATAGCTGTTGCTCGCGACATCATTCGTGTAAAAAAATATTTACGACCGAATTTGATGTTCCGTAGAGAGCAGGCCAGATGCAAATGTCATAAGTTTCCATAGTTCGTGTTGCAAATTTTAGAATCGTATAATGAAAATAAAAAATAGGTTGTTATCACGATATTATGTGTATGAGGTGAAGGGCGTATAAGATGTATTAGTAGGCATGCCTTAGTAATTTATTTCTTTATTTATTGAAGTAACACTTCTTTACGCACGCTTGACTTGGGGAGTAAGCTGGTGAATGCATGACGAGAGCGTTACGAAAAGTGTGGTCGGGCGAGGCCAACGGAAGTTGAGAGGGAGATATAAGTTAGTGAAGACAGAAAGAGAGAGAGTTACGTTTCGTATATTACTGTAGGGACAAGAGAGAGAGGTGCGAGCACACATTTTCTTTCTCTCTTCCTCTCATAGCCAGTGCATGAAATATATGTGTATATATATATATATATATATATATATATATATATATACATATGCGAGTATGCTAGCGTTACGCAAACGGTGATTTCTTTATTATTTTATAATTTATAAATTATTATTTTGTTCAATACATTAAATATTCTACTTTTAAAGTGAATAAAATTGTAAATTCATTTTAAAGTTCATATTTTGTGAATTTGAAGTTTTACTTCAGTCGTGTGGTCTAAAGCACACTCGTTTTTTTAGAGGCATGAAACTTTGTGCTGGTACCTCGTGGAAAAAACATAATTTTACAATAAAAACAGATCACAATCATTCAGACTATCCGTAATAATCAGCAAGCTTATTCTAAACTATTTTCCTCATGTACAGTATCGGAATACATTGTCCTGATGTAGCTTTAATGATTTCAAAGTTTAACTAAAAAACCAGCCGGCACACGCCAACTCACTCGATCTACATGTTCTAAGAATATGTTATACGTACATCAAATATCCATTTGGAAACTACACGGCACACGATGGTGAAGTTTAATTTCAATTTAATAAGACGTTTTATGTTAAACCCAGAAAACAAACAAACAATGTTTCTTTGATTTATAAAACTAATACAAACGTTATAATAGTTCTAGAAATGAATCATCAGAAACGGGCGCGTTGCTGTTGTGTCACTAAACAATTTAATGCGAATTTTGATTAAAATTATATTGTTATATATAAAGCTATTCGATTCCTATTAAATTCTAAGACATGATCAAATGTATATCGATTTCATGTGCATCCGTAATTTTGAAAGAATAAATTATTTCAGTCATATACGTACAGAGTTACAAAACTTCCCGTTTTCGACAGGACTGTCCGCTTCGAGTCCAGTTTCCCGCATGCAACCGTACATAAAATGTCCGGTTAATATGAAATTATGAAGTTTTTAGAGCAATGTATCTTTATATGCACGTATGCTTTTTACTTATAACAGTTTAAATAATAGATATGGTCTGAAATCATCAGCCGTAAAATAAAAGTCTGAATGTAAAAACACTCATTCAGGCAGTTAAGGCAGTAAAACATATATAAAGAGACTCACAGAACACACTCGAAAGGAAAATCCTACTCGAAAATGCGACCCAGATATAACTTTAAGTATTATAGATTATATAGAGCTCCACAAACCATCGAAAGCCACCCGCAGCAACCGACTCAGATGGCTAGGCCACCTGTGGGGAAACCCAGAAAATTATTCCAGCCAAACCCATAACTTTCAAAAAGCCGAAAGATACCCGAACTAGAGCCAGAACACCAGACGATGGTTGGATGACGCCGAGAAGTATGAGTGAATAGAGAAATGCAGCCCTGGATAGAGAACGCTGGATTAGGCACGTTGTCGAGGTAACCAATACCTGTGCTCGTAAAGAAGTACTTTCTATTAAGACTATTGGAATTAGTGAAAAATAAGTTCATAATTAGAGTTTCTTTCATTTAATGCATGCGGTCAAGTTATAGAAATAATCAAATGTCACAAAAATTATAGAAATAATCAAATGTCACAAAAATTATAGAAATAATCAAATGTCACAAAAATTATAGAAATAATTAAATGTCACATGAGCACAAAGTTCAAAAGCGTCCATAAAAAGTCATACCTCTCCGAATTTCACTCACTTTATTATTTCTCCGATAATGTCCTGCTGGTTGTCATCTGTGCTTGTTCTATCTAAAAGTTCATTTATGATCAAGTTTGTAATTCGTTATTCGGTAAGTGGTATTTCGCAATGATTTACATATTAATACGTTAAGAGAAAACTTTGTACCCCTTTTTAAGCATATTGCGCGCACGGAGGCGTGTGAGATTTGGCAATGTTAAAACGTATGAGATTCATTGTTTACGTTCAACAATAAAAGATTCATTGTTTACGTTCACGCTGTCAATGTTAAACACATAATAGTTTGTGGTCAAATAGTCGCACAGAGTAGAGATGGTCGCCAAATAATTTTAAAATGTCTGATTGACTGAATGAGTTCCAAGCTGTGAATTTTGTGTGACTTCAAATGTACCTTTTTCTATAGTCCGTGGAGTGTTTGTCAAGGCGAAAAAGCATATATATGTATATATATATATATATATATATATATATATATATATATATATATATATATATATATATATATATATATGTATATATATATATGTATATATATATATATATATATATATGTGTGTGTGTGTTTGATATATTTATGAAATGCAGCTTGCTTAATATACAACTGTTACAAAAGGAAAATTATATAGCAGCAATCTGAATTGACTTACTCTCGTCTACCTATTAGTGTTTTTAACAAAGTGAGTAGATAAGTACATTACAGTAGATTTCGACCACTAGGTTTGATAATTTGAAGCAGAACTTGCTTAATTAAGTGAAGCAGCAACATTGCCATCTAGCAGTGTCCTACTCAAGTTTTTATTATTCCTTGAGGAACTGTGAGTTTTCCGACATGGAAATTCAATAGGTTTCAAATGGTACAATTACTAAATCAATATCATTTCAGTCTTGTAAAACAAATTAGTGGATGGCACACTGTACAGAAATTAAGGTCCTATTCTAACAAGATCGAATCATCACATTAAATACCGTAATTTTTTTGTAATGCTATAGTTTCTTGACTATTTTTGCTTGAAATTTATAATTAGATACTATTGACTCAACGAAAATATAAATAGAAATGTTAATGATGAATGGTAAATAGAAAAAAAATATACGAATTTAAAAAGTATTAAAAATACGACTTCTATCTCACTTCATATTAACAAAAACAGCCTACTCTACAAATTTTAAAAAATCATTTTGTTTTAAATATTTAATTTCGGTTATTTTCTTAAATATGTTTTTTTTAATTTACATTATTTCAAGTAAAAAAGTAAAACAGCTTTTTTTTCGAATTGAATTTATATTTTAAACTCTTTAAATAAATCTTTACATATAATAAAATTATAACAGAGTGAATTTTATGTATTGAAAATATTTAAAAAAAATGATTGATTTGGCGTACAAAATTATAATAGAAGCCAGAAAACTTTTGTCTGTCTGTCTATATGTTAATTTGAGAGGGTATCACGCAAAATCTACTTGATGGATTTTAATGAAAGCACCACCACCAGCAGCAACATAAGGGAAAAAAACATTCCTAAAAGCGCTACCGAAGTCGTAGCCACAACTAGTATCGAATAAATTTCAATAAAACCTCTTTTTATCTATTTTGGCAAAATAAACAAACAAATCAAAAAACAAACTAAGAACATCTGTAATCTTTTTAGTTTCTTTTTGAATCTGGGATAATTTTAACTTTTGCTTGTTGAAAGTGAACCTCATGTCGGACATTAACATGTAATCAAAACTAAACCTAAGATTAAGCGGCTAATCTTGGGTTTAGTAAAAATACCAACTAAGCAGTAAATTTTTCCGCGCACTCCGTTAAACGATTTAATACTGGATAGATATCTAAAATAAAATAGCTATTTCATTTAACATTTTGGTATGTATACCAATGTTATAATGGTAGCTAAAATATAGTTTTACATAAAAATTAATATTTATCTATCTCTCATTCGTACCATAATTGCCAGTGTCAACGCGGTCGTTTCTTAGGAAATACTAATAATTTTCGTATTCGCCAATAGTATTTTGTAAGCATGGACCTAGTGACCCCATGGCAATAAGTCAAAATATAACTTTATAAATAGATATGTATAACTAAAAAACTGTCGATCTCAGCTATTATTCAAACTATTACACTCTTGCAAAGACATGGAGTGGCTTTTATCTTTTTAAAAAGTACTTAATTTTATAATGTAACGTTAATAAATAGGAATATAAATATACTAAAATACATGCGAAATAAAGGACTTACAGCCACCAATTGCTACGGAAAATTAAAATAAAAAACTATACGAAAAAAGTACGAATTGAAACATGCATAAAGCTAAGGTCCGTAATTATTTGTACTTCTTCAAATTGTTGATACAAATTAACCGAAACTTAGATTTTTTCAGGTTTTTCAAATTCACATTTGAAAATGTGGCACCTCATTTTGAAGTTTAATATTTCGTAAACGGAGTTAAAAATTAAAAACGCTAAGCGAAACATCAATTTCACTTTAAAATAGATCTTCACCCCACTAATGCATGAACAAAATTGTTTCGTCACTAAAAAAATATTTTTTTTTATATTTTCTGACGTATAATTCATATTTTGATGCGAAGCAACAACATGCATAATTGCATTCCTGTTAGTAACTATAAAAACTGCGAGGCTGTCACATACACACCGACGGACGGACATGAAGAAGTTATAAGGTTTCCTTATTTCACTATGAAACTAAAAATTTACGTATTTTCCGTTAATTATATACTGAAGTGAATTTAAGATAAAATAAAAGGAAAATGAAAACACTGAAAAATGTTGAAATTCGATAATTTCGGAAAACCTTGCTTATCTAAAGGAAAGGGAAAAATGTACTAGATAAAGGCTAGACAAACGAAAAGTGGTATGACCAGTTTAGAAGTCAGGAAAAATCACGATAGCGGTATTAGTAAACGTTACTAAGCAACATTTTTTTGGATAATTTGTATTAGTAAATTTTTAACATATAGGTAATCAATAACGCCTGTGAAGCATATACTAGGCAAATTTGTTTAAATTCATACAGTAATTTTTAATGTTATATACGAGTAATGATTGAATGATTACTTATATAAAATCATTCTTTACAATTTAATTGTGGTTATTTTCGAAAGGATAATGCAATCTTCATAATTAACGTAGAGGCAGGAATAGAACTGCTCTAGCTGAGATGCTTGCCGGCGTCGTTTGCTCATTAAAAGATGGACGCTACCATTTAGCATTGCGCGTGTATGTCTTTGTTCGCTAAGAATTCCAGAAGTTGTTGGACACTTAAAATACACATACTAATATAGAAAGTGCCGGGAAATCAAGGATTTATGATAGTATTACATGGTACGTGTATTATTTTATATAATTAGGGTGACGTTTCTATTTGCTTATATCGTTTGTCATTGAAGAGATGCAGACCATAACTGACTTTAGATTGGGAGGTTATGTTAGTATCTACCAGTGCACGCAACGAGTAAGCAAACCGGAAACAAACAATTTTGAAAATAGTTACTTGATTTAAGCTTTTGTTAAATTCGTCGTTATTATTTGTATACTACGGTTTATAACAGTATATAACATCTTTTCATTTTACGACCTTCATCTCTTATTCACTCACTAACCTAATCACTCAGGTTGGTGAGTGAATAAGATAAAGGTCGTAAAATATAATATACGACCTCTATCTTATTCACTCAATAAAGTGAAAAGGTCGTAAATATAATTTTTATAACTATAAATAGGATTGACGCCAATTCTTGAAGAAAAATATTGTACATTATTATACGATAACTCCAATATAGTACGTTACAATACTTGATTTAGATATATTAATTAATTATATAATTGTCAAGCATTGATTGAAATTGATTGCGCCTTTCAGAGGAATCAAACACCAAAAATGAACGAGCAGAAAGGAGATCTGTAAAAATGAACCTAGCGTTACGTAAATAGAACTTATTATTTAAAAAGCTTTTTTAAAATGTAAAAATAGTGACTAACAATGAGAAAAGAGCAAAAATAAAATACAATTTGTAACCACACCAAAAGAAAAAAGCTAACTTCATAAATGCGCAATTATTTTTTTATTACATCAAGAATATTAAATAAATAAAACATTAACTAATTAACTGCATAACTACTTTTTAAGAACGATTACAAAAAGTAATCCATACCGTTCTTTTTTTAAATGTGTAGCCATTGCCTAGATTAATCGAAAATAAACTTTTAACTGAAATTAACGCTGTCAAAATGATATTATTTTTGAGTTTTAAGTGGCCTTTTTCAAGGTCCCTGTCAGGTCTGCGAGTTTCATGAATTAGTACGTTACATATGTGTATGGAAGATACAACGGAAGTAAGAAATAGCATTTGCATATATAGCATAATAAAAAATAACTTGACTTTTCACAATAAATAGAAGATTTTTCATTTGCATCATTGATGACATTAATAAAACTTTTAAGGGGATTATTTGTTGATTTTGTCTTGAAAGAGAGTTATTTTTATATTTCGTGACATTTGGGCACGACATTCTATGAGTTTATCGATCTCCTTGGCGAACACAACCTAACGTCATTGATAGAAGACTATAAAAGAGTGAAAGTACCATAGACTTAATATACGACGAATAAATCCTGTAGAAGATACAGGGTAAATTATATTCGTTTTGTTTATTAATAAATGGTGTCGGAATAAATATTTGTTTTCTTCTTAAAAACTTTTGATTCTATATTTTATATATATATATATTTGTATATTTATGAATTAAATAATAATATGATCAAACATAAATATTTAATTTGAAGATAGTTTAACACTTGGAGCAAAGAATTACTTATAATCTTTATATTTATTTAGGTATTTTACTATATATTTATTAATTTCTAATGTTTCTATGGATATATAGGTACATCACCAACATTATCATTAAAAGGTAGAGGTATCAGGCATTTTCCTCTAGAACAGAAGTTATTGTCAAATACTACGCGCAAATATTACGGACCAACATAAAAGAATCAACGTTGAAAATTTGCAAAAACGTTTCGCCATACCAAATTAGATTTATTTTCTCGCGAACATAGCAAATCGCCATTTTAATTTACGACACAACAGGACAACAAAGCTATAAACTTTAAAATATGTGTAAACATGAACGACGTTTGAATCGACGCGAAGACAATAGTGAAATGTCAATCGAAATTTAAAAACATAAAAAGTGATCGTGAGCGCGCGCGCGCTCTAATAAAGAACTTCGCAAACTTCACAGAGCAGCAATGAGAAGGAAAAGAAATTTTCAGATCGGGATTTACCTATTCGCCATAATGTTCTAATAATAATAATAATTGGTATGAAATAGTATTGTAGAAACATCAGTGTGAGGCGCATGTGTTTGTTTGTTTGTTTACGCTCGATGACGTCATATGTTTATTCTAAAAGGGGATTGTGGACTAATGTGGGCGTACGTGTGTGGCAGCCGGCAGTGTTTGACGCGCGCACTTGAAGCTATTATGTTCGTCGCCACTTTTATCTTGATACATTATTTATTTTGTCATCTCTGCGGTTTTTTTATTTCATACTAATTTTTCTCTTGAATATGTAATAATGAGTCTAATATATCCGTAATAAAATTTTAACATTAAACATTAGATACAAGTATTTTTATAAGAGGCCATGATTTACATGTAGCGTCCATAATGAATACTTGAAAACAAATTATTTTTTCTGACGATCGAAATTATTTTATTTTTTTTACCTATTTCAGTTATTAACTTGTTACTTCAAAAAAAAAATGAAGACTAGACTAACGGACTTATGATAAACTATTTTTTTGTTATAAATAATGTGCTATTTCACATCATTCGAGAAAGCACTATTTCTTCACATTTGCGAAGAAAATTGTAGATATATTTATTAGAACTCATGCAATATAAACTGTTTTTTGATTTCTTTTCTCAGGTTAGTTCATATTTATTTTTAACAACATTTAAATATTTTAAAATGTTCCCTAGTTTATTATTGATATGTGATTTGGATGTAACGAATTGTGTAGTAAAAATTAAATGAAATTGTAAAATTACATATATTTACTATAATTAATAATAGTTTACAACACGAGGTGCAAAAAAAGTATTTGTGATTATTATAATATTCATAACCTTACATTATCTAAAAAATCTAGAAATGCTAATTCCAACATACAAATAATCTTTTTTAATTTAGGAAATTAAATAAACTGGTTAATTTTTTAATGTTACAATTTATTTTCAAAATATAATACTTATCAATAGTGTTTAATTTATGTATAAATATATGTATATAAATATATATATATATATATATATATATATATATATATATATATATATATATACATGTGTGTGTAATTGTTAAAGAAATAGTGAATGAGTCGGGAACGGTAATTTTGGTTGATAACAAAATTATCATTTGGATAAGAATACATAGAAGCGTACTCAGATCTTATCGTCGCAAATAAGGGGCCTGATAATAATTCATTTACTACTTGTGTGATACGGCTATATACTTCATTCTATTTATTTCTTAACTGAGTATACGCCATTTTTTATTTCACATTTATAATTAATTTATTATAATCAAAAGTTGAGTAAGATTAACAAAATACACCTATACTTTTTATACACTTCTTTAATATATGATGAAGTTAAAAGCCTCAATTCACAGAAAAACAAACCTAGATAGTTTAAAAAACACTATTTATATACTTATACATAACTGACCAACTAAAACACATGTATGTATGGGAGTGTATATATATATATATATATATACATATATACATATATATGTATATATATATATACATATATGTATATATATGTATATATATACATATATATTAGTTAGGAGAGAAATATCTGGGACACTTTCTCCTGATTATTCTAAAAGTTGCTCGCGAGTTCATTCAGCATATTATAATTGCTAACACGGCCAATATTTCCGAAAAAATAAATATAAATTAATTAATACGAGTGCTTCTTCTTTACGAGTAATATTTGCACAAACAGTTGCAACATTTGCTCAAACAGTTGCAACAGAAATTAACTAAACGACGGAAGAAGTTATTGTCTCTCATGCGACGGCTTTCTCGATAATTCCATTGCTTTAGTAAGGGAAATCTGGAATTCGACGTACTCCACGCTCTGAATGACTGCGATAATTGAACTTCGACGCTATTCTAGTTCTCACTGAAGGAGATCCACGTCAGTTGAATGAACACAGAAATAACTGCGTGTTGACTCTATGACTTATTTAGCATCACATACCAATGAAGAATGGCTTAAACATCTAGTGATTGGCAACGAGAAGTGGCTATTCTTTTTTGTAAGCGTTAGTTGCTTGGGACTAGCAACAACGAAGTTTCAACTCCCACCTAAGAACTTAGAAATAAAGGTCATGATGGTCTGTTGATGGAACTACGAAGGCGTTATCTATTGGGAAATTCTAACACTTGGATCTATAATGAATATTACTAATTATTGTGCGCAGTTATATATAACTGCTTCAAAACGCCATGGAAAACAACGCAACATTAATCTTATCCATGACGACGCTCGATCACATATATCTTCGGACACACGCAGCAAAATCAGAGTTTGGCTGGAATCTAGTCGCTCACTCACCGTACTCTCCGGAACTTTCGTCTACCGATTATCTATTAACTATTTATTTACGTCATTATCTATTCATTTGAAGGACAAAAGATCCAACAGTGAGCAAGATCTAAAAATTGAGATTCAAAATTTTTCGATGAAAACATTTTTATTTTTGCCTGAATGTAGAAAATAAATAATAATATAAAATGAGGGAAACAATTATTTTAGTGTCCCAAAAGTTTCAATCTGACCCAATATATATATATATATATATATATATATATATATATATATATATATATATGTATATATATATACATATATATATATATACATATATATATATACATATATATATACATATATATATATATATATATATATATATATATATATACATATATATATAAATATATATAATAGGTTATTTGATTATATTTTTATTACTAAAATAGAATAAGTAATAACATTAAAATCAGTTAAAATAAATATATCGTACCTAGGAATTTCTATTACAAAGTTATAACGACTTAAAAATTGACAAACTACGATTCGCGCGAAAATTCCCTATATAAAACACCAGTGGCTTATGACGTCATTGGTTGGTTATTTGGCATAAGGGAGTTTATTAAATATCTTTAATATCTCCTAAAATATTGCGTTTAAGTTATATATTGCATATTATATTTTTCTCATTTTTTTTGTGTGGAAACCAAATTCATAACTTTTTCTATTACTAAAAAAAATTACACTTTTTTCATATTTAGAAGTTTTGATTAATTATTTGTTGTATGTATTATTTTTTTCATCACAAGGTTCTTTTGAACATACTCTACAGTTTTAAAACATTTTTACAAAAAATATCGACGTCAGTCAAATACTCTATTCTATTTGAGCCAAAAACTGGGGTAAACATTTTAAAATTAACTGACTTCATAACATTGCTTTCATTTAACTTAATTTTTTATTTGACACTACAAGTCATTATACGACATGTAAAAAATACAATAAATAAATCAAGTTTCCATATGTGCACCGTTCCTATATGCTGCTACCATCCTCTTGTTTACACACACATATACATAAATGGCACACAAACACATGCATACATCATGAGCTGCTTATTTAGGTATATTGTTGTTTATTTTATTCGGCGCTATGTACAGACTATGCTAGAGGCTTTCGACTCAGTTTTAACGTGCCTCGTTTTATGAAACAACAACCCATTTGTACACCGAGTAAGTTAGTTGTGATGTTAAAATAATAATAATAATAGTTATAATTGAGACAGAAAGAATATATACAAATTATCGTTTAACGTGCAGCTAAAGGCGATGTCGACGCCGGTAGTATCGTGAAGCATGGCTGATGGATATCTAATGTAAAAATGGCGGTAAATAAAATTTTTTATTAGTTTTCGCGCGTCACTTGTTTATTTTTTAGCATTCATATATTTAGAACATTACGTTATGTGTTTGTTCGTGGTTTATTTCTTTTTTCTTCTTTTAATAATGATTGCACGCGTTCGCGGGCGGTCTCTGCAATATTAATACGATTGTTTTAAACCGCGCGGTCTCCATTGTCGGTCGATTTGAAAAGTTTTCAATTTATAATTGTTATTATGACTGTTTATTGTCAGGCCGGCGGTTACAATGTCGTGTGTAGATGACGTGTTGGAAACTATGAGTTATTATCATGAGTTAATGCGATTTTTCGCTATTCGGTTTGAATACTTGTGATGCTGCTCATGTATGACTTATTTCGTAACGCGCCAAATGACTGGATTTGAAATAAGTTTTCAATTTTATTTTTTCTTTTAAATTTGGATAGATGGCGCTAGATGTTTATATTTTGAAGGTCAATTTTAAGCGTGCTAATAATTTCAGTTTATATTGCATTATCGTTTATTTTTACGCTAATATTAGGTCGCTATGGATGTTACACTAAGTAATTTTATTAAAAATACTCAAAACAAACTAATTAATGTTTTAATAGAGGGGAAAATATTTGTATTTTGTTTTGTCTCGTATTATTTCTGATGAACATTATAATTCGCATTACTATAATAAATAATTTATTTTTTAAAAAGGTTTTTAATTTAGGTTTTATAAATCAGATACGACCGGTAGACATACTAGCATGTTTAAGGAAACATTTTTATTGTTAATTACTTTTTTGTTATTGTAATTTTGCTCTTCGCAGACAACAAATAATTTACATATTTTATATCATAGCAATATTAAAAATATAATATCATTGACGTCATAATTCTTATTTTAAATAATAAAAGTGAAATAATTGTGAAAATAAATATTTTAATAAAATTTAGTGGTTATTTGTAACGTTTCATGTGAATTTGTTTACTACATAAATATAAAAAAATATCTATAAATATAAATTTGGTGAGTGAATGTTTTTGGAATAAAAGAAAAGTGCATATTAAATTACATTACTTGTGAACAACTTTGATGTAACGAATTGTGGAATAAAAACCTTTCTAGTGATAGAATTAAATGACAAATTAAAAAAAGGATTATATGTGCCGGTAAGCCTTTTTAATAATTAACTTTATTATTGGTTTCGTTGTGTTGGGTATATAGTATATACACCACCGATTAAATAGCATTGTGATATTCAGTAGAAGTTTATCATTGTTCATTATAATTTACATAACTTATTTAATAATTTTTTTTATCTTATTTAGCCTATATATTTTGTCTTAACTATAAACATATGAGTATTTATATTATCAAAACGTTGACAAATATAACTTTTGATAACATAACCAATTGACAGCTATGGCGAAGCCGCCATTTTATTCCGGTTTTGGCGCGAATGATATTTTTTTTCTATGGCGGCTCCAACACGTGCCGATTAGGTAATTATATTCTGATATATTCAGCTCTCGATGTTTATGCAGTTGTTGATTTTATTGTTGTCGTAAATTTCAATTTAATGATATATTGTTACCATGTTGTACAATTTTATTATTCTGTCATGTTGTGGCGCAAAATTGACCTTAGAAATTATATATTATAATTGTCATCATATTTATATCAAGGTCTTCATCATTGGTTGGATATTTTAAGACAAATAATGTTTAAATAACATATTTGTTTTTAATAAATGAGTTTTTTAATTTTATTTTATAGTATCGATAAAATAAATTTTCAGATGATTTAATATTTGAATGGGATTGCTAAAATTAGTTAAAAGTTATTTATAGTATATTTACACATTTATGTGTATGTATATAAAATGTTTTTTACCTGAATTTCTTTTATTATTTTGATAGATGCCTAGATGTATATGTTAGATTACATATTGTATATATATATCCGACGTTCGACGAGTATATTTCTGATTTTGTTATAAATTTCTTTCGTCGAACAAAAATTATCTACATTTGAAGAGGTACCCGCGTGCATTATGCACATCGGAATACAATGCTCACGTATATTTTTAAAACATGTTAACGAATTCTAAATTTACATAAAGCAGATACCTACTTTATTTTATTTGACATGTTGTGAATTATCCATTTCATATTGTTTCGATACGTTTGGAATGAGGGAAAAGTGTGCTTATAAATTTGGGGAATTAAATTATCTTATCATCTTTCTTATTGCCATGTGAATATTTGTTTACTCTTTTTACGATTCAAAATTCATTAAACCTTTGTAGAGATTAATAAAATGAAAATTATAAATCAAGTTTTTCATTTTCTTTTGTAATCATTTCATGTGTGTTTAATTAACAAATATGCCCAATATATATTGGTTTACATTTATTAGGTGATCATATTAACTTTGATTACTTTTATCTACATTAAAGTTTTACTCCGTTGTCGCACGACTATTTATCTTCAATTTCGACGATTTGTTTTCTGTACATCTGTAATTCGTTTTACTGTTACAAGAGCGGTCTCTCTCAGTGAACCAACGAAAGATAAATTTTAAAGCTGAAATGTAAGGGATTGTGGCTATAATGGGTATAATATAAAAAAAACCTATCAAACAGAAGTGGAACTCGCACTACGAGGGTTCCATACCCATTTAGGTATTAATAAACATATAATGGTACTTAATATTCCTATTAAACTATTTACAAAATTTTAATTTTTTAGAACGAAATTATATTGCATACTAACTATATATTTCACAGGCACACATTAAAAAAATATATTTTTGTGTGATATAACTACAAATTAATAATTTTCGATTTTTCCTTTACTTTTGCTGTGGCCATGCTTCTTGCCAAATGTCATGATTCTAGTTCAAGGTGGGATGGGATACCCTATAGGTTTTGATTTATTTGCGAATGTCAAAATATGCGGTATTTTTAGGGTTCTTCTTGATTGCGTTGACTTAGAAGCTTGATTTTTTTAAAACTCTAAGGAACTGTATACCTAAGTATTTGATATTAATTTCAATTTGATACCTCCACGCGTTCCTGAGAAAAAGGGTCTTGATAGATAGACAGATGGACAACGAAGTGAGCCTATAAAGGTTCCGTTTTTCCTTTTGAGGTAGCAAAAGACAATGCCTAGGAAAAAAAATTATAATAAAGCTAAATATATATATATATATATATATATATATATATATATATATATATATATATATATATATATATATAATGGCGTAAATATTATTTATATCGAATTTTCTTATTTTTTTATTTATATTTATAATTTTCTATAATTATTACAATTATGTGGGCATTTCAACTTGGGTCGTTACAGCCGATGGTTGGTCCTCAAGAATAAAAGAAAACATTTTGTATAAAAATTTGGGTTTTATTTATTTTTTCTCAATAATAATAATAATAGTATGAATCTTATCTATTAAAATTATAAACATGTTTTTAGTAATTTAAAGGACAATTTTCGTGACGAAGTATACAGAAATCGTAAAGAGTTGTTTGGCATACAATTGAAGGTGCCCACTCTACTACTTGCTATGTTCCAAATAGTTCTTAGATCAAAAATATTTGTGTGACTTGATAGAATTTAAGGATGTCGTTGATGTTGGAAAATGTTACAAATTGTAACTCACGTCACAAACGAATATATGTGTTACTATATTAAAAATAAAAATTAATTTCACCGCTGTCGCCCAGCATTTTTGTTGTTGACTCATGTCACGTATGTCCTTATTGTAATTTTGAAAATAATGTTTGAAAAGTTAAGTCAGAGTCTGAAATAGACTATTTTGTCTGTGTCATAATACTTACTACCTTGTCACAAGCTTGTCCCACATAACAATGAGAATCAAAGTAGTCTGTTTCTTTTCAAGGTATTAAGTAAACTTATGTTCTAAAACTAATAAATATTTTGTACTAAAGCTGTTTATATAAATTTTATATAATTTAGTTTGTGATTACAAAAGTATTCTAAAGTTTGTTCTCTTTAGAGCAATAAATTAGACCGATTGGTGTTAACGTATTTTAATTGTTTTCTACAAGGGCATGACAATATTGGACTGCTTAAGGTAGCTGTCGTGTAAAACGCGTTGTCGACGAAATGAATTGATATTTTATATATTATTCAAAACTATATATATCTAACTTATTTTAAAATTTAAAAATTATTTACCGTTTAGTTTTAGTAACTTCATTTTATATAAAAAAACGCAATAAAAAAGGCAAAAATTGTTTTTCTTACAAACTGTTTAAATGATGTTATATTAGTAGTTTGAAAAAAAGAAAAAAACAATTTTTAATATAAAATTTTATAAACTTACTGTCACCACTTCAAAAGAAAGTCTTTGTTTCAAACTTTAATAGCATTGCTTAAAATGTTATATTTGAGTGTTTATGATAATATAAAAAATAATATATTTTGTGACTTAGGTGTTTATTTTTTGTCACCCTTCCTATAAACATTCAAAATTTAAGAATAAATCGAGTAATACTTCGATGTTGAATTAATTGCTGGAATCTATCATAATTTAAGAATTATATAAAATAACAAATAATTATGAGAAGATAATTTTTTAAATAAAAATAAATACGACTCCGATTGACGGTAAAAAGAGCGTCCCTTTTAAATTTAAATTTTCAATATCTTAGTTTATAAATTTTATTAATTATTTTGCAGTTTATCGATGTTGTAGACGATGGTAGCGATTGGTCGTAGCGATTTAGGGAATCGCGATCGAGTTTTTCAGATTTTTAAAAAATTTGTTTTCATTGCATTTTAAATTAAGCTTGAAGATACCTTTCAGCCGCTTGATTATAAGCTATGCACGTGGTCACTCTGTATAATGATTAACTAGTTCGCCGAACCGTTGAAGCAAAGACATTTTATTAAATATACTCTTTATACTCTTATCAAACATACAAAATGTGTGGCTCCAGATAGCGCTCACACGCGAAGTATAAAGACAGAGATAGAGGGTCAAAGGAAGCACTTAAATAAAAGAGATAGTTGTAATGAAAGTTGTCTTTTGAAGGCCACTTTCAGAACGCTAATTACATGTCTATTCACCTCATAAATGTTTCAGTTAATCGATTATGGCTGAAATCTCAAGTATTTGTGACGATAATTTTTGTTTAAATTGGAGAAGAAATCGATCTACATACGACTGAGAAAATAAACAAATGAATATTGTCATGAATATTCAGTGTAGGCTATAAAATGCGAATAAGGCAAAAGTTCATTGGAAATATATGTATATTATTGTCGTTAACTGTACAGTGAAACAATATTGTGGCGGGTTGGATAATATGTATAACTAATCAATATTCTACTGGTTTTTAACGACTGTTTAGAGATTTTTGTTAAAAGTTTCAGTATATTTTATTATAAGGTATAAAAAGTTTGAAGTCGGTTTGGTTATCAACGGTCAGTGCCAAGTTTTCAAGTTTATTAATAAAAGAAAATGAATTTAAATCGACACCAAGTACGGACTCTTCTATTTTATAAGGTCCGCGTGGGTCATGAAGCGTAGATCGTCACAAACAGTAAATACCATGCAATGACCGAGTCAACGGTGTCTCATGAGGCGGCAAAAATTTGGCTCAAGAAGTTCAAGAATGAGGAATATGACGTTAAATATGAACTCCGTCCTGGAGGCTCTGTTAAATTAGGCGTACAACGATCACGACATTTAATTGAAGAATATTTCTGACTTGTCAATTGGTTGATGAGCTCAGTCGCAGTCACGACACAATAGAGGCGCGTTTGCATAAATTAGAAAAATGTGATACTCGGGTACCTCCCAAGAGTAAATTAATAAAAACTTATTTGCGAACCAAATATCTTATGTTTTGAAAACTCAAATCCAGGCGCGACGCAATAGAGGCGCATTTGCATAAATTAGAAAAATATTATACTCGAGTATCACCCAAGAGTAATTCAAGAAAATTAATAAAAACTTTTAGCCATCCCAATATATCATGTTTTCAAAACTCAAGTCCAGACGCGACGCAATACAGGCGCGTTTACATAAATTAGAAAAATATGATACTCAGGTACCACCCAAGAGTAATTCAAGAAAATTAATAAAGACTTATTAGCCATCCAAATATGTATATTATGTTTTGAAAACTCAAGTCCAGGCGCGATGCAATACAGGCGCGTTTGCATAAATTAGAAAAATATGATACTCTGGCATCACCCAAGAGTAATTTAAGAATAATATAATTAATAAAACTTATTAGTGAACCAAATATATAATATATTTGGTATATTAGGAAAATATATTTATTCAATATATATACCACTTATAATATATAAATATATAATATAACATATAAAATTATTTATTCAATATATATATCACTTATAATATATAATATATATTTAATATAACATATAACATTTATTTATTCAATATATATCCACGTATAATGTATAAATACAAAACTGTTGAATAGGTTTGAGTGGGACTATTTTTCGTATCGTTATATATTTACTAGCGCAATATTTATCTTTTATTGAATGATTAAGAGAGATTACTGTTCTAGCAATAAGTGCGCTCTACGTAAGTTAATAAATAAAAAAATAATATTGAAAACAAAGAATTGTTGACGATGGTAGCCAAACACATGCGTTTTTTACGGTGATTAAAAACTTCTGAAGTTTCAACGTAAGAAAATGCCATACAATTTCCACTGATAGTGATATTTGCCCGACTATCCGTTCAAGTTAAACCACCTATTACTTTTTTGTTTAAAAAAAGTAGTTTAGTTCGGACGGATAATGGTATTTAAAAGCAAACGGACAGTTGACGCGGTGCAAAAAAATCAATATAAATATGTTGCTTATACACTACTCTAAATTTAGGAATCCTAATTATGATTTAAGAAAGGAAATAAGTAAGTATGATTAAGAGTAAGAACTGTTAGGATCCTAATTAGCCAGTCAGGATGGTTTCTGCCTTCTTGACTCGCCTAGCTTCCTAATTAGAAAAGGTGTAAGGAAAATGTAATCGCTTTCGGGACGCTCAGTCGGCTCGCGACGAGCGAAGGGAGCATTCTGGGGATGTATTCTTTTTGTTTTGCAAAGCGTTTGTTTACGACAAAACGGCGTTAAATAAAAAAATAAGTTATGTTATATGTACTGAAGGTTGTGAAAGAAATTCTATAGATTTGGAGCAAAAACAACAAAAAATATTCGAATAAAGATGTAAGAAACGAAGGGTTCAAGGTGTTATTGAACATTTATAAAGAAATTGGTGAGAAGGCCGCTATGGAAATTGTGCAGATTCCATTCTTAAATGATATCTGAAATCGTGAATATTTGATAATTTGTCTATTAACAACAAATGTTCTTTCACCCAGCACTTTTTTTTCGTTTGTTGTTATTAACCTAGATGGTGCTAGCCGTGAATGCTAGAGCAAGCCCTATTTTTTATGTTCGGAGAGAGTACACGCCATTCTAAAAGTCCGGTACCCGCGTAGACGTTCGCTCTCGGACCGAGTTAGGATCCTTATACAGTGTAGTATAATCAGGAGTTCTTAAATTAGCTCGGTTTCCGAAATGCTAATTTGGATCCTAAAATCATCGCTAGAGGTTTCCGGTAAATTTTAGGTAAGTTTCCGAGTTTTTTTCACAATTTTTCCTTTTGTAGTCTGGCGTAAATAATTTTGGAATTCTTATAAATTTTTCCAAATAATACTCAACATTACAGGAAACAAAAAGTATTTTTGTACCAAATTTTGGAGGACTTCGGAAGGTCTCTCGCAAAAGTCTCAGACAAATATTTTTAGAGAATTACATCCTGACTGACGCGAAATGTTTTGGTCGGTCAGTACGTAAGTGATTCCTCCTCCGATAAGGTTTCACTTGACACCCTCACGATAACTTTGAATTTATTTTTTTTTAATTTTTCAATTTAATTGAACCCCTAGAATCGAACTTTTTCTATTTCACGTCCATAGTCACACTATACTTTATCTCCGTGTTAAATGTATAATTTTTGTATCGAATAGTTTCCGAGAAAATCGCCTTTGATAGATGGACGGACACCGTAGTGGGAATCACTTCGGTGTCCGTCCAATTAGTGTTCCGTTTTGGCAATTTTGCTACGAGACACTAATAGAATAAATAAAATCTACGGCACGTTGCTATTGTTTGGGCTAGGCGGAGCACGCACGCAAGGGATTAAGTGCAGAATTGAACCGAGTTGAAACCCTGTAAAGCAAAATCCAATCATGCATCAGTACACATTTTGGCAATCACATCATATCTTAAGTATTCACTCACGGTATTGTTATTGCTTTTTGCAGAAAAGTCACAAACGTTGTATTAAAAACAAATGTTATCAGCGCACTGAAGGCAACTAAATATTTGTCTTGCCTTCATTACCTCTTTCTTTCTATAGAAACATTTTTCCGATTGTCTATGTCTTTCTTTATAGTCTGCGTGTAGAATACTACCTGGAATCACATTTTGTTCGTTTTAAAAGACTACAGTCCATCTATATGTATAACATCGTTGCCCCAGACTACGTATGAGCTATAGTAGTCGCGATGAGGTTATGTTTTTCTGTGAAACAAATTATAAATGCAATTAAATTTAAAAAAAAAATCATTTTATGGCAAGATAATTTCTCAACTTACAGTCATTGCTTTCATTGTTTTGACCTTGGCAGCGACAGCTGGATACAAATTAGGTACAAATATTTTTTTGGATTAGACAGTACCGATCAATACATCTTGTATTTC
The DNA here is from genome assembly GCA_039881145.1 of Druceiella hillmani. Lineage (NCBI taxonomy): Eukaryota > Metazoa > Arthropoda > Insecta > Lepidoptera > Hepialidae > Druceiella > Druceiella hillmani. The sequence goes on along the minus strand of JAYKKI010000072.1, from coordinate 912,606 downwards.
TTTGTGTTTTTAACAAAGTGATTTATTGACAAAATTTTAAATGCAAAGTTTAAAAAAAAATTCTAATATTACGCCATTTCACTTGTACATCGACAAACGTTACAACTGATTTCATTCAATAATCTCCGGCAAACACATGAATTAAAAAGAAAAAGGACTTTAAGTTAAGTAATAAGATAAACAAAAAGTCAAGTTAAGTAATAAGATAAACAAAAATCTCCGGCAAACACATGAATTAAAAAGAAAAAGGACTTTAAGTTAAGTAATAAGATAAACAAAAAGTCAAGTTAAGTAATAAGATAAACAAAAATCTCCGGCAAACACATGAATTAAAAAGAAAAAGGACTTTAAGTTAAGTAATAAGATAAACAAAAAGTCAAGTTAAGTAATAAGATAAACAAAAATCTCCGGCAAACACATGAATTAAAAAGAAAAAGGACTTTAAGTTAAGTAATAAGATAAACAAAAAGTCAAGTTAAGTAATAAGATAAACAAAAATCTCCGGCAAACACATGAATTAAAAAGAAAAAGGACTTTAAGTTAAGTAATAAGATAAACAAAAAGTCAAGTTAAGTAATAAGATAAACAAAAATCTCCGACAAACACATGAATTAAAAAGAAAAATGACTTTAAGTTAAGTAATAAGATAAACAAAAAGTCAAGTTAAGTAATAAAATAAACAAAAATCTCCGGCAAACACATGAATTAAAAAGAAAAAGGACTTTAAGTTAAGTAATAAGATAAACAAAAAATCAAAGCCCTTGATAAACGTACGTCCCAATTTGGTCGGTCGCTTTCTGTACTAAACACGTCAATGGTTGTACCGACTTATTAGTAATTTCATCTAAATAGCTGTAAGAATTTACCTAATTAGTCTAAAAACAAATCTGTCAAGTCTGTGTAGAACTCGCATTACAGAGTATTATATATGGCAATTTTATTATAGAGTTTATAAATACTAATACATTTTTTTCATACTGTTACTATATATTTACCTAGGATATATTTCAAAGGTGTAAAATTGTATTAAATACCTCAAAACTATCAAATTTAGAATTATTACTGTAGTTTCCCGATAAAATTTTGTACCACTGTTTTTTCATAATTTTTTTAGCAGTTTCGAAGATACGGAGGCATATTTTTGTGAACAATTCCAACAATGTTCGAACTATCTTACGTAATGAAAAAAAATAATTTGAGCTTGCTATAAATTGTTATATTACCTAGGATATATTTCAAAGGTGTAAAAATATATTAAACTATCAAATTTAGAATTATTACTGTAGTTTTCGGATAAACTTTAGTACCACCGTTTAAGTAGTGCAAGCTACGGAGGCATATTTTTGTGAACAATTCCAACAATATTCGAAGTATCTTACATAATGTTCTCAAAAAAAAATTATTTGAGCTTCCTATAAATTGCTCTTTGAATTGATATCCCGCACAAAACATTAAATTTAAAAAAATAGAGTACTTTATTTATCCTCTACTAATATTTTTGAACGTTAACTACTGAAATACACGCGGGTTTATATGCCTTATCATTATGCCAAATTTTATTTCTCTGTAGCAAAACAATTGATGATTTAGTTTCGGGGCTTTCAAAAATATCTCAAACTGGTATATCGACAATTATTTGCCCGTTGTTTTGGAAAAAGTTAAAAAAACGCATGGTTGTCGTCATCGTTATGGGTCGTCCGCGATAGAGACTTCGCACTATGCGATTTCGATTTATTTCCGAGAACAAAATTTTTTTTTTTAATTACGAAGAATACGATCCCCGGACTTCGAAGAAGTGGTAACTGCCTTCAAAAAGATCATGGAAGAGATGCCCAAAGAAAAATGAATAGGTAGAGTGCCACGGAGACTATTTATAAAATAAAAAAAACAACAATAAATAAGTTACGGGTTCGCTACTCAATTCCATTCTTGATATTCTAAGATCTTTCAGGGTTAACTCTCGTAATAATAAAAATAATTCTTGTAGAACATTTATATACACGTAACAATTTTGTCGGTGTGTGATTGGTCGGACAACAAAATCAGTACTCTTATAATATTAAGCACTTGAGTAATATACTAAAAGAGAGAGAGAGCGAAATGATTAATACATTTGTTCATACCATTTTTCCTCCGGCTACAATATGCCTAACATACTGCAGACATTTCTTCGTCTTTTTTTGATGTATTAAACGTAAATCATTTTTTTGAATATAGAATATGTTTGGCGTTAATTTTGTAGGAATTCATTATCGGCAATTAAATGAAACTACGTGATGTAGTATTATTTCTACTTTCTTTAAGTTCTTTACCACGACCTAGGTTTCGTTGTATTACATCTTCAGGTGGTCTATTAACAAATATATTTGCTAATTTAGCAACCGGCCATTATATCTAAACCATTGTTTTCTTAATTAATTCCTTTTTAATCGCATAAATTAATAAACAAAAAGTGTAAAGTATGCGAAGGAAATTAAATTGTCGAAATGCAACACTATAGGTTAGAAAGAAATGTGACGTCAGAAACTATGTAAACAAGCTCGTATTATTGACAATTTGTGTGGCGTTTGTTATGTTTGATAAGGAAAAATAGTATTTTTGCAATATTTTATATATTCAGTGCATTTTTAACATTCTAGCGAGAGTAGTTTTGTGAAAGTGCGATCGGATAATTTACCGAGAATAGATGCAATTTAGTGATACCAAATTTGATTCAAATCCAGATTTTACTTCCGCTAGGATCAAAGGAGTGAAAGCTGCAAGGTAATTGTTTTAATACATGATTTATAATCATACATTATGTACGATTTTTATGCATAAATCCACTCTTAAGGAGTAAATACTCAGAACGGTAAACGTTTGGCCAGAGAGTTTGATTTTTTACAACTACACTTTCTTAGTGTTTTTTCTTCAGATTAAGTAATAAAGAAGAAAAATGTTTGAACTCTTAATATAATAAATACAGTATTCCAATAGTTTTGATTTAATATATCCTCTATTTATTTATCGCTTGTTTTACTGATTGTCTTAAATACCTATTATATAATATATGTTATAAAATAATATATTAATGCCATTGACGAGTTTAGACTATTTCTTCCTTTCATCTACAAAGTATACTTGATGTTAACACCTCTCTATTTAAACCTAAAAATGACGATTCTAAAGTATAACGTGAAAATATAGAAAAAAATTACATGTTTTCGGATATATGATTCAGAAAGTAACGCAGAACATTTTTAAACGGTCAGAAAATGTTTGTGTTATCTGTACGATAAGCATCCGAGGAGTAAATCTTTTGCCATTACATTGATGGCTGCCACTTTAGATTTGTCTTTTGTTATTGCTCTGTGGCTGATTAAAGTTTATTTCTGCAAAATTGCAACTATCTAATATTTTCGTGTATCCAAGGCTTATGAGATTTTACAGACAAAATTTACGAGGGCGAAGTTTATTAGTGGGTAATGGTTTTCGTCATTATTTAGATAAATTCACTTTGTTCTGTTATAAAGTTAGTCATTTAAATCAATGTACAAACTTTTTGAGTAGCATTTACTAAAGTTTACGATATTACTAGGTAGCATTTTGAAAAATGAAATTATCTTTGTTCTGTATTACAATATTTTATGTTTTACGTTGAGTACAGTTAACCTATAATGAAAAAAAAAATAGTTATTCGTTATCAGCAGGGAGCAAAAAACACCAAATGATGAGTATATAAAAAAATTAAACATATATTTTAGACTCTTCTTCCTATTCAAATGTTACATTTCCTCTGGAGATAATCACAAAATTCATAACTTAATTGAAAGTTATAATTTAACTGAAATATTATCTTGTGAAATATTATCTTTGAGAATGTTATCTTTGTGAAATATTATCTTTGAAATATTATCTTTGAGAGCATTTAGTCTGAAGGTAGTATAAAATGATAGGTTGAGTGGTGAAAGCATTGCTGAAGAGTCAACTGAAAGACATCCGTCAAATATGAACACTTTTTGACCATCTTCTTTTCCCTACTTGCTTGCCATTGGTGTTATGATGATACTAGCTGTGCCTACGGTGCTCCCGTGAAATTCGGAGTAAGAAAAGTGATTAGAATTTTTGTTCTCTAATATGTTCCTCTTGTGTATAAACTATTACCATACCAAATTTCTCAAAGGTATTTATATCGTGAACAACGCCATCTATTTACAATCTGTTGAATTAAAAAATTTTCCCTTACTTAATTATTTTAGACATTATTAAATATTTATTGCGCTAGAAAATTCATATTAGTAATGATTTATGACAAATAAAACAATTTTACTTGAAACAGGGCACGGAACCCGCGATGCACGAGCCTACTATTAATATATAAAATGTTTAATACATTCCGCTTACTTTTTTCACGTTATATTAATATTATTCTCACAGGCCAACTAGTAACCCTTTATATTTTTTTTGGGAATTTTATTTCATGTGTTCTTAAATATAGTATTTTGATACAAACGCTTCAAAATCTTGTTTCTAAATGTGAAGTTTGATCATGTTGGAACGGAATACATTGTATTTAAACTCTAATTATGAAAATTCTAGCAAACATTGCTGTAACACCGTTTACTGGAAGCAACTCTGCGTTTTGATATTTTCATATCTTTGCGCTAGGGTTGAGTAAAAGTCTTAAACTTTTTTATATAACTTTACAAATTGGATTAAATGTCTTAATTTTCTATATTTATATTGTCTGTGATATTTAAAAACATACCTTCGATGTCTTGGCGCAGCCTGACTTATTGACCAGTAAAAATCTGACGTATTGCCCACAGAATAAACTTTAAATTTAGTATGGAGAAAGTATTTACTATCTATATATTAATACTATATTTATTAATTAAGTGTTATAAATTATATGTTACAAATACATGAAAACATTCATTATTAGGTTCATCCTGCCAATGTCAAACATATAATAGTCCGTGGTCAAACAGTCGCACAGAGTAAAAATTATTGCCAAGCAATTTTAAAATATCAGATTAATTGAATGAGTTTCGAGCTGTGAATTTTGTGCGATTTAAAATGTTTCTTTTTTAATAGTCTGTGGAGTGTTTTTCAAGTTAACAAATTTATTATTTTTATTTATTTTATATTTTGTGTACTAAATATCTGTATTTTATATATTAGTGAAATACAGTTTGCTTAAATATGCACCTGTCAGCTCGGTTAATACAAAGCTGTTGCAAAAATATAATTTTGTAGCAGCAATCTGAATCGACTTACTCTCGCCTACCTATTAGTGGTTTCAACAAAGTGAATAGGAAAGTATGTTACGGTCGAATTTCGACCATTAGTAATTATTAAATCTGAAAATTCTCCCTCTGTTAATTTATAGTAAGAATTTTAATAGTCGTTGATTATGAACAGTTAAGGCGGACAAAATAATTCATAACATGTTATGTATCATGTTCTGTGTGGAAAACTTTGTGGAAAACTAGTTTGAAAAGTTAATTCAAAAAATATTTGTATGAAGATAAGAATCGCTCAACACATACTCACTTACAACGTACCAGCCGTGCCTAGAACTCAGTTTGCATGAAATTCGGAATAAGAAAGTTACAATTGTTTTTCTCTCATATTACGACGTTACTCTTGGGTATAAACTATTACCATACCAAATTTCATCAAAATCCGTCCAGTAGATTTTGCGTGATTGACGAACAAATTAATATAGAGATAGACAGACAAAAATTTTAAAAACAGTTTTTCTGGCTTCTATTAACATTCTTTATGCTAAATCAATCACTTTTTTAAAATAATTTCCATACACATAATTCACTCTGTTACAATTTTATTATCCGTTTCGCGATTTACGATACGTTTAGCGATTTTTTAAAACATTTTTGTACAGAATTAAAATATATTGGACATTATACCATATAAATAAAGGTCAAAGGCGACTAGTAAAATACTAAGTTTTTTGCCATTTTAGTGCTAAATATGTGAATAAAACGATTTGTAAATGAATAATAAATTATCCCAGTTTTAGGTTAATAGATAAAGTCAACCAATTAATTATAATTGGTGTCTAAAAAATAAAAAAGGAAAATATTATTTTATTCACTCAACTGAAATTAATTGGTTTTATCCTATATTAATATATTCAAAAGTAAAAATGTCCTGTGTAAATGTCAGTTCTCGTATTTTTTACGAGATATTTATCTTATATTTCACTGATTTATTTTTCTCAGTATTTTTGGGTCAACATAGCTACATATAATTTTTGTAAGATTTGACAATGAGCAAATCACCCCCTCCACTTCCGACACAAAGACTGCGGTGCATATCATCTTAATTAATAATAATCATCTTAATCGTTTGTTTATACAAACGACAGAACTCAGTTTGGTCTTGCCAGATTTGCATTCATTATTGTTATCTTGCCTTCTAGACAATTCGAAATAAAGAAATAAATAAAGTAAAAAAATGAAAATTAAATATTACTTGTATGCACTTGATGCAATGAAATGTTGCTTCTATACAAAGTAGGCAGGAGCCGTGTAATTAAAACAGTTTTTCATAACGCAGGAAGGCATTTTGAACAGAAACACATTAATATGTATTTTTATGTTAAGATAGTGCGCACTTTAGTAAATGCCTCATGCCGAATAAAAGAATAATGACAAAGCCAAAACAAAAAAATGTATTATACAACACTAACTTTTTACCTCGATTCCGTATGCAAGGAGTGCTAATATTAAATAATAATTTTTAATTCAAGAAAAAGATAAAAATGTACTATTAAAAAAAGACATGAACTAAAACAGTTTAAAAATGACAAAAATTCAACGGAGAAAATTATCGACTTAATTTATCGTAGTAAAGTTTAAAATTTCAATTTTGTGTTAAGATCTGAATCATCTTTAAAAAGGGCACGAAGGTTAGGATTGCATAAATTGTAAAAAATAAAACCTGATTCCCCAAGCACGAAACTCGCACATGTTATCTTGTGATCGAATTTTCTCTTTTTTATGTTCTTTCATGCTTTCTAGCACCTTTAAGATAAATATAGGACGGATTCAGATCATAGCAACTGAAGCTGTATTGAGAGTGTTGCAGAAATGCAGTTTCCGCTTACGTACTATTTAGTAGAACTTGTTAACAGTATTTTCACAGAAAAATAATGTTATCCTTATATGGAGACCAATCGATTCATAATGAAACACGTGTAGAAATATTCAATATCTAAATACTCTGAATATTCTAGGTGTCTAACTAACTATGGATTCGGTTGATTAATGATTTTTTAATCCGGATTTGTTCATGGGAAGAACTCAAGTACCGTATTTTACTCTTATTCCTGATTTATACGAATGGCCTCTATTTTGATCTGGCTGTAATTGAGTTCTTCAGCTTACTTGCAGTCAACGCTCAATAGACACACCTCAATTTTTTCTACAATGAGTTATCGTAATCGTTGAACGGAGATTGTCTTCAAGATCATAGATCTCGTTTTGAACTTTACGAAGCAAATTTTCACCGTCTCATTTAAAATCGTTACCTCGCCCATCGTGAATATTATTTGTGACAATCTTCGCATCGCAACCAGGCTTATTTCATAAAGTACAAAAGTCCTGGCCGGGACGTCGATTTAAATTAATTTTCTTTGAAGTAACAAACTTTGTGAAGACTTGGCGCTAGCTGGCATTAAACGCCTTTCAACCAATTTATATTTATAAATGAAAACTTTTTTAGAAAAAATCTGAATTCGTTACTAAACATTTAATACCCAACTCAATATTTTTACGGTTTGTTAGTATAAAAATTAAATGTTTAAACAATTGATTTTATTAAATTGTAAACCATTACTTTTGTGATTATCATTTACTTTTAGTTTAAAAATATGAAAAATTAACGTTTTTGTATTTTAACCGTTTTAGTGCCATGGTTTTTTAATCATTTATACTTAAAAATGCTAAAGAAATCTTTTGTTTTTGATGTCATTTACCCTTGTCTCGAAAAGAAACTGTATCTCTTCCAAAAATTTTAATAATTTTTTCGGTGTTTTCGTAATAAAAACTTGTACAAGGATAATAAAATACAAACAAAATTATGGAAATATATATTGTGAACAAAAATTATAACAAAAACTGAAATCAAGGTCACATCGTATTTTCGCAGTCTGGTACATCTTCCGTATCAGCAATATAATTGTTATCGTCACTATTATCACTATCACTCAAAATTTGCATTACGCCAAATTGTGAGCGCACCACAATGTCACTCCCACTATCACTTTCTTCACAACTTGAAAAACTATCATTTTCACTCGAATTATTTTCGTATTCCGACGTTATGGGTTAAAAATTTTCTTTTCCGGGATCCGTTTTATATTGTAATTACTAATAATATTATAATTTGAACTTTATGTAACACGTAGAAAGATAAAAAATTAGCGATGCATGCGAGCGACTTCCCCTACCGCGCGCTAAACAGGAACTGATTTCGCGAGCGCCATCGCGCTCGTGTGAGCGATGTAGATAAAGTATGTAAAAAGCAGCGATTACTCAGCTTTTATTTTACAATAATGTTTATGAATTAAAATTTGGTCTCCATTTCAAGTTATTATGTCGAAAGGTCTAGGAACACTTTAAAAGTTAAAACTACTTTAGCATGGCGATACGTACACTTACAAGCGAATACCTGCAATATGGTGACAATATTCACTAATGTATGTGAAATCTAATGTAATAATCTTTGGAATATAATTCATTGACTTGACAAGATTTAAAGATTCCTTTGTTTTGTGTCTCTGATTTAATGAGGAAATATAATTTACTTTGATTATTAATATCAAGTATTGCATTGAAGAAGCCATTCCAATTACATTATAAAATATTACATTTAAATACAAATTCGTTTGTAAATATTATTATCAAGCGTTCGAATTAAATGATTGCCGGGAAAATAAGGTTTACAATGGTCAACTGAAACATACGGAAATGGAAGAGGATTCCTCTTGTACTACGTCTGAGCCAACAGCGAGATTCGACATTAGTATCATTTAAATACAAATTCGTTTGTAAATGTTATTATCAAGCGTTCAAATTAAATGATTGCCGGGAAAATAAGGTTTACAATGGTCAACTGAAACATACGGAAATGGAAGAGGATTCCTCTTGTACTACGTCTGAGCCAACAGCGAGATTCGACATTAGTATCATTTAAATACAAATTCGTTTGTAAATGTTATTATCAAGCGTTCGAATTAAATGATTGCCAGGAAAATAAGGTTTACAATGGTCAACTGAAACATACGGAAATGGAAGCGGATTCCTCTTGTACTACGTCTGAGCCAACAACGAGATTCGACATTAGTATCAGAATAATATTAAGCTATTTGCCTTAAATTAACGAAATACAGAAGTTTGAAAATTGAATAATTTTCGAGTCAAATAAATGTCAGCTAGAAATGAACGTAGAGTTACCCTACATGAATTGGTTAACCTACATGAATTGACGATGAAAAATTTTGAATTGAATTGTTTCTTTCGATTACAGAAGGTTAGCCAAAAAACCTAAAGGCAACGTTCGGTTGCACTTTGCTTGAAAATTACAGCACATTTATACTGTCGAAAATTCGACGATCGAAAAGCCCTCAAACAACTGTGCCTCGTCATTGCAGCTATACGGCTACACTTAATCATTAATGCATGACACATGCTATCTTAAATTTGCAGGAGCTACAGCCGTCTGTCTCTCGTCGTGCTTGTTGGAACTTTTGCTAACTGATTTATGTCATAAGTACGTATATGTATGTGGCCTCAATAAAATGTTAGTGGATATAAATTGTTTATAACTAAAATGTACCTAACTGAAATGTAAAAATATGCATTGGACCTTGAGTTTACATTTGGTTTTTTACATTTTTCTTAGTTCGCGTTATATAAAATGTTTCAAAGGATGTATTTGTAATTATCCACACGGGCAAGGTAACATTTGCGAATATCAGATTGAATTTTTAAAGCATCCTCAGTATTTTATGAAAAATTTTGTTTTTTTAAACAAATGTCTGTTTTGTATAGAAATTTGTTTTAAAAAAAGCAGTTTACAAAAAATATTAGTCCCAGCATTTTAAGAAAAGTGACATGTTTTATCCAGCAAACTAATATCAAATGGACGTGATAGTAGCGCTCTAAAAGTTGTCCGCGAAAGACAAGGTGCTACATTCATGGAAACGTATCACTTGTGTTTTGCGGACGTTACAATTATCTCCTATATTCGTGCTTTCTTTGACTCTATCTTTTTCTTTATGTTCCGCATGTGAAGGCTAACTGGAGCCAGTTTTTTTGTTTATATTATAGCATAATGTGTCTACTTGACCCAATGTCATTGAACCCAAACGTCGCTTTTTTCTTTTTAGACCATTTGCGTCATTGAGAAACGTTTATTTCTTTAATACGTTTTTATACGCCTACTTTCCTAAATATATTTTTTTTGCAATGTTATTCCATGTTATTAAAACAAAAAGTAATCCGTTACAAAGATACGTAATCATATATTATTAAATCGCTCCGACAGGACACTGTTAAGACATTGTCAAATGTGGATATATCCACTTACACGCGCGCTTCGACGGACGAACAATACTCGTGCGCGCGAATACGCGCGACCTCGAGCCGTCAGTCGGGCACGTGGCGATACAGTTTTTATAACAAATAATCATATGGAGGAGTCCGCGCCGCTTTATACGGCATGATGAGATAAGGAGGCGCGGCCTGATAGCGGGATTATGATTCGGAAGTCGAATGTATATATATATATATATATATATATATATATATATATATATATATATATATATATGTGTATATATATATATACATATACATGTATATATATATATATATATATATATATATATATATATTTATATACATATACATATATACATGTACATATACATACACACATATATATATTTATATATATATATTTATAACCGGTGAAAAAACCAGTGAACTTCGATTTTGATATGACTTCCGTCTTTAAATTTTCTATCACGTAAATTATAAAACAGAGAACGATGTGAGGAATAGATGGCGAAAGATCTGGAGAGTACGGTGGGTGAATTAGCATACTCCATCCAAGTGAAAGTATTTTCACGCGTTACTCTTGCTACATGGGGTTGAGCATTGACATGTAAAAAATAAACTTTAAACACCACAATAAATCTTAGCTGTAATTGATTCTTAACTTGAAAGAATTCCCAATGAATAACTGCATTTATACCCCACCATACATTCAAAGTATCTTTTGTCTAATATATTTGGTTATAAATAACATTGGTTATAAATTTGATCTAGGAATTCCTTTTTCCTCCTAACTACTGGCATTTACGTTAACAATTAACATTAGTCACCCACTCTCCATTTTTTGTAACCAGAAACTTTAGCCTCTCGTTAGTACGATGGGAACTAAATAGCTTACAGTACACAATAGCTAATAGTCAAGCATACATTAGCTCTCCTTTGAAGTTGAAAGTGTGTTAGCTCATGTGGTAGCTAAACGGAATATGTCCACTTCTTTCTCAAAGCATGAAGTTGTTTTCTCATTGCAGTATAAGAGCATGAAAACAGTCCTGCCAAACAACGCGATCTGTTTCAATAAGGCTTTTAAATTTTTCTTAACCAATTGTGGATGAGGTTTATCGGGCAGGTCAAAATTCCCTTCTTTCAATCTTTGGAACCGACGTTTGGCTGTGTATCAAGAGGGTATACCTTCACCCATCGTTGTGTATATATTGCGTGATGCTTCGCTGATTTTTCGACGTAAACGACATTCATGAAGAAAGTGTCTTTTAACTTCACTTCGTAATACTTCCGTTTTTAATTTATTCTTTACTTGCCGATTACTCAATTGCAAACTGAACAGAAGTTCCAATGCCGTACTTTTTATATACATTACAATAAATATTCTAGAAGCTTCCTTATAAATCTGTCACGTCCTGTTGGTCTGTCCTTCCATCCGTTTGTCGGTTCTCCCCCACACGATGTCAGTTTTACAGTTTCTATAATTTTAGACTTTGGTACATGTTATATTACAAGTAACTGCTTTAGGTGGGAATTTAAATTAAGATGTAGTAAAATATTAAAAAAAAATTTAATACACAAAACTGCAATAATTTAAAATGGACCCATTTTTTGCACCTATTATCGATTTAGGTATAATTGAAATTGAGGTTTCTTTCATAATATTTCATTGCTTCTCTAATTTTCGAGAACTATAATGGGTGTGAATTCTAAAAAAACGTACATACAGTATTTGATTAGAACTTTCAATTAAGATTCATTCGATTAACTTGTATCAACAATTTGGAGCAACATTGTCAAACTACGCGTACCTCCTCTATTATATGCGTGTACCAGTGTCTAAAAATAGTTCTTTCGAAAATTCTGATCCTATCAAATGACGTTATTTCATATATTTGGCTAGGGTTGCCACATATGTGTGGTTATAAGTAAAACATTGCAAACTTAATTTTAAAAAATTGCCACGAACAATTAATTGGAAAAATTACGTGAATTGTAATATTTTATATCATAACCATTTTTAACCGACTTAAAAAAGGAGGAGGTTCTCAATTCGTTGAAACCTTTTTTTATGTATATTCAGCGATAATTATTTACCGAGGGGACCGATTTTGATGATTCTTTTTTTTATTTGACAGAGGATGCTATAGGTTTGGTTCTATATAAATATGATGATCTGATGATGGAGTCCGGAAACAAATGATGGAATTCCTTAACGAACGGCAGCAAGTTAACTATGATTCAAGATATTTGCTGCGGGTAGTATATAATTATACCACATACCAGGTCAGGGTCTGATGATAAGTTCTGGATATGAACAATGGAACTCCTTAACGGATATTAGTAAATCAACCGTGATTAAAGATACTTACTATTAGTAGTTGTTACTTTACAAAATAACTATACCGTCAGCCAGGTCAGGATCTGATGATGAATTCTGGAGATGAACAATGGAACTCCTTAACGGGTGGTAGCAAATTGAAAGTCATTCAAGATATTTGCTATTGGTAGTTATTAATTTGCAAAATAACTACACTTTCGATCATATCAGATTCTGATGATGCTTTCTGGAGATGAACAATGGAACTCCTTATCGGATGGTAGTAAACTAAACGTAATTCAAGGTATTTACTACTGGTAGCTTTCACTTTGTAAAATAACTGCACCATCGACCAGCTCACTGTGTGATGATGAGTTCTGAAGATGAATAATGTAACTCCTTAACGGATGGCAGTAAATCGACCGTGATTCATGCTACTGGTTAGTTTTTACTTTAGTTTTACTTTGAAAAATCTGATATTGGATTTCGGATATGCAGAACGGAATTCCTCTAGTGGTAGTTTTAATTTGCAAAATCTGATATTGAACTTCAGATATGTAGAACCGAACTCTTCAACGGCTAACTGCTGACCATTGATGGTTACTAATATCGTTTTATTTCTATGCGTTGTTGATTATCAATTTTAGACAAAGAGGAAATAATTTAATTTAATTCATAATGTAAATTTAACACTTTAATTTCGAATCAATACTAAATAGATTCGATTCATAAAGGGCGTATTTATAATGTAAAATTTTACATTTGTTTCAATTGATCGGCGGTGCTGACGCCGACTTCAAAAATAAGTACCTTTGTTATTTATCGCAAATAAATAGGTACCTATTTTGAGTTGATTATTTTTTACTTTTTATTACCTGCCTTTTTTGAAGTCGATTTTTTAAAAGATATTTTATTTAATACTATAATTTATTAATTATAATACTTAGCCATTTTAGCTTTTTTACGTAAACAAACTAAATATTTATGACTGAATACAATAATAGTTAAGTAAACGTAATACACTAGCAAATAATGGGCATAAAATACATAGTAAATCAATGATATTTTCAAATTGTTCGCTTTAGAAACTATGCATGCATTTAAAAACGCATTGTCTGTCGTTAAAAAGTAAAACATTTGGCATCATGCTTAGATTATCAGCGGGATGGATGGGTCATCGAGTGTTCGTTCAAAAATTGGGTTGCTTCGCAAAAATCGGTACCCTGTCTACACGTTGAACTCAATGATTATCTACTCAATAGGCATGTTATACCCATAAAAATGAACAAAAATACGACTCTTAAGTAGCGCCATGCGAAAATTTAAGTGGTCAGGGGAAAGCACTGGAACATATACTTTCGAACATATTATATATAAAAGAGACACATTATATCGATGACAAGGCAATTACTATATCTATTGAAGGCTATACTTAGTACTTCTTGTCATAAATGTGTACGTTATAAAATACGACTGTTACGACTGGCAAAACAGATTAGGTCGTCGCTTGCATGAAAACGACAGTGGTATATACAATACGTATATCAGAACAAGACAAGATAAAAAGTTAAAGCATATAATAAAAAAAAGCAATCAAACTAGAGTCGAACTGGGGCGATAAATGTTCCGCACCATTAAGACAATTAATGGTGACACCGATACTTTTACTCCAGTGTAGACCCTAAAACATATTGCTTTTAATACTTTTTTTGAAAATTAATGTTAGGTTTTTAGATTTTGAATTATTAAAGTTTATTATAGATTTTGAAATTACAAATGCGGTTCATTGAATGTTGGAAATGCTATAGATGATCCTGAAAGGATAACGTACCGAATTCTTTTAGAATAATTGTAAGGGAAAAATCTATTTTTTTGTTTTTATTAGCCGTGCTAAACATTAAATTTTAGACTACGGTTACTGTTCTATGTTAATATTTAAAAAAAGGTTCATTCTGGGATTTTAGCAAAGTACTACCCGTTTCAGACTTTAGTTCTTCACTACTGCGTCAATGACTCACTTGGAAACGATTAAATAAAATTATAATTATTGCTACTTTACCACTTACTCTGATTTGTTTGTGATAATAAGGTAAAAATCTTGTAATATCAGCCCACTTCCATGCTCTTAGCTGAACTAGACGTGCTCAAATATATAGTCGCGCAAAGTATTCCCGTAAACATATCCAACATTAAACGATAGTGGCTGATTTGATCTTTCCAAGCTATTCCGAGAAGAGGGAAATATTGGTTGTTTGTTTATTCTTAACGTTTGACACAAAACTGGTTTAACCGATTGGCGTGAAACTTTCACCGTCATGTAGTATCTATTATTTATGTAGATAGGTATGGAATACATATTATCTTTGTAAAACACTTGGGTAATCAGCAATAATGATTTAAGCGCAGCAAGTAGTCAAGGAGTCAGCCAGGTATAGAATACATACTATATTTTTAGAACACTTGGGTAATGAGCAATAATGATTTAAGCGCAGCAAGTAGTCAAGGAGTCAGCCAGGTATAGAATACGTACTATATTTTTAGAACACTTGGGTAATGAGCAATAATGATTTAAGTGCAGGAAGTAGTCAAGGAGTCAGCCAGGTATAGAATACGTACTATATTTTTAGAACACTTGGGTAATGATCGATAATGATTTCAGTGTAGGGAGGAGTCAGTCAGATTCAGTAGTAATGATTTAAGTGTTCTGGTTGCATCTTTAAATTAAACAAATTAAATCGTTATAGCTATATTAACATAATGTTAGAAATAATCGTATTAAACACA
The DNA here is from genome assembly GCA_039881145.1 of Druceiella hillmani. Taxonomy (NCBI): domain Eukaryota; kingdom Metazoa; phylum Arthropoda; class Insecta; order Lepidoptera; family Hepialidae; genus Druceiella; species Druceiella hillmani. Next base: position 896,934 of record JAYKKI010000072.1, on the reverse strand, counting down.
TATCTACATAAAATTCCAGGACGTATATGCTTAATTATGAAATATCGTTTTTATAAGAGTTATGTTACAAGATTTGGTCGTACAGTTCTGTACTCATCTAAAGCCCAGAATAAATAAATAAACCGTTCGTAATAACGTTGACAAGTTAATCGTAAATAATTGATAGTAATAAAAGAAAAACGAGTGCGCTTCAGACCACACGACTGAAGTAAAATTTCAAATTCACAAAATATGAACTTTAAAATGAATTTACAATTTTATTCACTTTAAACGTAGAATATTTAATGTATTGAACAAAATAATAATTTATAAAATTGTTCAAGAACGAAATGAAATTACAAAATAATCAAAAAATCACCGTTCGCGTAACGCTAGCAAACTCGCATATATATATATATATATATATATATATATATATATATATATATATATGGTGGCTATGAGAGGAAGAGAGATAGAAAATGTGCGCACGTACTGCTCTCTCTTGCTCCTACAGTGTGATACAGACAATAGGCTTTCACTGTGTCTTAGATATACGAAACATAACTGGCTATGAGAGAAAGAGAGAAAGAAAATGTGTGCTCGCACCTCTCTCTCTTGTCCCTACAGTAATATACGAAACGTAACTCTCTCTCTTTCTGTCTTCACTAACTTATATCTCCCTCTCAACTTCCTTTCGCCTCGCCCGATCACACTTTTCGTAACGCTCTCGTCACGCATTCACCAGCTTACTTCCCATGTCAAGCGTGCGTAAAGAAGTTTTACTTCAATAAAATGTAGTCACAGACCATTTTACATCCGGATAGAGCCGGGACGGAAAGTTGTTTAAGTCTTACGTATCAAAATTTAGATCTATATAAAAATTAAATTTTTGAAAAAATAGGTTATGCACTTATGTACAGATAACCATGGAGTTAATATCGTAAGTTTTCCTGTTTTAATACGGAAAATATCAAAGCATAAATATAATACAATATATATAACATATAACGTGCTAACTTGCAAGTTAGGAAGGGATCGTGAAACAATCGAAACGAATTCCGGAACATAAATGACATTTGTTATTTATGTAGAAAATAATCCACGACAGACGCACGCTGTACAAGCACTAAACTGTTGTTGTGTTTTCGCATGTATTTTTTTCGAATGTATTTGTTGTCCCGCTGCGCGTATTGGTGGATTGCTATTCATTATCAACAATTTGTATAAAAAAGTTGCTGGTTATCAGTGTGGCGGGCGATGTGAGTGGACGTCCATCGCCACCGACTAATGGTCAGAGTTGCCGCGTGTTATATAATATACTAACAGTCGCCATCGATGACACGGCTTTAGGTAATTTGGTTTGGTCGGTAGGAACAGTTGGCTTTGAAAATAATGCACCTTTCATTAAACAAAAATTGCATTATTATTATTGAAATTTGTATGAACGCTTCATATATTAATATCAAATTTTGAATATAAAATGATCTATCGCTAGGTATCATCTATAATTTTATACCATGTGTAACTGTGTTACATACCGTTAGCGGCTACACGCTCATTGTATAATGTTGCAAATATTCTGTAAAGGAAATTGAGCATGAAATATACTGAAAACAATTCGAAATTAGTTAATTACTCTGGGTTCGTAAGTTGGTTGCATGATTTTATGTTAATTTAATAAAATCGATAGATGCATTTCGTATCATAATATTTATATTTTGTTAATTTTTGTATAAAAATATCCGTTTAAGAAAAATCCTTTGCAAAAAATTTTTTTTGCTTATTTTATTGTCCATTTCGTCAAATTTTAAAATTTATTGTCGCTGTGGGACGTTTCTTTAATCTTTTTCTTAGTAAAAATATTTATACGCTTCGCTATATATGGCTTCGCTCGCGTGGAAAAAACTTGTGGTGTACTTCCTGAGAATTTTTTTTGAAATCAAATCGATTATTTATGAGATTATGACCGTTCTATCTGTTTACTGTGTATATATACATATATACTTATCTCCACGCTCTTATCGCTAATGGGGAGATTTTTTATTTACCAAAAAAGGTTCTATTTCAAAATAAAAATCCTATATTTCCAATGACACTATATTAAATATACACAATTAAATGAAACTACGTGATGTAGTATTATTTCTACTTTCTTTGATTTCTTTTCCACGACCTAGGTTTTGTTGATTACAACATCTTCAGGTGGGATATTAGCAAAGATCTTTGCTAATCTTTGCTTACAGCCCACTGAAAAGTATCTTTGCTAATATCCCACCTGAAGATGTTGTAATACAACGAAACCTAGGTCGTGGTAAAAAAATCAAAGAAAGTAGAAATAATACTACATCACGTAGTTTAATTTAATTGTGAGTAATGAATTTCTACAAAAAAAGATCTTTGCTAATCTTTGCTAACAGCCCACCTGAAGATGTTGTAATACAACGAAACCTAGGTCTTGGTAAAGAACTTAAAGAAAGTAGAAATAATACTACATCACGTAGTTTCATTTAATTGTATATAACTAAGACTTTAAAGTAACATTACAATATAATTTGTTGTCTTTTTCGATCTTATTTCTTTTTTCTTTTTTAGATTAATGTTTTTGGTAGGATTATAGTATTTGAATTACAAAACTTAAGTAAATAATGTGCATTCGCAAAGTGCGAGAGTGGGGCGTAGGGCACAGTGTAAGGCGTTGTAATTATTAAAATTGCTTCATGAGCCCAGCAATATTTTGATGAAAAACAAAACAAACATTCATATAAAAATACCTTTCAAAATTTGGTACCCGCCATCTACTCTGCGAATATATTTACGTCATCCCCCAGTCTTTGTTTATTAATGGAATTTTTTTCAAAATTTCTCAAAACATTTATCTCTTGACAAAGCAACCATTTAGATAGAGTAAGAAAATTTAAAATTATTTTAAAGAAACCGATGTAATATTACGGTCGTGAATATTTCACAGAATTTATTCAATAATTTAAAAACATTTACAAAACAAATTCGACGTTCGAAAACTCAATACATATAGCATAGGCTTAATAAATATTCTCTTCAGAATATGTTTAACTTATACGAAATGTTGATATGTTAGGTAAGCATTGTAAAAGTCATCGACGTTGACATCGATAGTAAAACTGATAGTTGATTATTATTATCGATGTTCATCAATATACATGATTTTCTCGAGTTAAGAAAAAAATAAACTAAAAAGATTTATGACCTAACCAGAGTTAAAAAAAGCTCCATTGCATTTACTTCATCAATTTATTATGCTTTCGGAAATCGCGTATAATGCTAGTATTAATAACGTTCATAAATGTTTATATTCGTAAATTAATTGGTTATTCGAATTATGCCGGAAATTAATATGATTGTTTATCACAATTAAATGAAACTACGTAATGTAGTTTTATTTCTACTTTATTTAAATTTTTTACCATGATCTAGGTTTCGTTGTATTATAACATCTTCATAATGAATTTCTACAAAATTAATGCCAAATATATTCATTATTGTTTATTATTAACTTTATTTTTATCATCTATTTTTTTTATGTTAACACATCGAAGTTTAATTATTCTACATCAATGTTATGTGAACATCGATCAACATTGAAGTTTAATTATTCAACATCAATGTTATGTGAACATCGATCAACATCGAAGTTTAATTATTCAACATCAATGTTATGTGAACATCGATTTATCATCTATTTTTCAATGTTAACACATCGAAGTTTAATTATTCAACATCAATGTTAAGTGAACATCGATCAACTGAGCAATAAGAGTGTTCAAGAGCATTGTTAAATAACCAAACTTTTCAAAATTCTTCCTTTCGGCCCTATATTTTATTGTTATCTATGAAACTACTTCTTATTTTAGAACTAATAATGTAACACTTTATAATTCATTTTATCACATTTTTTCCAGTGCTATACAGTGACACATAGAATTACAATATTTATATATCAACTTAGCGAGATGATCTTTGTTCTGCCCATTACATCACAACTAGTCAAAGACAATTTCTAGTTAAATAAAAGACAACTGCTTATGTGTAACACACACGATGAGTTTTGCACGTTCAATTTTAACTGTCAGTTTGATGCCAGATGTCCGGAATTTCCGGGACAATCAAACTGATGTACTGTTTTCAGAAATGTAAGAAATTTGTCCTGGAAATGTAAAAAATTGCGGTAATTAAAAAAAAATTGTCTTTATATTCGCATTGCAGTTTTACTAGGTTGATCAATGGAAAATCGGAATCGGATGATTACGGATCTAATCAAGGCATAATTACAAATTCGAATAAATTGCGAAGTCTCGCTCCAGAATTTTATAGTCGCTGATAAGTAATTCCGATGGCAATAAATTGATTAAGATAACTAAAGTTAATATTAAAATTGAAAGAGAAATAAATCTTTAGAAATTTCGTTTGCCAAATATTAAAATATTAGCTTTTCTATGTTCTATGTTATTGTATGTTCTATGTTATATGACTGTTTCTATGTTAAGTTATCATTATTTAATCAGTGAATAAACTTCATTAAAAAGTTTAGTTTATATTTTGGCAATAGAAGATAACTCTTTATTTATTTTCATTGATCTGAATATTTTGTTAAAACGCCTCTTGTTAGATAAAACGAATGTTTTTTTCTTGAACCACTAGTTATAATAGTATGTTGGTTTGTTACTTGAATGAGGTTTCATTTTTAACGTTGCCTTAAATTCCACGTCTGCACCTGTAGTAGTTCCGGAAAGTGATTTTACAAATGGCAACCCTAGTTAGATGTGACGGGGTGCTTTATTCACATTCACTCAGTTTAAGGTGAGTCCCGATTATATAACAAAACATGTTATAAAACATAGTTTAAGCATGTTTTATTAGTATATATAGCATTAAGTATGTTTTATTAATGTGGACGATATGTGTTACTAAAACAAAGTTATATAGTTATTGAACATGTTATTAATATCTACAACAATGTTACATAACATTTGCGCGCGAGTCACGTGTACCGCGGCGCGGCAGTGTTCGGTGAGGATTTGACGAGAATAGACGTGTCCATTTTTTGCTATTTTAAATATAGAGTGGAACAAAGAGAAAAGAGAACTATGCGATTCAACAAGTGTTAAATTTAAAGATCGCAACTAAAAACATGATTCGTGAAAATAGACGTGTACATTTTTTGCTCTTTTTAATATAGAGTGGAACAAAGAGAAAAGAGAACTATGGGATTCAACAAGTGTTAAATTTAAAGATCGCAACTAAAAACATGATTCGTGAAAATAGACGTGTACATTTTTTGCTCTTTTGAATATAGAGTGGAACAAAGAGAAAAGAGAACTATGGGATTCAACAAGTGTAGATTTTAAACATCGCAACAAAAAAACATGACGCGTGAAAATAGACGTGTTCAATTTTTGCTCTTTTGAATATAGAATGGAACAAAGAGAAAAGAGAACTAAGGGATTCAACAAGTGTCAAATAAAGATCACAACAAAAAACATGATGCGTGTAAATAGACGTATCCATTTTTTGCTCTTTTGAATATAGAGTGGAACAAAGAGAAAAGAGAACTATGGGATTCAACAAGTGTAGATTTTAAAGGTCGCAACAAAAAAGATGATGCGTGGAAAGATTTGGCTGTTAAATTGAATACAGAAAAAAGTGTAGTTGAAAAGAAGATGCGAAGTTTAATTGGACAATTTCAAAGATAATTGAAAAAACCCTAAATCGGGAGCAGGAGCAGAAGAACTTCCTTCAAAATGGTTTGGATTCCACTTGCTATTATTTTTAAAGGATAAAAATAAAGTTCGCTCTACAAACGAAACGGGTATCTCAGAAGTAAGAGGATAATTTTGTTTTTATGAATTTAATTTTAGAATTTGGTTAATAAGGCGCTAGACAGACGGCGGACATTTTGAGCCCAGCGCGTTAAAAAATCTGCAAACTCTTTTTGAATTTCTACTGCTTCTGCTATAGCATTTCCACGTTCAACAGTCATAAGGTTATTTACAGAATTCAAGATTATTTTGTTGATAATCCATATTGTTATCAACGTAAACTGATCATGATAAATCACTTTTCATTAAAAAATTATGTAAATAGACGCAGGTAAGTACAATGTTAAATGATTTTGTAGGATTCAAGAGAAGTTTTCTTAATAATCTGAATATAGAGGACATAATCCCAAGAACGTTTTCTACAACTCTTCTCGCATGACTTAATCGATAGTTGAAAATTCGTTCTTTGGAGCCTTTATCACGAAGTCCTAGATACGGATTCATAATGTTTTTGTTTAATGGGAATGCGTCATTTGCTAAAAAGACGTAGGGTGTAGGTAAGATTCTTCCAGGAAGTGGACGTGCCGCATGTATAATTTTTATAAGAGAATAATTTTCCAACATGTTTTTTAATGTTGAATTGGTGAAAACACCTCCATCAGATATGCGACCTTGACTTCCTACATTAGCAAACATGAAACGATATTTTGCATCGACAACAGCTGAGAGTACAACGCTAAAAACCCTTTGTAGTTGTAATATTCACTGCCTGAATTGGCAGGTGTTTGCATTATAAAGTGATTTTCGTCAATAAAATCTACATAATGTGGGTATTGCCATAATAAAAGTCGTTCGAGATCGTACTCCACTCTTCAGGCGTTCTTGGCATCTGAAAAAAATAATATAATTATTTAAATGTTTGTTTTAGGACAACTCTCTAGAAGTTGACAGCAACATAAAAGATTCTGCTTCTCCAAAAAAGAAAAAGAGAAAACTTTCGACGATTTGAAAGCTCAGAAAGAAGCTTACGGTATAACGAGAGAGTTGCATACTAAGCGCTAATTGAGAGATGATTTCACTGTTTTTGGAGAGCATGTTGGATACATATATTATTAGAACAATACAATTCCAAATCCACAACATTATTTTCCAAGTTGAAATGGGTTTATACAGTAGCGGTGTAAATACAAGCTACAACAGAGGCTGTAATACAAGCTACAACTTTACAAGTAACTTTACAAGGTATAAATACAAGCTACAACTTTACAAGTCCTCAAACAAATAGCTCTGATCGTATGGCGGACACATATACTTCACAATTTTCGGAAGATTTGGATGACATACTGATATAAACATGCAACATTCAAAAGACAATTAAACTTGTTATAAAGACAATTTGCTAATAAAGAAATACTTGCATGGATTTCGAGTTTTAATGAGTCCATTATTGCTGCGAACACTTAATGTTTAAGGCGATGATTTCAATTTGCACGATTGCAGAAATACTCTGTTTTGACACTTTAAAAATACACTCGAGGCTCTGATATGAATCCCCCACTGGCTAAAAATCGCAATTTGACGGCTGAGCGTTCTTTAATTATTATCCTATTTTTGAATGTAGCATCTTGCTTTTTTATTTTTGGTCCCATGTTATTAATCAAAATCTGTGCTGGACATCCGTAGAGACTTATTAATATTGCCCTTATCACGTAATTCTCCACGAAGTGTATTCCCATAAATAATGTCATTTACCATCGTTTCATCGCAATATTTTTCTCTAGTCAATAAACTAGGACGAACCTAACATCTACGTTTTCTCCTTTTCTATTTTCAAATGCACAACGGTCGCTGCAGCAGCTAGGAAAACGTCTTTTCGGTTCGACATTGTGAACAGTACTGCAGAATTATAATTGTAGACTTGTTGGATAACATTGTTATATTAATTTGTACGGTCTTGTTTTATGTTGCAATATTTTAGCGAGTTTAATAATGTGGATGTGTCATATAACATAAGTTATATAACGTGCTACTTAATCTGGACTCACTTTTAGATACTCACATAAGCCAAAAGGAAATCTAATAAGAACCTTTTTTTAATTTAAATAAAAACACAACCATATTAAATATCAATATTCTTTGATATGAGTCTCGAGATCATTTTAAAAAGTCACTTTTGGATCACCAATTTTTAGCCACTTTTTCCCAGAAACTGACACTAATTTTACCAATGACACGATTTTGTCTTTAGATCATTCAAGGTTAGCGATTGCTTCAATAAACCAATGATTTAACATAACTCTAGGGAATAGAGTCTACTGATGTTAGGTCACATAATCTTGGCGGCCAATTAACGTTACCAAAACGAGAAGTTACACAATTTGTACACTTGCTTTCATGAAGTTCATTGTTTTATGGCCTGTATGACTGTTACGCTTGTTGAAGCTACATGTTTTCCAGATCAAAAGCATGCAATTCAGACCAAAAAATAGCTATAGTTTCTATAGCATTTCTCACGCACAGAGGAATGCTATTTTATAACAGCATTCCCAGCATTTTCGAGGTCAACAGCATTCCCAGCATTTGCGAAATACGGTCCAATAATGCCACCAGAGTAAAATACACACCATACAATTAATTTTTGTAAATGTAAAGGTGTATCAAATATGGTGTGTAAATTTGTATCAGTCCAAATACGGCAATTTTTCTTATTTATGAAGTGATTCAACCAATGATGTATTCGGAAAGATTATTTTTTAAGGAACGACGGATTAAGTTCAGTCTGCTCTAAAGCCCATTCAGGAAAATTTATATCCACTAAATGGTCATTCGGTTTAAGTTCTTTACTCGATTGAACGTTGCACGCTTTGGAATGCAGTCTGTATGAAGAACATTCCATAGAGCGCTATAAGAAAGTACAAGTTTTTGAAAACGATGTTTAATCCATTGCTTTGGATTACTCATGCCTTGATTCAAGCTCTGTCTAAATCATTACATAATGTATAGACATTATTAACACTCTAAAAGACGTTCTCAAAGACTTTGTCTTTAATACAACCGCTTCTTATGTACATGCTTTTATCTTTTCCTTTATATGAAGCTACAATGTTTTTGTTCGTTTGGTAAGAATATAACGTGTCTATTAATGTCGTTGATGTATGGCTTCTAATTTATATGGATAGTGACAAGTTTTGTCTAATTTATACGGATAGTGAAAAATTTATATGACAAGTGGATTTCATCGTTCGACATTAAATGAAAACTCAGTCAGTACTAGGTGCCATAAATTCTTTAAAATAGTGAAATAAATAATTACGCCAGGAATAAAAAAAATATTTTCAAAAACATTAAGTAGCATTTTAATATAAACAAAACGTATACACCCTGTGCAATGTTTATTTTACTGACTTGTTCGGCGCGTGGCCGCCATCGGATCAAACAAATTTAGTTAAAATTATACATTCACAATTAAACTATGTTCGAATGAATAAATCGAAACACGCTTTTCGCTTTCATGGGAGACTCGTATCGTATTATGATTTGTATGACACAGGCATAAGAATTATTTTACTATTTGCCTCTAATTAAGAAATAAAATAACTTCATGCGAGGGTATCGATGTGCCAACGTATATTGGCCTGGCGAATTCTCGGTGACTACATGGTGTTTGAAATTACAAATCACTAAAATTATTCCTCTGATACTGTTGAATTTTGATTATTTATTTTTGGTGTACGGCTGGGAAAAATTATCTAATATAAGAGGATTAATTTAATTTCGAACGGTCAAATCCACATGTGCATATACGTGCTTCGGCTTTTGTTGCAGTAAGTTTGCTAGCCATACTCTGATATAAAATGTTGTCATTTTAAAGAACTTATTTTGTGCTTTATGATAACAATAAAGTACTCTAAATGATTTTATTTATATTTATTCGTTAATTTATCACATTATAATCCATTGCTCAAAGTTGGTCGCGCCTTTACAAAAAAATAACACATGTACAACAAAGATGGTGCTGAAATTTTCGAATATAATGCAATAGACGCATTCATCAATAAACTATAAAGGTGAAACTATCGTCTACCCAAATTATACACTCTTCTTTACTAATAAATAATGTCAAAATAATTAATGTTTTTTCTTAAGTATATTTTTATAGGTTCTTTTTTATTTAAAATTATACGTGTAGGAGACAAGAGTGAGATGGCGAATACGATATAGATACGCAAGGGTAACAAGTCAAAACTGAATGTGTCGTTACGCTTGAAAAAGGAACCTTTCAAACACACTGTGTTAGCTCTACATGACTAATATTAGTCAAATAATTTGATTGAGATGATTTAATATTAGGAGAAAGATTCAAAATGTATCGAGCCGGTTTAGTGGCGTTCCACATATTGTTTAGTTTAAATATTAATTTTTCAATGACTTAGCTCAGGGCTAATGGGGTTAATGTAAACATTTTGCGGTTACCCGAACCTTAAAACACTTAAATATTTATAAAGAATAGTCCATGCGCCGCCATTTTTCGTCACGGTGTTTATTACCTACGGTGCCGTGATTAAACACTTCAACAGTTAATATTAACAGTTTTCATCAACAGTAAATTGTCGTCAACCTTAGCAGACGTTAACGTTTATCATGATTAACGTAAACGCCCACCTCTACTTTCAACGCCAATACGCTTACGGCAACGCCATTCGATTTGCACCTGCGACATATTCTTTAACCCATGATTATATTGGCCTAATTTTTATAATTAAAACTATCTCTTTTATAAATTTTTTTCTTTGATTTTTTATCTCTTTCACTAATCAGTGATAGTCTATCATTTAAAGCCAAGAAAATTGGGTATTTGACTAAATTTTTTTTTATTTCATTAATCATAATTTCAAGTTACACGCTGATGAGTGAAAAAATTGTTTAATAATCTTAAAAATTGACCGAGTTATAAAAGTTTAAATGTAATCTTTAGACAAGGACGGGAATACTGTGTTGTGAGGTCATTTTTAATATTGCACATTGTATTCTACAAGAGGAAAAGAGACAGGGATATACCCAACTCTATCCGTATCTTCAAATTTAGGAGCCTATAACTGGCTTATTTTTCAATAAATTTTTGAATTTTTTCAAGACTGATTTTTAATTAACTTATATTTCACAATATTGTACGAAAAATATCAAAATTTAGAATGAGTCAACTACCGTATTTCGTATTGTACTTGTGTGTGAGCCACTTTTCTTGTTCGTTTTTCAGTTATTTTAATTTTAAATAACATCAGTTATTTTAATTTTAATTACAAGGGAGCTGTGGATATTGTCGTGCATTTAACCTGAAACGGATATTGCGCAATAACAATAAAAAATATCAGAATAGGATTTTTTGACGTGAATACGTCTTTAAATTTGCTACCATACGGGGGCAATCCAAAAAACCTAATGGTAACAAAATCGGGAAATACAGTTTGACGTTGCAGTTTCGAATCTATCCTCTACATCAACAATTAAATTACATACCACTGGATAGCTAATTAAATACCACTGGATAGCTAAAGTATCAAAGAATTCATTACGATAAGCGAGAACAGTGACGCTTCGCGCGTGGTGGAGGGGGAAGCGCCGCCATTTTGAGGTTATTTTGCTGCGTATCGAGATTTGCAATTAGTATAACTTTTGATTCGGAAAAGCTACGATGTTTGTTTAAGTTTTAATTACCAGCTGTCGTCAAAATCTATCAATTGTATATAAAATATTAGTTTAAAGTATAATAATATAATAACGTGTTAGAATAAAAAATGTTATCAAAAATATATAATGTCGGCCTATACGCTATTGTAACACAATAATTATTTGTTTCCTTGCTTTTATCCTAAATACATAAATAAAAATATTTTATTTAAAAATATAACCGACGTATTCACGTACAACACACGGCCGTGTCCATGACACAACCACACCCAATTGCTCTTGTTCAGAAAATTTTATTTAGTATAATAATACGTATATATCAAATTTATTACTAACTATCTGTTATTCAAGTCATCATTTGCTAGGAAATATTATTGAAATAAGCGGTATGCTATTTTTCTCTATATGACACCGGTTATATGCATGTCAAAGTTCATGAAAATTGTTTGAGTCACACAAGGTGGAACAAATAATTGATTTTATTTTTACTTTAGTTTGGATTAAATCTAACTGTAAAACGATGTTTTCGAAACGACACCTTTGTACGGAGATACATTACGGATAGGGTCGTCACCTGATTCAGCTGGATTGCCCAGATATTTTGTACAATGTCTAGAATCTCGATTTTAAGCAAATTGTCCAGTTAAATGAAAACTAACGCGAAAAGGACGCTTTTGAGTGAGCGAAGAACCCGCGGCAAACGATGTACATTTTAATTATAGAGCTCATAATTTGTGCGATTGATAAGAATTTGAAATAAAGAAAAAAATCTTTTGTTAAACTTGAGAGAGGTGTTAATTTATTATTGTATTGAAAAAAGAATGAATATATGACTAAGTTGATTACTGCAAATATAATCAATTTAGCTGTAACATTAACACCTTTTCTGAAAGCAATACGAAGCCAACAGCTGATCTATTTGTTTCGTTGTCTACTAGAATGCCGACATCATTTGAATGATTTTGTTGGTCATGCCTTCCGGAATAATATAATATTCCATTATCAGTTGTGTATTTCACTGATATCAGGTATGTTTACGATTAGTCCTTTCTAGTAATGAAAGGTTAAATTGTTCAGTTTGCTCGAAAACGATTCCCGATATTCCGCGCCCCAATTTTAATTTCTTCCCGGGGATTCTTATAACTCTTTGCTGCTTTTATAAATATGGTGCTCTGTTTTAAGAATCTTCGTGCACTGTCTAAAGGCCTTAGTATTTACTGCATCTTGTTAAAACTGTATTTAAAAATCTTTTCCAAAAATTCTACACGATTCAATTGTTGCGCCTTTCTATTTTCCCACCATTTTTATCATTACGTGGACTCGTGATTTTATTTTATACTCGTATTTTTGTCCGATTTTATATATTTTGACGTTATTTTTTGCATTTCCGTCATTAAACTAGAAAAAAAATTGCCGAGTTATGTTTTGCGTCGGTTATTTGTTCTGGCAGCGTGGCATAACTGATTTCAATCCTACGAATTTACAGTTTTCAACGTAATGTTATTAGCTAGCATTTGTAATAGGGGATTTCCTTATTTCTCTTTTGTGTCTTGAAATTAAATATAATGAAATTATTATCACGCACGGTCACTCTTAAAAAATACCCAAAGTCTACAACAGTAAACAGTTTATCGTTTCCTCGTAAAAATGTTGTCTTATTACATTATAAGCTGTTTCGTTAATGCATGGGTATAATGCCGAATGAAACAAATATATCCGCTTAAGACATGTCGAATACTTAAACGAAACAAAAATAAAATCGAAAAGAAATAAGAAAGAGGGACATACACGCAAAGACGAAGAAATAACATTCTAAATTCGAATATCCGGAAACGCCTAACAGAAAACAAACATGCCTGTTTATTGTGTAAACAAGGCGAGTGGTTGTGGCGGAGGACGGGCTGCGCCGCCCGTGTCCGCTACAAAAAACTATTCTCGAATCACAGGCTCGGACGATGAGGACGGTAGATGGCAGTAAATTAGTTTTGTAGATTCCAGAGATTGTCCACAGATGGCAGTATGCCATGCGTTTCTACCGTGGAAATTGGTTACGACAAAATTAATTTTCCATGTAAATACCTCCATTAGAATAATTCATGTACGGTGCATAATTCATTGAAATTAATCAATATTGCAAAATCGATTTCATTAGTATTCATATTATAAGATTTATTTGTGGAACACATAACATTTTCCATTTATGTGTATCCTTGGCGTTTTCAAAAGTGAAATAAGCACCGATGACAAAGCACTTTATTGTGCTCAAATTTTATTATTATAGGACAGGTTTCTTAGCTCTGTGGGAACTTGCTATGCAGTGAGAAAATATGCCTTATGTTTCGTTACTTTCTAATGGTACTTTTGAGATGAGTGAAATACCCGAATGTTTGCTATTCAGATTATTACTGGTAATTTCAATTCCTTTGAAAAATAAGTAAGAGTTATTGCATAATAAAAGTTATTGATATATTTTAAGTTCAGAATATATATCTAATGAAATGCATTCAGCATTTTTCTTAGCAAGTGGAAACTTGAAAGTATTGATAATATATTTTGTCGTTTAGTCCGAGTTTAGAGCGATTTATTCTAACTCAGCCGTCCTTGACTGTGGTACAGATATCACTGGTAGTACGCAGTGTTTCTGAAGTTGGTATGCAAACAGATACTTTCAAAAACTATTGTAATTTCATATTGCTTTACTGTCTTGAAGTATTATAACTTTATCCTAATAACATATCTAATAGTTCATATGAATGCTAGGCAAAATAAAAAGTTTGGTTTTTTTTTAACTCCAATGATGATCTCTTACTGCTTTATATAGTATAAAGAAGATACAACACGTTTCAAGTTTTTCGTTATCAACATTGCTGTGTATGAACTGATTAAAATTACCTGTTTCTCTCAATGCTTCTTCCAAATTAGGAACATTTCATATCAATTCATCTTCTTTCATATTACTCTCACCCTCTTCGCAAACAGAAAAATTATGTGTTATCTAATTTGCTTAAGAAGCCATATTCAATTTGATAATGAAAGTTTTATTTTAATTACATAGTAGTTTTTAGGTGAAACTAGGTTTATAATAGTAAATTAGATAAATAAAGGAGGCTTTATGTTTAGAAATGGTGAGGTAATATTTTCAAAATATGCTGCAAGTTTATAAGGATAAATCTGGAGTACAAAAGCTGTAAGATCGGGTTAAATGACAGAATATACTATTAAGTTTATTTATAACTACAATACTTTTGTAAGTTTATAACTACAATACTTTAAGTTTCCACTTCTGAGTAAGAAAAATGCAGAATGCAGTTCATTAGTTTTTTAAACTAAAATATATGTGCAGTAATTTTAAGATTTGATATTTACACATTAAATATAAGAAATAAATATGTTTAATTTGTATTCAATGTTTATTACATATACAATATATTTTCTGTATTTTTTTTAATTACTATGGAGAAAAAAACATTTAGAATGCTTTTTTCATTCTATTTCTATGATGCCCATTTAATATTACTTAAATGACATTTGTGTACAGGATGGAGTTAATTTATGTAAGTGTATTAAGTGAAAATGATATCACAAGAATTAAACTCATTAAGTGTAGGTAATTTTTTGATAAAATATGCGTTTTTGATCTTAAATAATTAAATTACTTTTCTTTGATGCCAACAATTTGTAAATAAACAACTAAACATGTTTAAGCAGCCCTTATAATTAACACATTTTTTGCTTTTCAAAATGGGATCATTACTCCATCAAACCCTTAAAGATTTTTACAGGAAAAATAGAATTTTAGGGAAGTGTGATGCGATGGAATCTGCATTTTATATTTCTCAGTATTGGCACTTGCATCTAAAAATAACAGTATTGAAATTTTAGAAACGTTTTCTTTTGCAAATCTGTGTCATTCGCCTTCATTTATAAATATTTACATAACTTCTCGTTAATCTCATTAAATTACACTTCCAAAACTTAATAATCGAATTGCATCGGTATTTAAATTTTATGGCTCATTAATATAATAACTCTTATCAATACACATGTCATGATTTGACCTTAACAATTGAAAAGAGTTGTGTTCCAATGTGATCACCTATTTAAGTCTTAAAATTAGACCTGTATATCAAATTCCTGGTGGTAAAGCTAGAATTAAAATCGATAATAAAAATGTTTAAACCAATTTACTACCAAACATGAAAGACTTTTATTATGTGAACTATAATTAAGTTATTTCGATTTTCTTCATATTTTGATGTAGACAAACAATATATAAAAGAACACCACTTTATACAATTTATGTAAACTTTATAAAAATATGCACAACATACACTATGTGCATATTTTTGTAAAGTTTACATAAATTGTATAAAGTTTACAAAAATATGCACGAAAAAATTTAAGAGAATGTTACATAAAAGTTATTAAAAGAAAATTTACATGGATATAAGTTGTACAATATTCTTTATAAAAGCAGCCCATCCGAGCCCCTTCTGTGTGGTTACTATTTTTCCTATGTCATTCTCTGAGCTTATTTGCACATTAAAAATTTACAATTATCTTTAATTTGTCTGTATAAAAGTATATTTACGATTGTGTAGTGAAAAAAACGAAGATTATAAGACAGAATAAAATGTTACGGGTAAGTAAGACTTTTTAAATCAAAGAGCTTTTAAAATCGGTTGAATAGTTTCAGAGATTAGCTTCGTGCAGTTGCTTTAATATATTTATTAGTTTATTCTACACAGATGCAAACCATAATCATATATAATTTATGAATATCTTTTATTTTTATTAGAGTATACGATGTTACATTTTCTTAAAATTAAATTTTATATTTTTAGGATTTCCAACAAAAAAAATAATAATTGTTCAGGTAGAACGAAACTTAAGACTTAACTCATGATATTACCTTTTATGTTTTAAAAATATTTATTTTCAGAGACATGTGCTTAAGTGTTCTTGTACACTTGACGACATATTATATGTAAACAATTCAAATAAGGCATTTGTTACAGAAAGTTTAAGAGTGTTAAACAAATAACAAATAGGAATATAGTCTTAAATACATTACACATATTTATGTCAAAACAGAATCAGTAACAAAGTATTGATTGCTTACGGTACACATAAACCTTCCCTAATAACAGCAGTGATAGATTTACTACTAGGCTGAGTAGGCCATGGACTATGGCGGCAGATTTTGGACAAAAATCAATGGATCAAAAATGACATTATACGTTTATTATAGATATATTGAGAAAAAATATTTACACAAAAACTTGACCTGAGAAAATATTATTTAGCTTTCAAAATATTTAGTGTATCAACATATAAAAAACTATATTCTGCAATAATTAAAATGAAATTTTGAGGGTTAATAGTTTTAAATTATCTACTCTATTGACACTGGTCAGAAAAAGTTGCAACAAAGATAGATGGAGAAATTTCGCACGCTATTAAAATTAATTTCATAGCTTCCTTTAAAAATTCAGATAATTTTTCTTTTCAGTTGTATGCAATTCTAGTATAAGGCTGTAGCCAAAGGGGGATTTCTAAGATTTGATCCCTCCGCCACTCCCTAAATTGTTATTGGTACACATTATTGGCATTGAATAGATTTCCTTAGTGACCTCTTGGGAACTAATGTATGATAGAATTGTCAGGTACATTATAAACAGGTTACTTCCACTATTAAGAGCTTTGCTACAGTTTTCAATATTTGTAACTAAGACCGAAAAAGTAATTCTTATCTGTGCACACTTAAAATGTTCATTTATTTCTGACTATTAGCAACAAGTACATTACCTAGTTGTATGTTTTGTAACTAACATGCGATATATAATGGAAGTTTTATAAATTATTGTTTTGTACAGTAGGTAAGGTTAGGCGCATCTGCTTATTTTCTTTAAACAATATTTTTCATCTTCATAAAGAAGCGACTGTTATTGCTTTGTAGAAGTCTACTAGTGTCTGTTATTGATACAACATAATTTGTTCAAAATATTGAAAACTGTAGCAAAACTCTTAATACTGGAAGTTAGCTGTTTAAAAAGTATCTGCCAATACTATCATAAGTTAGTTCTCAAATGGCTAGGGTTATCTACTCGTAGCCAATAGTAGTTGCTGATAAAAACAGCAGTGACATATGGAAACCAGTCATGCCATAATGGTTACGTTTATGCCTGTCAAATACAGAATTCTTAAGATATTGATGAAATACTAAAGAAAATTGGGGGATGACTGGAAGTCATCCTTTCACAATTTACACATTTCTTGTAATTATTTATGGACTTGCATCAGAATTGGTAAATGGTGTATACAGGGGAAGCAATAGAACAAGTTTCTTTGATCAATATTATTGAATTTAGAAAAAGCCTTTCCACTGGTACACTTGTATTTTTATAGTTTAGAAACTGTGTTAGCTCAAGAAGGTGTACTTCTTGAAAGTCACAATTCCTCAGTTCCTAATTGTAAAAAAAGAATCTTTAGCATTAGAAGACATTTGATTTGTTTGAGAAATCGGCTTTAGATGCTGTATATTGGTAAAGCACTATTTCAGAGTAAAATTAATGAGTCGAATGAGGCTTTCCTTGTTTGAAAAGAGTTGAAAATTACTGTCATAATAGAGCCAACCATATTCACCTTTTTAACCATTTTGTGTATCATATGTCAATAAATAGTATTAGTACTAATGTTATTATAGACAAATGACTACAGACTAAAAAAATTTGCAAAAAATGCCTGTAAAATACTTAGAAAGTTTAATTTTAGGGTTCTATACCTCAAAAGAAAAAAGGAACCATTATAGGATCACTTCGTTGTTTGTCTGTTGGTCTGTCAAGTCCCTTTTTCTTAGGAACACGTGGAGGTATCAAGTTGAAATTAACATAAAATATTTAGGTCTATAGTTTCTTGGAGCTCTAAAAAAATCGAGCTTCTAAGTCAATGCAATCAGCAGAAGCTAGATTGTATTGACTTAGAAGCTCGACGATAGAAGAACCCTAAAAATACTGTTATTTCTGCTGCATATTTTGATATTGCAAATAAATTAAAACTCATAAGGTACTTCCTGTTGACTTAGAATCATGAAATTTAGCAAGAAGCAATGTCTCACAGTACAAGGAAAAAGTCCGAAAATTGTTAATTTGTAGTTATATACACATAAAAAATAGTTTTTTAAATATACACCTGTGAGAGATATAGGAGGCAACTCCATTCTAAAAAATTAAAATTTTATAAATAGTTCAATAGTAAAATTATGTAACATTAAATGTTTATAAATGCCTTGACAGGTTTTTTTCTTATTGTATGTGAAATAAAGATGAAAGTATATTGTAAATAAAATAATTTTTCTTGGTATACCAGTATTTTAAGTATCTATTTTTTAAATATCAGTATTCTTAGATAAAATTAAGAATTATATGGTTAATTGCCAACAAGAATGTTTGCTTAGTTTGTTTTGTCTAATGCCTAAATGTGTACAGAACCCTCGTAGTATGAGTTTCAGTCATGCTAGACAGGTTTTTTCTTATTGTTGTGCAATAAAGGTGAGTATATTGTAAACAAAATAATTGTTCTTGGTATACTAGTATTTTAAGCTCCTATTTTTTACATATCAATATTCTTAAATTAAGAATTAAACGGTCAATTGTAAACAACAACATTTGCTTAGTTTGTTATGAAGTCACAAAAAACCCACTTGTCAATAATTAGATAAACTAGGTCAAAGGTAGTATTATCCAATCTTGTGACCTCAAGGAAAAGTAAAAACCCTTCTTAAATTCATTCAATAGTTTTCACGTACAATATTTGCATAAAAATAGCGAAAAATTGTAGAATTTGTGTTCTTCAATTTTTTTACCAAAATAGGTAAAGCACAGAATACAGTCGTTTTATGTTTTATAATAACTATGTGTAAAGATTATTGTGCAAGTCTAATTTATAGTAAATATATTGGATCTCACTATAGGTAAGGGCAGTAAATTTTTTTGGTTAGGGCTACAAAAATAGTAAATCTGTCACTGCTTAACAATGGCAGAGATAGCATTGTGCTTTATGTTATGTTATTTGTCGTTGTGTATTATTTATTTCTATTCATCTATGTTTGTTACGACTAGAAAGAAATCTGGAAATAATATTTCTGTTTATATGCCACATTATTAAAACAATTTTAACAAGGTTATTATAAATTGCAGGAAGTTGATGAAAATTCCCTGAATTTATCAGGATATGTCTAAGGATGAATGGAATTCCATGATTTAATGAAATGAGAGTTTGTAAGAAAACTTTATATTGATAAAAAATTTGCCTCATAGTGTTTGATACGGGACATTATTATTGTACTTATAGTACCACTATGAAATAAATTACATTTCTTTACTTTCAAAAGATGTTCGGTAGTACATAATAGAGGTGGTGGCTTATATACTGTAATCTGTATGAGTACGAAGTGTAAAACCTTCTGCAAACTTGTTACAAAATACCCAGCTTTCTGTCTTTGTTTGAAATAACTACTATAAAGTAGTATATACTAAAAGTAAAAGAAACAGAGTGATTACGGATGTACACATACTATCCCTTTCATCATATAAATTACTTCTCAGGAAAGAATGAAACAAAAAACATTTCATGTAGTAGGCTCATATTTGTAACATGGACTCTTGGACGAACTAGTATCACATCTACTTTGTGTTTACTTAGGTATTCTCTAGTCAGTCTAAACACCATTGCACATCGACATTTGGCATGCACATTTTCGTAAGTCTCTGAAGGCCCGTGATACAAGGTTTTATAGGAATAGAACAATTACCATTCGATTTTATTTTGGTAACTTTTTGTTTAGTTTTATTCAAACAAGTGAAAGGTCAAAATATGAAAAATCCCAGTTCGTAACAAGCAAAAAATATTGAATACATTATGACGAGTGTTTACGTTGTGTACTCTCGACAGGGCACCTGATAAACCAGTATGCGTGCTGCGTAGTATTTTGTCAGGTATAAGTACCTATTATTATTAAATACTCGTAATAGGGTCACCTATTTAGAAAAAATACTAACGTCACATACTTCTAATCTCTCACGTATGCAAAATGTTTTATAATTACATATTAATAAAATTAAACGTAAAAGAGATTTTTTTCTAATACTTCAGTCTTAAAATTCCAAACGAAGTAAAGTGAACTAGCGACTTGGTCCAAAAAACCCTAACAAATCAATGAACATGTAATGAACAATTAATTGAAACTTCTAATAGGAAAAGTATCAATTTTTTTGTTCATTCAATTGAAAAAAATTATTATGAATTTAGTTTCCACACAAAAAATTGAGAAAATTATAATATGCCATATATAACTTAAACGCAATATTTAACAAGATACTAAAAATATTTAATAAACTTCCTTATAATGAATGCTAAATAACTGGTCAGTGACGTCATAAGCCAGTCGTGTTTTTTATGGGGCGTTTTCGCCCGAATCGCAGTTCGTCAGTTTTAAGAAGACTATAACTTTGTAATGAAAAGTCCTAAGTACGATATATTTATTTTAACCATTTTTAATGTTAGTACTTATTCTATTCTAGTAATAAAAAAAAATATAGTCAAATAGCCTATTTAAAAAATTAGTAACTTTTAAAATTAGTATGAATAAACAATTTTGATATTTTCTGCTTTGATAAAAAATGAATAGAATGAAAAAATACAAGAATTTTTGAAGGTTTCTATAAAAATTAAATGACTAAAGTTTTGAGATAGGCCATAGACTTCACATTCATAGAGAGCATAGATATCTACGGTGGCCTGTATATAGATATCTTTGTGAAATATAAATATTAAAGCTAATTTTGTTGAAACACCACTAGTTACCAGTTAGGCAATAATAGGGTGGGTACCTACATTCATCTTGTTTTGTGACCCTGGGGTGTCGAGAAAGCATTTAATTACATACATTTTTATTCAGAGAATCCAGGAGAGATTTCATCATTCCACGAATGTATAATATTGGTATATATATTCTTGTTATATAAGGATATGGTTAGTTTGTTTTATAATTGTTTGTGTGTAAAAACTACAGTAAAAGTTATAACAATAACAACATTCCCTCTTATAATAAAAAATAGCTTTCTTATGAAAGAATTTGGTTTAGGGTCGTATTATTACATTGTTTTAATAATTATAAACCATGTTTTAAACACATACATATTCGTTATGCATCTTATAAAATTATAAAAACATGCTGGTATCCGATCCGATCCGTACGCTGCATTAAAATTATTGATTTAACATTGTTGTGTATTAATAAAAAATTACTAAGTTTAATGTTTTCAAAATGATAAAAGAAACGATAAAAATCTTTAATGCGAAGGCATTACAAATAACACAAATATTACTATAATATCACAATTTTGAAATGTAAATATTAAACTGCATATCGCAGTTGAAGGTAAATAAAATAACCTGTGTTTACCTTTGGCAAAAGAAAGTGTATGGAGATTTGTTTTGCTCTTCGGTTTCCACTCCTCGAATATTTAATACAAATCAAATAAGCATTTATATTCATTGTATTTTAATAAAGGATAGTTTAATACAATTTTATCTATATTAAATATAATGTATATATCTAGCTGTATATTTTTATTTCTTTTATTTGATAGATGTTTCCTGCTCATATTACAGTTTTAGGATAAGGTAATGTTGTAATGATAAATATTGATAGTTTACTAAATGCAGTAAACAGTTGAAAAAAAAATCAAACTGATACACAAAAGCCTATATATCAAACACGATATACATATTAAAACCAAAATAAAAAAATTATTATTAAAAAGCAAACAATTTTACTGCGAAGAAACTATCAAGATTTCGTTCAGTAATGATGTTCGGGTAATATAATGAATGTTACTTTATATCGATTCTGTAATTTGATTTACATAAGTCATTAGAAATTTACACTGTAAATAGGTGAAAACAAGTAGTAACACAAGGAAAAACAGGAGCTAACACAAAAAGACAAACAAAAATAAATAAGTAGTTTTTATTTTCCAATTATTATCTGTTTAAAAAAATTTCATTTCTTTTATTTAGAAAATTGTTTAAGCTTCCGTGACACATGTGTTTTCCCATAACGTAAACATAAGTTCATGTGTGAATACTGAATTTTAAATGCTTTTCAAAATGAATGTGATCAATCTGTGTATACATATAGACATGTGTTTTACAAGGGCATAAAGTAGGGGCTACTTTTAACAAATAAAGTAGCTATTATATTATACGCTATTCGTTTTCATATTTATTTATTTAGGTACTTTTTTCAAATTTTTATTTTATACAAAACTAACAAAGAAGACCACCTAAGCTCTACTCTAAACTCAAAAAAAAAACTAAAAAGCCACTACAAAATAAAAAAATATTTATAAAGAAGGAATTAATAATTTGTAATTTTAAGAACATAATAAATAATCTTGCAGATTATTATGCATGTTCAAGGCAAAAACAATTCTTGATTCTATATACTAGGTTTTGTGATTTATTCCAAGTCGCACAAAAAACAATAGCCTGGCCGGCTTATTGAATAGCGCTTGTTAAAATATTTGCAATTTGAATCAATCTTTCCTTGCAGATTCTCGGCAAACTTACATAGTAACTATTTTGTTAGGCCATATTTTCCTGAAAAATTCTTTTAACGTTATTGAAATATTGGCAGTTTTCAATATAAATAATAGAAGCGTCCAATATATGCATATTCTCTCAAGACCTACGCATATTCTCTCGATCCTTTCAAGTCAAACAGGGAGACACGCGATCAACCCTGTATAATATAGAGGCGTACCTGATATAGGAGGACCTGAGGGATTCGTCCTTGGCCCTATTCTGTACAACATATTTACATCTGACTTCCCAGGGAGGTAACAATCACTGTTGCAACATATGCTGACGACATTGCCTTCCTATTAGTGGATAACTGTCCGACTTTTGCTAGTAACAAACTCCAACAACAATTAAATGCCACTTATGACTAACTTGGCAAATGGCATATAAGAATTAGCGCAGTTAAATCAAGCCATATAACCTTCTCATTGAGAAAGGAGAACTGTCCCCTGTGAAACTTGGCAATAACACTTTGCCACTCCATGATTGTGTGAAGTACCTAGGCTTTCACCTTGACCGAAGACTTACCTGGTAGCAGCATATAAAGCAAAAGAGAGATCAATCAAGAGAGATTCAATCAAAATAGATAACAAGCTTTTGATATATAACTCCGTGTATTAAACCCAAATCAACCGCAAGCATAATCAACATACTTTGTAAACAGCGAGTCCAGAACAGCATCCTTCGGGCGACAGTGAACGCCCCTTGGTACACGAGTAACGGTGAAGTACACAAGTATCTTAAGATTCGGACAGTGTCATCCGAGATCGAATGATATAGGCGTCATCATATGGAGTGTCTGTCCTTACACCCCAAACCCACTCATCGTCGAGTTATTAGATCCATCGGTCAAGAGGCTTGGACGGAACCACCTTATGTGACTGATGGGAGGGGCAGCACTGGCTGCTCACCCGAATGCACTCAAAACATTTGCTTATGGTCCTAGATTGATTGCTAATAAAAAAAAATATATGCGAATAAAATATACGAAACAAATAAAAAAAAATATACACATGCAAGAGGTTCATAACGCTATTAAATAGCAAAATTTACCAGTTGTTTGTGCCTTTTGCGAAATGGTTTTTTTACAATTTGTCTATTCTGTCAACACCTTTTTTGATGCATTGTATATCACATTTGTTTCAGGAAATTTTCAAAGAAATGTGTAAATTTTTTCATCATTTGTAAAAATCTCAACGAAACAATAAATTTTTTATGAAGACAAAAAGCAAGCTTAAAAATATTTTAAAAGTTAGACGTATAATAAAAAAAAAATGTAAAAATAAATGTATTAGAAAAAATCTAATATTAAGCCATTATTTCACAAAAATAACAAATCAAACCTTTGGCAATGAATTGAAGATAATTGAAATCAACAATAAAAAATTATAATGATAAATCAATTAGAGTCGGAACATGTACCAACCATGATGAATTTATTTTATAAATTGAGTAATAATATTAGTTGCATGGGCAAATCTGGGATTATTTTCTTTTCCTACCACACGAGGCTATTGATGAAAGTGCAATAAGAAGTTCATCTCTTTAGAAAATTTTGTTAGTAATAATGGTTAACTATGTTTGTGACTGTTGAATGAATACACATTTATTAAGATGTAATTCAAGCAAACTTTTTCCTAGAGATCTGTTAAGTTTTGTCTCTAGATTATATTTCGGGCTCCATGTGGTGTTAAAAACGAAAGCATTTACTGTGTATATGTTTAGCAATGCATAGAATATGGCCAATGGCCGTGTTTTTTACTCTCACAGTATTTCGCTATTTTTAAATCAGTTGCATCTATACATTCTTTTCTTCTGTTATACTTTGATGCTTCTGCATTTATTCTATCATTGTGAGGCATGGACATTACACATGGACATGGATATTAGCAAAGATCTTTGCTAATATCCCACCTGAAGATGTTGTAATACAACGAAACCTAGGTCGTGGTAAAGAAATTAAAGAAAGTGGATATAATACTACATCACGTAGTTTCATTTAATTGTGATTTTGATTTAGTCTTGGTGCATTTTTCACTAAGTAAACAGAAGAGTTATATAGGTAGTATATTGCTACCTAAAAGACACGTCACTTTTGTTGTGTATTGGCTTAAGTTATTTTTGATGTGTATTCTAAACTTGAAACACTCAAAACCCAACCAGTATTTTGTCCAAAGATTTTCTTGCAATTTTCTGTGAATTCATTGAACACTTTATGAATAAGATCAAGTTTGTTGTCTTTGTTTTTTGTATTTAAAATTACCAAAATGTAGGTTGCTCAGTAAAATAAGATTTGGTGATTCAACATCTTCGAGAGCACATTTATGTGTTGTAAACTGAGAGCTGTAACTATATATTTAGTTGACAGATTTCTTACAGTTTGTTAGTATGGTCAATTATCTTTAACATAATTTTATCCTCAAAGAAAAATTCTAGCTCTTTGATGGTGTGCATGGGACTTGGCGACTAGTCATTGCGTTAACACTGAAAATAGTGCATCTTGAGAATGGAATGAGATACAAGAAAAATTGTTTATTATAATTATCTTATTTTTATACTCAGGAATCTACAGAAGCTGGCTTGTTATTACCAGTTTAATAACATGACTACACCATCTGAGGGTTATTCATCCCTGGTGCAATTATTTTTAATATTTTGAAGAATTATCTTTATTCTAGATTTACATTATTGTAATACGTTTGGACTTCGTTATGTCTCTTTACTCATGATTTACTCACCTTCTATGAATAACCGTTCAATATGTATTCTACCAAACTGTTGAACAAACTTCATTGTGTTCAATCTATTACCTTCCTTGTTATTACTATCTCATTTCTTGTTTTCCCTGATATATCCTATCCTATTGCTTTTCCTTGTTAACACTTTGATCTTTTTGTGCAGTCCTTTCGTCACCTGTGGTTTTTGGGAGATTGTGAAACGTCCTAGCAAAATGTGAAAATCTCAATATATTTTAATCATGTCCCCCTTGGTTATGTATAAGATTTTTTATTAAGTAATGTCACTAGTGTTTCAATACATTCCCGTGATGCCAATGTGGTTAATTGAATGGCATAGTGTAACCAATTAATTTATTGCCACATAAATTATTTCTTACTTTTCTCATTTTCATACACAGTTCTATTCCGACTTTTACCATATTTAGTACCAATTGAAGTGTATTTATAAAATTTATTATATATTACTAAGAAAACCATGCTCATATAAGTAAAACAGGTGTGAACATGCTGGTGGTGATTTCCTTTATGAGATGAAAAGTCTATCTCAATATCTAAATTTCGACTCAAAGAAGTTGTTTAAAGTTGGTTAGTTATACATTTGGCGAACAATCTTCATGTTCGCCCAATGTATACATAACATCTTCAAATAAATAATTTTCTTCTTGTCTTCTTCAACTTGTCATATTTTTCTCCATGTTACTTAATATTTTTAATCGAGTTCAAACTGTAAATATTTTCCCTTCATGGAGTTTTATGTTATTTATGATTTTTTGCAGCTCATTTTGCAACAAATAGCTCAATATCTTGAACAATATATTTATTCAAGATATTGAACTCTTCTAATGTCTTCCGCAATCTAGCTCCAGTCACTTGTATTAATTCCATCTATAACCGAAAAGCGAAAATAAATTCACATATTTTAAATCTTGGTTATTTTATGTCCATCATCCTATTATGAACAAAGCGCATAACTTTTTCTTAGTTGTTAATTTAAGTTCTTGACATTTTCTCCTTATTTATAAAACAATATGGCACACTTTAAATGTTATTATGTATCCGGTACAATTTATGATCCTATATCCTGAATATTTATTTTAAAAATTGAAAAAGATGCAGCTTGCAGCACTTATATTTGCAAGGCAAATATAAATAGGTAAACTAAACATTGGCAATAACGGTTATAGAAAGAATATTTAAGTTTCTTTATTTTGGAAATTATTAGATTTTAAAAATAGGATGAGTTATGACGATGGATGTAAATTATGGATAGAACAAGCAGTGTTTGTATAAATTTATGAGGAATAAATAATTAGAAACAAAAGTTTTGCCTGCATGAACAATTCTGTACGAGTTAGAATTAAGCAAGCAAAGAATGAAATTAAGTTCAATGCTCTTGAAATGAGATTATTATGGGTATAGAGAAAAATTTCATTATGTGATTATATGAACAATTTGTCTATTGTCTGCTTCACTTGCCAATATGCTTTTTTGGCTTTATATATTTTACTTTTATAATAAAGGTGAACTCTACATGAAATCTACGTTTTATATTTGTTTTATAAGAGTGTAACATGTTTATATTATATATTTTCATAAGAGTGCAACATGTTTATGTCATTAATTTGTCCGGGGAACACTTATTATTACACCGTTTTTTTTTAAATTAACCACGACTTTTGTAATAATTCAAGGCAATGTTTTTAGATTAGGTACATATATTTCTTCAATGAAATAAAGAAAACTTTTACTTTTTGTACAATACATTCGTTCCGAATAATTCAATATAGTAATTAAATCAACTGCTTACCATTATTATAATCCACAATTTTACAATAAATCAGTTATAGCTAATAATTAAGTAGATAGTAACAATAAGGTACAAATAACGAGAGACTATATATTCATATCCATATTAGTCAAGTATCGATTGAAAAAACAAGTAAAAACTTCATCCATAATCAACTATATAAAACTTATTACACAACTTAATTTATAATTTGTTAAATAAAAACTCCCTAAGATCATAGATTAAGTAATGCCTAAACTGTTCTTCCATACGAAATTGTCAATTGTCAGCTGTCAAGGTAGTAGTTTAATCAGTGCTGCCAATGTAAAATTTTATATTCCCCGTTGTGTTAGACATAAATCGCTGAAATTACCCGCGCCTTCTAATTAATTCCCCAACATGGTGTAACGAAATAAAACATTGCTTGTTTAGTTCAAAAATTTTAATCTAATTAAGAAAATTAGGGTGACACTAACAATAACGTTAAAGATAGCAGCAATCAATCACTTAAGCAAAGATATATGGGGAAAATTGATTAGTTTTTTTAAATATCTTTGTTGCACAAACTGAAACTACACATTTTAAATGTATATAACATTTACTTGAAACTATATTGCGTATATCATTTCTGTTTCCCCTATCTTTGCCTCCAGCTTACCCTTATTAGACTTGAACCTTTGTATATTTCCTGATTTGTATATCCTTTGCTTGGTTTTTATTAAAGCAACAATAATGTCGTTGTTCAGACTTGCCCTATTGTTACATACAATAATACTATTCTAAACACCCTTTGCACTTAAATGTTTGGAAATGGTAGTATTACTCGTAAAAGTAGACCTATCACTTTTATAAACCAAAACTTGGGAACAAATAAAAACCGGCGTCGTTTCTTAGTTTAAGAAACTCTGGTCCAAAAGTTAAAAAACTCTGGTAAAATGGCTTAATTTATTGATTTTTTAATTTAAAATTTATAGAATTCTGATAACTAATAACGAAAAAAATTAATTGTATTTTGATAACCTAAATGGATCAATATAGACCCACTTCGATTTTTTTTACTACTGTCAAATACCTTTAACCCCGCTCTCCCGCACTGACCTCCCGTTCCCCGTTATTCCGGGAATTCCCCGCTGATTGTCAGCACTGAGTCTAATATTTTCAATTTTTTGACATTAGGGAATCTAGTTCCCTGTAAAAGTTCTGCATTGCGATATTATCCAATATAATACTTAAAAATTCAAGTTAACTTTAACTAGTCTTTTTCGGTGTGCGTAAATGAGTAAATTAGTAGATCCACTTTATGTTGAGCTAGTTTAGATATTTGGCTTTGCCCAGGTGGAATTTAAATGTATGTTATTGATAGACAATATGCGCACTTGGTTATAATTCAGTATCCTGTATATATTATCATGGAATAAACGTTTTCATTTCGAGAGAATTTGAACAACCGAAATAAACGGCACGTGATAATCGAAACAAATATAAGATCTTTCATCTCACGTAGGTAATTCTCTAAAATGTTCGTGTATATCGTGTTTTTGCCGATCATATAAAATACGGTAAGCGTAGGCCTATTTGGGAAAATTAAATGGAAAAGCGGTCGAATATTTCCTATATTTTTCTCTTTCGCACATACGGAATATACGTGAAGAAATAGCACACAAAAAACAACAATAGTGCTATATATGATACGTAGAAAATGTTATCGGGATTTGTTAATATTCATATATGCATTGCTACTTGCTATTGAATAGTGTACAAATAGAGGAATTTTTTCTTGTAATTGGAATATTTTCAGTAATATTATTATAAAGAATAAAGTAAAGAATTAATCATAAACTTTAACAACTCTATTAGTTAAGTTCAATCAATGTTTGACAGTTTTTATAATATGTGGTACAATGAAAATATTGCAGAATTAGGAAAACGAATAAGCAATTATGAAAAATAATTTCTCGTATAAAGAAAGTTAAAATATTTACCAAAATCAATCGTGATCTTCGGAATTATTATTCTATTGTAAACTCGAACCATAAATTAACCCAGCATTGACATTCAAATGTATCATTAATCTATATCATACTTAACGAATGACTAGCTATTTGTTCAAATTAATTTACAATCGCGTCAAGTTGTCGACACTGGAAATAATAATTAATCTAAGGGACGAAAGCGCGGAAATTTAAAATATGTTTGTCTTGGATTCAAAATTTTAAATTCTCTCGAAAAGCAGATTTAAAGTTTTCATATATGAGATAAATTTTAGTAAAAAAAGATAAAGGAGAAATGATAATATGAGAAAAAATAGATATATATTTATCATACATAAGGATCATTATTTAAGGTTTCTTCATCTTGAATAATGATCTTCATATTAAATACTAACTATCGAGCGGTATTGTTTCTTAGAAGATGGCAATATTATTAACTAAATAGCAAGATATTGCTAAAAAAAGTATTTACGCCAATGACTATGAAACATAAAGATTTACCTTTAATAAGTATATGTGTGTGAACGTAAATGAAAGTTGTAAATAGAAGTTGGGCACGCCGAGAGGAGACCTATTATATACACCAATTATAGAATTCCAATTTAACAAGAAACGCGAGTTAAAGGAAGAGTACAGAATCGAAAGAAGGATTATTTAGATTAAAGAAAGACGGAAAATTTGAAAGTGAAAATACATATTCGAATTCTTCTCAAACTCAACAATGTAATTTCAATGAGAGTTTGGAAACCTTACCACGTTTTTGCAAGAAGAAATTACTGATTTTAGCCCAAAAAATTTATAATCTCGAGAAATCAGAAATCACGCGTCCACTGTCGCAGATCATAAAACTTTTAACTGAAATCGGTAGTTTCTTCTTGCAAAGACGGGGTAAAGTGGCCGAAAACTAACCAAGAATGTATCACAAAGATTATTTGAGTCTTTACAATGGAAATTACTTGTTAAGATATTTATTTCGATACAGAATAGCAGAGGGTAGAAAAGAGGTAAAGAAGGAGCAGAGGAGAGTTCAAAAAAGGATTGAGTTCTTTCTATTGAAAATATATTTATATTTCTTTATTATGTTTAAGCATTACATACTACTGTTGTTACTAATAGTTCTGCTATCTATAATCATCATTTTTTACTATATTTTAGAAATGTTCATTAAATTACTGAAAATAGATATCAATTGGTTAGTTTTTTGTTAGGGCTGTTAAAAATAATTAGTAAGTGGAGTTAAAGATGTGATTGATGCCAATTAGGGTATCCAATTTTGAATTTTCGTGGCCTCGTCTATTTGGCCCTACAGTCCATGAAGGACCTTGACTTGTGCTACCACATCACGCCGCTAGCTTCGCACGCCTAGCACCGTCACATTGTCGATAACATCGTCCCGCCACCATGCTCTCAATCATTTTAGTTTCCTTCTGACTCAAAGCAGACCCTCCAGTACCTGTCAAACTGCTCCGTGTCCCATCATGCTTTCCATCGGTCTTAGCCACTGGACACGCGTCTTCTTAATAAATTGATCTCTCATCATGACAATCTTCCAATAAAGTTGCCCCTTGGTAACAATCGTAAAGTGCATTTTCAGTGTGGGTAAATTGTACCGTATATCTTCAGCAGCCCTTTCCTCTTTTACTCATTCAACAGTTCTACATTTTTTAAAATCATTATCCACATCTCACATACGTAGGTCACATACTGATCGGACTGTTGTTGGTACGGGCCAACAATAGTCCGTTCATTGCAGTCATTCTAGTCCACTATACTCAACAGATATTTAAAAGAATTGGTGAACACAAAGATCCTCGCATGTACGATGAAGTCCATCGATGATCTGAAGCCCTCCAAAGATGTGTTACTGAGAAGGCTCTGCTGACATTTAAGTTTATATCTTTAGATAATGTTTTACATAGAAATTTAATCTCACCTATTTTGAAATAATTTGGCAGTTACATTTTTGCTAATTCATTCACAACTTATCTCTTAGGTAGTTGCCTGTAGGATCTACTAAGAGATAACTATTTAAGATAAACTAATAGAATTTGTGATTTCGTCATGTTTCTACAATTAATTGTTTAACAAAAAAACTGAAAAAAATTCATGTTGGTTATACGTTATATTTTATTTTTGACTATTACTTTGATTTTTACGTTTATAGTTTAATAATACTATGAATTACACCATTCTGAATTACATCCTTTTAAGGTTTACCTACCTTTTGACCTACATTTTTACCAGAAGTAAGCAGTTTTTCTATTTAAATGGTTACTTAAATTCCATTTATTATGCCAACACTTAGGATCATAAACTTTAAATCATCGGCATCACGTCAGGACGTAATCCTAAATGCACTCCGGATAAATGTGATTGACCACCTAAATGAAAAACTCGCCTTCGCTTATAATTTTTGCTAATTTAACAACAAAATTGTGAATACGAAGAATTAGAACAATTATTTTTCGTCGTGCCGATTGATTAGCAAAATCATCTTTAATATCTTAATAATCCTTCTACATTGAGAGTTACTAAATAATCGAAACGTTTTTCTATCGTTTATGCATCGTGTCTCGTCGTTTGTGCGAGAGCGCATATAATTTTTAATTCTTTGTAACATAGAGAATGGACACTGCACTTCAGTGCATAGGAACATTCGTAACGTAATATCCGTATACAAAATACCTCTTTCAGATTGTTCCCTCTCATCGACGTGCGCAATCGCTTCAAGCCCTTTGGTTTTTTCTGTTTTCAGAGTTCACATGTTTTTTTGTAAAACTACTCGTTTACTTTTACATAATTTTTTAAAAGTGGATATTCACCTTGGAGGTTATTTGGAAGGTATTCTGGACACATTTTTGTAGCTCTCTAGCCATATTTTCTATTTCTTCCACGTCATACCCCCAAGTTTAACTAAATACTGGAACTGA
This sequence comes from Druceiella hillmani, assembly GCA_039881145.1. Taxonomy (NCBI): domain Eukaryota; kingdom Metazoa; phylum Arthropoda; class Insecta; order Lepidoptera; family Hepialidae; genus Druceiella; species Druceiella hillmani. The sequence goes on along the minus strand of JAYKKI010000072.1, from coordinate 864,378 downwards.
GTATTTTTGACTTCGCATGCTATTTTTCGCCTTCTTTCTTCACTTAAGAGCTGATTATAAACAGATAGAAATTTGTGCACCTGAATATTATCGCGTGCTTCCAATAATATTCATCCGTCGCGGGATTCGTTATTCCGAAGTTTTCTTTTTTGGATGGTTTTTGGGAATTTTATGTTCCTAAATTTGCGACACCTTTTTATTTGTCTCTTCGTATAATCTAAAAGGATTTTATTTATTTTCTATCAATAACATTAATGAATTATAAAAGGGTAAAGTAATTTAGATGTCTTCAGTGTTTAAGACTTTGAAGACTAAATTAAATGGTTTTAAAACAGATTCTAAAATTCAGACATAATTGCACTCTGCAAAACATTTATCTGAAAAAAATTGTCATGTGGCTTAATTTGAAACCGAAGATTTTAGTGCATTTTATATTCTCAAGTGTTCCTATAGTTTTATCCCAGTCATTATTCGGAATGGTGTAGCCATCGTATTTGGCCGACCAACGAGTAGGTACTCTAGAGACTCATTAGAGATATTCCTCAGGTTCAGCCAGAAATTCTTATAACAGTTTCGCATGTAATGTTGATTCTGTGAAGACAACGTGTAAGTCTTGCACCAACCTGAGAAGTGCGGCTCGTTAGTAACATACAGTGGCTGATAATCTGTTCAGATTAAAAAAAAGTGCTGGATATGGTACATAATTGCACGGACATTTCTCTTTTTTTCACTTGTAGGCTGTTGTAGCATCCAGATATATTGCAGACTGGCCGACTCTGTAATTATCAATGCAGAGTTGGCATTAAGAGTTCCGCAAGTGTCGAGCACTGCTTTAAAAAGAATTGTTCAACGGAATGTCAAATGGTCGACTCAAAGAGTTGTCCGTTCTCATAATTAAAATGAAGCGGACAATATTAGTGGGATAAGGAGTGAAACCGACACTTGAAGAAAAATGTTTAGCGCTCTGGATGTTTCTTTCGATTGTTATAGTAACTTCAGCTGCCATAGTTTTTATAACATTTTCGTAGGTCGCGAACGACACGCTTCCAGGATTAGCCATTTATTGGAAATGTTTTGATATAAAGTTCGAATTCGATAATTGCTTCCAATATGAGCACAAAGGTTAATTTTTGAGCTAATCAAAATTTACCTGACCTGCCTCGGAAACGAAATATCGCGTAACCCATGATTTCACGGCCACAGTTACCTTTTCTAATATGCAACTCCATTTTTTCATTTTCCAATTGTTGGATAAAATAACTTCGCAGTTAATTATTCACTGCTTATAATGCGGGGTCGGTGGTGGATAATAATAATGGAGCATCAGCATTTCTCAGCATATTTTTACTTCGGAATTGTTCTGTCGGTGTCGTTTTACAGGTTAATGGAGAACATATCACTTTATGTTAAGTTCAAGTAGTGAAGTATTTGTAGAAGCATTTACAGTGACAGTTTTAGAATCATTAGTAGCTTCAGTTGCCTTAGTATTAACTTCTCGCATGTATAGTATAGGAGTTACCGATATATAATCAGTGCTTTTAGTGGAAATGGCCTGCAAGGAAACCTTTTTTAGTAATTTAAGTGGGCTGTGAAATTAATATAATAAGCGAAATAAGTATAATTATTAATTAATTACATGTAAAATAAGTACAAATAAAATGTTATCTGCATTAAAAATGACCATCCGCACACCTAGATCTGCATCCCTCATTGCATTGTTACTATCAGAATATTTTACTAATTAATTATTATTAAAGTACTTTATTTAAATTGTAATATAAAGTATGGAAATAAAAAAGTAACATAGATGAAATATGTTTTTCCGAACTCGGCCAGGCGCCAACGGAATCTTAACACTTTTCCTGCACTTACTTCGTGTCGCAAGATGTTAGTTATCTTATTAATCATAAAAATTGAAAACACAAAATGAACAGAAATTAAAAACTCACAGGGAAGTATGAATAAAAAACGGTTTTTAAACTTTTTATGATTTTTCCAAAATACTTTTTGGATGCTAGAGAGGCGGCTGCTCCGGGTGATCATCCCCTCGATCTTACGTGAATAATGATTGCATAACACTTTAAATCCCGTAGTGGTTTGTGTATACCTACTTTAAACTAAACAAAATATAACAAAGACTTACATCAAATTCAACAGTGAGTTTTTTGTACAGACCTGATAACTTTTATTTGTCTTTGAATAAAATGTTGTACTTGTAAAAACCATATCTTATTGTTTTAAGGTAAACAATATGTTACCTCCACAATTAGAATGCTATATAAAAGTAGAAAGAACAAGTGGTGTTGATCACGAACACTGAAGGAACTTTGCCATGGATTTTGTTTTAGTAGTTTAAAAATAAAAAACGTTTACAGAATACCCTTGAAAATATTTTTGGTTTTCTTGAAAGTTGCCATGACCTTTATATTAATTATTATTGTCGATATCGACTCCCTAATTAAATTTATTATTGGAGTAATGTTTTATTCAGCGCCATTCGCTTCTATATATTTTGTTACGCTATTATAGATGTCGTGAAACTTTGAAACTAGGACTTTTCAAAATAATGTTTTAAAATAGATTTTATAGTTACATAAAGTTCTCTTCGGAATCTTAAGAAGGGACCTCTCCGGAAATTGCGTCATTTTCTGTGTTCCCTTTTGATTTTTCATTCGGTCGTTTTATATTTGATAAACTTGCGATATTTTTCAACAAATAACAATTACGGAAGAATTTTTCCTTTAAGTATTTTATTACATAGCTGTTAAAATTAAACATTTAGTGGTAAATTTTTCATTACTAGTAACAACATTTGCTTTGTAGAAAAGAAATGCATTTGCCATTCGCACTTATAGCATAGGTTATTATTATTGTTCCATATTTCGATAATTGTATCTAAAAACTATTGTTGCTACATCCACATAGATGTTAATTACATACATAAGTTTTATTGCTGTAGATAATAGAGATTCCTTATTTGAAATCCGTAGATGGTGGCACTCCACAAGTGTCTTTTCATTATCTTTAGTCTTGTTCTATCTGTATATTAATTTCAGAATCATAGCTTCCGATATGCTTTCCGGTGTAAGCAAAATTGGTATCCGATTATGTTCATGATAATAATTCTGACTAATAAAACGTACAACTGAGGTTTTATTCCACCTGAGTTCACTCTGTACTTAAAATCTGAAACTTTACAATTTGTTAAACGTGGCTGTGCTCTTGGTAGCTACCAAGGGACAATTTTAAAAATTGTCCCTTGGTAGCTTTAAAATTGTCCCTTGGTATTATTTTAGTAGATATGCCATTAAATCTTATTTGGAAATGGAGATTCGATGGATATGGTGGTTCAAAGGTCCAAGAAATCCATTCGTCGGTCCAAAAGGATTTTTTGGCAATGGTCGCGATATAGTAGTATTTTTTTGCGTAAATAATTATGTGACGGATGAATAAAAAAATTATTATGTAAAGACTTTGTTAAAGTCAGATTTTGCAAGTCTCTAAGATTTGCTAAGTGGAAGAAAAAAATTCTAGGGAAAACTGCCCTAGAATTTGAACTAATGGAAGTCTAAACATCTAATTCAAATAAGAGGATAAGGACATAACATAACTTATAACCTTGAAAAGAGCAATGAATGAAAATGCGTACAACGCAGTTATGAAGAACAAACAACACAAAAGTATTTACTATTTGTCATGTTTTACCTTGAGATAACTATAGAGTAAACTTAACAATGTGACCAAATAATCAGTTAAGATGGAATCGTTTTCATTTAGCCAATCTACATGTTCATTAAAGCAATAACGTTAAGCTACAAGTACGTAAGACTCAAATCCAAAATGCATTTGGAAATCAATTGGGTTTGCGATGTTCCCAATCTAGGTGGCGGAAAAACAATGAATCAACGTTTGAAAAAAAGTGGAAAATAATGTTAAATTCCCTTCCCTAATTAACCTTATAAAAGTGTTAGATAATTTATTATGTTTCTTTTAAATGCATAAATTTTGCCCCATTATATGACAAACGCGATTTGGGATGCCGATTTTACAACTAGTTTCTTTTTTAATTCTCATGGGTCATTTATTTTAGGATATATAAGAACAATTGCAAGCCCGCGCAGAACGCATTCGAACTTATTTTAAGATCGGTAACAAAGAACTCGATAACTGTTTAAAGGCCGCCCAGTGACGTCATGTACAATAGACACTTTATATTCATATAAAATGAACAAAAAATGTGGCGAAAGAGATAAAAAGTTAAAGGAGGTATGTATCTAAAAGAGATAGTCGTATAAAAGACAAGAAAATTATTTCACACTTTTAGAGTGTTAGTGACATACATATATATCTTTCTTTTATTCCTCTCAAAAACATAAAGGTAAATATGGAGAAATAACTTATTACGCAATAAACAATGTTATATATTTTCGATTATTTTATGATTATAAAATATGTATTGAAATGTGATTATGAAGTATGTTGAACATACATTTAATTTATCGTAATCAAAATCTCGAAAGAAGTCACGATTATCAACTTTTAATTCGTATCTATGAGATAATATTCGTATCGCTAAATATTTCAATTCCAATAAGAGCTTAAGTTGAAAACCGCCCGCGTGTGGCCGTAAGGTTTTGATGGTGCCGCGCGTGCGTGGCGTGTTAACTGTACGCCCTTCAGAAAACGTCGAAACAGTGTATTTCAAGAACGGGATGAGATACAAAAAAATTAAATTCATCATAACCGTCTTACTTTTTACTAACTAGCGCTTCACTATACCAAATTAAAAACATCTCTGTCTATTGCCTCGCGCGTATTTTGATTCTCGAGTTCGTATCATTTTTATTGATAACGGATGGCGGCCACGTACCGCGTGTTATCTTAAAGATTAAAATGACAATGTGAAGATAGATACATTGAAACTTATCTGAGACTAGAACATGTGTAATATTAATTCAGGGCAGGACATACTCGTACTCTGACTGACCCCTTTTGTTTTTTCTTTTATTTTTCTTATTGAACTTAATATATATATATATATATATATATATATATATATATATATATATATATATATATATATATATGTATATATATATATATATATACAAATTTGGATACGTAGCTAGCATATTAAAGCTATTTTGATTATTCAATGAAACATATAACATGAGTAGAGAATAGACGAAACATAGTTAACGAGATTTTCGTCATTGTTCACATTAAACAATGAAATGCCCATAAACCCAAACGCTTTTAAGCAATTCTTCAGAAGGAACTTTCTACCCAGACTAGTTAGTTTGTTGTGTTTTTTAGTCTGTTAGTTTTGACTTCGAAACAGTGTGTCTTGGTTTCTTTACCCGTAACGATATCGAATACAGAATTTGAGTGACCTTTATAGAATTAGTCTAATACTTCGCGACGTGGTGAGATCGTCAATGAGATTCGTACGACCACGCTTAAAATCGTTATGTCATTTGTAAACAGTAGCTCGGATGTGGTTTCATCATAAAATTTAAATTGAAGTTGATTGAGATCACAACGAAAATCATGAATAGTAATCGAACGAAAATTGACACATTCAAGCAAAATATCCAATGGGTTATCAAACAAGTTAGGTTTTCAAAATTTGAATTTACTTTTTATTGGGTTCTGTACCTTAAAAGAAAAAAAGGAACCCTTATAGGATCGGCCACCACATACTACGTTGTCGGTCTGTTAGACGACTTTTCTCAAGAACGTTTGGAGGTATCAAGTTGAAATTAATATCAAATCAAGTCTATGGTATTTTGTTCGAGTCGGTCGGTTGAATTAATATCAACTCTACAGTCCCTTGAGCTGTAAAAAATCAAGCTTCTAAGTGAACGCAATCGAGAAGAATCCTAATAATACGACCATTTAAGCCGCATATTTTGACATTCGCAAGTAAATCAAAACCTATAGGACACTTTCCATTGACCTAAAATTATGAAATTTGGCAAGAAGCAAAGTCTCGCAGCACATGTAAAAGAAAAAATTCAAAAATTATATGTCATTTATAGTTTTATCACAAAAAAAAAGTTAAACATTCGCATGCAAAAGATATAACTATATCTTTTGCATGCGAATGTTTAACTTTTTTTTTGTGGCAATATATTTTTGTTCTAAAAAATTTAAATTTTGTAATTAGTTTAATAGGAATATTAAGTACTATCAAATGTTTATAAATGCCTAAATGTATACGGAACCTTCGTAGTACGATTTCCATTCGTGCTTATCGGGGTTTTACCGTTATTATGAATTGCCAGTTCTAAAAGCTTTTAGTGCTCTCAGTTTCACCACAATAATTTTGCGATTATTTAATTAACGGTATTCTGAATATTTTTGTGATTAATTTTGAGTTTTACTTTAGTATAGAACTGACTGTACCGCCCAATTTTGTAAGCTTATAACTGATAATGTATAATAATTAGTCACACATATCTTAGATTTTTTTTAGATTTAATTTTTGTAAACTATTTGTTATTCCGTCTGTAACTGTTTAGGTTGTTTACTCGTAAATACTTCGATGGAGATTGGGCAAGATGGAACGAGTCTTAACAGACAGTATATTATAATAATATATGACTATACGCCCTTGAAATTGTTCATATTGTCTAAAAAATCTTCACATATTTTTTTAATATTTCTGTAACGTTTTTACTTCGTCTCTTTTTATTTAAATGCCTACATGCTCATTATCTACGCATTATAAAAATGTTTTATGTATCCATATAAACTACACGATTCTGAAGTTTTTATGTCGGTTCGATAAACTGATTTTTGGTATACCTTAATAAACTGTTCAATTGCGGTATTAGGACTGGAAATTACTTGCACCCGCCTCCCTAAATATAAGAATTTAATTTGAAAATTATGAGTACTAACTGGGCTAAAAAGAAGATCGAGTCTGTCTTGGCTAGATATATTATGTATATGAGTAAGAAATTATCATTTACACTCAATGAAAAAATAAGATATCAAATACATTTGATAACACAACCATATCTTTGTTTGTCATTGTAATATGATAAACAAATATATTAACAGGCTTAAAAGTACATGCCATAGAAGCTTGTCATGTAGTAAAAAAATAATTATGATTTTTTGGTAAAAATGGAATCGATATATATATATATATATATATATATATATATATGTATATATATATATATATATATATATATATATATATATGTATGTATGTATGTATACACACTATTAATAAAATTGTTACAAAGTGAATTCTGTATATGAAAAATATTTTAAAAAGAACGATAAAAGACAAGACAGAAAACCTGATTTTAGAATTTTTATCTGTCTTTTTGTATGTTAATTTGTTCGTCAATCATTTATAACTTCATTTTCATTACCGTTTATTATTAGTATTGATATTCATTACAAAAAATATTATTCTTTGTTAATTATCTTTGTTAAATAGTCAGTTAATTTTTGTTTATAGAGGCTAGTAAAATTGGGTGTATTTTTGCATTATGCATGGTTGAAATTCGCGGTGATTAAGTTAAATAAATAAATTGGAATTTATTCCGGTATACAAATTATCGGTAAAGCATATGATTATAATTATAATTATAAAAGATAAAAGGTAAATGAACAAGTTTCAGTTAATTAGTAGCGAAATCTACTAGACGGATTTTGCTGGAATTTATTGTGGTAATAGTTTATACCCGAGAGGCAACATATGAAAATAATTCTGATAACTTTTCATATTCCGAATTTCACGCGAGTAAAACCGTGGAGCGGGTAGTATTTAAGAAAATTCGAAATGATTAAAATTAGACAAGTGAAAACTTGTATTCAGACTTTAAAATAAAAAAATAATTATTTCAGCGTTTGTGGAAAATTGCTAACCGTAAATAAATGGTTTATGAAAAGAGAATAAATCAAAAGGTCTACCATGGTCTCTTTTTTTCGGGCAAACCCAGGATGGGATTGGGCAGCTAATATGGATATGGGGAAACATAGTGAAATATAGAATGCTAAACGGGGATCAAATTTATTGGGAATTAAAATAAAATATAAGCGGAAGTGGCTCCTGAAAAAAATTAGGAAAATGTGAAAGGCTTTTCCAATTTCTTTTTCGGAATAGGTAATTGAAAAAAATTAACATGAAATAAGTGATTAATTCTTACTTATCAATATATTTCTTACTTATCAATAATTATTATATATATATATATATATATATATATATATATATATATATATATATATATATATGTATATATATATGTGTGTAAAAATATCTTGAATTTGTCAAAAACTATGCGATTTGAAATAATTCCTCTGATTTTCCTGTAAACTCCTCACATTTTTTTTATTATTTTGACTTGGACAAATGAACCCTTTTTTTCCCAATATTTCTTTTGCTTCCTCCAAAATTTCTATATAAATATTTTAAGCGTTAAATATTTGAAATATATGCTTGCGCAATTTCAAGTTTCTAGGCCAAACGGATTCTCTGAAAAACAGCTTTGACAGACGGACGGATGAGCGATCTTATAGGAGTTCCTTTTAGGATGCGGAACCCCGAAAAATGTTTAAAAACCCTCTCTATTTATACAATATAACTGTTACATATTAAAGAAATTTTTCCTCAATACTAATTAAGTAAATTGGGCAGATTAGTAATTTTGAATTTGGTGTTATTAAATATAATAAAAATATAGATTTGTTGAAAAGCAGTACAGAAAAAAATAAAAAATTAAGCTAGTTAAGAGGTTGCAAATTTAATTGGTAAGGGTGGAGAAGGAATATGTCTCGAAAAATAGACTGAGAATTAATAAAATAACGTATTAGCTTCCATGTTTAAACTCATGTTTAAGCCATTATATTGTAACTCGTAAATTTTTAAGATTCGTATGTTTGTACCTTGAGATTATGATTTAACAAATAAAAATATAGTCAAATATCAAAGATCACCTTTAAAAACGATATTAATAGGTCAGAATTCGGCAAGGAGGTCTCTTTGTTTTCAAAGAATGAAATGTTTTATAAAATACGCAGATTGCCTTTTCAAATTCGAACGTTAGCAACATGCGCAATTGTTGACCCGAGGCCGCGCCATAACGTGTGACCTTCCATTGTACATTTGTCATAAACTGTGCGCTACGTGCCACTTGGATCACAAAAAAAGCTGTATTGTAAACACCATATCAAGGATATTATGTTTACTGTAAATAAAAATAATCATATCATAAACAATCACTTTGGGTCAAGTTAAGTGATAAAAATGATAACAGAATTACGTTCATATACGTAGATATAACGTACAGGCTGATTATGTTTTTGCAATCGGAGGCACAAACAATGCTTATGTGTTAGCAGTGCATTTAGATAAGAAATATATTGTTTCATAACAAGGATACGAAGTCTGCACTGGTGGCTTTAAATACGTTTAGCATTTCAATATTTATTAGAACTTCAATTGTAATTATTTTGTAATTACAGTTGAAATTGCATTAGTCATAGAGAAACATGAATAAATATACGCCAATTTTATCAACGTACCTTTGTCAAGCAACTTTTTGCGTAGGTACGGAGATTCGAGTTTACAGATGACGGTAGCTATGCTGGCAGTAGCTTGGTTACTGGTCATCGGGTCTCCCAAGCCCGACGACAAGGTCGACGGGTAAGTAACATACGAAAAGGAAAACCTGGTCCTCCAGGTTAGTTGTTTGGACTTGACGCTAACGACCCTATTCCGGAATCCAAGGGAGAAAAAATCCGTCTGAATTGTTTCTCTTTGCGAATGTTTTCTCTTTGTGCAAGATTAAAGCTTTTCCACTGCTTCTGCAATAATAACCCACACCAGTATAGAAAGACTTTGCAAATAAGAAAAATGCCCGGTTGAGACTTGAAGTAAAGTCCTGGCCCACAGAGGGTTATCATACTTCTAAATAATGACAAAAATATTATTCTTTGTCAACAGTTAATTTTTGGTTAAAAAGCTAGTAAAATTGGGTGTATTTTTATATCATGCATTGTTGAAATTCGCGGTAATCAACGTAAATAATTAGAATTCATTTCAGTATAAATATTAGGAATATTGGAAGTTGGAATTTGCAAAGTTGGAAGAATTACGAAAGGTTTCAAAATTGAATAAATTCTTTATGCAAAGATTTCATCGTCACCGTGGTGTGTTGGGTTGATCATAAGGCATACGGCCTTTCACTGCGAAGCGCACCGCGGGGACCCGAGTTCGGTTCCCGGCCGCTCGTCGAGCGGGGCTGGACTGGTGTTCTGGTTGGCTGTTAAGAGATTGATCTTCTAGTGATAAGTCCGCCATATGTATCAATTAGATACATTAAAGTACAGAAATAAATAAATAAATAAATGTCTTCCTTATTCCGACAGAAAAATAAAATGATTCTTAAACAAAAAGTGCGACGTTTCGCAAGTGCAACATTTCATAACGCGCATTGTATTCATGTTACACTTAATCTTTATGTAAAAAAAAATAAATCGTTGAATATTTATGAAGGAAAAAAAATTGACAATGAATTATCCTTAAAATTACATTTTGTTTAATACGGTGTGCTCTTAATGAATATTAGTAATGACATTACAGGTGTTTAAAAGATCTTGCATGTTTTTTTTTTCAAATCTTCTTAGGGAATGGCTTCCTACCCTATAGTTATCGTCGTTTCTAATTTTACAGTATTGTTTGGGGTTGGCTGGCATTTTCTCATATGTATTTTTAAATAGTGTTTTACGTTCTGAATCAGATCGAGGATGCTCACACCCATTAATTGTACATTGATTTGAACGTACGAAGCAGAAGCGTTTATGTAACCGTTATTATTCGGATGTAATAATTGACTTTCTGGCATTATATGAATAACATAATAACGCGTCCATCCTTCTTTCAAGTTTTCAATACGATTATCGCTATCTCAAATCCTGCTCTCCCAAATAGTATTAGTCTTCCTTTGATCCAATATCCACTCGATGCGTTTTATTGTAAACTGCAGTCCAGCATGCGTCCTGACCAATTGAGGCCCAATTATCAACTTATGAAGATTATCTCTCAGGGAAGTTTTTCTGAGTCTTCCATTTCATCATACGCTTACTATCTGTAAATTCTCAGGGTTTTTTAGAACATTTTTACTCAAACTTCACTGCAGTGATGATTCCAAGCCGACTTCGACACATTAAAAGCGATTAAGTTCTCCGCGCGTGTAACGCATCGGCACTTTTGGACGATTTTGTCTTGATTCAGACAGTCACGATTCGAATAAATCCATCAACCTCCGGAAATACATTTTTAACAGCTTCTTTGAATTACTAATCACCAATAAAGAATTTGGTCGGTTCAAACTCTAAAGCAAATATCTTTTTAAAAAAGATGACTTATCGACATCTGTAATTTTGTTATGATAAGATGTGATGATAAGATAAAAAAAAGTATACCTATCTTTGCCAGTAGCTACTTTTAAAACAATAAGGTATTCAGCGGCGAGTATGATTTTACTGATAATAGAAATAATGGACATAAAAAAATCTAGTGTATCCATAATAAAAATTTTCTCATTTTAGTGTTATCAAAATTCATTTTTTCTCTAACATAGTTTATTAACGCTAAATTAAACTCAACATTTCCATAGACATTTTTTATTTTACCAATTATGAAAATATGTAATACCATGGTTATGAAAATAAGTTTCAAATATTGAATACATTTGGCGTTAATTTTGTAGAAATTCATTATTCACAATTAAATGAAACTACGTGATGTAGTATTATTTCTACTATCTTTAATTTCTTTACCACGACCTAGGTTTCGTTGTATTACAACATCTTCAGGTGGGATATTAGCAAAGATAGCAAAGGTATCTTTGCTAATATCCCACCTGAAGATGTAATACAACGAAACCTAGGTCGTGGTAAAGAAATTAAAGATAGTAGAAATAATACTACATCACGTAGTTTCATTTAATTGTGAAAATAAGTTTCCTTAATATTAAATATATGTTAGAAAATAAGTCATTCACAAAAGGAACAGCCTCTATATGAATGATATAAACATATATACCGGCGATGTATATGACAAAGAGCGCGTGTAAATTCGCAAAAAATAGACGAGCGAATGATCATGATAAAGAACATTTGTTTATTTTATGCCGTTAATGACGTCGCTATCGCTTATCTACTTTTTACGTATTTTTTTTAATCATGCACACATATCGCTGTATTGTGGAGTTTCATTGCTTGCAACTCAGATTACGTCAAAAGTTAATGACAAAAATATTCAGTTTTTGAATAAACTTCGTATTGATGCTATATTTTGGTGAATATAAATTGCCATAGAAGGCGATTGATATGGCAATTTCTAGCTAATAGTACTTAGGTATTAATATTATAAGTAAGGAAGTGTTTTTGTTTGTTAATTAATAGCTCTTTGAGGACCCGGATCTTTATCAATTGTTGCATAGTAACGGAAAGTATTATGGGGTAACATATAGGAAAATTTTTATCCTGGAAAAATATACAGTTCCTTAAGGGAGAACAAGAAAACTTCTTTAGGGTGCGCTGGTGCTGCTTTTCTTACGTAAGCAACTTTTTTAAATAATCAGTTACTTATAATCTATCTTTTCTCACTTTACAATTAAAATATTGTATTAAATAACGGCTAGTATTAAACATTTAATTTTCCGATATCCAAATTTAACACGTTTCCTGCTCATCACGTTACATGATGACGTCAGCTTAGTCCTTTTTCATTTTAGCAAAAGGAAATTTTTCAAGGTTTTTTTTCTTCAAATCGTAGGGCACTACCGAAAGGCAACGTATTTAACAATTAAAAGACTGCTTAAGATTATTTTAGAAAGTATACGAATTTAAAAAGTTATTTTACAACTGACAAAGTACTGTCAGATTTCAAATTTGAAATGTGATTTTACGCAATTATCTACTTATTTCATTTTACCCCCTTTTCTTAGTTTATTTTATATTTAAAATTTGATAATTTGTGTTTTAATTTGTATATTAAGTATTTAGTGATATAAATGAGTAGTATGACGAGGAAACTATAACAAATGATTGATCCCAAGAACATAATTTGTATAAAAACAAATTATGCAATGGTTATTTATTTACAAAAGAACAGTAAGCGAATATTGGTTTCCATTATTCTCTTTCCATCTGAAGGAAAACAGTGAAAAAATTACTCTCGTTAAAGTGCGTTTACTCCCCGTGGTTTGATCCCAACATGATAAATTTTTGGCTCTAATTAAGAAATAGGATCCGGAGATACTCTGATCACGAGGTTGAAGCGAATAGAAAATATTCAATTTCATTTGAAAATTTCACAAAATGTATCACGTTTAATCCGAGTGGTGAAGTTTTCAGCTTTCCCGTGTTATCGTCGGGAAGTACTTTCAGTATAACTCAGTGCTGTGATGAAACAACATAGCGTTGTTTTAAAAAAACACCACTTCACCGCGCCGTAGTAATTACAATTGAAGTTTCAATAGTGGTGGAAAAATAATAAATATACGCCAATTTTGTCAATATCCGTGTACCTTTATAAAGCACACGGTACCTTTATACTTTTATCTAATGTGGTACAGAGATTCGAGTTTACCGGTAGCTTAGCAACTGGTCCGGTCTCCCAAGCCCGACAGGTCGACGGGTAGGTACCGCACGAAAGGGAAAACCTGGTCCTCCAGGTTAGTTGTTTAGACTTGGTGCTAACGACCACATTCCGTAAAAAATTACTTGTCACGGAATCCAAGGAAGAAAAAATCCGGAAAACGAAAACTGGAATGTATTCTCTTTGTTCAGGATTAAAGCTTTATGACTGCTTCTGAAATAATAACCGATTTAGTATGGAATATTTCATTGTTAATATTTTCCTTTGATGATGATTTTAAAATACTAAATGCTAACAATTGGTGTCCCATTGCAAATGAGAAAAATACCTGGCTAAGACTCGATGGCAAGTCCTGGCACACAGATGATAATCATGCCTCTAGATGATGACAATATATAGTTAAATTTTGGACATAAAAGCTAGGAAAAATGGTACTAATACGGTATAACTTTACAGTGTAAAAAATGCTTGGTCGCATTTGAGCGTTAACTAAAAAAAAAGGTAAACCAATTTTGACTGTTTTAAAGGAGCCATGATTTCTAAACAATTAATGTAACATAATTGGCCAAACATAGAAATACCTTTTATAGGTATTTGCCTTTATATGTATTTGTGGCGCCAGTCGCCAGGGTTTCTCTTCCACGGAAAAGATGTCAACAGTACATAGTTATCGCTAAGCCATAATTTTGACTATTAGTATTACACCATTCTATTATTAATATGAATAGTGAAATTTGTGCGGGATAAATTGACAACCTTTGCTTTTGTTCACGCAAAACTCTAGAGGTGTAAAACATTTCGGGAAAATGGTCGAAATTTCGGCTCGCAAAATGTTTAGTAAATTCATGTAGCTACATGGATTATGCCTGGTTTCAATTCGACTACAACACTCTTTTGATGGTTTATATACAAACACACGTACGCATATGTATTTGACATAAGGATAAAAAAATGATGACATATTTTTTTTTCAAATAAGTGTTGGTCAGTTTTACAGAATAAATGTAATGTTTAATGAATGGGTCCACCAATAAAAAAATTATGTTTTTTAATAAAAAATACCAAATAAATTCATTTTAAATTACTAAGATAATATAAAAAGGTTTACAATACCAGAACTGTTAAATTCATTTATTTACAAATATTCTCTTTTCAAATGGAATGGAGTATAGGTATATAAAACACTACAGAATTTTTATAACAAACCGGATTCCAAATTTAATTGGTATAAAAATACAACATGAGACGATTAAAATCAATAATTTTCTTTTTTGTATTTCATTCCGTTCCCGAGATACCTATTTCAATGTTAAAGATGAAGTATTCGTTAATGCGTGCACACCGGGCTCGGCACATCCCCATCAAAGCGATAAGACGCGACGTGGCGAACCCCTCGGCTATTCGGCATCGAATATTGAAGCGATATGAGTGTTATTACGGCGAAATAAAAATTAATTATAGTGGAAATCAGCTATCTTAATTTTTTGTGGTACTTTTGTTTACCACAAGTACGTAATTATGATTGAGAAAATAATATTTTGTCGTTGAATAAAAAATTATTTCTCCGTAATGATGGACCAAATAAAAAAAATTCGGTTATTTTAAAATCAAACTACATGTTGTATATTGTTTTATATAGTCGATATATAATATAGTCGGTGTATTTGTTTTTCTCTTAAACAGATTTATCTCGTTTTAACCAATCTCTAAAGGGTGCATTTGGGGTGGGTATACAATACGCAAGCGGATTTTTTTCCCTCAGACGAGAAGAGCTTTCTTACCTCTAGAAACACTATTGATTTTAGTGTTTACGCAAATTGGTGAAAGCTAAAAAATATACTAATATCAATATCGGTTTGTTTATTAATTATTGTCTTTTTGGTTTTTATAAGTCAATAAATGAAAATAACGACCCTAGATCAATGACTGTCTGATATAAAATGCTGTATATATTTATTTTTATAAAATATTAGGTTGGCAATTTATAAAACCGCCATCGATGTACACAAACTTTTCAACTGTTTATATGTAGTAAATAAAATCAATCATTAATTATATAAGCACCGTCTGTATCTAACACTTATCGCCAACGTGTAGGGAGAACTAAAGTTCCGTCCATGTAGAAATATTTGGGATTTTGATTGGAAAACCGGTAAAGTTCGATTTTGGTGTCTTTCGTCTTTAAATTTTCTATCACGTAAATTATTACACATATATCCAAACAGATGGTAATTAGATGGCGAAAGATCTGGAGAGTACGGTGGGTGAAGTAGCATACTCCATCCAAGTGAAAGTAGTTTTTCACGCGTTACTCTTGCTATGTGGGGTCGAGCATTTTTGTTAAAAAAATAAATATTGCTTTTATTTGAACGAAGTTTAGCGCTGACTTTCCTCAGTTATTCACAATAAATCTTAGCTATAATTGAACTGTTAGCTTAAAATAGTTCCCAATGAATAACACAGTGAATAATTTCACTCCATTCTCCATTATACCCAAAAGATACCATGCACTCAAAAGTATCTTTTGTTCAAAATGTATTACATTTTATTCTAGCTATGCGCGTTTACGCTAAAAATTAACATAAGTCACCCACTTTTCATCTCCTGTAACCGGATACTTTAGCTTCTCGTTGCTACGATGGAACTCAGTAGCTCCAAGCACACATTAGCTTTCCTCTGAAGTTGAAAGGGTGTGTTAGCTCATGTGGTAGCCAAATGGAATATTTACACTTCTTTTTCAAATATGAAGATGTTTTTCCACTGCAGTATAATAAGCATGAAAATAGCTTTATCAAACAACGCGAACTTAATATGGGATGGATCCGTTTCAATAAGGCTTCTAAATTATCAAAATCAATTGTAGGAGGTCGCTTCGTATGAGGTTTATCGGACAGGTCAAAATGCCTTTCTTTGAATCTTTGGAATCAATGTTTGGCTGTGTTGTAAGAGGGCATACCTTCACCCATCGCTGTGTATATATTGCGTGATGCTTCAATGGTTCTTCGCCCTAGACGAAATTCAAGAAGAAAGACAGTTCACTTCGAAACACTTCCATTTTAAATTTATTCTTTACTCGCCGATTACTCAATTGCAAACTGAACAGAAGTTCGAATGCCGTACTCCTTATATACCCCAGAAGAAATATTCTAGAGGCTTCTATAACATTCCAGAAATCGGTTGAAAAAAGTGGATTTATAAGTTGCCAACCTAATAAGTTATTTATTTTCAGACACTTTTCGAACATAAGTTGTACGATAGAAATGCCGAATTTTAGTTTATTTATATAACTTATTCCGTCTCGATACAAGATTGTTGTTTGTTTGATAGTATACACTATATTAGTATATTCAAAATTTTGCTTGAGGATGTGTTTAACAGTACCGGTTTTAGAGTTTAATACAAAAATTGCTTATCCGATTAACATGAAACTTAAAAAATATATATGCATTTATATATATACATTAATAAAGTGTACAAAAAATTCCAGAACGCATATGATTAATATTTCTACACTTTGTTATAAACGTTTTTAATTTACAAGAATGGGCTGCATACTCGATTAAAGCATACAAATTCAAATAAATTAACCGTAAATAGTATTTATATATAAAAGCGGTTAAAACAAAATGTACCTATAGCCCCTTTTGTCCGGGAAATACAGAGACGGGCAATATGACTATTTTAATATAGAGTTCGAAATGTTTAAAAAATTCTACCTAGATTTATAAAACTATAAAGAATCTCTGTAGGTGGCACAATGAAATTCTACAATTTTCTACGTAACAGTATGTGTTCTTGCTATATTTTATGCCCTTTGTTCTTTCTTTTAAATTCAAAGCAATTAACTATATTTAAACAAATTTTGAAAAATATAACAGTAAAAGTTATCTTACAGTAAAAGTACATATTTTTCATTTACGGTTTATGATTTAAGTAGATTTTCTTTCAACTTTTTTCATCTTCAGATGTGTAGATATTTCGGAAAGAAGAAGTTAATGTATATCTGAGATAGAATTATAATGTTCTACAATATATCTGATACCGTATCATTCATGGTATTGCGTATTCAGTAAATATTTTCGTAAAAATTAATAATTAGTATAAAGTTATTAAATATTTTGACAAAGACAAATAAGCCTAGACATTGGAACGTTTTATATTTTTATAGCTATTTTTCGACGCAGGAGTTTTTATGGTACCGTGAAAACCTATTTATAGCCAACATCAGGCGAGGTATTATAAAATGTTTGTCTGTGGGTATGTTCCGAAATGTACCATCAGTAAGGTCCTAGATGTATTATAGTAATAGTTAAAAAGTTATAGTAGAAACGTATTTACTTGTTTTTCGAACATTCCTATTTTCTTAAATTTTATGTTTTTAATACCTTTTAATGCAGTTGTCATGTAAAACGCGTTTTCGACGAAATTCTCTAATTTTTTTATGTATTATTCAAACTATAAACTTCTAAATGAAAAAAAAAATTTCTTTAAATTTTGGGAAAAAATCGCTCTCAAAAATGATACATTTATCATTACAGGAAAAGCGATAATTTCACCACACATATTTTTTTTTATGAACGCATTGAGGATTTGTCTAAAAAACTAAGTCAATGAAAAATAATATTTTAAACTTAAAAAAAAAAATTTGCCATTTAGTTTTGGCAAAAATCGCTCTCAAAAATTGTACACTTTACATTATAGGAAAAGTAGGTATTACACCAAACTTCATTTTAATTAAAAAAAAACCATTAAAAACGCAAAAATTATTTTTTTGTAAAATCTGTTAAAATGATGTTTTACTAACAGTTTATTTATAATTTTTGGATCCTACAACTATTTTAGTAAAACTAAATAAAATTATAGTAGAAGTTTTATTTCTGCCGTGCGACTTTTTTGACTCAACTTTTAAAAAAATGACGCGACCCTGTGGGTGGATCCACGCGAGGTCATTATATCCGATATTCGCAGTCTTATATTTCGAGACAGATTTAGTTGCGTTTGCCGCTATTTCAAATGAGGTTTATTTAGTTTGAAAGCCGAGTTTTCTATATATATTTGCCGTGACATTGTTTACTGTATTTATCATTTCAATATTTATAGCAAAAAAGTTCGACGTACGTATGACCATCGGCTAAATTAAAGGTTTCTCGCCGTTATAATTTAAACGATTCACTTTATTCCACAAACAATTCACTACGTCATCGTCTCTTTTTTTTGCATCACTGCTATACAAAATTACGTCAGGCTTTAGTGATGTTTAATCCGTTTATCATCGGTATGCGTGGTTCTCACCAAAGGCACATTATTTAGCTTTGAAATGTAGGGTAGGACGGTAGATAAAATATCGACATATCGATATTTTTGGTGGTAATATCCATATTTGTCGCCTATAATTCGCAGAAATAGAGAATTTCATATATCAACATTTCGATACTGAAAGTAGGTGTCGGCGTCGATATTTTTAAATTTACAGTCAATACTTAAAAAAAACTATCTAAAGGACATGCATGATCAAGGTACATGCACGAAGGACTGTAGCAACATATATATATATATATATATATATATATATATATATATATATATATATATATATATGTATATATATAATATTTAATTTCTTCTATTACACCTCAAGTCATTTACGTCTACAATTAATCTTGTGGCGCCTAATAACCGCAGCTGTCAAGCAACGAAGCATGTGAAGAAAAAGTATTCTTAAAAACCACTGATGAAAAATATTTACTTTTTTTTTAAATGAGTACATGTTAACACTTATATTATTACCTTAAATTTCATGGGTTACGTTTGATTTGGATTTTATTAACAAAAACAATTAATTAAAATACTAAATAATTTTATTCAAGGCTTCTCTCTTATTTTTTTAAGGGCTGATGTATAAATATATTGAAATATTTATATTTTTTAAAATATCAAGTTCAAATGTGAGGAACTAAACTGCTTATATGTAATTACACATAAAATATCATTACGCATTACGTTTCGCACTAGGGAAATATAATTGAAAATGTTAGGAATTTATTCTTTATTTTCAGTTAAGTGTACGCTGTACTTATACTAATATGTTGCAAATAAGCGAAATATTTTGCAATTATTTGCGAATATGATTGTGTTATGTGTTTAGTGATTATTTGCGAATATGATTGTGTTACGTGTTTCGCGATTATTTGCGAATATTATTATATTAAGCGTTTTATAATTATCATGTTTTACATTGTCATATTTGTCTGTATATTCGTACAGGCGTCTGCCAAGCCTCATACTTCTTACAGGTTTAGACCTACTTGCTTGCGGTTTTGCAAGTGGATGTTTTAGGTAGGAATCTCAATAAATATGTAGCAAACTATACAAAAAATAATGGGGAGGCCATTTTCATTAAATCGCGCGCCACATGGTGCGGTATGTCATTGGATAGGTCTTTCAAAATAAAACTGAACTTTCATTTTCTTTATTTTTAAGCTTCGTTTGTGAAATGTTAAGCTCTGGATTAAAGTGTCGTTTATCTGACGCTTGGAGAGGCGTTTTAATTTCCAATAATGGATTGTAAAATCTGAAAAATTCTAGCTACTAATATTTAATAACAATTTTCAATTTAAGTTATTTCAGTTAATGAATATGGAACGCTAGTTTATGCGATTTCCAATACACAATTAGTCGGTTTTAATACCTACATTACTTATGTTTACTATATGATCGTCATGCGGTTTTTGGAAATTATATGTTAAACTTCTTAACAATATAAAGTGCATTAGTTTGATTAAAAAAGACAAAAGGCGACAATGTACATATTTTGCATGCGATAAACATCGTCTACATTAGTTAGGGCACCATTTGCTTCGTTCCTTGAAAATTGTCTTATGTCATTATAAATGTTAAATATATTTATTTTAATAGTGGATGGATAAATTACAATTAAATATAAAAATAGGCTCGACGATTTGCACAGCATTTTACATCGAATGTTATACCGCAAAAAATTACGTCTGAGAAATGTGAACTGCTTAAAACGAATCTATCAAGCACTAGTGGAACTCGCACTACGAGGGTTCCGATCATATTTAGGCATATATAAATATTTAATGGTATATAATATTAAACTATTCACAAAATCTTAATTTTTTAGATTGAAAATATATTTATTGGCTTCAATATCTTTCAGAGGCGCATATTTAAATAAAATATTTTTTTTATGTGATATAACTACAAATTAACGATTTTCGAATTTTTTCCTCTACTTGTGCTGTGAGATCTGGCTTTCTTGCTAAATTTAATGATTCTAGGTCAACGGTTATACCCTACAGGTTTTGATTATTCGCGAGTGTGAAAACATGGCGCATAAATGACCGTATTTCTAGGGGTTTTATTAATTGCTTTGAATTAGAAGCTTGATTTTTTATAGCTCCAGCGAACCGTAGACCTAAGTATTTGATATTAATTAATTATCATATTTTTTTATTTGCATAACGTGCAAAGAAAAAATATGATAAATTCTGAAATAAAACTGAAATAATTTTTAGTAAGTCAAGTAAGATGTCAGCAAGTTCGCTTAAATAGTTCTACGAAGTCCGTAAATGTTAACATTGACCATTGAGTTCAAGGGAAAACGTTAATTTTTATGGTTTCATACTAGAACGGAATCCTGTTTTGCCAATGTTGCGAGTATGCGGTTACTAACTTTTAAAGTTAATTTGAAATTTACACATAATATATACAAATGTTTAGAATTCTAACTTAATTTTGCAAATATGTTAATAATAAAAATTTAAAGATGTTTACAAATTGCCCACTTGAAGATGTCATACAACGAAACCTAGGTTGTGGTAAACAATTTAAATAAGGTAGAAATAATACTACATCACGTAGTTTCATTTGAAAAATTAAATTATAATGAATTTCTACAAAATTAACGCCAAATATATTCAATAATAAAAATTTAAAAAATGGTCACTAAGATGAAAGTAAACTTTATTAGTTTGTAAGTTATGATTACTAGAAAATGAATTTTTTCGGTTATCACGATTTTCTACTTTATTGTTAAATCATTAAGTTATAGTTACTTTAAAAAAAAAACAAAAAATACATTTTCAAGACTATAAATACCTAAGTTTAAAAAATAATTTTTTCTTTAATTTAATTTACATTCACTTCTTCCAAACATAAAATACGTCATTTGTTTTCGAGAAAAGGTGGCAACCCTAGTTAAATCATGCCCATTATTTATTCATAACCATCATAAAAATATACATTACTTTTATTTAACCAATATTGTACTCAGTTGTTACACAGTTTTTATTAATCATCTAACGAAATTATAAATAATAATTTAGCCCCATCATAACTCCAACTAATAAATTGAGAAGCTCATAACTCGCTCAATTATGTGAATTTTCATATTTTTTCGCTATCGGTTTTAAGTTGATTTCTGTTTTCATGACATTTTGCAAAGACAACAAATCCAGGAGTAGTCAAATATCGAGTTCTAATTAGGGTTGCCAAATGGATAATGATATGTGAAAATCGGGACTTAGTTTGTAAAATTCAGACGAACTGATATAAGTTTGATCGTCATATGAAGTGAAATATTTTACTTCATAACTCTCTTATAATACTATATTATTATCTATAATTCTAAGCCATTTTCGTTTCGTTAGGTGATTAATCAAAACTGTGTAACAACTGAGTACAATATTGGTTAAATAAAAGTAATGTATATTTTTATGATGGATATGAATAAATAATGGACATAATTTAATTAGGGTTGTCAACTTTTTTGGAAAAAAAATTACATATATTATGTTTGGAAGAAGTGAATGTAAATTAAATTAAAGAAGAAAAAATTATTTTTTAAATTTATAGTCTTGAAAATGCATTTTTTGTTTTTTTAAAAGTAGATATAATTTATTTTGAAACTTTCATACCTAGTATTATTATAGTTTACCCAAAATAAGGTATTTTTTCATATTTTATTATTATACAGGATGGAAATATAATTATATTGACAAAAAATAAAGTATGATATTTTATTTTAAAGTATGGCCTGCAACCTTAGACGTAGGGCCTACTTGAGAGTGTAATAACATTTTTAAACCAGTCAGTCACTTTGGAGACTAGAAAGGCACGCTTTTAAAAAGGCATAGCCATGCCGGGAATCGCCCGGAAATTAAAGTGGGCTATTCGGTGTCACGTTGTTGGCGGGGACGGGTCAAAACCGGCTGGAAAATTGGGGTATCCCACAAATATCGGGACACTTATAATACTATTTGTGATCATGGTTTTAAGGAATTTTTTGTTAAAAATATTAGCAGACTATATCACTGCGACGATCTACTAAAGAAATCATAATATGAGAATGTTGGAAATTTATATAAAATCGGAAAATGAAAATTTGTCTTATGTAAATTGTTCCATTGATTAGTGTGACTGTACCGCATAATAACCGATAATGTAATTTACCGACACTACTCGCGATGTTAAGTAGAAGTCTATATTAGAATCTTAATATTTTCTATTACATTACCATTTACTGACTGTGCCCCACGATTTCACTCGCGTGAAACTCGGAATGAGAGAAATGTTTCTTTCTCTTATATGTTGCTCTTGGTTATAAACTATTACCATATCAAATTTCATCAAAATCCGTCCAGTAGATTGACGTACAAAATAACATATAGACAGCTTCCATTATCATTCTATATGGTACAATTTATAATTTAATCTGTTACAATTTTATTATATGTATAGATAAATATTTTTTACCTTTATAGTGCAAAGTGGCTCCCTACATTTTCGCCCAAGAGCGCATGGTAAAAAATATGCATAGAATCTGTCCGATTTCGTGAAGGCTTTTCCATATTAATTAATAATAATTAAACACTGAAGTAAAATGGATGATTTGACCGACTGATATCTTCATTTCCTGGGCCTCTTCGTTAGCTAAATTATATTAATAGCTATATTATTTTTTATTGCTTCCAGCCTATGATAGGTGCTATAGAAGATCTAAGTCAGTAAATAATTATTATCATAACACGATGTTTTTGTTAGTGCTAACTGTAAAGGATTACTATTTTAATAACAAGTCTATCGTTTAGAAGACCTTTATTTATAACGAAGATCACTTTGAATTCCAGCTTATCATAAAGTCGAATTATCGAAATATCTTGTAATAGACATTCTAAGCGCCGATGACCTATAATTAAAACCGTCTATCTACTGCACTCAACATATAACAATAACAAAAAACAAGCAAAATACTATCAAGACCTGTAACACCAACAAATCCACCCAGCTTCGTATCGATCCTTTCAGGAGACCACGCCTACCCGGAGCGCGACCACGCCCACCGCGACGGGGGAGGTATCATTGTTCAGCAAAATTCAGAGCTATCGCTTCAGGGTTTCGTTCGATCGATTTCTGCATTGTCTGACTGCAGCTTAAAGCTAGCCCTCGAGCTTTAAGTCTGACGGCTTAGTCGTATCCGCGAAATAAGTTATTCTTTGGAACACGGTGGACTTTTTCTTTAATTTAAAATATTATATTATGCTGATTTAAATATATCGACAAAAGTAAGGAAAAGAACATCAACACGAAATTAAATAAGTATTAGATAAGGAGTAAATAGTTAGCTAATTTGATTTGTGTGTTATATACACCCATTTATTGAAACGTTTCCAAGCTGAAAAGCCTGCAGTTCGTACATTTACATGTGACGTAATTAAACTCGGACAGTTACGGTTCAATAGCTAATGAACCGTATGTACATACTACACATATAAAAGCCAACGCGTTTATGTGTTTTATCTCTAATTTCGAAACTGAACGGACTAAATATGCGGACTGAATTACTTTAGTTCTAATTGTATGCAATTTTTACTAAGGAAATATTTCATTTATTTTAAGGAAATTATGATTTTGAGGCAACTATGATGACTTTGGGTCTTCTTAGGCCACACTTTGAAAATTTGATTGTAACTCCTTCGATCATACTTACTATATAGTAAATGGGCCGTCCAAATCTCGTAGATTTATATATCTATACATACACAAATTCTCTGAAAAATATTTCCGGGGTGGATTTTACGTAACTATCTGAAATGGGCTAAATCGGGCAACGGTAATAAGTGTCTGATATGAATTGCGAAATCACAAAAAGTTTATAACTGTTCCGCTCTTTCTTATGTCTACAACATAATAGTTAACCTCGATAGATTTTTAACTACAAAATTGATTATCGCCAGTCCCATCCATCTATGATAAACGATTTTTGAGAAATCGGCGCACATAATATAGGTTTGCACACTTCCGCGTGCCGTCTTTTTTCTAACTTTCAATTTCGAGTACTTAACTTGTCAAAGAAAATAATTAAGAAATAAATTTTCCAGTAAAGCTTTAACCGATTTTCTTTATATTATTAGTATTTTATGGGCGAAATTATTAAACTATAAATATTTTTCCTGACAAAAATCTGGTTAGGGTATACCATACAAAAACGAAGTAAATCGTGCGCATTTGTAATGCGAGGGCGGAACGTAGCGGGAGGGCGCAACGTGGTAATTGTTGGTGCCTTTTTAGTCCAACATTCCCAATACTTTATAAAACCAACAATAAAATAAAACAATACAATTTTATTACATTACAATACACACAATCTGTAGAGGTTAGTGTACAGCGAGAAAGCATATGCGGGTCTTTTTAAAGGTAAATATGTGTAATATTTCCTGCTATATGAATATGAAAACCTCCGTCATAGACAATATATCTAATAGAAAAAAATTAAATTAAACATCAAAAACAAAGCGATAGCCGTACAGAGATGAAGGGCGTAATCAAATGTGGATTTTATCCGTAAATTGGCGAGCTGTGCATTTCGGGAGTTTCCGGAAAGGCTCATTCATTCCCTTCTGGACTCGACGGTTTTGCTGGCAAATTTAATATACGGAACAAAAGCATTCAATTAAAAAGTTTTACGTCCGTTCTACAACATCTGTATTTATAAATGTTGGCGGCGCTGTTTTAAAGTAGAAAGCGGCTATATAGTGAAACGAAGTATATGATTGTGTAATAATTAATTAAAATTATTTTTTTTTTGTTCTTTTAATTTAATGCAGTTAGGTCATTTTTGTATAACGTTAGATTACGCGCACCGTAAAAAGTTTTATGAAAAATATTTTTTATATACGTACCAAAAATCTAATAAATGGAGTTCTGATGAATTATGATTTTAGTTGGTCGCGAAATTCGCCTTACATGAATGACTTTATTTCGCGAGCAAGGTGCTTTAAATTTATGGTGTTAAGGAAATAAAGATTACACTTTCTTGCCTAACTCTATGAACTGGCGGTGGGCATTCAGATTTTAAACAATTTAAATCGACTTTAAGATGCAAGCATTTTTAACAGATTACAACGCGACCAACAAAAAGTTTTTTGCTATTATATATTATTACAGAATAGCGAAAAATGTATATTGGAATTATCCTCGATAAATTCTTTATTTTAAAAGTTGTTTAGATATTAAAATCAATTAGGTATAAGTTCAATTTAGCGAAAATGAAATTTACCGTTTTTTTGTTTTAAATGAAAGAATAAATATACGTAAAAAAGGACGTGTTTTTTAGGGCTCGGATACGATTATTTAATTATAAAAAATGATTATTCTTTGTATTTGCAAATTCTGTGTTTAGTATTACTAAGAATGGCAGTTAAGTCGATAACTTTATAACTTATAATTCCTCGACAAAGTGCCCTTTTATATGCGAACTATTTTCAAATCACTTTTTTTTTGTTAAAAAATCGCGATCGAGTTTAACGTTTAATACATTCCTATATTCTTTTATTTAAAAGAAAAAATTACAAAAGTTACATTTTCGATAAACAGAACTTGTTCTAAGAATTTATATTTAAATTTATAAATTGTTTTATTTCTGAAGTTTCATTAAAAAATAATAACATATAGTTTCATTTTTACGAAATACAGGGCCTGTATTTCATTCTGTCCTCTAAACATAATTTTTTTTAATTGCGACTAGCATAATATTTTTTCTAATCTAATGCAAGTAATTAACTGGATTATTATATGAGACTACGACATTTTGTAACTAGTCACACCCCAACTTCATTGCGGTCACATAGGATTTGTTTACTGGGGGTATCGATTATTATAATAAATAAACATAAATACCTATTTATGTAGATAAAGTAGGCGTTTATAACGCCTACTTTACGTTTTGTTTTTATTGCGAGTAAAACTGCTTTGTTTTCTATATATGTTGTAGGTTATTATGTAATTAACTAAAAGTTTCACAAAAAATACGTGTAAGTATTTCTAAATAATCTAATGACCCCTGGCCCTGTGAGGGATTGCTAATCACGTTTTTTTAAATTATGAAGTCGTTATACAGTACATCCGTTCACTAATTATTAAGTACAGTTAATACAGTCCGCTAATTATTACGTACTGCTAATTAGTAAGTTACATCCGTTCGGAATTAAAAAAGTGTTTCACCCATAGGTTTAATATATGTATGAATAATATAAAAACCTGTCAAGCGCTCGTACACATTGAAGCACTTATAAACCTTTAAGGAACACAGAGTATTTCTACTAAATTAGAGTATTTCTTGTAAATTGTTTACAAAAAATTACTTTTTAAAACGTAAATATATAGCTGACTATATCTTTCACAGACGTAACAACACGTTGCCCATTTCAATAATTATAAAACCTAGGATAATCGCTATAGTTTCCCTGTAATCTTCTAGTCAAACTTTACTTACCATGTTTTTCTAATGATTTTTGGTTCCGACTAAGATAAACTCTATTTTCGAATATAGTTCAGGAAATAAGTGAAAACGACTAAGATGAACTCTGTTTTCGAATATTAATTTTTAGAATATCTTGTTAAATATGCAATTTAAAATTATGAAAAAAAGTAGTTTGAGAATAAAATACTTAATTTTTTAAAATTTTTATATATTATGTGTGATATTATTTGACACGGCTTATTATGAGTTAAATAAACTCATAAATCGTGTTAAATTATACCATACTGATATATATAAAAAAAAAAAATGGAGTATTTTATTTCTCAAATGAATATTTTAAAAAAGTTAGCTAATACAAAATATGTGTGTTAATAAAATGTATTACTATGTCAAATTTCAAGTTTCTATGTCGTATAATTTCTGAGAAAGTCTTGTATGATAGATGGACAGACAGACATGTGAGTGATTTTATAAGGATTCCATTTTTTAGTTCGATATACAGAACTATAAAAACAACAATATTTTACTAAGAACCAGAAAATACTCGGCTTTATATGTCTGATAAAAATGGAAATTTAGATAGAATGAGAAAAATATTGATGATTTAGTAAAATGGTTCTAAAATAAAAACGGTGATCCGGAATGTTAACAGGAATTATTTAATGTTTTAACAGTTTTAGAAGAATTTCTTTTTTCTTTTCTGTGAAAAAAGGTGGTAGGTTCCCCTTTTTAAATAAAGATGCAGAATTTAAAAATGAACAAAAAAAACGTATATTTTTAAATCAAAGGTATAAATAAAAGAACAAAGGAAAATTGGAAGAACTAAACATAGAAAATTGAAGATGATATGAAAGAAAAGCGGAGTATCCCATATGGGTAGTTATAAATAATGTGACCAAGGAATATAAATTAAGCCGGTTCAGCACGACGCAATCGCACCCACATTTGTATTAAAATCGAATATTACTGAACAAAGCAAGAGGAATAGCGACAAAAGTACATTGGTACTTTTTGGCCGAAAAATTGTGTAATACGTTTGTCGTAATCAAAATGTTATTTTTTGTTTCAGACATCAATGGTGCAGCTACTAACATTGGTGAGTACAATTAAATAGATCTTTTATAAGTTTAAAAACGTTTTTTTTTATTGAAAATATATTCTGGAAAAATATAAAATTAGCAATATTTCTGTAAAAAAAGAAAATATGTGCTTCCTTCGTTGACTCTAGTGTAATTCGCGCGGTTTTAAAATTTATCTCTTTAAATATACGAAATCCTTTTCTGTTTTCTCCTTATTTATATATAATTTCACTAGGATAAAGTAAAATATAAATGGTGAAAAAGCGCCCATGTAATTTAGAAAACTTCTTATAGAAATATACCGAGTTTTGGTAAATAAATTTAAGCAAGAATCTTTTTCACAACACAAATCAAATTTTCCTCAAAAAAACTTAAGCAGAAGGCTAAATTACCGACATAATCGATTTTCCTTTTATTTCTGTGAAGTAAAATTTATATCGTTGAGTATTCAAAGTACAATAAACTATTCTCCGCGTCGCGTCTTATCACTTTGACGATGCCGTGCTGTGTTCGGTGTGTAGCATTTCGCACGACACTTAACCCTTGCGCTACCCTTGAAATAGAGCATCTAGAAAACTGGATGGTATGAAAGCAGATTTTATTGATTATTAACATATATATTGTACTTAGGAACCCAGAGAAAGAAACCCATCTCCGCCTTCTATGTCAATTAGCAAAACGTTTCGTGAAGTTTCATTAAATAGCAAAAACACAACAAGAAAAACAAACATATTCCTGCTAAGTCATAAATATAAATATATCAAATTTATTTTAGAATCTATTGACCATAATTCCATGATTATCCTGTATCAATACTTCCTTGCCTTCCTTCTACCTTTTAAACAATATTTTTCTTTGATTTGTACTTCTATACTCGTATCTACGAGGGTAAGATAACTTTTTATAGTTTAGAAAGTAACTAGTTGTTGGTGCATCTAAAATGAAAAGAAAGAGCTTTAAACTACTTTATTTAAATGTGCGATTGTTACACTCCTAATTAACTAACCGACTTAGTCCGTTGCTAACTTAAACATGTGTTAATAGCTTAATATTAACTATTACTAACAGTAATATGTTATTTCTCACATAATAAGAATTCGTTATTGGTTTTTCAATGAAAACTTGTGAGATTTTTACAAATTAAAAGTGAGTTTCCAGCGCTTTCCCTATCGCTTATTTTCAATTCTTATGTAATTTCTTCTTTTAGACCAATTATTTTTACTAGTTCTGATTATGCAGACTACTCGAGTGTAAAGTTTTTTACATTATGTTTTTTAATTTCCTGTAGAAGCCGTAAAATTTATTTTATCACTTCTTACAGTCTTGGGAACACTTACAGAGCTTCCACGCCGCTTTAAACACGAGTGGGCGTTTTTTCTAAGGTTCCTTATCCGAAGGGTCCGAATGAAATTCCATTGTTGAAGCAACGTCGTCAGTTCATCCGTATATCCATCTGCCTGTCTGCCACATGATGAAAACCAGAAATACAATTATAATATGTAATTCCTTGAACAAACTAAAAAAGTGTCTTAAAATGAGTATTGTTTTGAGGGTTTTCCAAAAAATGCAAAGGGGTGTTGAACATTTTTTTTTCTGCACAGGCATGTGGATTATAGTTGGACAAAATTCTTTAACTTTTTTTCACTGAAAAATTACGATTTGTGGGATCATCAAAATTGCCATTTATAGACCCATTTTGTTTCCGGGTCTGTCTTAAAAATGCCATTATGTGGAAAACAAGTAATTCGATTCATATCAGTTATATTGGCTCTAATATCAGTTAAGTTTTTTTTTCTTCTCAATGTGAAAATCCTTGGCTTAAAAGTGAAATAATTACTGCTGTATTAAATAAGACGCAGGAAAAATGAGGCTGTATATTACATCCCCCTTCTGGGTTATCCGTATATCGTTTCTTTTACTCTCAACTTCTATCTAATAATGCCAATTCTAATGATATTAGTAAACTCGCTCTAATATTCCATTTCCTCTTTAGGTTTGTTTCGAAGAGAAATCATAATTTTTCTCTTTCTGTTTAGCTGTCTTTTAGCGTCTGATGTTTGTGTTTATAAAATTTAAATGAAATGTTATTGGTGAAAAATAAGAAAATAATAAAATTCTAAGAAAGGTAAAAGTCAGATTATTTTGAATTTCTCATGACCTGTCGTTTTGATATAAATTACTTAGTCGAACCCACAACGTTATATTGTACGCTCCAATCTTGTAATATAAAAACGCTTATAACAAACTATCGCTATCACTAAACACTAAACGCTTATTACAATAACTAGCTATCACTAAACGCTTATTACAATAACTAGCCGTATACGTCCTGGAATTATTTTGCAATAACTAGCCATATACATCCTAGAGTTACTTTGTAAGTTTCATTGACTTCTACGATTCTATATTTATCGTATAGCTATAACGGTTTACTTGGTTTAAGTGAAAATTAATTATTTTTCATCCTATTTTTCACCAAAAAAATGGCCATGCAGACAGTCTTTAAAACTAATAATATACTTTGTTGAACATTTGTAGATTTTCACGTTGTCCACAATATCGTCATGTCTTACTCTACTGTTGGTTTAAAATGCATCCGGCACGCTTTGACTCCCTTTACCTAAACTGTTATTTCGAATTATCCACCAGTTCGAAGAAGAAGGAGATATTTTATATCCTATGGACACCTGGATACTATAAGCTATACGCTACTTTTATGTCATTTTGAGAAATTGTTTTTGTGACAACCCTTAAAAAGCAATCACCAAAAACTTTTTTTTCCAAAATTTGTATGATTAACTGCAAATTTCAAGTATATATTTCTTAAATATCAATGAACTTTTAAACATTTTATTCTTTTATTAACTCATTATTAATTAGTAAATGCTACTTCAGCCATGAGATTGATTTCAATCTTGTCAACTCATTGTTACGACCAATAGACGTATAACATAAATAGACGTTAATGCAGCCAATTTTTTTCATGCATCCTCAAAATATGAGGGGTAGTTAGAGTGATTTTTAATCCCCCAGTATTAAGAAGTCCGTCAGTGTAACCTTTGCAATAGTCTTTTTTGGCGTTGCCTCTACCAAGCCAGGGGCTGTATTCACAGGTGGCGTGCATTACGTTCAAGAACTTTACATTTATTTGAGTCATGTAAAGTGGAAATAAATAAAAAGGCTAAAGAAGTGATTGGTGAGACCGTGATATGTAGAACGGACATAAAGAGAGATTGATTGAAACATTTTTCACGTAATTTATCATTATTTTATAGAAATAATTAGATTTGTCGATAAATATATCAGAATAATTAAAAAATGCGTGCAGTTTAATTATATTTTAAAACGAAATCTATGTATAATAATTGTATATAAATTTTTAAATATTTTTCGTTGATAAGCGTAATCACATTTTTATCTATATTATAAAAACATTTGACATCCACTGCACTTTATACCAAATTATATGACAGATGACATCGGTGACTGATTTTGTGGCTCGCTGATCGTCATAGATATAAAAACAATAACGAATAATGTCCATTTTGGACTAGAAAAAAAACTGTTTAGAACTTACAATGAAACCCGTATCATTAAATATAATTCATATAATGTACCCGATTATTATCATATTTTTTATAAAGTAATGGGAAATTTAATGAAGAAATAATCATGCTAAGATATATACTTGTTGTTACTCTATATAAATATAATTTATTTTCAAATGAATAATTCCGTGATTAGTGGTATTTAAGTTCTAAAAGTCGATTTATTAGGATCGCATCCTCGGGAAAACTCGTACCAAGAAAACCAGGTGCTTAATGAAAAGTTAATTGAGCGAAGTATTAATTCTTAAGTGTTTCTAAATACTCTAACGACCCCTGGCCCTATGAGGGATTGCTAATCACGTCTTTTTTATCATGAAGCCGTTATATAGTACATCAGTTCGCTAATTATTATTATTTTTAATGTACTAAAGATTGTTAATGTCATTCTTAATGTAACTATTATTTAAAAAAAAGGATTTAGATTAGATTTTATACACAATCTTTGCCAATAGTTGGAAACGTTATGTTAATTTGTGTGATTAATATAAATAAATTAAATGTACAAATTTAATTAATTATTATGCGTTTTAATATTATTAGTATCGATTATTAAAATTGAAAATTTGTTTTTCGCAAAGATTTAATTGCAATACACACGCATACACGTACACACCCACATGCTTGCGCGAACGCACCCACGCACGTACGCACGCACGCTCGCATGCTTGCACGCACGCACGTACGCACATACCTATTATAAAATGGAAACAATTAATAGAGCATT
Organism: Druceiella hillmani; assembly: GCA_039881145.1. Taxonomy (NCBI): domain Eukaryota; kingdom Metazoa; phylum Arthropoda; class Insecta; order Lepidoptera; family Hepialidae; genus Druceiella; species Druceiella hillmani. The sequence goes on along the minus strand of JAYKKI010000072.1, from coordinate 831,551 downwards.
CCTCCCCCTACCTCTTCTCGAAACTACTCAACCAAAAATAGTGAAAAAACCATAGTTGGCAAAATCTGACTAGATATTGCGGGTAAACTATGGCGATTTTCCTAAATCTTATAATATTTGGACTATGCACCATATGTTAACGCCCGTGAAAGATATGGCAGGGCATATATTTACGTTAAAAAGATTAATAAAATCAATTAGATGTTTATAAGTGCCTAAGTGTGAACGGAACCTTCGTAGTGCGAATTCCACTCGTACTTGATAGGTTTGTTATACGAAGATGTATTTACGAAAATAATATAACTCTGTAATATAACTCTGTAAGATTAAATTTTTGTTTAGTTTAAGATAAGAGGAAAAGTTTTCTTTCATATGGACATACTCGTGGTATAATATAATACAGGCTCTGGTTAATAAACAATAACGTTAGAATTCAAGTAGGAAGTCAAAATATAAGTCGTATTTTTGAGTTGAACTTTTAAATTATTACAATTACGTAAAAATGATATTTAAAAGAATAGCATGCGTCCGTAAAATTTACAAAAAAACATTGAGTGTATACTTATATACGCGCGTTATAAGTTATACTTCTTTGGCATAATACAAGAATAACTTTATTTAACACGCAAATAATTAATGAAAATAAAATAATAAAAGGACTGGTGCGTGAAAAACGGTTGTTAAAATCTAAATTCAATCAAACATTTTAAAAATTAAAATTTATTTCACAGATATTTTTCCATTTTATTTTTCTGCTGGCTTTCCATCGTAAGCCAATCATCAGGCAGACCGTTTCCAAATTATCGCACTTCAACTTTATTATTTTCTCATACCGAATAGTAAACAGATTGATCTATCTTATTTTAAAATTAAATGTGAAATTAAATTTAATTATTTTAAAAATTTAAATGAAACCTCAGCATTCAAATTAATATAAACACGTGTATATAATTAATTATTAAATTTAATAAAACAATCTAAATCAAGTTTAATTAATAATGAAAAGAAACGAATATTCTGAAAATTTATTGTAATTTATTAATTTTAAATACTTCATAATTTATAATTTATAGTGCAAATAAATACGTACCGAATTCGAAACGGTCTGATAGACAATTGGTTTACAATAGAAAGTCTTTACGTAACTGTAATAGTTTAAAGCCAGCAGAAAATAAATAATTGTGGACTACTTATCTGTCAAATAAACTATGTAAATATATGTTTAGTGAACACCTTCAGAGTGTCGATTCATTCTGTAATTGCCAAATTCATTCTGTAATTTTAAAATTTCACTCATCATTTTTTCATAACGCGACTAAAGAAGACACTCTAAATGGCTATTATTATACGTATGCTGCTTGTAATAAGTTACATTATAAGCTTATGTCGTATAAGTTTTGTTATTTACTAAAGCACAAAATAAATTACCAAATCGTTATTGGAAATAAATTGACCTTAACTATTAAATAAAAAAAAACTATTAACATCGAATACAGTCATTGTCAAAAGACCGGACGGGTGGCTAGTATTAAAATATATGAACGTGTAGTGAATATATTTGTCACCATATAAATTTAATATTTAATTCCTAACTACGAATACGACACGATGCCGCCTGCATTCGACTTTGGCCCCTGCCCTACGGTGCCGGTACAAGAATCGATAGCCGGAGTCTGCAGAACCCCATGTTTGCATATCGGATCATGCCGTGGCTGAGACAGACGAGAGAGCTGTCCGCACAATGAAATCGTTAGAATATTTTTTAATGGCCAAAAGTGGCTTAACGAAAGAGATGGCTTAAGGAAATTATATAGTTTAGATCAAAATATTGAATTGGGAAGATGAGACATTTTAAACAGTAATGAATGTAACGAAAAACACACATTTTAAACAGTAATGAATGTAATGAAAAAGACACACGCGCACGCACGCACGCAGTTCGTTGCTACGTGAAGGAAGTACAAAAAATACACTTTCACATTTATAATATTAATTAATATACATAACATACACAAGTGTAATGATGATATCAATATTTGATATCACAGATTATTAGTTTATTATATTGTGTGATTTTTCTGCAAGTTATTCTACTTAATCTAGTATTTTGTCTTCTAGAATATTTCCTGCTATTTGCTTTAAAATGAATATGTTAACGCAGCACGTTAGAGTGTAAAAGTAAGAAACATAATTAGATAACTTTTATTTTATGTGCGTTTTACCTTTTGAAAATATTTCCTGAATGCCACGATCTATATAGCTCTTCCGTTTTTAACTGATTCGTTTTAAAATATTGAATATATTTGGCGTTAATTTTGTAGAAATTCATTATTCACAATTAAATAAAACTACGTGATGTAGTATTACTTCTACTTTCTTTAAGTTCTTTACCACGGCCTAGGTTTCGTTATATTACAACATTTCCAGGTGGGCTATTAGCAAAGATCTTCACCTGAAGATGTTGTAATACAACAAAACATAGATCGCGGTAAAGAAATTAAAGAAAGTAGAAATAGTACTACATCACGTAGTTTCATTTAATTGTGATTCGTTTTAACTTATGTGCTTGCATTCGTAGTTCCATCGTAAACATTTTTCATAGTAATAGAATTTTACATTAAATTTTACCAAAAACCTCACATATTGAGACAAAATGTAGGTCTTTTGATAATTATCGGATTTCACAATCCATTAGTGTTATCTGGTGTCATTAAATTTGACGAAAATTCATTTTGGATTTTTCGCTTTATCCTTTGCAGACACCGGTTAACATTTTCCAATTTACGCCATTTCATTTTCTTCTCTTAACGAAATGATCACAGTATTCGTTTGTGTTCAAAAGACTTTAAAATATTTTGATAAATTTTTGGTAACTTTTTCATTTATTTCTTAGTTTAAGTTAAAAAAAAGTCCTAACGCGTTTCATAATTATTTACATCTCTTGGAATTTTTCTTAGTTTCATTTAATTGTGATTCGTTTTAACTTATGTGCTTGCATTCGTAGTTCCATCGTAAACATTTTTCATAATAATAGAATTTTACATTAAATTTTACCAAAAACCTCACATATTGGGACAAAATGTAGGTCTTTTGATAATTATCGGATTTCACAATCCATTAGTGTTATCTGGTGTCATTAAATTTGACGAAAATTCATTTTGGATTTTTCGCTTTATGCTTTGCAGACACCGGTTAACATTTTCCAATTTACGCCATTTCATTTTCTTCTCTTAACGAAATGATCACAGTATTCGTTTGTGTTCAAAAGACTTTAAAATATTTTGATAAATTTTTGGTAACTTTTTCATTTATTTCTTAGTTTAAGTTAAAAAAAAGTCCTAACGCGTTTCATAATTATTTACATCTCTTGGAATTGCCTATGTAAGTTAACCGAAATATCAAATTCTAGTACCTAGAATATCTTTAAATTTTTTAAACTAACTAGGGGTGAATCAATTACAGGGTAACCATAATGGAAGTGATGTATACATTTCACATCATTTTGAAGCTAGACATTTTACAAACGGGACTTTCATAAAAAAAAACGGTAATTGTAACCCCAATTTCATTTTAAGGGACTCTCGATGATACTCTCTCGATGGGGGATGCACAAAGATAAATTTCACCCCATTTTACATTTGAAAGTTCATTAAACTGTTTTTTTAAATATTTTACTTATTAGATAAGATCTCAGTATGAAGTCTCTGCTTTTTAAATTTCATACTCATTCGTCTAAATCTATAGAAACTATGGGACTGTGGCAGACGGATAAACGCAAAGACTATAAACGTGACGGAGTTGTAAGGGTTTCTTAGTTTTACTATAGAATACTGAAAAAAAAATTACGAAATACGAAAACAATTAATTTGTTCGTGTTTATATTATTTCATTTAAATGGACATCATAAAGCTCAATTTAAAACATACATAAACTCAATTAAAAAATTATAAAAACCAATTTCAACATATAAATATAAAGAATATGTGTTTTTTGTATTTCGTAGTACCTAATCATGTTTGCGTCATACTTGTATTTAACATAGAAATATTTATTTACAATATATTAATGTTCTTATGTAACAAAACACATAAGCTGTAGTGGGCGTATATAAGAGAAGCTGGGCGGTGCTCTACAGCGGCCGCCCAGTGCGCTTAAAAGCGACGTGAAACGCCCTCTTATCAACGACCTGAACATTTCAGCCGCTCTAGTCCTGGAAATGAGCATATTTATATATGAATGTATACGGTTATATACGGAGGCGTACATGTTTATACGCGCCCGTATAATATATTGCTGGGTTTTAATATTAAGGCGTATATAGGTGTTGTGTTTAGGTAGAGGGTACAGTGATGTAGCGAACTATTTTATTTTTGTTTTTGTAATTATGTTTTTTCCTTTCATGTTAATAATTTGATACGAAAAATTAATCTAAGTACACGGAAGATGTATATTCAAAAGTAATAAGAAAATATCAGTTAGGCGTGACGTTTTTAATTATATTTTTAAGAAATAATAATAAAATAATGTAAAAATAAAAGCGTGTTTATGATGTAATACAGAGACATAAATATGAATATATTAATATTATAGATAATACAATTTTAAACATTAGCTCTCAAGAAAAATTAGTGTTTTTTTCCAAAAATACAAAACTCCCAATTATGAGTTTTGTTCATTTCTACACATGAGTGGTGAACCAAAGGATCAGTTACATTTAAGTACACTTTCTTTAGAACTTGGTTAGGGCCTTAGGTTTAGATCAAATTTCTAATGACGATAGTAAACGCAGTATGCCACTTTCTTTGCAATCAATCAGTCTTTTACCGACTTCGACAAAGTCAAAAGAATGCATTAATTCTATTATGAAGCTCAAATGCCTTACCAATTTTAAAAAGTGAGGTACGTTTGGTTGACATAGAGTAGGTAAATAAAAAAAATATGGCGGGGGCCAGTATCCATATTTACGAGTCGAAAATTTTTTTTTTGAATGCTAACAAGATGGATATGAAATGAATAGTCGCGGCACTATGATTCCAATTATGGCAAAGTCAAAATGGGCCAACATAGGCGTCTCAAAAAAAAGTATGATATATGAACGTCAACATCTATATTTGTCGAAAAACATATTTTAAACGCTTAAAATATGAGTATCAAATGATAGATCTCGGCATGGAGGTTTTAATTACTGCAAAGTTGAAATAGTCCAAAATCGCCTATTTTCGACTTCTTAAAAAACAGATATGACAGAAGTCAGACTCCATATTGTCGAGTTGAGAAAAATTTATTTGAAACGCTAACAAAATGGGGATCGACTGAAAGATCTCGACATGACAATTTCCATTACAGTAAAGTAGTAATAGGCCAAAATAGGCGTCTCGAAAAACGGATATGGCAAACGTCAAACTTCATATTGCCGAGCCGAGAAAGAATATGTTTTGAATGCTAACAATATGGCTATCAAATAAAAGTTTTTCGCACGAAGATCTCGCTTACGGTGAAGTCGAAATAGGCCAAAATAGGCATTGAAAAAAAATATGGCAGACCTCAAACACCATACTCTCGACTCGAAAACAAATTTATTTTAAACGCTATCAATATGGGTATCAAAACGAACGGTCTCGACACGAGGACTTCGATTACGACGAAGTCAAAAGATGAATAACGTTTTCACGTGTTCATAATTTGATATTGCAATGTAAGAGTGCGAATGACCAGATTTGGGTGATATCATACTTGACGACCTTACTGTTTCTGGCTAAAAATATACAACTGCACAATGTTATTTACGGTGAAACATTTCGGTAATCGTCTAATAAAATTCCCAAACAGGATAGCATGACAATCATATCAAGAAATAAGTGCCCATGCGGCTTTGCCCTCGCAAAAAAGGTGCCATAATTGCATTTTGTTTTAATAGTTTTCCTGTATTATTAATGATTTACGGTATTCTAAACGGTTTACTTATTTATAAATTCACTGTATAGCAAATTCTTGTAACGTAACATGATTATAACAAACATTATATTGTATATATAACAATTAGCCATATTTGTACATCCTAGAACTTTTTTCTGGATTTAAACATGCTGTACAATTCTTTTAAACATTATTTTGGTATAAATATATCTGTTTAGTTTTTTATTCAAAATGCTCGTGGTTATTTGCAGTAATTGGCAATATATATATATATATATATATATATATATATATATATATATATATATATATATATATATACCGTTAAAATTTTTTAACTGTAGGTTCCGTAGCCAAATGGCAAGAGTGGAATCATAATTTCGTCCTGTCCGTGTGTTACAGCCATTTTACTCGGGGGGACTATTGGCACTGCATAGATGAAACTTGGATGGTAGGTATCTTCTATGAACGGCTAAACAATGAAATAGTGGAATTATAAAAAAAATAATGTTTTCACTCCATACGCGTAACTGAGGGATGAAAAAAATCCAGTGCACATAGGAGTGTGGGAGCGTTAGATGGTCTTCAAAATTGCATAGAAGTTCCAAAATATTTTTTTTTAATTTTAATCAGTAGCTGGGGACATATGCGCTATTAAAGTCTGGAAAATTGCCCACCACTTCTAACTTTTCAACTAACGCGTGTAAAATTCTGAAAATAATTATGGTAGTAGAACTTAAAATAAACTTTCAACAAATTTATTTTAATAAGGTATGTATTGGTATAAGGTATTTGAGATATGGGATATTTTCGGTACCGACCGCAGCAATCACTTTGTCAAGATAAGATATGTACTTCTAAAGTCTATAAAAAGTGTACTTCTAAAGTCGTCGTTCCTCAAACGCTCTAACTGTCAACCTATATCTACAAAAGTCAACATATTCCTAATTGCATACGAAATAAGTTAAACATAGTTTGATGTTACGGAACCCTTCGTGCGCGAGCCCAACTCGCAATTGGCTGGTGTTTTAAAATTTAAAATTCATGTTATCTTTACATTTTTATACGTTATTTTACTGTGGCTAGAATGTTTTAAAACTTTAATTCAAAAATGAGTCTGGCTTACTCGGACTCACTTTATTTAAATAGTTATTGATAATTACTTACGCGTTCTAAAAATTACAATATAATAATTATATCTAACATGAGTTATACCCTGCACGCCATACTATAAGTAAAACTTTCTTTTAATTTGGATCATTTTTGTGTCAAATCCTAAAAACAAACAAAATTTTCCTCTTTACAAAGTTAATAATAAAAAAAAAAGTTAATAAAATAAAAACAAAGTTAATAAAATTAATAATTGTACCAATTTTTTAATTTTATAAATTTATCTAATTTTCTTCCAAAATTGTAATCACAATCATCTAAAGTAATCTTGCCTTATCTTACGTGCTTGTAAGTTCAGATTTCTCGCTCAATATTTTTAGAAAAAAATTTTTTTACGTAGAGAACATTATGATAAGTATTTTAACAGACATAGTAGTTCCGCGAAAATCAATAGTTTAGAAGTTATGATTTTTTGTACTTTTTTGAAAAATCTTTACTTCAGTCACATAAGTCACTTTTTTCGAAAACTATTCCACTAAATTACATGAAATTTGGTATAAATGTAGAGTAGTCATGTAACAAGCATGAAATGAGCGATTATTGTGTTTATTCTTAACTTCAGCTGGTGTTTGAAACTTTAATTTGATTTTTTCTGCTTTCAAAAGAAATATGTACATATAAAAAAATCACTGTACTAAAATCTGTACAGCTAGATATCCTAAAAACTACCTTAGGATATGGTGATAGACAAAAAATCGTGGTGATGTAACTATTGCAATATCTTCAGAAATTAACATCATATCTCTAGTGAAGTCTCTAAATGAACTAAACTTTACATACACAAAATGTGTTCAGTTAACATTACTCTGATATACAGAGAGCTTTTATGTTGAGCATGTATAAAACAGCAACACACCCTTTGTTTTATTGTAATTAACAAAAATATAATATTGCAAAAACATCATTATTAGTCATATAACATAATAAAAATGAAACCATCCACAATTTAAATTTATTGTACATGGCTATATTTTTTTGTGAGTTTGAAAGTACTTTTCTATATCAATATTTCTTGTTTTATTCTCGGATAAATATATATATATATATAATTTGTTTTGACTATAGCAATGTTAAGTGCAACATGTACTAGCTCATTTTAAGTACATTCTCAGCGTAAATCTTGAGGTCAATTCATTAAAAAAAATATAAAGTGCAAACTAAATAAATTTCAATATTAACTTATTGAAATTTATTTAGTGTCATATGAGTATGTTACGAGGCGTATGCCTGGTAATATACTCATATGACAGTTACGAACATCGAAAATTATGCCTACTTATATGTTACAGTCATTTTACTCGGAGACTATTCATCTGTTAAGCGCCAATTGTCTCCGCGTAAAATGGCTGTGACATACGGACAGGCAGACAGGGGCACAGGACGAAATTATAAGGGTTTCGTTTTTGCCATTTGGTTACGGAAACCTAAAAATTACTGATATTTATAACAAATTCTCAACCATTAAATTGGATCCAGAACTATTGGTTTAAACAGTACTAGACCGGATACACCAGCACGCAACCACTAACGCATGCATGTACGCGACTTTTTACGGATATATATACACACACACACATTTTTTCATTTCGTGTTTTCAGAGTCCGAAAAATTAATTTCTATTGAAAACTATACTTTTAATTTTTAACGATTACAATAATTTATTATGTCGCAAAATGATTTGTTTTTTAAAATTACTGCGTTCATTTGATAATTGAGTCCCGTTTATATGTTAACTAGCCTCGGACATCGGCTTCGCTTGCGTGGCAAAGGAAAACAATGGTGGTGAAATTGAATTTTTTTTAATTATCAAAAATCTATTCTGTTACGAGATTGTTGAATGCTCAATTTCTTGAGATTAATTTGATATCATTCTTATGGTTCGGCTGTGAGAGAAGTAACCCTGGTAATTGTCTTATATTCTAAGAATTTTCAAACAAAATTATTTCAGTTAACTGGCACCAACAATTTCAAGTAGTATAGGCGACTACGAAACCCTATCTATGCGGGTTTTGACATACACCTGGCCGATTTCTGCATAACTGTTACTACGAGAAATTAGTAAAAGTTAATCAAATTTAATTTAATCCAATAAAACATGTTAAAATCAAGACATTTTTCGAAACCACTGTACATTGAGACTGCGTCTTTATACATAAATTACGTAGATAGCTACGCTATACACGATTACATAACAGGCTTATGTAGTCATATGTCTCTAGCTTCACTACCTTTTTACTGTACATAAGACAAGTTATGTCCTGCCTCATTTTCCCGACACGACATACCACATATATATGCGTGACATACATACTCATATATCATGGCCCTAGGAAGATTAAAATAATACTAACATTTTAAAGTTTTAAACAGTTCAGAAAGTAAGTAGCTACCTTTACTTAATTAACTGATATTAAATGTACAATCAATTTCAAATATTAACCGTATACTTTGTTCTTTATCAATTTGTCTGTTTTTGTCTCATGTTTCTATTATTAATTTTATAAGTGGAATATTGTCTAGCTATAAAGCGCTAAATAGACGGATACTAAATTTTAACTATTTAAAATTATGTGAATCTACCTGGTGTTAATATCGACCTTTAATAATATTTTAAAGAAATACTAAACAGAGGGAGAAAAGTGAATCAGTTTAAATATTAAGCTCTACATTATAATTCTCTCTGTCAGTGTGATTTACGTATTAACTAAGTTTTGTCCGCGGTTTCGGTTGCATGAATTTTCTATCAAGGCGGGTTGGATTTACTTCTGATACAATGAGACTATTGCAACACTTCTTTATAAATATTTAATGTCAAAAGTTTTGTTGATTTTTTACCTAGGGCCTGAATACCTAAACTAATGTTGAAAAATGAGGTATTGATGGAGTTGACATAACCCTTTAAACGAAAGTGAGTATTTGTAAACTTATGAAAACAAAAATAGTCATCTCGTAAAAAATCAATAGTTTTAAAAACGTGTCCGATGAGAAGCAGAAGTAAACAAAATAAAAAAAACGAGTGTGCTTTAGACCACACTACTGAAGTAAAATTTCAAATTCACAAAATATGAACTTTAAAATGAATTTACAATTTTATTCACTTTAAACGTAGAATATTTAATGTATTGAACAAAATAATAATTTATAAAATTGTTCAAGAACGAAATGAAATTACAATCACCATTCGCGTAACGCTAGCAAACTCGCATATATATATATATATATATATATATATATATATATTTCATGCACTGGCTATGAGAGGAAGAGAGAAAGAAAATGTGCGCGCGCACTGTTCTCTCTTGCTCCTACAGTGTGATACAGACAATAGGCTTGCACTGTGTCTTAGATATACGAAACATAACTGGCTATGAGAGAAAGAGAGAAAGAAAATGTGTGCTCGCATCTCTCTCTCTTGTCCCTACAATAATATACGAAACGTAACTCTCTCTCTTTCTGTCTTCACTAACTTATATCTCCTTCTCAATTTCCGTTCACCTCGCCCTATTACACTTTTCGTAACGTTCTCGTCACGCATTCACCAGCTTACTCCCCAACTCAAGCGTGCGTAAAGTATTTTTACTTCAAAAAGCGTCCAAACGTTTCGCTCCACTTAATATATAAGGGGATTGGATGATTTTTTTATATATTTTGATTCATATTAATAGAGATCTCTAAAAGAAAGTACATGAAATTTCACAAGTAGATACTTGTAAAATTTCATGTACATAGGTCTTAAATTGTTGAAACTACGAGTATTCGAATGAACAAATGGACATGTCAAAGTTGTAAGTGTTCACTTTTTCACTACACAACTTTAAAATGGAATGCATAAGCAGTTCTATGCACATTATTAAATTTAGTACTCAATACCTATAGGAATATATTATTGACGTCGACAGCTAGCATTGTCTAAATACAAATTTGCTTTTTTTCTAAACCTTAAGAATAATAATACTTAATCAAGTGCTTGAAGAGTGTGCAATGGAGGTTAGTTTATATATCGATGGACATTAGTTTGAAATATAACTCTCTATTAATATCAAGATTATTGCAATAACACGTTATATAAATTAGTAGCTGGGGTACCCGGCTCCGCTCAGGGATTTGATATGAGATTGTGTGATTGTTGGAACAAAAGAATAAACTTTAAGATATAAGAGCTATTTAAAATATTTATAACTATTTACAGTACTTGTTTTCGAACAACATTTTTCATTTTGTTGTCAAATTTTTCAAATTTCCTACTCGAGAGCAAGCTACGTATAGTTGACCGTGAGAAAAGCAGAATTCTTTAAGGTTGATGCCGCAATGTTTTAAAATTTGTCCTTTAGCTTTGTTAATTGTAAAACTATAGGTTAATTTAATTGTAAATTGCAGTATTTTAAACTGGAATGACTGTTCAGTAGAGATCAGTGGTATTCTGGGGATAAACACTGGGTGCCCTTTGTCCTTTCCAGTCATATGTTCGGCTTCCAAGATGTTATTCTATAGCTGTATGACGACCATCCTTGTTCCATTACATAGGTTTGGTGAGTTGAGATTTCTGAGTAGTATGATGGGAGATTAAATTTTCAGTCGAAGGCAGTGTTATGGCATTCTTGGTATTTGCAATGAGTTTAAAAATTCTGTAGGGAAGTTGACACTTTCTTCAACGTTTACCATTGTGTCGATCGATTTGTATATTCTCTCTTCGTCGGGAATTCCCTTTTGAATATTAAAATTGATATCGTAGACAATATTATTTTTAGTTGTCAAAATTGCCCTCTGAAATAGCCAGTTCGTATTGTTGTGTCCGGATAGTTGTGAACAATGTTTGGACAAATTTGGTCGATGAGTTCGTCCTCAGTGGTGGCTATGTTACAGAAATCACTGTTGAGTTCAATGAGGTCGGTCGTCTGGTCAGTAGGACATGTGTCTTCGCCTATTTGTAAAAGTTTTTGAGCAAAATATATTGTTGTTTTGTCTTTCTTTAGTTCAACTTTCATATTTTTTGTTAGTCGCAGTATTTGTACGTGTGGCCAGGGACGTGATTTTTTAAGCATGCATTGATTTCGTTTGATAGTGTTGACTTGGGGATAACTGGAAGTGTTTGTCGAAAATCTCCCGAGAGTATGAGTTGAGCTCCTCTTATCACTTCAGAGTATTTTGAATTATTTTTCGTCTCAATCCACTCATGTTTGTGCATCGTTGATCAATTTCAATTTCTTCATTTCCAATGAAATATACTTGCAGAAATTTATAGTATTCGTTGGGTAGTCGTAGAAATGATCCCATTTTGTGATAGATTTGTCCTTGGATTGAAAAAACATAATCGATTTCGTCTCCGATAGTGTTGATCGAAGTGACACCGAAAGCAGTCATTTGGAAGCAGGCGTAAATTTTTAAGGAACTGTTTTGATTCTGGAGTTTTCCCCGGTCATGTAATGTAAAATTTCCTGCGGAGGTGCTTCCAATGGTGGTAATTGATTTTTTTCATTCCTACAACAGATTCCTGGTGTTTCTCTGCTGAAGTTTTTCGCGTTGCAAAATTGGCAAATTGGGTTATCCGTTTTTCCAATTACGACGTGTTTGTGTTTGTTATATTTTTTCGTCAGGTCGTAGTGGAGTGCTTCATTTGTTAGGTTGTACAGTTTGCTTTATTTAGAAGCGCGAATTCTAGTCTGCGCTTCTCATAGGGTTTATATTTTCATGGGTGGCTTGCGTTCGCAGTCTTTTATTATAAGATGGTGTCGCAATTCTCGATTCTTCAATTCGTTCATTTCGTTATTATTCGGTTTCTCTGCTTCTCACGGTAAACGTGCTTCGTGCTCTTCGACTATTTCGTTTTTTCGCTGTTCTTTTTGTTTTCGCCATTTTGCTTCAGAACTGGCAAGATCTCATCCTCTTATACGTTTGGGCATTGTATAAAATAAAATATAAATCAATTCAACTTTTTATTAAGAAATACACTAAGTACACTTTAAACACTTTTCACGCTTTATTTTCGAATTATATTCAGTCACTGTATCACTTTGATTACTCTTACTTCACTGTTTGTTTTTATTCACTCACTGCACTTCATTGATAAGAAACTGACGTTCGAACCCACAACGGGTCTTGCTTTATATATCCCTAACAATGGGTAGCCCTATCCATACAAAAAGACTTCGAACGGTCCACAATATTCTAGAACATTCCCAACATTCGAGAGTGTTCTGGAATGTTCCACAATGATCTGGGTTGTTCCGGGTTGTCCTGAACGTTTCGGACTATTCAAAAACATTCCCGAATGTTCCATGATGTTTTATAATGTAATGGAATGCTCTCGAATGTTTTGGACTGTTCTAGAAATTTCTAGAGAGCGAAACTTCCAGCTTTTAAGTATGACCTTCAGGTAAAAACGGGAACCTTCTTCATGGATGGAGGATAAAGGGCTACTACATCATCACTCTCAGCAGTAGTCAATACATAGTCGATAGCGGGCTGATAGTTACATATAGTTCATAGCGAATTGATACTGATAAATATACGACAGCGAGTTGATAGATAGTCGATAGCGAGTCGATCGTTGATAGGAATAGCTAGTCGATGGTAAGTTGATAGTTACATATAATTGTTAGTGGTATATAGTCGATAGTTAATTGATAGTGATAGATAGTCGGTAGTGAGTTGATAGTGATAGTCGGTATTGAGCTGATAGTCGGTAGTGATATATAGTTGACAGTTAGGTGATAATTAGTCGATAGTGAAATGATAGGCGATAGTGAGTCGATAGTGAGTTTATAGCGATGTACACGACTATATAACCGATAGGTTTAGAGAAGTCATAGTGGTAGATAACCGGTATTGACTGGATAGTCGGTAGTGATAGATAATTGATAATGATTCTAGATTGCACAACATATAATGCGAGTTTTGCCATTTCCAAATGTCATCTCAATTATGTCATCTCAATCTAGGTTAGGAGATGGATAGCAATTTCTTCATATGCGATGACGAAATACTTTAGTTAGTGCGACAATTTACCACATTTGCAACATTTGAACTCAGATGAAGTTAAGAACTTAAATAACAGCTTACGTGTCATTCTTTAGGGAATTATTAAATTAAATTCTGAAAAGCAGATGAACAGACGATCTGCTTTTATGAATTTACAATTTTTATAAATTTATCGAATTTAAAAATGATTTTGTGCTCCCAAATTATTCTTCACTTTGGAATTTCTATACTCACGATTATTATCGAAGAGCGGATTATTTTATATTTTCTTCAACATATAAATAAATGAAATATGAAATTACTGTTACTTGATAAATCTGCAAGCAAACAATGATTCGCTACCAAATGTTACACGCGTATAGTTCATATGATGTAGATAAATATACAATAGTAGTAGTAATACATGGACTAGTTAAAAACATTTTTGTAAGCGGTTTTCCACGCATGAAATACAAATATCACGAAAAGTGTGTTTGAATGATGGTTACTTGATCACACATAGTTGGCTAGAAAAGTTTTTAAATATTTCATGATTCGTGTTAATACATATATAGGGTACTTTTTAACTAAATAATAGTGTTTTTCTTTGGCGATAAATATGCAACGTGTCCCGCAAGGAGTTGGACAAGGAAATGTCATTGATAGAGGAGGGGGTTATTGCACATACGAAACAATAAATATAATTATCCTAGGCCTAATAGTTTTAGAGATGTTTTTTTTTTAATTTTTGTTACTGCGCATGAAAAAAATGTTTATTAGAGAGCATTCGTCTTCCTAATTAAAATATTATTCATTCGTTATTATTGGCAACATCAAAATTAATTGTTAATAATATGCAACATAAATATTAATTGTTAAATTAATTGTAAACATGTGCATTTTTTAATTACAAAACATGAAAAGTAACTTTTGAACAATGCTAGTGCAAAGAAAAATGTATGGCAACCTTGTGGAACTTTATTTCAAAAACATTTACATCTACATGCAGAGTAATTTCAATAAGGCAGGTATTTTTCGAATGTTTACAGAATTAATTGAACAATATTACCTCTTTGGAATCTGCGTGAATTGTAGATGTTTTTGAAATAAAGTGCCGCAAGGTTGCTATACATTTTTTAACACTAGCATTGTTCAAAAATCACTTTTCATGTTTTGTAATTGAAAAAATGCACATGTTTCAGAGTTTAATTTTTATGTTGGCAAAAATAACGAATTAATAACATTTTAATTAGGAAGACGAAGGCTCTCTTACAGTTCACGGACAATAAAAAAACAGAAATAGTAATAACACCCAGTACAAAAAAATTGTTTTTCATGCGTAGCAACAGGAGTTAAAAAATCATATCTCTAAAACTATGAAACCTAGGATAATAAAATTTATTATTTCTTATGTATAATAACCTCCTGTTACCGATATTTCGTTGGTCTACTTCTTCCGGGACACATGTATCATTCTTTAGGGAATAATCGAAAACTCACGCGGGAAAACCACAGGAAAACATTATTGATGTTATGAACCTGGAAAAGTGGCGTCTATGTTGCCGGAAATAAAGAAAAAATTATTTTCGATAGTTTAGCCATTTTAAATGATATAAGCAATTTAAAAAAGAAATATCGCAAACGGGAGGTCGTGAGGAAGATCGTACAAAAAGAAGTGAGCTAGAGCTTTGTTACATTAGAAACATTGTTCATTCTAGCTAACGTGTATAGATAATTTTATATTAATTATGGAATAAACGGAGATATGTCAAGACTATATACACTTACAGTTCTCCGTCGCTGCACTGTTTCAATGGAAGATTGTGTGATAATACGGTATTGTGTGATAGTTTGCTTTTAGGGTTTAGTTCCAAATGACTCTTAAGATTTACACGAACTTTCATTTTCCTATAGCTTGCAGTGTCTAAGTGGACATAATACGTAATATATTTTTGAAGGTGTTTGTAATGAACGATTACGATTTAATAAAGCGAGTGGGAGTGTGTCGGTTGCATTTTGAGGTAAACTTTTAAACCGTTATGTTGTAAAGATATTGTCGTTAATATGAAAATATATAAAAATATCAACAATATACTATATCCCTAATTATTATAGTGTGCTTGTTATAAATCGTTTTCTGTCGCAGAAGTGAACTGGATACTAAACCACAATAGCTACATGAAAATAATGTCCAGGACCTACATGAATAATTGTTATAAATTGATTGCTTCAGGCGTTTTAATGTTAAAAGAATGAGATGTATAATTTTGTATTTGATTTAAGCACGGATTAAATTGTAAAGAATACTGTTAAAATGGTAAAGAAAATTATGAAAATAATATTTATTTATACTTAATAAATATACTCATAAATAATTATTATTTTTATGACTATTATTTATACCTATATATAAGACGCAAAGTCGGTCTGTCTGTTTATCTTTATATTTGCTTGTAACTTTAGCTCTACTGGATTCATTTTGATGATGTTTTCACTATCGTGTAGGTTGTTTGTCCTGAAAGGTATGATTTATTCACGGGACATTAGCGTAGGTGTTGAGGTTATAAAGCGATGTTAATATATATCACGTTATGCCCTAGAGTGCGTGAAAGAAGGAATCGCTATGAATGGCAAAGACAACGGTGGCACTGTGTCGCTTGAGAGGAAATAATTATATCACTAAAGGTCCATATCACAATTTACACGCGAGGCGGAGCTGCGGGCAAGACCTTAGTGTTGTTTAAACAATTGTGCATGTACGTATGTACGCACGTTAGAAGTTGTACTTCTTTGGCATAATACAAGAATAACTTTATTTAGCACGCAAATAATTAATGGAAATAAAATAATAAAAGAACTGGAACGTGATTATAAATACGGTTGGTAAAATCTAAATCCAATGAAATAATTTAATTTTAAATAATTTATAATTTATAATGTAGATAAATGCATATCGAAACTTAACCTCACTTGGAGAAATACACTTAAAATATATTTTAAAAAGCTTATAAGCACTATTTCTATCACGAATATTCACAATAAATAAATGTATTTGTATTTATGGACCAATATTAAAGTTGAATTAATGAAAATATTATTTAAAAGTATAGATATAACTTAAATTTTTATGAATATAAAACACGTGTTGTGTGTTTACAAATAACTCGATAACTATCATGAATATAGTATCAGTACACGCATGTTTATAGAGCAACTTCATCCTGTCGATTTTTGTTGCAAGGTGGGCGCGCATCGTACAATTTCATTCTCATTATTTTTTTATAACTCGCCTAAAAAGTATAACTTCAAAAAGGTTTGAAATAAGACGTAATAATGGCCTTTTTTTGCCCGGGCAAAGCCTGGTGGGCAACCAGTACGAGAATAAATATATTCATTTTCGCTTTTTTTGCTATCTTTCATGAGAAGCATGAGAAGCTTCTTATATTGTCATTTAAAGGCAACCTTTTAATATAAGGCATGTTTCTTTATCCATATTAATCACATAATCTGTACTAATATAATAAAAGTGAAACCTTTGTTTGGTAATCATTCTTTCACAATTAAATCATCTAATGGAATTCATTGAAATCCGAGGCACACATATTCATTGAATTCAAGCGTGGTTGTAAATAAATCTTACGAAAGTATTTATTTTTTAGGAATCTTTCTGCGTAATATACTCTACAATTTAAGCGGAGCTCGAAAACACCACTATTTATAAATATCTGATGTTTCTATATGATATCAAAATCGATAGAGGGCATATGTGTATATATATATATATATATATATATATATATATATATAATATATATATATATATATATCTATATATAAATATATATATATATATATATATATATATATATATATATATATATATATATATATATATATATATATTGGATAGGGTAGTAGATGATACTAGCTAGATATAATGTTATGAAGTTAGCACATTGCAGTTCAGATATTTTGTTGTCAACCGTATTCAGTGACCAGTTATTTTTTTCGTCAAATATTTTTAAATTACTCATCATCTGTTAATAGTTAAACATCATTGTTACGTATTACCACTTGTAACTGCGTTAAAACCATCCTTGTTTAATAATTAGGAACTGCGAGATATCTCGTCATCCATTCGCCAAGTGCTACGATAGAGAAGAGGGTGTATCTTTTTGAAAAGTTGCTAATAGAAGTAAAGAAGGGATAAAGTGCAACGAAGAAGATGATATCATCTTCCTTTCCTTATTACTTCTTTGTAGAATAATAAAAGTCGCTGCAGACTAAGTTAAGTAAATTTTCACACTCAACGTGAACATTTATTTAAATTTTGCCTTAAAGATAATATGAGAAAAACATCTACGCATTAGAATAATATTTCATCACGACAAGGTTCCATCCTAATGCGTCAGACAATTAAATGATATTTTAAACTAGTTGTCGCTCAGTGGTGGAAATTTGAACCGTAATATTAACCTAATGTGATGTAAACCTACTCACTTTGTTGAAAACTCTAATAGGTAGGTGAAACTAAATCAATTCAGATTGCTGCTACAAAATTTTCTTTAACAAACTGTATTTCACTAAATATAAAACACAGATATCTAGTACACAAAATATAAAATAAACGCTTTTTTGCTTTGACAAACACTCCACAGACTATTGAAAGAGGAAGCTTTGAATCACTTAAAATTCACAGCTCGAAACTCATTCAGTCAATTTGACATTTTAAAATTCTTTGGCGACAATCTCTACTCTGTGCGACTGTTCTACCACAGACTATTATATGTTTGGCATTGACAGTATGAACGTAAACAAAACTTTTAATGTATTTGTAATATATAATTTAATGTATTTGTAATATATAATTTAATGTATTTGTAACACATATCATATATAAACTTTAGCTTTTTGTACTCCTTCGCCATATAAAATTTAACTATGCCAAATTTCGCTCTCCTCCGTGCGCGCAATATGCTTAAAAAAGAATACAAAGTTTTCTTTTCCCATATAAAATATACATACCTTCAACTTAATTATTAATTAGTTAATATTCACTATACAGTCTCGAACTATTATACTGTAATTTTTACATATTCTATATATATAAGAACAAACATCAACATATTTAATTTATGAGCGACTCGTAAATTATATACCAATGTACGAATACTTTGCTCGAAGAATGAAAAATGGTATAGAGAAAGAATGAAAAATTGTGAGTATCACCGTCTTATCAATGACATAAACAAGCCTAATTTGCTACCTCTATTACGCCTGGATACGCCCCTCAACGATGCGCTCCCTGAAACCTGTGCCCTGTGCCACGCACCGCTTGCACTGCTCTTGTTACAGCACTGCTTCTTATCTACAATTTATGAGAAAGATTGTTATGTATTTGAATGGAATATTTGTACGAACGAAAGAGTGAAATCTATTGTAATATAAAGCTTAAAATATACCTCGCCTAGGAGAAATGATTCTTAGTTACATTTACAGGTTACCAATGTGTCACGATAACGAAAACAAAGCAACAATCAAATACAAAAAAAAATGTACGTATATTTATGTACACGGGTTAGAAATTATACTTCTTTGTAAATAATGATAAGTTCTTACAATAGAAATTACATTGAAATGAACGACAAGAGGAAAAACTAAAACCCTACTACGTAAAAATAATTAAAAAGTACAAAGTACTTACATACATAGCTTGCGATTCATAACGTTATATAGCCTAGAACACTCTTTGTATTAAGACGAATCTAAGGGAACCTGATTTGTTGAAATCACTTTAGTAGTTTAGTCTGTACGAGGGAAACAAACTTACTCACATACATACATAGAAATTCATAATGTTATACACCCTAGGACCCTAGGACACTGTCTGGATCAAGATGAATCTGAGGACACCTTATTTGTCGTAATCACTATAGTAGTTAGTCTGTACGAAGAAACAAACTAGCTCACCTAAATACATACATACATACATATATAACCTGTGAAATTCATAACTTCTGACTTGGGATATTTTTGTGACCAAAATCTTTTCGATTGACGGATATTTCTGAAATATTCCGTAATAGCACTTGTAAAATTTCATCACAATGTTTTTAAACTATGATGCGGGTATATACGAACGGATATATGAATGTGAAGAAAATAGAATGGTTCCCTTTTTATCATTTGGCTATGGATCCCTAACAGTGTGTAAAATATAGGTACAGTGGATATTTCTATGTTACTCCACCATCGAGTTTTTAAATTTCATCATTATTATACTCTAACATTGATTTGTAACTTCATAATTCGTAAAGCCTTCTAACGATACGAGATTTATAATCGCTAATAAGAGCTACACGAGGTCGCTGATGAAGCGGGCGAGTCGGCGCCCTACGTCGCTTTTAAGGTGGCGTACGTATCGCTCGCGATGTGCGCGGGCCGCCCGTCTAGCCGATCCTTGAGGCGACTGGGAAATCCGACCATATATTAGAAGCATATTGGATATTTCTAATTTCCGTACGCGTCTCTACAGTTTTCGGCTTTGTCTACAAAATTATATATTGAAAGTATTGAGGGTGATAATGCAGTTAAATGTTAACATTGACACTCGCTCGTGTGACCAAGATTTTTTTATCTGATCCGTGTTTGGAAATTGTTGTCTTACATTATTATTTTTGAATCTAAATCCTTAAGCTGATCGAAAGCATAGAGCGTCCAAATAGGGGTAGTAATTTAGTGTTGAAAAAAGCTAGTTTTATCGTTCGTAATGTTGTACTACTCGTACCAACATTACGAAGGATTATTATAATGTTATTACGTGTTCGTATGCGTAGGAACTAATATTTAACTTTGTATTACGGAATGTCGTTTCGATTCGTTGTGTTGTAATAATTGTTTTGTGCCATCTTTGAATTTAAGACATTTATTGGCAATTTAATATTTTTGTAACGTGGACTGACATACATTTTGTGTTTTTTTTTTCAGATTGTCTGAAAACTCTAGCTTTAAGCTGGCTTAGAACATCGGTAGTAAAATTGTGTTGTACAGCAGTAAAATGCGGACTAATGTATTTTACACCTGAAATTAGATACTACAGAAAAAAATAATACTTAATAAATAAACCCTGAAAATAATTTGGAATAATTTCTAAATCCGAATTTTATTTGAATACGCACCCTCACGCTCGCTAAGTGTTTCACACCACCGTTCTTGTGATTCTATTGAAATGTGTTTCTCTAATTCCAAGTGCGCTTCCATATAACTTAAATTTGAGAATAATAAAAAACTGAATATTGTTTCATATTGCAAGTGTTTTGATGTATTTTAGGACTCCGTAACTAAATGACAACAATGAAACCTTTACAATTTCATTGTGTTAGTCTGCCCGTCTGTAAGTCAGAAGATATATTTTTCAGTTTAAGACTGCTTGTGAAATTTTACAAGAAAATGTAGTTTATAACGAGCAAAACAAGAAACATTTTTTCATTTGTTTGAAGCAAATATATGTTCATACATTGAATTTGGGGATAATTTTTCTAGGGGTCTCATTTACGACCCATTTAGTTGCATTTTATTAAAGAGCTCCTTTGAAATGCTTTCGAAAAGGTCTAGATTTTTTTTGAATACGGGTCTCCTTCGCGAGGTACGAGTCTTCAGTGTGTTGCAGTTTGTGTCCCATTCCCTAACTTCTTGACCACGTATGTCAAAATGAAAAAAATAGAATAACAGCATTTGGCAAGTACTTCGATGCAAATTTATTTCGTTCCATTAATAAGTTATAAATATGGACAACCAGGTTATTTATCTTACGGCTGTAATATATACTAGTCAATACTATAAATAGCGAAAAATAATATTTATAAATATTTAAGAGAAATACTATGTACCCTTATCCGTTTAAACTCTTACATATATACATAAGTGCGTATGGGACCCTCGTAGTGCATGTTTTCTCGTTCTTAAAGATTGATTTCACTCTTAATGTATATTCCTATAACTAAACAAGTATTACTATAACAGCGAAATTGGTTTTTCAAAATAAATGAGCAGAATGTTGCTCGAAATTCATTCCCTTGTTTTCCAAAGGTAAGAATTTGCCTCGAACAAGCATATACCAATAGGGAAGCTGAAAAGTATATATGAAAACCTGTCAAGCACGAGAAGAACTCTCACTGCTAAGGTTCCGTACGTATATAGGTACTTATAAACATTTAAGAGTATATATTGTTTCTAATCAAGTATTTAAAAATTTCGATTTTTCAAAACATAAATATACTGCCTATATAGGCGTAAATACATTATGCAAACATGTTAACTAACCACATATTGTATGTGGAAACTGTTAATTTTTTAATGTGTTAATGGTTCGATTTGTTTTCACTTCAGTTTTTTTCTGCGCCCAAAGTAGTAAAACAAATAGTATTTGCAAAAATTAGTATTCCGTAGTCACAGAAGGAACCCTTCTAATGTCATTATGTCCGTCCGTCTGTCATAACCTCAAAGTTTCTATAGTTTCAAATCTCTGTGAATGAAATTTTGCTACTGGGGAGCAAATTGCTTCTGACCTGAAATAAAATATAGTAAAATAGTGAAAAAGTACTAAGTAGTTTTTAAAAGTACTAACTAGTACACGTAAAATAACGACGATCATGTTTTTGTTTGTAAAAAGAGGGTGAACATTTTGCATCTATAAACACTCTTTGCAAAGTATGTGTTTGTGTACTTCTAATTTTTCAAGGATAGAAATGAATAATTTGAAAAAAAAATTTGATTAGAAATTTCATTTAAACTAATTTCAGTTAATTTGTATCAATAATTTCCAAATACATAAGCATTTACACACATAACCGTGACACACAATCTGCTGGTTCTGTTTATATTCCAATGTTGATACCTGATTGTCAAAACAGCGTGTCAGTACGAGATTATTAACAAGTGACGCAACTGTGCCATTCGTTGAACGTTTAAGATAAACACATTTATCCGTCTTTTACTGTTTACTGAAAATGCTACTAACTCTGCGCGGGAAAGTCAAAAAGTTCTATGTATAAATTACTAGCTTCGTCGCGCGCTTCGCTCGCGTGGAAAAGGAAGTGGTGATGAAATTTAAAAATAATGTTTTTGGAAAATATTAGATCTTTGCATTGGAACTGGTTAGATAGTTTGAAACTCACCCACATACCTACATATTTATATTCATTCTAATAGGGGTTGTTTTATATTATCAAAATGGAAATAAATTCTGTTCCGTAGTAAAGAGTGTTATACGTTCAGATATGCTCATTACATAGGCTACTTGTTTCTTTTAAAGAAAAAGAGATCTAGTTTTTTCATTATTTTTAGGATTCCGTACAAAAGAAGGAACCCTTAGTTGTCCGTCTGTCGGTCTGCCAGGACCCTTTTTCTCAAAATTCGAATCGCGTGGCGGTATCAAGTTGAAATTAATATCAAACACTTAGGTCGATAGTCCCTTGGAGCTGTAAAAAATCTAACTTCTAAGTCAACGCAATAAAAACCCCTCAAAATGCATTTATTGACACTCGCAAATACATCAAACCTATAGGGTACATCCCGTTGTCCTGGAATCATGAAATTTGGCAAGAAACAAGATCTCACCGTATAAGTAAAGAAACATTTTTTAATTTGTATTTATATCACATAAAAAAACATTTTGTTTTAAAAATTAAAATTTTATGAATAGTTTAATAGGAATATTATGTACCATTAAATATTCATAAATGCCTAAATGTGTACGGAACCCTCGTAGTGCGAGTTCCACTCGTGCTTGACATATTTTTTATATTGGTGATATTTTAGTAAACAAAAAGTTTGTATTTGTGTTAAAAAACTCAACTTCTTTTTGTTTACGCAACATACCACATTTTTCTGTAATAAATAATTTTAGAAATTTATATGATTGTGTTTTCTTGACATATTTTAACGAACTCAACACGAAAATTTCGTTGCAATCTTATTCGCATAATATTCGCATTATTTTTGCGAATGTGAATATTAAGCAAACCGGTCAAGAGCGAGTGTACTCGCGCACGAAGAGTTCCATAGCATCAAACAATATTATACTTATAAGTTTGTATTTCCCAAAGACACTTATTAACAAAGTTGTTTTTATGCGGTCGGTACCGAAAATATTCCATGTTTCAAAAATTACACAACGCATCTTACTTAAATATTTTCGTTGAAAGTTCATTTTAAGTTCTGGTATTTAATTTTTTTCAGAATTATATACACATTAGTTGAAAAGTTAGATGGGGGAGACACACTAAAATTTTAGAAGCGCATATCTCACCAACTATTGACTTAAATAAAAAAGTTATTTTGGTACCTCTATATCATTTTTAAGACCTATTTTTCATCAGTTACAGATGTGTGGAGTGCCCACATCTAATATAATTTTTTTTCAGAATTTCTGTATTTGGTTGTATAGCAGTTTGTAGAAGATACTTAACATTCAAATTTAAATTATGACGGACAGAACGAAATTATTAAGGTTTCCGTTTTTTCCGTTTGGCTACAGAGACCTAAAAAGCATACGAATATTCGCGAAAGCGGATTTGAATATTTGTTACATCACTAATACATACTGTAACACAAGCTTCCCTATTATACGTGCTATATTTCTTTGCATCAAAATGAGTAGAAAATGTTAAAGATTATATATAACAGGAGTTCCCAACCAGGGGGGCGCGCCTCCCAAAGGGGGCATAGAGAGATGTCAAGGGGGGCGGAAAGCGTTTGCATTTTAGAAAGAAAAAACAAAAAAATATACAAACAACTTGAATAAATAACATTACAATGTAATGTTTAATTTACATGCATAAAATTAATGAAATTAAATATCATATTCACTATTATTACCACAAACTTGCAAAAAATTTGACGTTTTTGTGTACATTTTTTGTTGAGAAATCGGTTTCTGTGTGTAAAATCATTGTGTCTCACTGTTAAAAGGTAAATTTGTGTATTTACAAACTTCGGTTACCATTTTTATTTAATTTACTGAATCAAAGGGGGGGGGGGGGCATGAAAATATAATTTATAGTCCGGGAAGCCTCGACAAAAAAAAGGTTGGGAAACCCTGAGATATAACAATTCTTAGCCGCTTCTGAAAAATCCCTGTAAAATTTTTCCACTAATTGAAATAAGTATAAAATTTAAATATATATTATAAAATTTAATTTCATTTTTAAAATTTTCGTTTCTTTCTTTTAAAATCTTACTAGTTAATTTAAGTTAACATGGAGACAGGCTCACTAAAGTGGTTTGTTTAAATATAAGTTTCCATCTTTTACTCAATCGCATCGAATTTAGGTAATACTTTATAGATTTTAAAATATGTTTTTAAAAATGCATTTCAAATATATCGATATCATATTTTATTTATTTATTTATCATATTTTATGTATAGTACAAATGGCGGACTTATTGCTATACGAGCAATCTCTTGCAGTCAACTGTAATTTTGGATATTTAAATGAAATAATTTTCACTATTATGTTATAAAGTATTTATTGCTTAACGAAAAATTTTGTATACTAACAATACTATGGCATTTTCAGGATTCTGTACCAAATATATTAGTAAAAACTTACTCTTATATTAGTAAAAACGTATGAAACCCACCTCCCCTCTTATCTCCGATGGACTGCCAACAAATTTAAAATTGTTACGTGAATAGCTAATCGTTTAAAGAATACACAAAAAGTAAAATAATTTACTTGATTGTTATAGTTTTTGAAAATTGTGCAAAAATCTTAAGTTTAAATTCGGACGAATTTTTAGTATTTAAAGACGAATCAGATTCAATTATTGTTAACAAGCTGCAAATTTTTAAATAAATAATCCATGGCACGAAACCTTCAGTGCGCGAATCTGATTCGCACTTGGTCGTTTCTTAAATATATTAATGTTGTTACTTAAACGCTTATGTGGAATGCAAATATAACTTTCTAACTACATTTTCATCCTTATACTTTGTCTCGTTTACACTTATTCCAGTTTTTACTTTAACGCATTGATCTATTAATAGCATAAAATCTATTAATTTGGTCGACTTTGTATTATTTATGTATAATCCTTACTATGAAAGACAACTATATAAATTATTGTATTTTTTATAATTTGTAAGTTACTGTCCTGCAATAAGCTTGATTTACAATGTTAATTAAAATGGCCATTTCTGTGTATAAACATAACTGATTATAATTTAACAGTTTAAATATACGTACAAACCTAAGCCCATTTCTTTAACGTGAAAATAGCCGAATCTAAAACAATAAGTATTATTGCTTTGCAACTAACAAACAATATAGCATCCTAGCACAATATTCAGCTCTCCTTGGCTAAACGAAAGAAACAACACTAGCAGAGCTGCGAAACGGCGAATGCCCTCCATCTTGCGCGATAGCCCCGTCCCGCTCGCACTGTGCGCCGCGCATGCTCGCGCCGTTCCTAATGTTTATATTATTTGTATTTCAGCTGTGTATCATGTAAACTATAACTACCACAGGCGCAACATTATACACACAAACTGAAGCTGTATTCCCTTTTCGCCGCGCAACGTCGGGCGGCCAAGCTGCCAACCCCCCGCCCTGTTGGTTAAATATTGCTTTGCTTATATCGGTTGCATTGTTGTTTAGGCGCGAGCAGGGCTGGACGCGAGTTTGTTGTGTATATTGTTTAGTTCTACTCTGTTTTCTGAGGCGAGCGCCGAGCGGCTGCTCGCGGGCGATCTTCGCGCCGTTTTAACATTTTACCGCGCATTATAAGCGTCGCGTTCCAAATTCGTAATTGATTTCGCTTCCTGATCTTATTCTTTTTTTGTCATCGCCATAACTTTTGGATGTTTAATGGCTTTGCCATGTGAATAATTTATGATTTTTTCATCGTATTTAAATATTTCTTAGTTTTAAATACACTGTCGACCCAATGTAGACGCCGTAAAAAGAAATTATGAGCGATAACTTTGTCCTATTGTAAATTTTAATTGGAACTATAAATGGCGGACTGTTTTTTTAACTAATCGTTTTTCTTTATTTATATTTTTCATTAATATTAAGTAAGCGTAAATTATGAGTGATAAAGTTAAATAATTAGTATTCTGAATGTTTATCCTTTTTTAAAAGCTTTAATTGCCCGTTTTCTTTTAATATATAATTTTGCATAACTGAAATTGGTCAAGAAGTTTTTTACTTTTTTTTTTAAATTATCGCTGAAAAGTGTTATAAAATGTCGCTCAACAGTGGTGCTTTTGAGTAATGTGTGGTATTATTTTAAATTTCCTTAATTATTTTCATGTTTTATTGTTTTCATAATATTGTTGCTAATTTCGTATTTGTTTTTAACAATTTATGGGGTGTTTTTTTAAAGTGGTAAGTTATTAAAACAGTTTGTAATACGTATATGTAATTCATTTAATTAAATTCATTCTATATGTGAAGAAATGTTTTGTTAACTTATTATTTTAAATAACAAAGGGGTTATACGATTAGCGCTTGAATCGAACGACGTTTGAATGAAAAATAAGGTAAAAATATATTTTTCTTTCGAAAAAATGTCGGATGACTATATAATGATTAGAGTACATAATTAAAAAAGAAATAATTTTTTAAAATTTTATAATTAATAATAATTACTTAAATTATTTACGAAAACAAAAAAAATTGAAATATGAAAACATGAAGTACGTCTGTTAGAAAATGTTTCGTCCAATAAAAGGTGGCGCTCATGAGCGCCACGTGCTTCGCTCATCAGCTGATTGGTTGAGCGCATTGGCGCGCTTTTCAGCGACGTTTCGCGCTCTGTCACTTTTACGCGGTATTGCGTGTCACTTTTTAAATACTGTTTCGGTTTTTGAAAATTCTGTTATAAAATTTCATTTGGCATATCGATTTATTAAAATAAAATTTTGAGATAATTTTTTTATACAAATTAATAAAGTTGGTGTATATATATAAATCGGAACTACTGCATTCTTATTTTATTTTTTAATTCATCATTTTTAATGAATACGGTTTTTAATTTAAATATATAATTTCAGTTGATTCTTTACGCTGCTCTTAATTTTCAGTTCGTATTTATAATTTCATTTTAATCAGTATTTATTTTTAATCAGTATTTTATAATTTTTATTTAGAAATTAGCGCTTTCAATACCAATACAATCGGTAAATTTGGACCTTTCAGAGTGTTTTCATAACGTAGTTTGACGTTTCGACGTTTCCTCAAATATTATATTTTGTGCTTTTATAATGTCAGTTTACAATGAACAGTCCGCCATTTACTTATTATATATTAATAATTTAATTTAAATTGTATTTTATAACGGCCAGATGAAACATGTTAAATATAACTTTAGTATATAATTTAAATTAAAAGTGTAAATATGTGGTACTAAAAGACTGATAATATATTGAAAGTTAAATCTTCCAAGAAGATCGTAGCGATACGAGACTAGTTCTAGAAGGAAGAGGGTGAAATATATACTACAGTATAATGCTTTATGCCGTTAGACAGGTGAGTGAATTGTTTTCAATTAATTTTTATTAATTAATATTTACTGTGATATTAACTACTTAGCTTCATAAATATATTCAATATTATTGAATATTGTATAAATATTGAATATTATATTTAAACAATGCCAGATCAAATCCATGCCGAAATATTTATAGTTGTTCAAGTTAAGCAAAATAATTTTAATTCAAGGTTTTAATCGAATGAAGAACCACAGTTGAAAACTTAGTGGAAGAGGGGACATATTGCAGTCCCTAAACGGGATATTGAAAGAAAAATTGTTAAATGAAACCAAAATTTTCCTTTTAATTTGGCTGATTTTCAACTTGAATTGAATATGAACGTAAAATTACGAATGTAAAATTATTCAGGTAACTTATATATGAAGAGGCACATAGAAACACAATTTTTAGTATTTTGCTAAATATTAATTCAGATATATATTTGAAGAATTTATTTTCAAAATGTCATGCACATAGCTTTAAAATGGAGAAACTGCGGACTGATAAGACTAGCTTTCTTGCTATGGAACCCTAAAAAGGCAGTTTTTCCGTAACGAGTTTCAACATGCTAGCGAGTGTATTGGAGCTGCTATAGATCTATCTGCATGAAACGATACGTGTTGTCGATGAGCCTGCAATTAGTGTAGTAGAGCAAGTCAAAATTGAGGATGATCGAGTTATTACCGCAGTGTTGCAATTTCATAAATCGGAGACGTAATTCAAGTCCCAGCAATTTAACTATCAGAAATATCGGTTTTAAATTACTCTCTCGAAAACTATTCTACAAATTTAGTACTTTGCCTCTCACGGTTTTTGAGACTACAATCAAACATGTATACAATCCTCGCAAAAATGAAGATTGTAGACCGATTTTCTATTGAACCGTTTGGAGGACGAATTAAAATTACTGGAGAATAAAGTATTTAAATTTTACAATTTGCCACTATTCGTCAGATGAATAAATTGAATACCTTCATTACTATTTAATTTCCTGTTCAATATCGTTCTTTAAATGTTATTATAGTGGTTTAACAATTATATGACATTTGTGTTAAGGCAGTGATATACACTTAAAGGGTATACTTTACAACAGATTTAAGAAAATCTAGGGGAAACGTTCTATATAAGGGAAACATATATATATAACAATTTAAAAACGGGCACATAAAATTGCGTTTAAAATGTCAAATGTTTTATACCGTCTTCAGGAATTTACTCGGAGTCGACGGTATAATATTACCAATATAGCCACATCGGCTGTTTTCAATTATTTAATATATTTCTATAAACCTAACGTTTTATAGAAATGCATATCACTATCTAATAAAAATTATTAACGAATAAACGAAACTACGTGATGAAGTATTATTTCTACTTTATTTAAATTCTTAACCACGACCTAGGTTTCGTTGTATGACAACATTTCATTTACTCGTTAATATAAAATTAAGATTAAAATGTTGTCAAAGTCAAACTGGTTTTGAACAATATGTTATCGAATTTTAGGTATAAATATATCTTTATTAAATAAATAGAAGTAAAATATATGATTATAATTATTATAGGTATTTCAGTATAAAATTACGATATATTATTATAAAGATAATATATCATATTATTTAAATTTAATTTTTGAAATTTAATAGATTTTAAAAATTTGTAAATGTCTATGGAAATTTTAAGTTTTTAATTTGTTTTCTAAAAAAAATTAAACAACTGGATAAAATAAGATTTGGGTATTCTTTATTTTTTCGAATTAACAAATTAGTATAAAGACTTTGAAAAGTAATAAGGATTCTCTCAAAATAGATTATTTGGAGAGAAACTAAGTTAATAGAAGTTTTCCAAATTCTAAACAAAAATAACTTTTGAACTCAAGAAAATAAGAAAATGAACTTTTTCAAGTTTTTATTTTTTAATATTTAGACTAATTTTGCTGACACTGCTATACTTAGACTTCGTAAATAGTTACACGAATGAAGTTCATAAAAATAAAGTCCAAGGTTTTATTTAGGACGGTCTTATCGTGATATCAGTGAAAAAATAAATAAATTTCCTTTTTCTAAATAATAATGGATTTCCAAAGAGTTTGTATGGGCAGTTTTTTCTTTGGGCATCTGTGATGCTGGTTTGTCTGCTAGAGGCATTTTTAATAAAAGATATGTGAGAAACTTGAACTTACTAAGTTTGTATCGCACTTAAAATTAACAGTATATCGAACAATTACGGATATTCAAAACTTATTTCCTCCCACCTTTTTAAACTATGAAAGCAATAGGGTATTTTTACTTCTTTCAAGCCTTTTACACAGTATTGATTGTCTCGAAAACGGTACTTGTAATTGTAATTAGAGTCTAGACGTCAGCTGTGACGTTAGCTCAATTTTTGCCTCGATTTATAAGAATACCTTTCAATACTCATTACTTTTAATACTGTAATATTAAGAAAATTACATAAATTATTTTTACAGAGGAGAAATTATAGGCAACTGTGGTGCGACTCGTTTTGGTCGATTAGAAAAATCGATTTGTTGGAATCAAATATGCGTCCTTGTTAGTTAATATATCATAAAATGTGTCAAGGTTATAAAAGTGCATCTGCAGCATAAAAGGTATAAAAATACGAATAAAATACGACTAAAGAAAAAGAGAAAAAGACCTTGCCTCGTATTTCCTTCGCTAATAAGTGGTTAACTCTTGATTTCTTCTTTTAAAAAATATTTGAAAATCTAAAAGTCACAAAGAAATCAAACTATATATGCACCGTCGTTGTCTATAACTTGCTGCTATCTCATAGACGGTGGTCGGCGATAAAAAACATTGATTCAACGAATTTAACAGGGTCTTCCATTCAGCCGATATTTTTTTCAAATTATGACTTAGAGCTTTGAACAAGTGATGATCGTTCAGCAGCATCGGTTGGATAAGGTAGGTGTGCTAGCAGAGCCCGACTGATGTAACTTTTGATGGATTTTACGATATATGGTTTAGCGTTATCATGGAGAAAATAAACTCTGATCAGTTGAATACTTCATTTTTTTGTTAGTCAATCTAAATATTGATAATAAATATCCGCATTCACCAGGGGTCTGTCTGTAAGCAAATATCAATGAATATGTCCTTAATTTTCCATCAGCAGTTCAGCATTACCTTCTTTCACTTCAGGTTTAGGTATTGAAATGTTTGTTTGTTCTACACTACTTTAAGTCATTGGTATTCAAGTATCTGATTACTTATGTAATCCACTATTGGTCGCTAGTTCTTAATTGCTTCAGCCGATGGAACTTGCGTTTTACTCTCGATGATTGTTGACAAAGATGAACTCGTAAAGGAAAAGAGTCCGTACTTGACGTGGATTTAAATCCATTTTTTGACGTCGCCCATTCGAAAACTGGGTGCTAACTGTTTTAATTAAGCGCACTTTGTCTTATTTTGAACCTTATAATAAAATATTCTGGAGCTCTAGACAATCTTCCCCGAACTTGTGCACAACAAGTAATGACGAAAGGGTACAAGATCAGAATTAACCAGTGCATACGGAAGAAGATTTATGATGCTAGGGCCTTGGTATTAGCAGCTGAAATAAATACAATACCGATCCAAGTCCGAAGAGTACCATTGCAAACGAACTTGATACTTACTTTACACGCACATTACGTCATAGAAATGAAAATCGTCTGCTTGATAGAATAAAATTTGTACGATGTTTAATAAAGTTTGTAGTAAAATATTTATCCCCGCTCGGAGTCCGTATTATGTAGAACGACTTTTCGAAAAGTGGCAAAACAAGTAGACTTTTTCCTGGTAAACCAGAGAAAATAATACTATTGCTTCTAAACATGCCGATTTTAAACTTTAAGAATATAGGTAATATTAACGGCGTATTTTAAACTTTAATGTAGAATGTAGGTAATATTAATTATGTTTAGTGTCTCAGTGTCCTAATTTTCGACCGAGTATTAAAAATGTGAACAAATATTCTGAATATCGAATAGTTGCAGAAATGTTCGTTGCAAGTCAAATATTTATGGTAATGTAAACGATATGTAATATAATATTGTGTTATGATGTAATCTCGTGTATCCTTTTATTATATTAAGGCTCCGCGCTTTTTAGTCTCAGCAATTTACATATCTATGGTACAAAATGTATTTTTCACTTTTTAATTTACTTTATAAAAGAGTTTTTTTTTCATTTTTTTAAATTTACAATTTTCATAAGTGCGATTTTGAATGCGGGTTTAAGAGGCATGCCGTAAAGCGCCAGCAGCGTGTAAGTTCGATTTAAATTGATATTATTATTATGTTATTTCTATAAATCTGTGATTTAAATTACTTAATTGAAAATATTGTTAATGTACCTTTGAGTATCTAAATGCCCACTATTTAAGGAACACATAAAAAATTAGGCACATAGAAAATTACCACCCAGTAATCTATTCAGCACTTATTTTGTGGTCGATTTCGTATGCATGTTCAAACAGAGCTTGAACACATCTATTTAAACGCAGGTCGATTCGACAGTCTTGTAAAATATTTTTGAGCTATTCGATAGCTTGCTTCCTCGCAAGCACCCGTTATGGCTATTTTAAATTGGCATGTGTCAATGGTCAACCAGTGCAGTAAAAGAATATGGTGACTGAGTTGGCCTTTTATCAAAGTCAAATTAATTTAGTGACACTCAGACGTGGAATTTAAAGCGAAATTAAAAATAAAATCCCATTCAATTAATATTATTTAAACCTTTTTGTTTACAGTATACTGTAAAAATACAATAACTACTAGTGGTTTAAAGAAAAAAAAGTTAGTTTGATCCAATAAAAGGTTTTTCAACCCAACAATAACAAATAAAATCTTTTATTGCTATTATAAAAAAATGTTAACATTATTTAAGTAATCATTATTTAATTAATTAATAAATTTTGTTAAAAAAATGTTAACAAAATTAATTAATTAATTAAATAATGATAATTTAATACAAAAACAGTGCTATATTAATCGCATTTATCCAAGTTATTGCTAATACTAATTTTTGGGTAAAAGAAATTTGTAAACATTTAGTTCTCTGCTCATAATGAATCTTAGCTAATTGAAATTATGTGCTTAAGATTTGTAGTTTGACAATGACAATAATCTTTAGTTTATTATGTTTAGGTTTTGATTTAGCTATTTTGATAAATTTATTGCCATCGTAATATATAGGGATTATTTTTAACTGCTATGAAGTCATATATAGATTCGCGAAAAATGCCAGTAATTTTTTTTAAGGATTACCGCATTTTTTTACAATTCCGGGACAAACTTATTACATTCCTGGACTTGAGACATCACAAATTTCGGGAAAATCCCGAATATCTGACAATCCTACTCCTTAGTGATATTCTACTCGATGGGGAAATTCGATGTAGTTGAAAAAATTAAAACGTATTTTATTCTCTATTTCTTTACGTTAAACCACATATTCCTATAAAATATTCATAATAATCAGTCTTAAACTGAAAGAGTTACGATACAGTGATACATAGAAGAACGGATGGACGTAACGAAAGTGTAAGGCTTTGGTTTTTTCCATTTGGATAGCATTCTTTTATACACATATGTACTACGAAATACGTTAATGAGAATTTCATACTTCAGATATATTGATGTTGAATACATACGTAACATTGACTTGATTACTTCACTTTAATAAAGTCAAATAAAGCAACAAAAAAACTAATAGCAATCAGCAAGATGGCGGTTTGTCATCGATCACATTCCCGCGCATACATTATTTATATAATGCGGCGCCCGCGACTACAGTGACACATGTCGCTCTGCGTCGCCATTATAAACAATAATAATGTTTTTCAAAAACATATTGGCAAGGTGTTACTGTGTTACCTTTTGTTTATAATAAACAAAGTTACAATTGTTATACAACGCCGCCTGTCCCCGATCCGCGATCGCCATCTTGATTCGGTCGTATCAATTTGTTTTTGTAGATTGGTATGTGTCAATGGTCAACTCGTGTAGTGAAAGAATAGGGCGAATATAAACTTTGATCGTTGGCCCTTTACAAGCCAGTCACATTTCTGTCAGGTATTAAAACTTTTTACCCCTCCCTAATCGAACTTGGGGATGTATATTTTTCACGGATCTCATCGAGTGGAATGTCTTTCAAGAGATCTTTTAAAATACAATAGAAAGTGTACGGTAATATTTATGATGCGGCGATCCTTTCTTTATCGTATAAGTCTCCAAAGCACTTTGCAATACGATCTCTATCTCTAAGTTTTTAACCTCTAATTTTTTAACCACACTCGAACCAAATTTAAAAAAAATACCAGAAAACGGCATTTATATCGTAAATACTGCAAAATTATTTCGACCGATTTGCATTAGTAAGTTAAAGAGACATATTTTTATGTCCGTAGCGCTCAAGGTATTTGTGTTTTGGCGTGAAAGATAAATTAAGCGATATATTTTCATAGTAAAAATAACATTATTGTCTGAAAATATTTCAATACAAACATTATTTACACGTGGAATGTTTAATCTTTTATGTACATACACCTAAGTGCATACGGGTCTCTCATAGACTATAGGATAAGTTCCGTATATGCTTAACAAGTTTTATAATAAGTATGTTATTACTCAGCTTGATTTTTAGACGCCTTAAATCAATAATCCAATTGGGTACTAAACTGCAATCACAATAAATTAATTAAATTTTCCACCTACTGTGCTTTTGACTGACAATGTGTGCAATGAATTAACGGGATTCAGTAAAATAATTCGTACAACAGTATCAATAGTATAAAAGGAAACATTAATGCAAAACTTGTTTAAATTCTTAACGGTAGTAATTTCGTGTAACTCGACGTCTAATATGTCCGTTTAAACTATAGTTACAACTAATAACCGGTAACTATTTGGTATTTTTTCGGTATTTCACTTAAAACGGAATACGTCAATCGTTGAAATAAGTTACGTTTGTAAAACCGCATGAATTACGCCTATGAAATCGTATCTAAAATAGCATGAAGAGTAATTGATAAAATTTACTCAGACTCGCGTTTTACTAAATGTCTAAGGCGATCTGGTTGTACATTAAAAACTTGTTTAAAGTCTTAACGGTAGTAATTTCGTGTAACTCGACGTCTAATATGTCCGTTTAAACTATAGTTGCAACTAATAATCGGTATCTATTTCGTATTTTTTCGGTATTTCACTTAAAACTGAATACGTCACTCGTTGCAATGAGTTACGTTTGTAAAAATGAGTTACGCCTGTGAAATCGTATCTAAAATAACATGAAGAGTAATTGATAAAATTTACTCAGACCCGTGTTTTATTACATGTCTAAGGCGATCTGGTTGTGCACTGTTAAGGGAGGTTTGGGGTTAGCGTCTTATAAATGAAATGATTTCCGGACGTATCCTTTGAGTTAGCGAGTCTTGATATTTCATTTACATCGAAAACGAATGCTATCTATTTTAAAATCTTACATTTTAACCCACTAAAATGTGGTGATTGGTGAAATAATGTTTTCTAATAGATTACATACAATATTTTGAATTGAATATGGGGAACGTCTATATGTGGTAAAAACCCATGTGAAAATACGAGTCGTTCAGTAGTTAAAAAGAAATGAAAATTTGTTTATATATATATATATATATATATATATATATATATATATATACATATAATCTCGCACAGGATAATGTCTTAAAAAATTAGAGAATTATGCCTGTATAACGACTTACTACCTATTATTTTTTTCTTTATATTTTGTAGAGAAATAATACCAATGTCTAACATTTGTTACTTGGGAATCTTTGAATATCAGACAACCAATAAATAAAAAAGTCTTGAAAGTCTACTAATAAATAAAAGCCGGTGCTGGTGGATTGAAAGTAATTAATTCTTGTCCCATTTCACAAAAACTTGCGAACGCTGTCGGACAGTGGTTCCCGTATGCCACACAAGCAAGATAATGCTGTGGTGGCAATAATGTTAAATACCAAGTGAATGTCGTCGAATTTGTCAAAGATTGTGTTAACGTTAGCAAATTGCTAACGTAAAGCAGGTGATAGAAAATTGCCTAGTGTTCGATATGCAATGATATATTTTATAGACTGTTCGAAGACCGCTTTACTGCATGCGGTGGAACTGCCTATGGAATATACTTCGCGAAATGTTTGTTACCTTATATCTAACTGTGCTAATCGCTAATCTGTATAGATATGGTGAATCAGTGGTAAGGGCAAAATATGCGGTCTCGAGGCCTTTTATGCGTGTATTTTTACCCCTTTTATTTAACATATACAGTGAAAAAAACATGAGAAAGGCTGTGGTAGAATGAGAAAGAGGCGACGCAGGACGCAATACAATCAGCAATATCACACACTTCGTATCATTAGAGCGAGAACTTGCTGAATTATTCAGAGGGTGGTGAATGTGGGTTATCGATTAATATATCTAAAGGCAAAGTAATTGTCATAGATAGAGGGAGTCAACTTTTACGGAATGGAGAACTATCAGATCTCTGAAAAGTGACCAGAGAGGATGCCAGAGAGATCATGTGATACATGGCAGGACGGAAAGGTTTTCAATATTGGTGTCATTGGAAGAGACCGGTGCCAACGTTTATTTCTCCTTCTTTATATGTAGGTCCGAGTTTTGAAAAATCCGTGCAGTGGGCGGGAAGAAGATGGGTGCTTTTGAAATGTAGTGTTGGTAGAAAATACTATATACACCATGACATTAAAATCAAGAAACCCATACTCGATCAACTCCAAATTAAGATGAAATTATCAACCATGTGCTTCGATCGAATTATCGACATTGGATCGACATTGGCCAAATAGCTTATATACAGCTAGATAAAATGGACAAACTAATTGTTGTTGAGAAAGTTGTGGGCAAAAGAGCTCGCCGGCGTTAGTGTGAGGAGATTTGAATCATCATGGGACTGTCATTGCTGCCCCGAGACAAGCCGTAGACAGAGAAGCACGGAAGCATCTGTGACGAAGAAGAAACAAAATGCTTTTATCTTACATCGTATATCTTTCACAACCACAAATTGTCGACTATCGACTTTCTAAATTAGTCACTTTATTTACAACCGACATTGATACACTAGTCTTGACGTTATTTATTTCATGGCATATATAATTGTTTTGAATCTTATCATATCGCACAGAACATGAAATTAAATATCGAAGAGAAGTCACATGTTATAGGTGATATTGAAGTTGGAGAGAGAAAGAAAGAAAGAAAGAAAGAAATATTCGGCGAAGGATTGAGAAGTTCCACGTAAGATAATTGCGATTGGTTTGTAAGGAGACAGAAAAGATAAACTCTTTTTTAAATTTATTGAAAACGAAGAAAGCAAAGTAATTAAACTACGGAGATTGAAAAAGCTTTATTGCAAAGGTTTAAATATTACAAGGCAAACGATGTGTCAGTATGTGGAAACAGTTCTTCAAGGAAAAGCCAACGATTTTGCTCGGCGATTGGAAGAATAGGATTTCAGTCGTTTTCCGAGTTGCTTCAGCGAGTTTATTCCAATGTCTTTAGTGGAAAAATTTGTGGAGGAAATTAATAGTGTTTCTGAAAGAAATAACAGAAGAATGGTTCTTGAGGACGTGTAAAAAGTATGCGGAGTAAGTTAGGATGAATTAAAAAATCCTTGTAATATTGGCAAACCTATATTTCTTCAATATCATTATTAATAAGACTGTTTGTAACAGATAATAACAGTGACACTGAGAGAGGTATCCCTTTAGTATAATTAATGTAAAACACTGACAAAGAGGTGTTTATTGAATAGATACATGTTTTGCCTTGTATGCAACAGCTGCAGAAGATAATATCGTAGCTGAGGTTCAAAGCCAAAATGATGAATACGCAGAAGATGAAGAACAATTTACTGCACCATCTCACACACTCACACGCACATATCGATATACGTACAGGTTTAGTTTAAATGTAATTTAATATTTTAATGAGATTTCTAGAATTTATTTCATGGTCATGTCGTATCACCAAGGTATCAATGCCAGGCTGATTTTTAATTTTTTTTTCTTTTGTTAAATTTCGATTTAGTGTAATAAAATGTAATATTTATATGATTTTTTTAATACTTTTCAACCACGATTCTGAAAAAACTTAGAATTTTTTTTTTGAGACAAGTCTCGTTTATTGTTTGGCGTTTAAACCTTTTTTACTTTTTGAAAGACTTCTACAGAATTCAAAAGCCAAAAAATGTGGAATTTATGAAACATTTTGGTCTACGATATGACTTTGAATGTTTATGGCTGTACTTGATAAAAACTACTTTATTTAGTTTATTTATTTATTTTAGGGTTCCCCGTACTCATTACTCGTCTGTCTGCTGTTAAGATCTTTTTTCTCAGGAACGTATCGAGGTATCAAGTTGAAATTGATATTAAATACTTAGGTCGACGGTCCCTTGGAGCTGTAAAAAAATCAAACTTCTAAGTCAATCCAATGAATAAGACCCTAAAAATACGGCCATTTATCGCGGATTCTTAGTCATTCGCAATTAAATCGAAACCTATAGGATACTTCTCGTTGACCTAGAATCATGGAATTAATCGCAAAATGCAAGGTCTCACAGCACAAGTAAAGGAAAAAATCCGAAAATAGTTAATTTGTAGTTATTTCACATAAAAAAAATATTTTTACTTACATATGCGCCTGTGAAAGATTTAGTAGGCAATATATTTTCGTTCTAAAATTAAAATTTTGTAAATAGTTTTATAGGAATATTACGTACCATTGAATGTTTATAAATGCCTAAATGCGTAAGGAACCTTCCGCGAGTACGAGTTCCATTCGTGCTTGACAGTTTTTTATTTGACGCCCTGTCTTTCTTTTTAAAAAGGCTTTAATAGTCGGTACCATGTTGCGAAAATACAATCGTTTCTGTTTACAAAGATCAGTATATAGTTAGATTAATTTATTGACTTCTTAAGAAATTAAACTGATCTATTTGATTTCTTAAATGAAACCTTTTTAGTTACATAAAACTAATATTTGGAAGTATCGTACCCGACAATGAAATGTATATAGGTATGGCTAATTATTACTGTTTGTTTTTTATAAGTGTCTTATGTTACAATACTGGGCCGTGCACTTCTATACTCTACTAAAGCAAGGAATAAATAACTAAACCGTTGAGAATATTATTAATAAATTGACCTTAAATAATTATAATTACATAAGAGGGCAAGGTTGGGGCGGGCACTTAGTGTTATCCTAAAAGCAATTAAATATTATTAAAAATATAATGATAATGAAATTTTAACAGTAACTTAGTGTATTAAGTTAAGAGGCTTAAATTAATTAAAAAGTTACCTTACTTTGTCGCGGCAATCAAACTATTTTTAAAAACATTAAAACATATCTAAACTAGCAATCTGTTTCAGTTCGGAGATTCATTATCACGCCCATAATTGTTAAACAAAAAATATTCTGCACACACACATTCTGTACAAATGGTACTAAACAGAACAAATATTTCTCAAAGACGAGTTTCCATTACCTCGACTTGGTTTTTACCTTGCCTTATGTAATTGGTAGTGTTTTATATCTTTGTAATCTAAGACATTTATTATTTGTTAATCTTGATT
Source organism: Druceiella hillmani (assembly GCA_039881145.1). Lineage (NCBI taxonomy): Eukaryota > Metazoa > Arthropoda > Insecta > Lepidoptera > Hepialidae > Druceiella > Druceiella hillmani. The sequence continues at coordinate 791,329 of JAYKKI010000072.1, read as the reverse complement.
AAATTATTGTGGTGGATAGCAGCACAGTTGGTAGATATGTGTGGTGGGCAGCAACATGTTTTACAATTAATTTCAATGATATATATGCGGCGGTTGGTTCAATTCGCGTATTCAGTTGAGTATATTCAATTTCATAAACCAGAACACGTTTTGTGTACAGGTAAATAAGTTATAAATTATAACAAAACAGACAACAGCTCCCGTCAGCTGTGCAAACATGGCGGCCGGCTTGCGGAAGTCTTCTTGCCATTGTTGTTTTTTTATTCGTCTTCTTTTTAATTCCGTTTGTTTACCCGTGAGTCGATGCGCTTGCATTGTGTACGTGAATTTATTCTAAATAAAAATTATTGTTTGTGAGTGTTATTTTGCACGTCCCGTCTCGACGTGTGTGTGTCTTACGGACACGTTCGTACTTACATATGCGAATTTATTTTTTAGTGTTTGCTTTTTATTGCAATTTCCGTATTAGGTCTTTACACCAGTGCAATTGTGGTCATTGTTTAGTGGAATTCCGAAACATAGTTTCGCCAATCCTAAATTATCTGCGCAATAGGTACCTACCGGTACTATTTTGAGGAATGGAATACGCGCTTTCGTATCGGTTACAGTATCGGGAAAATAATAAACAGAAAGTATGTTCTAAACTTAAAAATATATGAACAATAATACAGGACCTTTTCTTGATTTGAAAGTTGTAAATAATTATAAATAAAATCAAATTCTAATATTACTCAATAAAATTGAACTAAAAGGTATTTCGGTGGTATTTTCAAACATAATAATGACAAAATACGGTGCTAAATTGGTTATAAAATAAGAATTTTAAATAAGTACCTAGAAATAAATGATTGAGAGAATATGACAATACCGAAAATTCCCGGAAAATTCTTGAGAGCAACCCGTGCCACGTGACCGAATGGCTGAATGACATGCACGACAATTGCCAGCAGTTAAAGACATAATAGGTTTTCTAGTTTTGTTTTTCTTTACAAGCGGCAAACATTTCGTCGCCTTGGTGTGTCGGGTTGATTGCAAGGCATACAGCCTTTGAAGGCGCGACGCATCGCAAGCAGGTTCAATTCCCGGCCGCTCGTCCAGCGTCTGGACGCGTGTTTTGGTCGACAGCGAGAGATTACTCTCGTAGCAATAAGATGATAGCATTGGATATATACGTATTTTACAGTACGTAAATAAATAAATAAAATTTCTCATGGGCTCTAGAAAGTTGAATTGCGACAGAAGCTGCGTTAAGCGATTAAAACTTGTTTGTGTCAACATCGTGTTACTGAGACTCTGGTGACGTTTCGTTCCCGGTTTTGATTTAATTTTTACAAACTGTCTGTAAGAAGCACTCTGTTGTTAAATAGCTACGTCGTACTCTTATAAAACGAAAGATAAATATAGTTTCAGTTAGTGTGTACACAAATACTTAAAAATTTTACCATATATTCCAATATTAAATAACACGGAAGAGAGAAAGTCATAAAAAGCAGATATAAAAACGCAATAGTCAAAATTATGAGCAAGTACCATATAGGTGTAAATGGGACAGCACGTCTGTAAAACCAATAGGATTCACCATAAACAATGGCGGGATTATTTAAAGACGGCCTGGTCACACTCGTTGCCACGGTGTTAGTGTGACAACAATAACTAAATATTCTTACTATTCCCTTCTTGATAATTCGAGAGAAATTAAAAAGAAATATGAATTAAAAAAATAATTAAATAACATTTGTATGTATTTACGGATGAAATGTTTATTCCCGGCCATTTTCAGGCTATAGCCGTACAATTGAAACACTGTTCTGTCCTGAACTTCAAATAAGTACCTGAAAATAATTCTCTCCGTAATTTCTTTCCAAGTACTTATTTGAAGTTCTTATTTTAAAACCAATCTAACGTCATATCTAGTGTATTTTCCGATCATTATGTTTGAAAAAACCTAATTACTTTTAGTTTAAGTGTCATGTTGATTAATATGAAATTTATAACTTTCAAATATTTATAACTTTCAAATCAAGAGAAGGTCTTATCTATGTTATTGTTTACATATTTCTAAATTTGGAAAATACTTTCTGTTTATACTTTTCCCGATATTATTGACTCATATCAGGTCATGCTCTATTTATATTTTGAGAGACCATTAGAAATAAATTTTATTGCACCTTTTGTATTTTGTTTTGACGTCACTTTAGTAGATCGGTAAGTTGTGTGTCTATAATCGATGAAAATTATTCAGCTTAAAATTTCGTTTTGAAACTAATGGGTGCGCGATTTTTTTATTCCTTCTTCTAGTTTTTTTTATCCTTGGGCAATTTTCTACATATTATTTGAAATTCCTGTCTGAAGCATATACTTTCAAAATTTCATGCAGATAGATTTGAAATTGTAGCGACTATGAGTCTTTTGACTGACTGACAGACAGACATAACAGAGTAAGCTGAAAAGGAAATAATTGAAAGATAATTATAAACTACATGAAGAATTTTGTACATGAAAAACAAAAATGATTTTTTAAAAATTTTTGATTAAATTTTTATTAAATGTTTGAAACATTTAATAAAAATTTAATTAATTATTTTAAGTGATTTGATTATATTTCTTATCTAAAAGAAGAGCCAAATGGCAAACAGTGATACTCTTTAAAGTGATAATTTAACAATAAGGTTTACTTATATTAGCAATTATTTTAGTTTCAAATCTATTATTTTAATGATTTAAAAATATATATTTGGTCGAATCGAGAGCGTAGTGTCTGGAACAGGAAACGACAATGATGTTATGTTATACAGACACGTCATTAGCGTTCTAAAAATGGTTCTCAAAAAATAGGATAGCTATCCTAAATTTACTTCCCTATCTTAATTAATATCAATTGTGACCGTGTCTGTAGCCACTCTCATATTTTACGAAAAATTCCATCAAAATGCCTTTCTGCGCTAGAATAGTGTTCCAATTATACGGCTATCGCCAGAAAATATCCGGGAATAATATTTCACCTGTAAGTACACGCAAATTATATTTAAATATTTTTTTAAAATTCTTTTCGATTTCTTTCGAATTGTTGAGTGGGCAAGAGTAAGATTGCAAAATTTAGTTATTTTTGTCACACTTGCACTATGACAACGAGTGTGACAAGGCCGTCTTTAAATAGTGAATCTTACTGGTTTAACCGACTTGCTATCCCGTTTACACCTATATCGTACTCGCTCATAATTTTAACTATTGCTTTTTTATATCTGCTTTTTATGACTTGACATCACAATCTATTGTTCGTGTACCTAATCTTCAAATGATTAAATTACACCACAAGCATACCGCTTTGAGATGCTATGTGTTTGCTATTTGAGGTGCTATTTGAGGTACTATTTGATGGTGCTTTTGTTTTTAGGTGCAAGAGGTGCTGTTTGTATTCACGAGTCAGGAAACTTCCGCACAGTATAAATTTTGACTCGGTGAAGATACGACTTAAGTTTCTATCAACAGCTCTTATACTTACGTTTATACACGCAATTAATAGATCTTACTATTAGTTGTTTGTATAAAACATTAGTGAAAAATTGCTGTAGTGATGTCGTATGGATTTTAAGTTGAAAATTAAGAAAAGTCAAAATAATGTCGATTTTTATTGTCCGAAAGCCAACTCGGAATATAGACATTTTTGTACGACTGGAAACAGCTTCTCAGCAATAATAGACTGATATACTTGAAATGCTATACTGTAATAATAGTCTGATATACATGAAATGCCATAGTGTAACTTTTAAGTACTTATATAAAAAAATTAGAATGTTAAGTATTTCAATTAACATTACAGCTCAGCCATCGTTTAGCTAATCATAAAATCAGGTGTGAATCCGATGAGGAGTTTGATATGTTTAGCATACTGATAAAATAGAAAAACTCTTTAAAAATATACTTAAAAAAATATGCTGCTATTAATTGGGTATTTCAATAAATTTTTTTATTTCATTAATCATAATTTCAAGGTACAAGCTGATGAACAATTTTTGAATAATCTTAAAAACTGACCGAGTTACAAAAGTTAAATTTAATCTTTAGACAAGCACGAGAATACTATGTTGTGAGGTCACTTTTAATATTGCACATTATATTCTACAAGAGGAAAAGGGACAGGGATATACACAACCCTATCGGTATCTTCAAATTTAGAAGGCTATAACTGGCTAATTTTACGATCAATTTTTGAATTTTTTCCAAGACTGTTAATTAACTTATATTTCACAATATTGTACGCAAAATATCAAAATTTAGAATGAGTCAACTACCGTATTAGACACGTTATAACGGGAACTTTAGACTATTACTGAATAAAAGACAATGATGATTGCCGATGGCTATCGGAAAAAAAATTAGAGTTTATTTGAGATGAAAAAACTTAGACTTTATTAGACATCATATTGTACCTAATTTGGTTTTACTAGATAAAACCGTGTTCTATGCACTGTTCTTACCTGAAAGTGGTTGTGCTTTTTAACGGCGTTCTCACTTGGTAAGCTCTGATTTTAGGTTAATCACGCAAGGGTTTTGTTTCACCTGCAGGCTATCGCAGGCTCCATCATCACAATAGCGGGCGTGTGATGTCACACTCGTGTTTATCAAACAGCCGCACCGGTGCACAGTTATTGTTGATTCATGGCTGCGCTCCTCGGGCGCTTACTCATAGGCCAACGGGCCAGCTAAACTTAGAAGAATTTTTTTTAATTTATTTTAAATATTTGTATTACTTTAAAGTATTACATTTGTCACAAAGTTTTAATCGTGTGAAATCAATAATTTGTTATATTTGCTTTAATTCTGTGAAATAAATAATTTCTTATATTTGCATAACAGTTTTTGTAGCATAAGTACAGGTAGTTTACTTCGCTATAAGCAATGGCGTTGTATTAAATAGACACGTTATTAGCATTCTAAATGTGGCCTTTAAAAGACAAAGTAGTAGGGAAATTTCATGCTAGACTATTATTAGTAAAGTTTTACTTTCAACAGAAAAAAAATAATGAAATGCGTTATTTGTTAATAACACTAAATACGAAATCTATATTTAAATATGTATTTTGTATTTATTGTAATGCGTGCTAAAATACCAGATTACGTCATGCGAGGTCACATCCTGGAGTCCATTGGAGCACCATGGGGAAATTTAAGCAAGTTCTTATATTAAATAAAGATTAAAATTATAACTAATTATTTTACAATGGAAATGTGGATTTTTTTTTAAATTCTACAATTGATTGTTCGTCAACCAATTGAGTCAATATTTTTAATAAATACTACTCACATTCAGTGTCGTGTTTCGTGGCTATGCACATATCCGTCTAATTCAGTAATTTTTTCTTACACTTTTTTGTAACTGCAACAAATGACCCAGAAATTAAAAAAAGTTGGTGGAAACGCAAGAAATGATTTTTTGCGCTTTCTACAAAATCCTCTGTTTTGGGGATCTCTTCTTCATAAGTTTTGTTTATACGCGACAATCATTCTTCCTACTTGCGAAGCTGTTTTTGATTTTTATTTTTCTAACTTTACTTAATATTTTTATAGATGAACTGGATGAAGTATAAATTTATACTTTGAATAAGTCTACCGTGCCTCATATTTTTAAACGTCAACAAAGAATGCAGCCGGCGAAGACTAGATCTGTGTTTTTAAACGTAAAAACATATTTTTGGTTTATGTGTTTCAAAATAAGAAGTAAACATACGGAAAGGTATGTTTACTTCTTATTTTGAAATATATATACCGGTTACGGTTACGTTTCCGTATGTCAGTTTGTTTTTTTTATTTTCGTACTCGAAATATCCGGATTTCCTAAGAAGCAACACTGAGGTTTTGTTTCTTAGCCTTAGGCAGGTTTAATAAAGAATTCGCTTTAACAAAACCTGTTTACTTTTGAATTGAGTAAATTACTAAAACATAAAAATGCACTTCATTTTTTAATAGGTTCCTGCCAAATACCGAATGGGTGGATACGGAAAATAAAAAGAATCTTTAAACTGTTGACTACTCAGTTTGTTAGCTAATCGGTGCAATTGTTCACAGTAAATATCTGCATTAATTGTAGATCCCTCTGGAAGCAACTCCCAATGAATAATGCCCTTGACATTCCACCAGCATCACCTTTTTGGCGCTTACTTCAGATTTGGATACTGAAACTCCTGTTTCTCCGACACCCAGCCATTGACGTTTGCGTATATGGTTAATCTCACATAGTAAAAACTTCTAGAAGTTTCGAGAATCTTTCTAGAAAAGTCCCGAAATTGTGGCTAAAACCTTACTAGCCAACCTAACACAAAACGTACGCGTATTATATTAAATTATACTCAAATAAAACAATAATAAAAAATAAAACTTAATTCTTGGAACGATGCACTCCATGTTAGACACTGAACTCGCTTGACCGATGATGAAAGGAGCCGAGTTTGCTCGATTCAGCGCGAGCGACCCGAGCGAGATGGCTCAGTTTTGTTCATTGTTCAGAAAGAAGTGTGCATGGTGCCGCCGAAAGAAGTTCTCATTTTAATAGACAACCGAAAAAATTATTTTTAACAATTAGATCATCCAGGTGTGAACCATATAGACGCAAATACTCTTCAAATCTGTCCCTTACAATTGTAAAAACTCGCTGGCTGGCATATTGCGTGTGGTGTAGCAGCCATTTCTTATCAGCCATTTTATTTGTCATGGCCAATCGATGTTAGTTTTTTGATATAAACTCGACATTTCAGATATCCCCAAAGAAATAAGTCAGGGGGTATCGGATTTGTACTCCTGGGAGGCCATGGAATGTCTCCTCGTCTCGAAAATGACTTCCTCCAAACATCTCGTTTACAACTGCTATTGATTAGGCATACGGCACGTCGCTCCATCTTATTCAAACCATGTCCTGTTACTATAAGCTTCAAATGTATGTAGTAGTGGAAAGAAAACTTCACGAAACATTGATATGTACTGGTCAGAATTCACGGTCACAAATTGGCCTCGCTAATTGTTAAAGAAATAAGTGCTGATGATTTCTTGGGATGAATTGGGTGTCCAAGCTTAAACTTTTGGTGAATGTAAGGATTTTTGATGTTTTGATTTTGGATTTTCTGCTTCCAAATAACGCCAATTTTGTTTAATGACCATTAAGTGAAAGTGGGCTGCGTCCGAAAAGAGAATATTATTTAAACTTTGAAAGCGCTCCAACATTGTTTTGTCAAAAGCCCGGCGTAAGTTGTGGTCATTTGGCTTTAGTTCCTGCACTAATTGAATTTTGTACGGGTTAATTTCAAGATCTTTTTTTCAAAATGCGCAGCAAAGATGTTCGTGATATGTATAGCTGAGCTGATCCAACTTGATATCTGGGATTGTGTTGTACGGAAGTTCTAACTTCGCTAATTTATTCCTCTATCTTTATTGGTCTTGGGCGTCACAGGTGCTTGTATGTAATCCCTATTCAGGTTAAAATAAACGCCTAATTTTGTAAAAAACTCTTGATATAGAATGTACGTTGCTCGCCCGTGAAGCGCTACATCGCGCCTGAATTTCCGTGAGGTGAGCGACGGATACTATCCGCGCACCAACGGTACGTGGGCCGTTCGAACGCAAAGAAGTTTTAAAACTCGTACGCCCTTATGTTCCACTTTATATAGTATAAGCCAATATGATATGACGTCATTAACCTTAATGGCGGGTTGTCACTGAAACCTGACTTGTATTTTAATGTCACGTGATTTTTTGGAAATTCCTCGCATTAATGGAAAAGGATATTTAGTTTTGATTTTCGCAAATGTATCTTTATTTTTGTTTTTATAAATATTATCGTTTTAGTAAAATATAATTTATTTACTTATAATTTATATAAATATAAATTTATTTCCTTATTGCTTTTTCTCCAATACATATTGTTTTTATATATGTGCTTTCTTCAACTCTCTATCTCTGTCTTTATGGTCCGCTTGTGTTATTATAATATAATAACGTGTCTATTGCACATTTTCTATTATACAATAGTTGTAAATAACAAAGACAATTAATTTAAATATTGTTCCTGGTTTTGCTGGCACGTAGATCCAATAAGTGGCAGAATTATTTTCATATCCCGTGTAAATTAGTTGAATACAGGGTAATATATATGGTGGAAAATGTTGAAAACCTATTGGTTTAAGCTTTTATAACGTCTTATTTGATTTGGATGAAATTTTGACGGTTGTGTTCAGAGCAAAGCGACATGCGCTGTTTAAATCTTCTTCAGTAGTGTTTCAGGAATTTGTATTAAAGAATTGGCAACAACAAAGTCGCGACAACATTCTTTCGTTTTATGTTTCGATTTTAAACAAAATTTTTTAAGAAATATAATGTGTGATTAGGCTTTTAAAAATTAGAGTTGTTGTTTAATTAAAAATACGCACCCCACCTGTATGAGAACTATAATAGAATTAATTAAAGAATATCGTATGAAAGTAGGACTGAAAATTCTTCGAAGTGGTCGTCTGTAATAATGGTAAAAAAATTAAGTTCAAATTTCTGAAATCGAACTTTAGCAATCCATTGAGGTACTTTGCTTGAATTTGTCATTTGTGTTACAAATTGACGTCAATTCAAAAATTGTTTGATTTATGTCAAGGTGAGTTTATGCTGATTTTGTATGATCAACTTCGATTGGCAATTGGCAATTTCATTATAAAGACTGACGAGAGTAACCAACCAGCTGATTTAGGTAAGTTTAGATATTATTATGGGTTAGGTACAGAAAATTCTACAAGCACATTTAGGCGTCAGGCTTTGTGCTAGGTGGATACCCCATTATCTGACCGAAGTTAAAAAATAACAAGCTTAAAAAAAGATAAACTGCGAGGAATATGATTCTCGGATTCCGAATAAGCAGTGACTGCCAGAGAAGACTGTGAAAGAAATACCTCAGGAAGAGTGGGCCGGCTGCTCCTCTCAGTGGTTCCATCGAATGAAATGATGCATAAAGTGCCACGGAGAGTATTTTGAAAAACAATAATCTAGTTACAAACTTGCTAGTTGGTAAAAACCTTAGTGTTATCCTCGTACGGACACTGTAGATTACATATTTATCTAGTACAATACATTAAGTGTCTTGTTTTCTCCAAATAATGATCCAATAATGTATGGGGTTGTCCATACATTATTGGATTGGTTAAGAGTTATTGCTTATGATTAGTCAAATTGTTAATAATAAAGAAAAATTAAAGTTTCTGACGAAATATTACATTTATTTTGGATAACATTGAACACTTTGAAATCATTCTGCTGAGTTAGTTAATTTAATTTATATTTAGTTATTTTATAACGTTAACACTGTTCTTAACAACTTTTTTAAATTTATCTTTTCTAATTTTTATTGATTACTCGAAATATTGTAGATTATTGTGTTCAGAATGCCATTGAAAATTAGGAGCATTTTTGGGTAATTTTGAATTCAAATTAACACTGATGAATAAATTGTTGTTTTAATCAGATTTTACAAAGAATGGTAAAATTGAACATAAGTTTTATAGAAGTACTAACCGTAGATAGTGCAGAATAACTTTACAAATATCAAACTTCTGAGAGTCTGTGAGGAGTTGCTATTGTATTGTTGGTTACACTAGATATGTAGAATAAAAGTCATAGATTAGGCTTAAATGCGTTTTATTCAAATTAACAACATAAAAAAGAGTCCCAAATTATTTTTGTATGATCTGATTGATTGTTTATTTTTATGTGATCTGATTGATGATTTGGCTTTACAATGAGATGAAAATCAACTCATACTAACAAAAAAGGTTCATAGTTTCTCTCCCCTCACATCGTAAATAAATGTCGTCCTCAATATTAATATAATGATAATTTTAATTATTGATCTTTCATTATAGTCGCAATGTTACACTTATTTATTTGACTTGTTACACTTATTTATTTGACTTATATCGGGTTTTGAAGGCAACGGCCATCCTTGTAAATAATATTTTTGCAGAACTAATACAGTCACATTAGCTAAGTTGATTTTTTGAATACGTCCAGGAAATAAGTAGGAGTTCCATTTCTGAAAACACAATATGATCTTACAGATTTGTCATTTCCACAATCAATTTTGTTTTCATTTTCTTTACAGTAACCTCATCTGTTATTACCATATCTACTTCTAATATCCCCTCTGCATTCAAAGAGGACTCTTCTATAACAGGCATGGCTAAATCATCCCAATCCAAAACTTTTTCTATCTGCAGCGTGTTTCAATAGTTCCGATGTATCAGTTATATTTTCGTTGATTTCTACAATTTTTCAGAGTTGCAGGTCGATGTACAAGCGCGTGACTAATTAATTAACCATAATCTTCAGTTATTATTTCTTTCTGCTTATTCAACTTCGTCTTCCTTTGTTATCTGTTTTAAATACCGTCTCCGGTTTTTCTTCACATTTTTATCATTTCCGTTTTCCCATATTTCATTATTCGAATTTTTGAAACTGGATAAAGTACTTCAATTTTATCTGTTGTCTTCTTGTTGGATTTTTTGGACACGGCTGACACGGCTCTTTTGGCTGACTGTTTGACTCTACTTAATTCTCTTTATTTTTCGTATATTTCTATCTTTCGTGATAATAACTCTTCACTCCTTCCGTTGGCACATTTTTACCTGCTATTCATGGCAATTGGAACTTCGTTCACTTGTTTTGCGTATTCAAGATTGACTGTCTGAGATTCTCGCTATGTAAGCTGTAAAAGAAGCGCCGACTGGCATACGGACACCTATCTCAGAACTTCGAAACCGACTTTGAGATTATCGGCGCAAGTGGTTTTTAAAAGTTGAGCAAATAAAGCTTTTGAATTGGCAAGTATTTGGCAAATTTTTCCCCTTGCTTATTTGACGGTACTCGTCGAGAACTTTTTTCCAAGTAGTTTTGAGTGCCCCAAAATAACCTACATCCGAAGGCTGTAATAAGAGTGTGGAGTTGAGCACCATGCAGAGTAATTTGATATCATTATCTGCACAAAGTCGCAAAGCTTTTGGATGCACGTGTGCGCTTAAATTATAACAATTGGATTTCAAAATGATTTGGTTGTTTTGTAGTATTTAGACACTTCTAGTTATGACATGGCACTAGATTTAAGCTAAAGCTTCCGTTCATATTTCGCGACTATAATTGCTCTTGAGCCATATTTTCTAATGCCAGGCTTACTTTGACGATCTTGCGTAGCAGTTTGTTTGTACCGTCGGAAAATAAGATTATATAAGATGTTGCATAAATGATCATAATTTATATCCTAATTTAAGGTGGTATTCAAAAGCAAACTTGGCAACACAATTTTGAAGATACTCGTGGTGAACTTTATTCTAACGGGTGTATTTTATATTGAATCATTCAGAGTTATCCCAAATTTTTTATATTACCATAGTGGCCTCAAACTTTGACTAATTGTTTAAAAAATGAGACCTATTAAGGCAATTCATCTAACAGATTTATATAAAGTATTTTATTTATTATTATATAAAATTTGTCAGAGTAATAGGACAACTTTCCGTTTTTTCGCCACTTTGAAATTAAACTATCAAAGACACATCGGATAGACAGAAAAGAGCAGTAAATGTTTGAGAATTTATTTCACATATTGTTAACGTCATGTCATATATCATAAGTAGACTCTCAACTTTCCATTTCACTCAGAATATTTCTATTGAAGAGATAGTTAATGGACAAACAAAAGAATAAAAATGTTTAAAATCATTAAATTCAAAGTTACGATGAAATTCAATGTTACCCAAATTAACGGTTATAATTATTACTATCTGTAAAAATGATCGTATATTTCTTTCTTGAAGACCAACCCTTTGAAGCCAAATTTTTTTCGACGATATATGATGAACTTTAACATTTTTTTTATATGAACTATTTTTATGGAGAAATAATTTATTATGTAAATATCATTTTCTTGATCATAATTAACATTGAAACTTTATATTGTTCGAAAATAAATTTAACTCAAAAAAACATTGAAACTTAAAATTAAACCTGAATTACCAGTATATTTCTTTCTGTAAAATAATAAGTATATTGCTGAATATTCAAATTTGAATAAAAGTTTTTTTTTAATTTCCGCGTCGCGTCACATCGCCCGTTCTGCATCAAAGTAATAAAGTATCTCGAGAACCGGATGAGATACGAGGGAATTTTATCTATTTATTATAATCGTTTTCAAGAACTAATAGAAGCTGGTGTAAATTTATTTAACAGCTTCCGTGTATATTGCAAAATTGAGTATATCAATAAAAAACAACAATTGGGTTTGTAGATAAATGGTATAAGCGACAATGATAGAACGCCATGCGTATCATCCCTCCGCATTTCTTTTGGCTTGTTTAATCGTATTTTTATTCTCTAAATGGTTTATTTCATAAAAGTCCTAAATTTTTCCGGTATGGTTAAGCTATCATTTTCTCCTTCTGTATGGTTTCTGTTTTATTTTCTGTATGGTTCTCTTAAACGTGTATATATATATATATATATATAAATATATATTATATATATATATATATATATATATATATATATATATGTTTATTTTTTTTCAAATTCCTCGCTGTTAGCTAATTAATCGTACAACGTTGAAATTTTGGTAAAATATGTAAAGTTACGACCATTGCGGAATATAGATAATGTAGCGCTTATAGAGATATATAACTAAATAACCTTCTATAATATAAATATAAACTCTTATTAAAAATTATGGAGTCGATATATTCTCGCTGGTATGGAGCAACGCGACATACGAACGGGAAATTAAAATCGAATGACTCAGCTGCCTTGTGTAAAAGGTCGATCTCAGACAAAACAATACAAATTGTTTGAGGCGTTATTTTACAGTAGATTCTATACGTATAATGGATTCTGTCATAAGGCACAGTTGTAAAGGCAAGAGCTGAAATAAAACTACTTTCGAATTATTGCTACTGTTATGGCGGTATACGTTTTTAAGATTGGTAGGCTTCGTGTGAATGATGCCTTTACAAATATCTTACAGTATACTTTATCTACATCCCTGTCGTAATTCTGTAACTATTTGGTTTTTAAAGAAATATTACTTTGGTTTCATATATGCTAATTTCACAATTTTCAAATGGAAGGTTGTTCTCATAATATCTCCTTTACATCATAAAGAAGAAATAGATAAAGAAACTAAAGAAAAAGAAAAACCATATGTAATAACTTTTTGTAACGAAAAGAAAAATGAACTGGATGTTGTGGACAAATTAAGAATAACGTATGACCTTTTTCGCAGCTCCAATCGCTGACCTCTTATAATATTATTATTTTAAATGCTAAACCATTCTGTTATCAATGTTCTGGTATTATATGTGTTGAAAAAAAAGTACTGAGAAAGGTAATCAAGAAGTTATTTTTTTTGCTAGCTGGAAATTTATTGCTAAAAGGAGCATTTTAAAATAGAAAGGAGAACTGGTGAATCCCAAGAGAATTACGTAAGTATATCTATACTGCAAGTCTTAGATCTGGAACTGAAATGTGATATACTGAATGCGACGAAAAAATACCGAAAGACCAGAAACAGTTGTGAAAGTTCTATATTTTATTAAACTTCCATATTAGCAGTAAATGATTCCGTTTTTAGCGCTATGGTTTTTCTTTTCCTTTTATGTACTGATTGTGATACTGTTTTATTCCAAAAAAAATGTGCGTGTATTTATGTACGCGCGTTAAAATTTATACTTTTTTTGGCATAAAACAAGAATGACTTAATTTAGCACATAAATATTAATGCTAATAAAATTATAAAAAGACTGGAGTGTGATTATAAATTAGGTTGGTAAAATCTAATTTTATAACAATAATAATTATTTATTATTATTGTTATTATTTTTTTAAACAAATTATGTTGAATTTAAAATTAATTGTTTTAAAAATATACATGAATAATCAGTATTCAATACAACATAACGAATTGTTCAATTTACAAAAACAATCTGAATAAAGTTTAATTAACAATGAAAATACATAAATATTTTGAAAATTTATTGCAATTTATTAATTATAAGTATTCAACAATTGATAAAGTAATAATTTATAAATTATATTGCAAATAAATACATTCCGAAACCCAACATCACTTAGAGAAATGTACCTTGAATATAGTATCAGTCACTACATGTAAATATATGTTTAGTGAGCAACTTCATTCTGCCGTTTTTCATTGCATTGTGCGCGCGCATCGTGATCAACTTCACACTGTCGATTTTTGTTGCATCGTGCGCGCCACCGTGACCTACTGCATCCTGTCGATTTTTCTAGAATCGCGCGTTCGCATGCACGCATCGTAAAATTTCACTCAAAAAATGATATTTACATTTTTTCATAACACACCTAAAGAAGTATAACTTCAAAAAGAAGAAAGAAGTATAACTGCAAAAAATACTTTAAAATGCGATAATGACTTTTCTTTTTTACGTAAGATCACTCACAGCCGTTTTTCTCCGATACCGCTTGGAGCAGAAACTTCAAATTTGGCTCAACAATATAACATGTTTTTAGTTAAGCTTTGTATTCAGTAAGGGAGTCTTCATTACTGAATGCAATCACGGTATCCTACTACTAGTGATTCTATGTTTTTACGCGAGTGTGCGGTAGATATATTTGAATCCTTTATTTAAGATTTAATTTTTTTTATTTTGAGAGGTTTATCGTTCTAGGATAAAATGTTTGTTTGGGATTAAGTTTTGGTTTCTGGGTTTTGACTTTTAGTGTTTTAATTTTGTAGTCTAATGTATCAAATTCTAAAAGGTGAAGGAGATATGTTAAAGTAGAATGGATTATTACCTTTAGGCTAAGGGTTTATGTTGTCTTGCTTAATTATTGCTTCCCGAACTTCTTCCTTCAACCAGTTGGGACGGCTTTTGCTGTTGCTTTCTGGGCTGCTCGAGATGTTCCATTGGTCTTGTTCACGTGACTTGGCGTAAGTTTAAACTTGATGCACGTTTTGTTGAACCACCGTTTGCACCGTCTTCCGAAATTTAATTCGGAGTCAATATCGCTAGTGTACCCAAATCAGCTGTTTTCAAATATTGAATATATTTGGCGTTAATTTTGTAGAAATTCATTATAACTTAATTTTTGTTTACAGCTAAATGAAACTACGTGTACGTAGTATTATTTCTACTTTATTTAAATTCTTAACCACGACGTAGGTTTCGTTATATGACAACATCTTCAGGTGGGCAATTTGAAGAGATATTAATTTATAATATGAATAGATTTGAAGAGATAATTTATATGATAATTTTGGGGAGGGGTGGATAGCGTAAATCTTTTTAAAATTTTGTTAATTTTTTAAAAATTATATAAATATGTATATATATATATATATATATATATATATATATATATATGTGTGTATATATATATATATATATATAGTGTGAAAGTAATTTGGTATCGTTTAAAAGGATTATTATTGCAAGGTCTTTAAACATATTTTTTTCATAATTTTCGGTTGTATCTCTTCAGAGAAGTAGTGAAAAATATGCAAAAAATAGTGTAATGAGTTGCAATATTAAAAATCTCAATCACATTCCTTTTTCTTTTTAACAAATTTCTCGGTGATGTTTCTACCGGGATATTTAAATTTTTAAGTGACACAGAGAAAAAACGTCATTCGCCATTTTGTTTTAGCAAATTCATATCTGCCACAATGCACATCACTTTAAAGCTACATATTTTCTGAATAAAAATGGAAAATTATAAGCGGATTCCCAATTTATGTTTGCAGCATACGTTCAATGACATCTTGCTCGCGGAGAGAGCGATGCTCGTCTCCATTTTACTACATGCATGGGGAGATACATTAATTTTTTTTTCAAAATGTTTCGTTCTATTAATTGAGATGCCATTCTGGAGCACCTACTTTCAAAATTTTATTTAAGTCATTTTAAAATTGTAAACTGTGTTACGAATGGACGACGAGATATGATGAATTTATAAGATTTTCTTATTTAACTACGAAATCATAAAACAGCCAACAATTATAATATATCTCGAATTTGGAACCAGTTTTGGTTATTATGATTACATGTATCATTTAATAAAGCATTTAATATTTTTTAATGTCCGAGTTGCATTGTGCTATTTTCGGTTGGTATGACTAAAGACCAATCGAACTCGCTTCTCGATTGTGCTGTGGACATTAACTCTATGGCCACAAAATTTATGGTTTTAATCAATGATACTTATTTCAGGAGTGATATTACAAAGGGCAAAAAATTGTTTTGAATTTTCTTTATTAATATATAGGTTTTATGATTCCGATTTGCGTACCGCCACCTAGTTGTATTTATTATATAAAGTCGGTGTGGGACACTATATTTTTTTCCGCACTCTATCGAATAGTATATCATTGCAAAGGTGTTTTAAATTGAAATTTATGGTATAATTTACTACTTTTCATTTAAAGTCCCGTTTGCGAGACATTATATTACCGCCATCTAATTGTATATAGCAATGTGCGTGCGGTAATGAATTCTTAATTGCGCATATTTCATAAAAGTCGGTGTGAAACACTATATTTTTTTCTGTACCCTATTGAATAGGATATCATTGCAAAGGTGTTTTAAATTGAAATTTGTGGTACAGTTTGCTACTTTTCATTTAAAGTCCCGTTTTCGAGACATTTATATTTCAGAGTAACGCACAATGTGTCTCCCAACAAGAGGTATAGAAAATATGGAATGCAGTTATGATTGAGGAAATGTTGAAAAAATATTGGAAAATAAATTACTCTTCGTAAAATATGTTGTAGATTATATTCGTCTCATATTCTGGAGAAAAATCTTGTTATACAAATTAACCAGCAACGTAAATATTCCATGCGATTGAATCGTACTGGCTTAGTGAATGTCAAAAGTGCGATTGGATCGTACTGGTGAGTGCGATTGAGTGAGTGCGACTTAGTGAATGCGATTGGATCGTACTGGCTTAGTGAATGTCAAAGTGAGTGCGATTGGATCGTACTGGTGAGTGCGATTGAGTGAGTGCGACTTAGTGAGTGCGATTGGATCGTACTGGCTTAGTGAATGTCATACGATTGGATCGTACTGGCTTAGTGAATGTCAAAAGTATTTCGCAATATGACAAAGAATCAGTCTTATTTTATTTTGTCGACAGGCTTCTGACACTTCGTTGAACATCACGCCCTCTGGTGCGGCTGGTAAGCCGCCTTTACTCAACGCTTTCGAACTGGATCGCTGTTTGGAAAGGTGAGTGACACTTGGCGTTTATTCTTTCCATTAGAGAAAATAGACACCGGGCATGATAAATAATAGATGTTAAATATTTTACAATTAATCAATAAAACCCATTTGCTTCTTTCTCGGTAAGTACATGTTAAACAACCTTGCCGATTTACACTGTTGGAACAGCCCCGAAGCACATTTTATTTTATACACGTATATTTGTTCCTAAAGTTACGTGCTATGTGCCAGTAGCACGTAACTTTAGGAACAAATGCCAGTTGGTGAAATAATTTTTTTGGATTTATTTATTATGAGAGCGAATGACATTTTCACCGAGAACTGCAATAGCTTGAATTATATTTTCACCAGGAACTTGTGAAAGCAAATTACATTTTCATCTGGAACTGCAACCACTTGAATGACATTTTCACCAGGAACTGCAACCGCTTGAAAGCGAACGGTAGTATATCGGTCGTAATTATTATGATATGCGAAATGTATGCTTCTGTAATGCACGTCAACCTGCCAACATGTTGGCGACGTTGTCGGTGCGGCGTGGGGCGCTCCGAATGCAAGTGCAGATAGGAACAGGAAAGTCGGGGAAGCGAGGGGTCAATTTTCAGATAACTTAACCCTAAATTTAGAATAATAATTTCATGTATTACATTTTCCTTTAAGATGGCTCTGGAATTGACCGTGTAAATTGATATTTTCCGTATCCGCATATTCTGGGAATCTTTTTGTGATATATAGGCATTTGTCTTCAACTTTTATAATTTCAACTCATTTTATAGCAACCCTGTTGTATAAAATAGGATAAATTTTGTACCTCTGTTAGAACAGAGAATATTATGTATTCACCAGAAGAATAGTTTTTAAAATCGAATGAATAGTTTTCGAAATTACTTCGATATTAGTATAGAATGACACAAGTTATGAACAATCATTAAATTCACAATTAAATGAAACTACGTGATGTAGTATTGTTTCTACTTTCTTTAAGTTCTTTACCACGACCTAGGTTTCGTTGTATTACAACATCCTCAGCAAAGATCTATCAGCAAAGAGCAAAGGGCTATTAGTAAAGATTTTTGCTAATAGCCCACCTGAAGATGTTTTAATACATATTAATAATCGAGTACGTAAAAAAACTTATGTAACATATTTGGTTCAAAAAATGTATTGTTTTTTATATAACTTCAGAAGAATTATAAAACAGACGATACGTTTAACTAATTTGTAGTGGAATTCAAAAGCTCTCTTATGTACACCTAGTTGTGGCCACTGTTTAAATAGTCGACACCCAAAGATGATTAAATAACCTCAACTGATAAATGAAAATGTGTGTATACATATATCTATATATATATATATATATATATATATATATATATATATATATATATATATATATATATATATATATATATATACACACATATTGTGTGTATTGTCAATAATTACGTTATGAATTTATAAAGTAGCAGTGTATGATTTTTGATATTTGAATTTGATTAAATTTTAAAGATCAATACTTAATAATACATAACTTATGCTTGTACTTGCGTAACAAGTGATTAGTGTCAAAAGAAAAAGTGAATTAAATTGAAGAAAATAGTTTATAAAACTTTCCAGAGCAAATGAAATGAGTCAAGTATGAAATTTTTAAGATCAATTTTCTGTGCCAAAAAAAATACGACCTGATTTTTATTCTTAAATACGTTGTTTTTAATGTATATTCTGTCATTTAATAATTACCAAAGTACACTCGAATATTCATTGATGTTAAATTACAGGCATACAATTTTTTACCTTTTATTTTATTTTTATGATAAAAACTCAATAATTTGTGTTTGTACCTGTGTGATAAGTAACATAGGAAAGTGGATGATGTAAAAAACCATCTAACAAGTGATCCCCCGCAAACTAAATAAACCAGGTTTAATATATTCAATTTTTGTTTATAATAACATAATCATGAGTGGAAATTATTCTTGTGAAATACGTAAAAAGTTTTTATGGGTATTCTTCCATTTATTAATTAAAAAATAGTGATATTTCCCTTGGCACTAAACTGAATTGATAACATATTTTTTTATGCCACCGCATACTAAATATGCATATATAAATAAATATTGATAACCATCATTGGTTTGTAAGTAGTCAAAGAGTTTTCGAAAATAATTCTTTTTAAAAAAATAATCTTGGCTATACTATCCAGTAACATCCAGGTTAAATCCTTAATCTTACTAAAAGTAATTTTTTTAAGCACGCGGTAGGAACATTTGAAGGGCGTATTACACACAATTTTGGTGCTTATTATTTTGCAAATGAAGCTTAAAAAGTTATTAGTTATTTATGAAGCTGTCCCTTTTCCTGGTAAGGAACTCTAACTTGAGACGTGTTCGATACACTTAACCCATTTTTATCATATATATTTTGTTATTATCAAAACATAACCCTACTGAAAATTATTATTATCGAACTAGTAATTCAATTATCATAAACAGTAACATGTCGCCACCGATGTGCCAATCTTTAGTTAGATATCGTTATTTCTTATAAGTGCAATTTGTAATTGTTTAAAAATATAATTTTTTTTGTAATAATGATTGCGATTTTAATTGCAGTGATAATAATAATTGTAATTATCGTACTGTTTTTTAAGATGAATACTCTGCGGAGCTTAGTTTATTTTAATTAAATATCGTGGGAGGAAAGACTTGTTGGAATTTACTACTTCGATATGATTTTTTAAGAAATTATTTGATAGAGATAGAGGCTTAATAAACCACACAATGTAAGTGTGGCTAATTTATTTATTTTTCAAGAACTAAGTAATGTAAGGAACCAATTTTGAGATGGATTGCGGTTAATATAACACTGACAATAAATCTCTTTAATAAAAATAAATCAAATAATATATACTAGTGGTAATTCATTAAAATGTTATACCTCTAGAATCACTGCATATAATTTTTTTTAGATTTTGTTCTGTTACGGCAGATGAGAGCGTGTGTGTACGGCTCATACGTCATTACCGTATGTTGTTTGTCTTAATTCCCTGCAATACCTATTAAATTTAAAATTTAATATTAGTCAATCTGACATTTTAAAATTCTTTGGCAACAATCTCTAGTCTGTGCGACTGTTTGACAAAAGACTATTATGGGTTGACATTGACAAGTATGTATGTAAACATGATTCTTTTAATGTATTTGTAATATATAATTCAATGTATTTATAACACATATTAAATATAAATTTTAGTTTTCTCCCATTCTTCTCTATGTAAACTTTATGCCAAATATCACACTTCTACGTACGCACAATATGCTTAAAAAGGGGTACAAAGTTTTCTTTTTAGTTTTACATATTAATATACAGATAACACTGAATGTTTACAAATAACTAGCTTAAATGTGACATATTGGGAGTAAAAAGAGAAAAGTCGAAGTATGGAGGAAAACTGAATGTGAGCAGAGGGAAAGATTAATAATGAATAGAATGAATTCCATAATTAGATTATGTAAATAGGGAATGAATATTCAAAAAAGGACGGAAAATGTTCAGAAATGAGGAGCCAGCAATATTTTTCGAACGTACGCTCACAGGCCATGCATAGATAATTTAGCAAATATGGCACTGAAGTAAAAAATTATGTGTTAATCTTTGAAATTATAATAAAGTAACGTCAGAATATAAACTTTGCGTCCATCATGAAATGCCATTCGTTTGAGTCATGATCTGTACTCAGAAATGTGATTATGTTTTTTGACGCCAAATGTGTAACAGACACATAGGTATATTTTGAAGACTTTCAAATTTGTTAAGCAATTGGTCGATGAGACCTGGAAGGCACGCATCTTCATAATCAAGTCAGATAATAAACAAGTTTGATAGAAATGGTTTTTAGTGTCAAAGGTAAATGTTTTAGAGAGTGCTTTCTGCCAAAGAATCGAAGACTAGTCTCATTTAATTGGAGGCGTCAACCAAGATTTTGATCATTCAACAGGCACAGGTCCTTTACGTTCTTAGTGAAAGGTATAATAAATTTGTTTAATGACAATTGAGCTAAATAATTTATATTTAATTTTAGAAAAAAATTTCTTACTATCGATAACAATGGCCTGAGACTTATTGAGACTGACTAATAGATATATATATATATATATCTTCGAACCCATTGACTGATCAGATAGTGATTTTGGGATTTAATTTCAGTATGAATATAGTATTTATAAATTTGTACATCAGCTCTATCCGAGTGATAATTATTGGCTACAGTGTCAATAAAATAAACTAAAGATCGTTGAAGGCACAGTGCCTTGGGGTAAAACAAGCTTCATCAATCCACTCGTAACAAATATATTTGATGGTTCAACACCTGTTTACGGCCTCATAAATACGATCTACATCATTCTAAATCAGATGCGGACTACTTTCAAGCAAGCTAATATAGCACTGAATCCCACCATCGAGTTAAATGCGGTACTGAACTCAAGAAACATGAGCATAGTGGGTTGAGTGTTATTCAGTTATTCATGGCTAGCCGTATGTATGTACGAGTATATCAGTAGTAGCGTTAATTGTTGCAGTAGATAGTTTATGACTTTACTGAAAACTAAATTGGGTTAAGAAAGTGTATTATTTTAAAAAACATTAATTGACCAATTTTGAAGTGCTTTAAACTGAAAAAACGCCAATATGAGGATGCGATGAAAGTCTTTAGAATGAATGAATGGGTCATGTATTTTGGGTACTAGATTAATATAAATCTCTTTCCAATGAGAAGGAAACGAAGCAGTTGTGACTGATGTATTATCTGTTGTAAATAAATATATTTAATACATTATGTCGATTAGAGGGTTGAGAGCATCAGTGTTTATAGGCATAATGCCTGCGGCTTTGATGTTATTGAAATAATTTTAGCTCTGACTTTGGTTTCTCAACTTTCATTGATTGGAAATTGTACGTAACTAATGGCAAATGGGGTTTTGCTATTTACGGTAACTAACTCGACAACGGGTTCAAGAACACTGGGGAACTCTGTGATAAAGAAAGAATTTAACAAATTCGTGTTAAACTGGCAAGTCGAGGGAGGGGAGGCATTGACCATTTATCATAAAATTCAGAGTACTTAGAAATTTTCAAATGTTTATAGGTGAACACTGGCTAATGTAAGAACTTACTACTACATTCGGTTTTGTCAATATTCTATTACATATTTATGCTGAAGTGACAAATCACAACAAAAATAAGTTAGTCAGCGGTATTTGTACAGATGGGGCGGCGGAGGCGGCGACGGGTCTAGGGGTGCGCGACGGAGGCGGCCGAGCAGCGAACGGCGCGGCAGCCCTTCTCGGCACCCGAGCGATGAACCTCTCAGTCTGGCTAGAGTAAGTTGATCTTGCTTAATTTACAACGTATTTAGTACGTTCAGTAGAATGCACAAGCGGGTTTAAGACGATTTCGTTGAAATGTATTTAATTCAGGTGGATTATAGACTTACGGAAAATATCTTGACACTAAATTATGTCCGAAAAGTCTTATTTTGTACTGTTTTTATTTTACAAATATATTCACTCTTTAAATTTCTTTCCTTGAAATTGCATTGTTCTTTTAATTTACAAATCTAATGCAAATATTTGTAATTGGGAACATTTGTAAAGTTTATTTTGTATTAATGTCTTTTTATGTCTAAGCAAGCATTAAAGAATAATATACATCAATTTGAAAATATACAAAAAATCAGTGTCATTGTCACATAGATATATATCATTAGCGCTATAAAAGTAGTCCTCAAAAGACGTTGTGCTTGACTTATTTTCATTACATCTATCTCTTTTATTATGTGATTTTTTTAACTCACTATCTCTTTCTTTAAAGTCGGCGTGTGGCCTCTACCCGAAATCGCTTTTTTATTTGTTTATAAGTGTACAATATATCTATTTAATATATCGTCATTGCCTGTAGTTTTTGGTGAAAATGTAATATGTTAACCATTTGAAAATACAAATGGTATGTGATAGCTAAAAATGTGGAGAACAACGCATCTTTGTTTATTTCACTAATACCTGAATTGGATATATGATAAAAGCATTTGTGTAAAACAATCTAAGGCTTTAGTGTAGTTATTTGCTCTAGTAGAGTAGGGAATAATATAAACATAGTAGATAATATAAAATACAACGCGATTTGACTCTGACAGTCTTCGGCCCCATCATCCCCCGCCGCGCACCACCCGCCACACAGTCCTCCGCGCGGCGGCTCACCAGCCGCCCCCGCCTCACCGGCGGCACTGGCGGCACCGCCCGATTTACTCGCGCTTCAGCTTCTCGATCAGCATTTGCTGGCACCCGCCCAGCTGCAAGCTCTCATGAAGCAGAGGCTGCTCCAGCACCATCACCATCAGCAGCAGCAGCAACAGCAACAGCAGTTGCATAAACAAGTAAATGGTTCATTTATGTAATAAGGTTTCGACTAAAACTATGGGTTATCTATAACTATCGGTAAATCTATAACTATGGGTACCAGCTATTATTCGATACTCGTATAATAGCTGGTACCCATAGTTATAGATTTAAATTTTATGCGTAGAGAAGTACACTATCTTCTTCTAATAGCGTTTCAGTACAGGATTATTTCATTTTAATGTTTTGATCGAAATTATAAAAAAAACCTTATGACTTCGTTATCCGTTTGTTTGTGTCATGACTATTCTTCTACTGCCGACTTGACAATCGATATAGTTAAATAATTTATTTACCCACGCTTAGTCGCGATGTCAAGATGTGTTTTCTTTATTGGGAGAATCAAAATAGGGCGGAGGAGAGGGTGTAAAAAAATTTAAGTTTCTTATACCTGATCGAGGGGAATGTTTTACGAAAGTTCATTTTGAGCACATTCCGTATTGTTTTTTGTATATTAACAAAAATTGTGTGTTGTACGCGCGTTAGAAGTTATACTTCTTTGGCATAATACAAGAATAACTTTATTTAGCACGCAAATAATTAACGGAAATAAAATAATAAAAGGATAGGAGCGTGATTATAAATACGTTTGGAAAAATCTAAATTCAATAAAATAGTTAAATTTTAAAAATTCAAATTTATTTTCTCATACAGATTAGTAAAGAATTTGATCTATTTAAATACATACTGAAATTAGTTAATGTATTTACTCTCAAGTAAATACATACTGAAACTTAACCTCACTTAGAGAAATACACCTAAATTATATGTTTTAAAAAGATTATATGCATTATTTCTATCACAAATATTCACAATAAATAAATGTTTTTTTTATTATATGGACCACTATTAAATTTCAATTACTAAAAATATTATTTAAAAGCACAGATATAACTTAGATTTGTGTCAATTTAAAACACGTATTGTGTATTTACAGATACTATCATGACTATCTCAATAAATATCATGAATATAGTATCAGTCACTATTGACACAGGCATGTAAATATATGTTTAGTGAGCAACTTCGTCCTGTCGATCTTTGTTGTTTCGTGCGCGGGCAAATTTCACTCTCATATTTTTTTCATAACGCGCCTAAAGAAGTATAACTTCAAAAATATGTGCATAAAAGTTCGTTACTCGAAGTTTGTAAGCTACAAAATTTAGAAATATTTACATAAATGATCATAAAAAGATTACAAAGAAAATATACAAAGTTTCCGAGAGCAAGGACACATGAAAAAATTCAACAATTTTATCCATTTTTCAGTATTAGAATTTTCCATAAGATCTGTAAAGAAAATGTGAATATTAGTGCCCTTTGTGGCCCCATGGTTCTGTAATAATAACGAAAAAAAATTATTTTTATCGCATTTATTTAACCGATCAAGTTGATTTATAATGATTTATATTTATAGTTGATTTATATTTATATACTTAAATAACGTTATTCCTGTAGTTTCTATATCTATGGTTCAGTACTTTGAATAATTACTTTATTGAGATGATTCAAAACAATGAAAGATTTCTAATAAATAAATATGATTGCTGTTTTGTTTTTATTTACTGCATTGTCTCTTTGATTACCTCGAATTAATAAATTAAAATAGTTTGGCAAAATGGGGTAATTAATGTTCGACGTTGAATAAAATTCATTTTTGTAGAAAAGAAAAATATAGAAAAAGGAAAATATCCTTTTTTAAATCAACTCAGTTATAATCTTTTGAAATAGTCGATAACATAGGAACCTTCTTACTATCTCAAGCATAATTAACGACTGAATTAAAAAAAAACTCATTTCTCTCCATCTGAGTGGATCTTCTGGTGGGGTAAAATCGAGAATTAAGCTAAATGGGATTTCAATTTGAATTTGCAATATAATATTTAACACTTAAAAATATGTTAACTTTAAAAGTTATACAATGAAGTTAAGTGCTATTAAATTAAGGACCTGTTTGAGTTAGTACATGGATGCGGACAGCATCGACGTCTTCATTTTCTATCTGTCGGGGATTTTTAATTTCGCTACGCGTTACATTGTTAGAGTTGACTTTGGTTACTTTGCTTTTTGGGTGTACACAAAAATGCAAACTGCCAAATGAAACCTTTGAATAACATTTTCAAAATACACTTTTTCATCAACACGTAAACTTGTATAGATCATCAGATTACTCGAGCGTGAAAAATCAATCAATCTTGTAAACACTGTTTTTTACGTGCATCCCGCAACGAAGCCATCGTCCTCAATGACACCTAAGTGTGAGAGCGGTGGAATAGTCGCTTATTTAAAGTGTGTTTTGCGTTAATAGCATTTTCGACAATACAATGTGTTATTTTTACTACCCCGCTTAGCTACCTACCCCTTCGATGGAAACTCAATACAATTCAGTTTTAATAAATCAGCTGAACAATTTGTCTTTGATACAATTTGACATAATTAACGTAAACAACAGAGTCGGATGAAATTTTAGTATGATTTTGAATACAAAAAATTATAATATAGCCAGCCTTATATTTCACGAGAAAATTAACTTATATCTTAGTAATAACGCGTTCCGACATAAAAATTATAATAGGCTTTCCAATGTTGGATAACTTAGATCCATTCTACTGAATCAAACGTAGAATAATGGCTCGAAAGGAATTGACGTTTGGTCACGTTTGTCGTATTCTAATATCAGAGTGTAGATCAAATTACCAAGAAAATATTTTAATAAGTGTTATTTTTATCGTATACTGAGCATGATTTAAAATCATACGTTGACCAAAGTGATAAAAAAGGAAACCTTGCAGTGAGATTCTTTGTCTGTCCGTCAGTCGGTCTGGCTTTGTGTCATTGCTACTTTTCTCGGAAACTGCAATATGTATGCTATTAACTTGAAAACTTGACATGGCTACATATGTTGCTAGCCTAGATCTAGTTCTGATGTGAAAACCTTAAATTTTTGTTTTCGTTTTTCTGGGAGGTTCAAAAATAAAGAGGTCCACAAATTTTGCTTTCCTTAGTCAGGTCGAGTGGGGGCTTAATTTTAACTTTCATATTTTTTTGTAGTTAATAACTATATTTGCGAAAAAGTATGCCATCTCACTTATTTAGGAAGATAATATATCCAAAAAATTACAAATTAATTACGGAAATATATAATTGTTTAAAAATAACATAAAAAACTGTGTGCTTGGTACTTACTATATATTTTATTTATTAAAATAGTTTCTGAAAAAATTAAGATATAAAAAATTATAATAACGTTAGTTACTGTAAAAGCTATGGATCAATCAGACTCAATTATTATTAGTGAGCTCCGAAATTAGTTCAGTCCATGAAATAGACCCCTCGGTGCGCGAGTCTGACGCTCACTTGACCGGTTTTCAATATAGGTTAGGTTAACTTAATTGTATAACGTTAATTTGCTTGAAACAATTAAATTTTTCACATTTCGCTTCATTTGCAACATTCCATAACATAACATCTCTCATCAGCACCACCTAACGACGGAACTCAACAAGCGACAGATGGAGCAGACCGCGCAACGTCTACAAGATCAGCTCCAATTGAATCTCCTTCAGCACCAGACGCACGGTTTGCCGGCTGAGGGCGTCGTCTCTCCGGGCGCGCTGCAACACCAGCTGGGTGCCCAGCAGCAGCATTTGGTGCAGCAACTCCAAGCAGTGCAGCGGCAGTACCTTCTGCATGGAAGTTTGGGCGGCGCCATGCCTACCGGGGCGGCAGGACAGGGTGAGATTAATTTATTTCCATAATGTTTTTAGGAAAAAGCGATAAAGCAATTTGGATGAATGCTATACAAGAAAGGTGAATTTGTTTATGTATGCAATTTAGAAAATATTCCATTTTTTTAACTTTTTGCAAGAATTTACGAGAAATAATAATAAACATGATAAATCTCGCGATTTGGTCGGTATTATTCATTGTCTTGTATATTCTGCTATCGATGTCAGCTTGTAACAGCAACTTCATACCCTCAGGAGGCTTGCTACCATCCATGATGTGGGGCGGCGGTACTGAGTTGAGCGACGAGGGTCACCCCCTCTACGGACACGGCGTCTGCAAGTGGCCGGGCTGCGAGGCACTAGCCGAGGACTACCAAGCCTTCATCAAGTGAGTAACGAAGAATATAGAGTCTGTAACATGAACTGTATTACTTTATTGTTCGAAGTAAAAATCTCTTTTGTTGCTATAAAATGACTTAGTTTTTAGGAACGACTTTATAATGAAAAAGATGATCTCTAAAGTTATTTTTAAACACCTGAACGAATGATGGTTGGGGCGCAGAGGGAGGGTGGGGTAGTGAGGGTAGCTGTTACGGAGGAAGAGGGAGAGGTGAGTAAGAGTGGAGGAGGAAAAGGGAAGAGTGAGGGATAGAGTGAAGCGGAAAATAGAATAGAGCGGAACGAAGTACCCTTAAATGTTTAAATGGTTCTTTACGAGATTGAGAGGTGAGAAATTTAGAGAGTGGAGGAGGAAGCGATGGAGAGAATGGGTTAGGACGATATACGGAAGAGTACAGCAGGGGGAGATAGGAGATAGTTGGTCTTGATGAGATTGGGAACATTGGTACAGGCTGATGTGTGTAAATATTGGGACAGAGAGAATGAGCAGGAGAGAATGGGAGGATATCGGGGGAGAATGGTAAGTTATAGATAGATAGATATTTATAGATGAATGACGAGACGTTTCGCTTGTCTGAATACTTTTTTTAATTATACATGTTTTCATTTAAGACACCGGTTCAACCAATTCCGGGTACGTTTGATTAAATAGGCCCAACGCATAGTTAAGAGACATTTAATTATAATCATTCTCTAAAAAGGAATTCACATTTTATTTTAATTTATTAGTGTGATTTAAATTTATTAAGTGTACTATTTTTAATTTTTGGTGCAAAATATAAAACGAATTTGTGTAATTTGTTTTTCCTTATAAATATCGCTTTTTTATCAGACTACGACAGAGGAAGGGTTTCGAATTTCACAGGCTATGTGTGTGTATGTATGTATGTGAGTAAGTTTGTTCCCTCGTACAGACCAAACTACTAAAGTTCAACAAATCAGGTGCCCTTAGATCCGTTTTAATCCAGAGAGTATATAACGTTACATGAAATTCAGTGCCCTGGAATCGTTCACATATTACGTACCCATTATTCTTAGATAAGTCAATGATAATAACATTAAAATAAAATAACTGTATTACTGGATGAAACATCGAAAATTTGCAATGTAAAGACTGTTGATATTTCCACTAACTCAAAAATATATAGCCAAACCCCTAAGCCTGAATACTTTTCTCGAGATCCCAACTGGACCGGTGGAATTGTATCAACTCTGTAATTGGACGCGAGTTATGCTCAGAAAAAAATTGAATGTTCAAAAGGATTGATCAGTGGAGCAATGGGTGTTGTTAAGAGTATTGAATACCACCTCCCAGACGGGACCAGCTCGAGATTTAAGAATTACCCAATGCCGCCGATATTAAATTCGGTGATCGAAAAACTCGTAATGCTCCTTCATCAGATCTAATTAGAATCGAAACTTCAAACATAGAATATGATGGACTAAGAGGCGCTGGTAAAATCACTAGAACTTGCTGGTAATATTGTCGTGGGGCGTACATAAACTCTAAGAATGTACTCTTGGAAAAGCAGTTTTTGCAAAAGGCCAAGTTTATGTCGCATTAAACCGAGTCAGAACTCCTGAAAAATAAGGAGATTTGGTATTTTTCTTTTTTGTATCTGATACAACGTTAGCTAAACGGCTAAATTTGGCGCAGTGCACACATAGGGCGCCGCGTAGCACCACCATTAAAGCGATACGACGGAACTCGGCAATTTACAAAAAAATGTCCTCCTTCATCAATGGAACATACCAGAACATGAAAAAGGGACTGTTCGAAAGTTATATATATATATATATATATATATATATATATAATTTCTAAGGAATCGTTTTTAAATTTGGATAAGATGTTCAGTTGTTGTACCCCATTATTTCAAGTGAGCAAAATCAGGCTGATGTCTGGTTTTAGATTGCAAAGTTGCCTAAATACATAATTGTTATACCTTCTTATGTTTGTAATTTAACTTAGTAGACTCTCAAATACAAACTTATTTACTGTTATCTCAGCTAACTACGATCAACGGTTTTTGAGAAATCGGCGCACAAAAGGTGCAACGAAATCGAAACAACACACACAAACGATGCGCCGAAATTCGGAAACAGTATCGGACACTTACGCGTTCAGCAATTCAAGAACTCTTATTATACCAAATCAACAATAACTATTATCGGATTTTTGAAGGATATAATTCAAAATAATTATATTTTTCAGTATGTTATGCTTTACCTGGATTTCTCTACCGGGACACTTAAAAGCCCCTCATATAAAAGAGGGCTTCTTGAAAGTACCCTAATAGTTCCCCGTATACACCATCAACCGCTCCCACCTAACGAGGTTAAGACTGCCGCAATGAGTTGTTTAAGACCTACATTTTTCGAGAACACATTTAGCAAATAGTTTAACTGACTCAAAGTTAGGTCCACTCTTAACTAAGTTACGGTGGTTAAAAAACCACGTTCTACTGAACCACGTATCTCACTCACTCACTCTGTCATCTCAGCGCATGCTCTCCAATAAAACTCTGCACGCGTCGTCGTGCTTGCCGCGGTTAATCAAGCATATCCTATGTTTGGCAAACCACGTGTACAGGTTGAGCTATCTTTTAGTGCAAACCAATGTAAACTTGCGTGGGAAGCGCCATGTCCCGTGGGAAATTGCAACGTGTAGTAGATGAGCTTGAACCAAGTATAAGTTTTGTATTTAGAATTAGGCGAGGACCTTTTAGTTCGCCGGTGAGCACAGGAAATTAAGAACAACAGTCCTGCGTCATTATAACTACCTCGCGGCAGCACACAGCTTGCTGTGCGAGATCAATAGGTAAAAGACCCGCTAAAATCTGCAAAGCATCTGTTGAGTAGGTTTTAGTCAGAGCCATAAACGGCGCGCGTTGCGACCTCAGTATGGTTCTTCTAACTTATTGGACTCCGACGTACTACGAAACCCACACCAACGACGCATAAGTCAATATACCCAAGCACATTGCCGTATACATTAGTAGTGATAATATCTAGGCGTCCAACCCCCAGACAGCCCGGGTTAAATGTCACCCCGATCCTCTCACCAATGTATCGCGCATGCAGGGTAAAGCTACTCTTGGGGTTGAAGATGGCACTTAAGACCTAACCCTGTACATCGATTCTGGACCTGCCCATTACCACAATCAGTTTCCTCGCTAATCAAGGTTGTTCTTAAAAAGAACAACCTTGAACTTTTGAGGGGAGGGTAAAGCTAAGATTATTCTTAGTGTCCCAGTCTAGTATCTTGCTGAGGGAATCTGTTACCCGATTTTCTATTACTCTATGGCTTACTCCTCTGACTATCAGGAATGTGTCATGTGCATAGGTCGTGGTACCCCTGAAGGGATATCGCACATTCCTGAAGGGATGTCAAGCGAATACTATCTAATGTGACGTTCCATTATTTGGGACCGAGCTTTACGGGAAGTCCCTATATAACGTTTTCATTACTTCATGCAAGAAGACAACACGATCACAAGAATAAATACTTATTATCCGGCGAAGGCGATGATTCGCTGACGCTCCCAGGGATTTTAACGCGGTCAAAATGGTCGGCCACCAAAAAAACCACGAGAACGTATTTTTGCGGGCACGCGTCTATCCAGGACAAGGCGGTAGAAATCGTATCTCTTGTATACACTTCACTTTTTATACTCGATTTATGTCACTCGGTTCCTTTGCTTTGGTTTTTGTTAATTGTCTACAAAATTTTCTGCCCAAAAATTAAATACTCGAAATGAAGCCACCTCCTGTGGCCACTCGAAATGAAGCCACCTCCTGTGGCCACTCGAAATGAAGCCACTTCCTGTGGCCACTCGAAATGAAGCCACCTCCTGTGACCGCTCGAAATGAAGCCACCTCCTGTGGCCACTCGAAATGAAGCCACTTCCTTATCTTAAAAGGGAAAAAACGAAACTCTTGTGAGATCATTTACCTGTCCTTTCCTATGTCGGTTACAGCTATTTTTCTTAGAAGCGGTTCAACACTGAAACTTAAAACTTGGTGCAGTTATAAAGTTCTCGTTATATAATGTCTCAATACACCCTCTAAAATAGTTATATGGATATGTTCTGGGGTTCAAATTAAATTTTAAAAACTTTTATTAAGATCTTGGTTAAAAGTGTGACTTACAAGGATTTCGAAATTATTTTTCGAATTTTACTTAAGATAGTTTTAGAGTTATTGCTGAAAATATACACAAAAGCACATGTCCGAACCCAACTCGGAATCTGTTCAAGTTAAAGTTGTGGAGCAATCAGCGTTATGGAAAATTATAGCGATAATTGGGAATCTCATAATTTTTTTGAAAAACTCATGATATTTTTACGCCTACGTAAGATGTACCAGGCGAAATATTTACATGGGGATAAAGGTTATATATGAGTAGGATTGAAAGGAAACTGCGTAGTGCGCGTTCTCATTAACTTTTTCATAATAACTAATTCGTTTTCTGTAAATAGCTTTACATAAAATTTGATAATGTTACATACATGGTTTTCGGAAAACTCCGTAACATGTGATACGTTATGGTTGTCTGTAGTGTGTCTCTCCATAAATCGTTACAGCGTCGTAACTAGGGCAGTGTAAGATCGATTGTTATTTCATTTTGTAGGAAGTTGAACTACATGAACACATCAAGCCAGTAGTTGAGCTACATGAACACATATCGTCATAACTCGGGTAGTATAAGACCGATTGTTATGTAATTTTGTAGGAAGTTGAACTACATGAACACCTCAACCCAGTAGTTGAACTACATGAACACACAGCGTCATAATTCGGGCAGTATAAGACCGATTGTTATGTAATTTTATAGGGAATTGAACTACATGAACACATCAACACAGTAGTTGAATTACATGAACACATAGAACTAGAAAACATATGTAAATTTTCTTCAAAATACCTCCATTTGCCGAATTTAGAAATTAATTTTTTTCCTCGCATATCATATTGAGTACATCCCACTCATTGAAAAAGTCATAATTTTTTTATATCGCCTCTTCACGAGATATATGTTCCCAAATTTTTGAGCAGGGCCTCGTCTCTCACTCTCCGGCGTCGGGCGTCGTCTCTCACTACATATGTCAAAATTAAAGAAAGATAGGGATGAAGTCGTTTAGTACTACAATATAAAATTATTTTCGCAATTTGCATTAATAAATTAAATAAATGTATGCAACTAAATAATTTCTCTTAGACCTGTACCTTCACAAGTACAGGTGTAAGACAAATGATTTAGTTCTTTACATTTACTTAGTTACTCACATACTAGGGTGATATGTCTACATGGGACAAATAATATCGATATTTATATTTTAATAAAAGAACCATTTAAGGGTAATTACCCAATTAAATGTATAAACTTTTATATGTAATCAAGTGCATATGGAACCCTTGTAGTGCGAGTTCTTCTCGCACTTAACAAGTTTTCAGGTTTCCCTAGTGAAACAAAGAAACTCTTATAATTTCGTCGTGTCCGCACGTTCGTCCGCCCTCGTGTCGGTTACAGCCCCACAGTTTTTTTAATTCTAGATCTATACGGATGGATTTTCCGATTAGATGTTTTATATAGATTTCAGAAATATGTAGTAAAATATTAAATAAAAAATTGTGAGCCGTCACGGGACGGCTGACAGATGTAAAACGTCTAAATTATTGAAGTAAAACTTCTTTACGCACGCTTGACTTGGTGAATAAGCTGGTGAATGCGTGACGAGAGCGTTACGAAAAGTGTGAACGGGCGAGGCGAATGGAAGTTGAGAGGGAGATATAAGTTAGTGAAGACAGAAAGAGAGCGAATTACGTTTCGTATATTACTATAGGGACAAGAGAGAGAGGTGCGAGCACACATTTTTTTTCTCTCTTTCTCTCATAGCCAGTTATGTTTCGTATATCTAAGACACAGTGCAAGCCTATTGTCTGTATCACACTGTAGGAGCAAGAGAGATCAGTGCGCGTGCACATTTTCTTTTTCTCTTACTCTCATAGCCAGTGCATGAAATATATATATGCGAGTTTGCTAGCGTTACGCGAACGGTGATTTTTTGATTATTTTATAATTTCATTTCTTTCTTGAGCAATTTTATAAATTATTATTTTGTTCAATACATTAAATATTCTACGTTTAAAGTGAATAAAATTGTAAATTCATTTTAAAGTTCATATTTTGTGAATTTAAAGTCTTACTTCGTCGTGTGGTCTAAAGCACGTTTTTTTTATATTGAAATATTTTTATTTGAACGAATTAAAAATGAAAAAAACAAATATCCAGATAGCTGTTTATAATAAATTATTAATTTTATTTTATTTTCGTGTAATAATTTATCACAGAAGTATGTCTTAACAATCTATTGAAAATATATTTTTAATTTTATAAAACTATTAGCCGAAAAGGCACAAATTTGGCTAAATTAAGTCGGAAGAGCCGACGAGAGGCGAAGCTGGTCGAATTAGGTCGGAAAGAGCAGACAAGACGCAAAGTTGACCGAATGGCACGTCGCGCCGTGCCATCAAAATGCTTTAACTCACACAAACTTTTCACATTAAAATGTTTGAATATATTTCCCCACACATGTAACATGTGGGATATGAAATTTTTGCGAATCGATAAAATTAATATATAAGGTATTTTAAAATGAAAATTCAAAAGTTTTCTTTTTTAAACCTCGTTTTTTAAATGCTAACGCTCAATTTGAATTACAGTCGATGCGACATATTTCCGTGATTTTTCAACCGTGGGTAGGAAAATATCAAGGTAGCACATTTGATTAGAATATTCAATTAAAATGGTTTCGGTTAACTTGCATCAACAAGAGATATAGACGGAAACGGAAACAACGAGTACTTGGCCATTTTTTTTAGCTATTTATTATCTTTGCACCGCCATCCACACCGGACGTTCGTCCTCCAGAGCGTCATCGGTTTGCGGCCCCGTTGACGCTATTCCAATGTAACTAGCGTCTTCACTTTCCCCTGTCCCCGACCGAGTGAACGTAACCTCATCGACAGCGATCGCGTCTAATTTACCTTACATTCATACCGTCCTCCGCTTGAATGCAGTCCATTATTCTTATTAATTTAATTAATTCCTCTATACCTCCTGAACAATATAAAATATCTGGAAAATAATTAAATTTACTAGCAGCAAGCGTTTGTGGTCGCGGCGGGCGCTGCTCCTGCGCCATTGGCCAGTGTGGCGCCGGAGGCGTGGTCGGAATGAAGGGGCGTGCTCGCCGGCCACCTGGGCGTGGTCGGCCATCCGTATAAATTATTTACGTAATGTGGCGTAATTTGGAAAGGGAATTCGCGTCTAAATCGTTGTAAATAAACAATGAGCCGCGGGCGAAATGATTAATGGCGGAATTTCAAAAACACACCACTTTTCGCAAGATAGATTTATATTAAACTGCGAATACCTAAGTGAAGTGTTGCAAAGAATTTAAAGTTAAATGTATAAAAGAAAAAAAAACTGCGGTCAGTTAAGTGTATCTCTGACTACGTAGGGTTTCGTATCTTTAAATTGTCGATGAGCCTGGTATCTTTAAATTGTCGATGAGTTAGCCCTTGAAATTGTCGATGAGCGTTACCCGAAATAATTTTATCTAATAGTTCTAATCGAGTGCCAGTAACTGGATTTTTTCTAACCCCTAGTTATATAATTAGTTTGTAAGAGACGTTGTAGGTCACTTTGAAGCATTTAAATTTTAGCTAAAATGGATAATGAGAACTGGTACTTAAACTTCATTTTTAAACACTATCCAATGATGTTCCACTCCACAGGATAAGCGAAGAAACGAAGAACATTGTCCCATTTTAGCCATATAGCGTAAATCAATAGTTGTATATCAGTACGTGGGTCTATATGAGCATAAAAAATAAGAATTAGATCTGTACGCACTAAAATATGCAGTGTGTTGAAAGATTTTTTTGTAAGTTGAAAGGTTCTCTGTGAGAGGTGTGAATGTGTTAAAAGAGCTTTAAATTATTTCAGATGACGACTTAATAGTCTCTCGGTAGATGCTCAGCGTATCTCAAGTACCATCATATAATATTGAATGTATTTGGCGTTAATTTTGTAGAAATACATTATTCACAATTAAATGAAACTACGTGATGTAGTATTATTTCTACTTTCTTTAAGTTCTTTATCACGACCTAGGTTTTGTTGTATTACATATTCAGGTGGACTATTAGCAAAGATTAAATTATCTAATTATTTATCTTTGCTAATAGCCCACCTGAAGATGTAGTAATACTACGAAATCTAGGTCGTGGTAAAGAACTTAAAGAAAGTAGGAATAATACTACATCACGTAGTTTCATTTAATTGTGCACCATATAATAATTATATCCGACAATCCGGGCGCCATTTTTGCAAGTATAATTATATTTTCTTTGCACAAATACATAAACGTAATTTCTATTTTTATCAATGTGTCTCTTATTAACGTATCCTCAAAACTAATGTTGAACACAATTCATATTTAGTTTAAATACATTTTCTATTTATATGGAAATTCGCAGAGTAGAAATTAGCTAATATAAATGTGATTTGAACAGCCTGTATAACGTTGAACAACCTGTATAAGGTCACGCCTACAAGATTAACAAATGAAACATTTGTATATTTAATGATGTGATTTATCGTGTTTGGTCCAAAACC
This sequence comes from Druceiella hillmani, assembly GCA_039881145.1. NCBI lineage: Eukaryota > Metazoa > Arthropoda > Insecta > Lepidoptera > Hepialidae > Druceiella > Druceiella hillmani. The sequence continues at coordinate 754,791 of JAYKKI010000072.1, read as the reverse complement.
ATAGTGGTCGGAACAATATTCTTTGCCCTCACAATAGCATTTTTTTTAAATGTCCAGTATATATTAATTGAGAGCTTCAAGTATCTACTTGCAAACGTGCACATGGGTTTAAAACTGTGAGGCTGCGACAGACGGATGGACGGGCGGACGGATCTGACCTTTATTAAAGGAATTTAATTATCGAAAATGAAAATTTGTGTCCAAGTCGTTGCTAATATCAACAATAAACACCTGTTTGAGATCGAACACCAAAACGAAAATATTACGGATTATAAAAGTTGCAAAATAAATGTTAGTTATTTAAAATGTGACGGAAATGATTTGAGTTTGACAAAATTCAAAAATATTTAAATCGAACTACTGATGTTGTACACGACAGAAGACAGTAAAACATTTCCTCAGTCAGTGGTACCAAATATGTTGAATTATCTACATCAGTAGGCTCTTCAGTCTCGAGCGGGTAGGTTAAGACGAGAAAGCCTGACGGTCCCCAACTCTGAGTAATCACTATATAGTTAGTAAGAATTTAGAGAAACCAAAAACTATTACATCGCTGTTTAACAGGTTGTAGGATTTGTTCATTTACAAATTTTTGTTCGCTTTATATTGCGCAGTCGGGTTTTAATTTTTTTTTCAATTTTTCCCTTTTAATCTATAGCTGTGAACACAATTTCCGTTCAACACGAACATTTATTAAGTACACAAGTTATGATTGCAGAGCCATAAATAGAGAACTAGTTTATAATTGGAAGCTTATACCTAAACTGATATTTTCCAGCCAACCCTAACGTTGATGAAAGCGGATGTAACAATGAGGAAATCACTAATTGATTATTTATTGTCGACACCTCATACAAAAAATCAACAAAGTCCAATAAGCTATTTAGTACAAAATGGTTTCCAGCATCCGCCATATTGAATTTCTGGTGACGTCAAATATCCTGTCACTCGTGCAATTATGACTAATTCAATGACAGTTCTAATATCAAGTGTCACATATACACAATGGCGGCCTTAACCATTACGAGGCTCCGGGCGGCACATCTTTATGAGGCCCTTGTCTATTGCGCAAATTATGTAAATTGAGAGTAGGTATTTCTGATGATTTATTAGAAATTAAATTTATGAATAAATAAATTTGGAGCTTCAAAATACATTAGAAGATTTATAAAAAATAACATACATAAATGCGGCAAATTTTTAATAATGAAAAAACTAAGGTACATAAACGCCTTAATAGATAAACCCAAGCAGGGATTTAAAAATGACGTTTGGGACTTTTCTTAAGACTAAAATTTGTAATTAAAGCATTATAATCTAACGAATGAGCTACGTCATTTTCAATTGAGAGAATAGCAAGAGCTGAAAGCTTGTGTCATCGAATTCCTCAAATATGTAATAATTTTGAACCTCGAAAAGTTCTTTTCGGCAACCGCAACTGTCACAAGTCTTGTGGTAATAATTCTCAAGAAAACTCCAATAGTTGGGTACACTTCAGTTAAATTTTTTCCTATTATATATTTCAGCACTGAAAACATTTCGTCGTTTCCTTCATATACGTGGATAAACATATTCAGTTCTTCATACAATACCTGTTCATAAACATCAGATGTTTCTTCTACTGTTAGAGATATTTGCAAGTCGCTGCAATGGTTTAAAAATTTACAAGCACACATTTTCTTTAACCTTTTTATGTTGTAAATGAAACCAAATATTTTCTCATGATGTTTAAGTACTTCAAATCTAGGTTGGCACTTTGCGCGCACTGTCGACAATGACATCACAATAGTTTGTTTTAACATTCTCTTTCGCACGCAATTCAGGACGAGCTTCATCTTCCCCTTCATAATCAAAGTTCTTTCTCTTACATCTCCTTTGTACACCTTTGAAATTTCTATCAATATCGTTTTTCTCAGCTATTTCTCCGGCTGTTACTAAAGATAATCGGAAACCATTTTCCCGATTTTATCAAGCCATTGTGTAAATGCATCTAAGTGTTGTGTAGCTGCATCTAGGTGCATTTTTCACTCTGCCATATTTTACTTATTTAATTTATCTTTACAAGAATGTCATACCATACATGTTGAGTGGGGAGCAACTACAAATTCGTAGCTAGTTATTTCCATCGAATTACATTCACTAACTAACTCACAATCTGTTGTATTTTCTGCTAAATCCTTTAAAGCATTGCATATATCGGTTAGTTGATATTTAACAGCCTGTACCGATTCTACCCTGTATTCCCATCTAGTTTCGGAAGGTGGTTCTAGAGATAAGAATTTTAAATGTACTTTTAGTATAGCCCACCGCTGGCTCGAGCCGACGAACAGAGTGTATAATAACCTTTGCGGCAAACCAAAAAAAATTTTGCTTGAACACAAGGCAATGCTGCATCTCCCCAAGAAAAAGATTCCAGTTATGACTCCCATAAAAAATAAGCATGCGGATTAATTTCAAGTCTACGTTTCTGAACACCATTTTTTTCTCCACCCATATTGGCTTCATTATCGTACCCTGGTCCTCTGCAGTTTTGCTGTTCCTCTGCAGTTTTGCTGTGCTGAACCCAGCTGTTCCAAGTCTGTGATTATGCAATTAGTCAAACTCTCATCTATGGTTTTTTCGACGGCTAAGAAGCCAATAAAATGTTCTTTAATTTCGGCTGTATTTAAATTAAAAAAGTCTTATAATAATTGACAGTTGCTCAATACAAGAAACGTCATAATACAATCTAGAATAATTGAAAAATATTTATCATTAATTCATTAATAGTCTCTCTTGTTACTTGTTTAAATGAAGTCTCAACATTGGATCAAATCGGGCTATTAGCTTTACTAAATCTACAAAGTTACCACTAGTCTCATTTTAATCTGAATCAGACTTTATTGTCTCTATGATCGCTGAAGGCCAAATTGCTAAATGCTAAAAAAATCACAGTTGCCAGCAGTCTTTCTAAAATATCTCTCCAACTTTGTGTTTCTTATTCAATTTGAGTCTGGTTTAAACAGTCAATAGTGGTATCTACAGCTTTTTAATCCGTTCTCTAAATTTAACCATTTCAACGTACAATCTTTGTGCACTTGGCTAGATTCATGTGACTTTATGTCATCGATCAAATGTTGCCTTCACTGGATACAATCTTTGTGTTTTCTAGTCCGAACATTCGACACCGAAAGCAATAAACGGCATCTTATGTTTGTAAATAAATCATCCAGCGCCTGTCGAGTTTATCACCATTAGCTAATATTTTACTGTAACGATGTTCGGTGAATCGTCGTCCGTTATCATTTTCGGCGAAAAAAACAATTTTAGTCCGGATTGGACCTTGCAATACAAACTCAGTTTAGTCGTCAGTAATTGTTAATAGCAACAAACCTGGGTCATTTTGAGAATTTAGATTTGTAATTCTGACACAGATGCGGACATAGACTCAGATATATATATATATATATATATATATATATATATATATATGTGTGTGTGTGTGTGTATTTATATATATATATATATATATATATATATATATATAGATATATATATATTCTTGGCTGAATAATGTTGATGGCGGTGGCGGCGGTGGTGTAAGAGACAACGGTGTTATTGACTCATTGTCCTAGCTATTGGTACTAAATGGCACGCATGAAGGAATATTTTCAGCTAGGTTAGGATTAGAATACAATAATGCGTCATTTTCAGTCAATGTGGGGTTTTTGGAAGTTTTTGGACCTGGATGCTTTGCACATAACTCTAATTGCGAAATAATTAACACTACAAATAATGTAAATAACGTAAGATTCGCTAAAACTTAATATCATTTAATGTTTATTTACCTATTAAAAGCAAATAAGCGGCCAGCAAAATAAATGGGTGATAAGTAAGAGTTGATGGACGTAATGAAACACGTGGTTTCCCCGAACTTAAATAATAAATACGATGACAGTAACAAAACGGGGCGTTGGGGTTCTAATGCGCGAGGTGCGAAATTAAAAATTGAAATTCATTTTTCAGTTACGTTTTAGGGTTTGAGAATTACGTTTGATAATTTTGATATAGTTAATATTACTTTTATACCAAACTTTTTAATTGTTTTAATTAATACGTAAGGATAAAATAAAGTTTAAAATGTCAACTTTTTCGCGCGTGACTCCTGCAAAAGCAAGGAATGCCCTGGACGGTTGCCCTGCTCGCCAACTACTAAGGGCGTAACTGCATCTACATACCTACGTGTTTACACACTTTTATATAACTATACCATATTTAGGCGTTGCAAAAATTTTGATTGATATGCACGCTCCGTTCAGCCCGCTCCCGCACCCTCGGTCTACGGGGACTTTACACGAAAAAATGACATTACGGTAATCGAGTGCTTATTGATTTAGTACCAGAAGACGCTGATAGAATTTTACACGGTCTCCATTAAATACGAAAGTGTACACCGATACATTTGTTTACTCTTGTCGGGTATTTACCACATTACGTGAAGAAAAATTTGTGAGACTACTTTCTAGTCATAGGCAGATTCATATTTTCAATTTCAGCCGTGTCTATATCTAACATGACGGTAAGTACTGATTGGTCTACCGGTCGTAGGCCATCCAATACTTACGATCGTGCGAGCCAAACTTAAGTCAAACGAGTTCAAAACAAAACTGGAATCGTCCACCAGACACCTGGAGTCGTCGCACGCGCTGGACGACCGCAGCGCCGCGCAGGCGCGCGTGCAGATGCAGGTGGTGGCGCAACTGGAGCTGCAGCTGCGACGCGAGCGGGACCGATTGCACGCCATGATGCGACACTTGCACGCCGCGCGCGACCACACCGCTCCGCCCGCGCCCGCGCCCTCGGTCTACGGTGCCGGCGCACCGCCGCCCGGCAAGCAGCCACACGCCGGTTAGCCACGTTTAAGTATCTCATTTTATCGCTTGTTATATAAAGCAAAACTAACTTTAAAACGATCTGTTGACGTGCTGATAACTGACGCTTAACGCCAACTCCATCAGTAGGTTATACAAGTCGAAAACCAATTGTTCTTATTTAAATTTAGTTACACATGTGTTGTTAAATTGGTATAGCAAGCTGACTTCCATAGGTAATTACGAAATAAGGTTGAATACAACATAAGACTATTGTAATCTATACAAATCTCTTCTATTTCATCCCGTTATCAAGATACACAATCTCAACGTTAACTAAATATCATACATAATGCGGTATCGTCAGAGTGATACGACGCGACGCGCTGACTTCCAAATAAACTATTTTTTAGAATTTGTATATGTAAGACGAGTTTCACGGAAAAGTGTCTATTTTATTAGTATTTTAATATTTTTATTAATTGTTTATCATTAATTAATTTAGATAATGTTGTAATACCGTTTTATTTAGAAGTAAATTGAAAAAAGTAAATCTAAAAAAATCTTGCTATACTAATTAACAGATACCTGTATAAATTGTTATGCTTTCTACTGTTTCTAGGAGTCGCTGAGTCCCAAAAGTTACTTAAGTTTGTTAAGTTGTTAGTATAACGTCTGCACTTTGTGGCCTCTTTAATAAAAATTTTATCCTTTTCTTAAAAGGTGGGAGTCGTGTAACACGGAAAATAACCGAAATATATTTGAACTCATTATTCGGTTATGGGCCGACTTTATTGTCGCTGATGAAAACACTTGCACTTGACAGGGAAGACAATAAAACCATATAATAATTACTGTAGTTTTTTCACAATTTATATTTGTTATTCGTAATGAAATTCTTTCTATTTAGCACTCTGAATACTAAAAACAAATCGCGGGATGAATGAGTACAATTTAAAAAAAATTATTTTTGAACTGTTTTCCTTTATTTATTTGAATTGAAACTTATATGAAACCCTTTTTAAAAAAATTTAAATGGCCGCTTATGATTTATTTTGTAAAAATTGACGTAACAAATTGTTTTCATACAAGTAATTTTTTGTAACGAATTAATTGTTATAGATTTTTCGGTTTAATACACATTTGTTGTCACTGAATACTTAATATATATTAAATAAGAACAGAAACTGTCAAATATTGAACTTAAAAAAAACTAAGGAAACATAGCAGTGAATTAAGTAAAAAATGTTTAAAATTTAATATCTTTTTAAAAATAATTTCTAAAAAAATTATGAAAACATAAAAAGTGAACTAAGTAAAAAATATGTCAAAAATATTTAAAATATAATATTTTATAGACTTTTGTCAGTAACAAAACTTTTCCATAATTTGTTTTTCTAAGTTAATCGTAAGCATCCTTTATAACTATTAAATACGTTATTTATTATAAGTAACAACACTACTTGATTTAAAAAAAATTGTGTACTTTTGTATACTTCTTTGGCGTAATACAAGAATAACTTTATTTAGCAGGCAAATAATTAATGGAGATAAAATAAAAATACGGTTGGTAAAATCTGAATTCAATATAAATCTGAATCAAAATTAAAATCAAAAATTTATTTGACAGATGAGTGATCCACCATTTTATTTTTCTGCTGTCTTTCATCTGCCAGACCCTTTCCAAATTATCGCGCTTTAACTTTACTATTTTCTCATATAGAGTAGTAAAACATTCGATCTTTTTATCTAGAATTACAATCCTTATCATTTAACATAATATTATTATTATTTATTACATTTAAATTAATTTTCAAATTAAATTTAATTATTTTAAAAATTTAAATGAATACTCAGCGTTCAATTTAATATAAACATGTGTATATAATTAATTGTTAAATTTACTAAAACAATCTAAATAAAGTTTGATTGAAAATGAAAATAAATTAATGTCCTGGAAATTTATTGTAATTTATTAATTTTGAGTATTTATTAAATGATAAAGTCATAATTTATATATTTTAATAAATACACACCGGATTGGAAACGATCTGGCAGATGATTGGCTTACAATAGAAAGCCGGCGGAAAAATAAAATGGTGGACCACTCATTTGTCAAATAAACTATGTAAATATATGTTTAATTAGCAACTTCATGTTGTTGATTTCCTATAGATTTTTGTTGCATATTGAGCAACTTCATTTTGCCAAATTTTTGTCGCATTCGTAAATTTCACTTTCTTCATTTTTTCATAACACGCCTAAAGAAGAATAAGTTCAAAATGAAATTAAAAAATTCACTTTTGCTAAAGTAAATAAGCAATTAAGCTGATGTCATCATATGATAATATCATTAGGTAAAGTGTTCAGTTTGTCCTATCCGTGATTTCTTGAGACATTTTATTAGAGCACGCGCAACATTACAGGAGGCGGTACAGGCGGCGGCATGGGCTTAGGCACTCGGGCGTCATCGCCCGGCGGACCGGTGCGCAGGCGCGTCTCCGACAAGTCGGGCGTCTCCATAGCTGGCGGTATGTCTTACGCTTACCATCTTCTACCCCGCGTCGGGCATTTATATAATACGCGACGTGCTGCTTTGAGCTGTATAAAGCTAGTCAATGGCGTTATATAAAGTAGCATGTCATTAGTGCTCTAACATTTGCTCTTAAACGGCAAGTACATAATCGTCATTGAAGATCAAGAGCCACTTTTTTGTTCGTTTTATATTATAGTATAACGTGTCTATTTCATATAACGTCACTGAAGGTAGCTTCTTAAACGGAACAATACCAAAAATTAAGAAAACATTCTGAAATTTTAATAATGCCGTATAGAATGTTGAATTCTTAAAAGAAATGTTCAATCTTTCAAGACCTTCGCTGTAAAATATTTGTAATAAAAATGTCATGATAATTATCTTGAATACTTCTGAGAATAAGTTGGGAAAATTTGAAAAAAAAATTGAATGGAAACATTTTAAAAATTATCCACATGTTTTGCAGGATCATCAAAAAATTTTAAATAATGATTAGGATTTTTTTTTCTGTTTGGCCATTTGGTGATACTAGTGAAACGAAACCCCATATCAAAGAATTGAAATAGCAAAATTATCTATTAAAAGTTTTTATTTCATAAAATATTATGATTTATTTATAAAATCAAAATACAGTCTACATTACCTTAGAAAATTACGCACGTAAGGCACATTCGGACGTAATCTCCCCGGGCGTGGGCTATTTTTTTTAAAAGAGATCGAGTCAAACACGCACAAATATTTAAATGTTATCGTACGCTCCCTGCATACTGACAAGATGCGCCGTCTTGCTGGTGTTACATTCTCAACCGGGCTATGGGTCCACTTCTAGTAAGTCTGTCAGAGGGACCAATAAATTGTTTATTCAATTCCATTCCACAAATTACTGAAAACTAATGTTGGAAACTAGATTCTCGTCTGAAGTGGGATTTAACGATGACCAATAACATATATTATGCACGTTAAATATTCCGAAATGTGTAAATTTTGATTAACCACTCCACGTTGTGTTGTCAAAAAAAGTTGGGGTCTTCCTTATCACTACTCAACATCTCCCGGCAAAATTGCACCCTGTTTTGAAAATCTTGTGTTAATAAATTCTTCGTCCATTGAACACCATGTGGATGCATATCTTTCCTTCGTGGTACATGACGAACAACAGAACGTGGTATGTTAATACGTCTTTCAATTTAACGCACAGTTAATGCTGGATCACTTTCAGTTTCAGTCATTATTTGTTCCTCTCTTTCACCGACATTTACAGCGATGGAATGCTTCAAAAAGCCAATTCTCGCTCTTCTGCCTTCCAAATACAATAAGCGTATTCTTATAAAGACACGATGATCAAGTCGTTGCACCGCTCCTTCTCTGTATTGGTTGTGCTAGTCACTGTGAAGATTAGCAGTAAATTAATAATGCGTCAGTGCATACCCACGTGGCGAATAATTAATCCGTTTTGGGTTGTAATGGTACGCAAAACAGTAAAAATTGCTTCGCATCCGTCTAGATCCAAGTCGTTATTTCTGATACAGGAATCCAGATCAGAAGTACAAAGTAAGTCTTAGTAACCAATTTCAAAGCCATAAGAATGCGTAAATTGTAAAATAGGAAACCGTAGAAATAATTTAAGGCAGTAAGGGTGAAAGGCATACAATTGAACTGAACGATAGAAAAATTAAAACAATCATGTCTTTCACCATTTCCAATAAGTGTTTCTCTCTCTATCCTAAAAAAGCTCAAACTATTATTATACCACGTTTTTGTCGAAATATGTTTGTTCTAATAATTCCGGAAATGCCAAATGCAAATTTTAAGTACATAAATATAAGTTTCTAATTTAATTTCTCTAATGTAAAATTTATATTTTTCGTTTCACATGGATCACTAAAAAGAGCCTAACAGAAAAAGAGTAATTATTTTTTAATTTTTCGACGATATTGCAAAAAACGCAATATTTCCAGAATATTCTCGTGCAGTTTTTTTTTTAAATTTTCCAAATTTATAAACCATTAATCATAATCGTTTCTAAGACAATTTTGAAGTCGTTACGACACTGTTTTACACGGTGGGTCTTGAAAATTTGAACAGAATTTTATAGAATTCCAGATCATATGAGAAATTATCAAAATTTCAGAATTTATTCCTTGTTTTTGGTATAAATTAAGAACATTAATTATTTTATAGCCACGCTAATAATAAGCCACGTTTCCATCAAATTTTATCGTTTAGATATTTAAAAATATGATCACGATTACTCTAATATTCTCTTTTGAATAATCCTGTTTCGCTCACAATTGATCGCGTAGGAGGTCTTCTATCCATTACTTTCGGTCGAACCACTGACGCGGGGACACCTGTTTATATTTACATACGGGTAAAATAGAGGACCTCCTTTTCTGAAGTCATTTAAAAATTATTTGTCTAAGCTTAAGGAAACTAATGCACGCCGTTTTTCAAAATTATCTATTTTTGTTAAACTAATTTAAGTAGATCTTAATTAATCATTATTAAGAATTTTTCAAAGTCATTGATGGGAAACTTCTTTTTTGTAATTACCCTGTGTATTATTTATACGTTATTACATTCTATGTTTTTTTTTCGATGGACCCCGACTTTTTATTTTGTAATAAATAAATATTTTCTTATCAATAGTTCTATTGTTATTTAAATTGGCGCTTCTTGAATTCTATATTTTTCTCCCTCTTTTCTTCCTAGCTATATACATAAGTCCAATATTACTTGGAGTCAACCATCTTCGTACTTTTACGCTACAGGGCGCAATTTTGTGTTGCTTAAGTGTCGGCATCTGTTACGTCTGTCTGATGTCGGCATATACTAAGTATTTTTTAATGACCTAGCTTCTAGTCTTAGGGTTCGGCTGCGATTTTTATCCTATCCCCAATTTCGATTGCTACCCTTGTCATGTTGTCTTGATATAGTCCATTCAGAGATTATAGAATAGTGGTCTTAATATGGATCTCTGATGGACTTTAACTTTGTATTCAAAGTGACTGCCAGTTTCTGTTGGAATAACGACACTTGTCGTTATGTCGCAGTAGAGATCTTATATTAGATCAATGTAGATTTCTTGAACCAACCGCTCTCTTAATGCTTGCTATATCAATTGCCTGGAGATGCAATGCCTGTGGATATGGCAAACACGAAGTGGAAGTTGAAAGTTGTTTAGCGATTGATCATTTTCTGTAAGTAGTTTCACCGTGTATATTAACATCGCTATTTTTTAATATATACACCGTGTGTATTTCATTCCTTTGATAAATTCGCATTGATTTGGAGTAATTACGGTAAGTTTCATTAGTCGTTGTGCAACAACCCTTTTCCATATCTTAAGGATGTGGAAGGTAACATTGCGGAAAATAGAACGGAATTAGATATAGAACGGAACTAGGTTGCTGTTTCTCCAAAGATTAGGTATCTTTTGTTTACCGAATATATCGTTAAATAGATTAGCTAGCCATATTATTTCTTTGTCAACAGTATTTTTCCTCATTTCTTTTGGTATCTCGTCTGGCCGACTGTTTTTGTTTTCCATTTTCGAAACCTCATCTAGGGTAATGGCTCCTTGTGGAAATTCCGCATTGAGAGCTTGTTCGTAGTATTTTTGCCACCTATCATTGGTGTTACTGTGAAATGTGGCATTACCATGAATGTCTTTGCCATTTACATTTTAAATATTTTTATTTAATTTGAGGTCTTTGGTCGGTTATTTCATTAACATTTTATTGGTTATTTCTTAATTTTGAAAATTTTGCAGTTCTGTTTTTGTGTTCGTTAGATTTTCATAGAATGCGTCTTGTGCCATTGCTTTTTATCTAATTTAGTCCTCTTTCTTGTGGTTTTCTACTCTATTTTGTTGGCATCATGTTAACTATTGGTACCATCTTTTGAAGAGCTCTTTCTTTTCTTTGAGTACACTTTCAACTTCCTCATTCCACTAGTTCGGATCTTTGTTTATATTCAGTTTCCTTTTGAAGTTCCTAAAGTTGTTCTGCCAGATTCTATACATAGAATGTGTGAAATTAATTCCAAGTGGTGTTACTGGTAGTCTTGCTATTTGTGTCTTGGTACTAAGTGCTGGAAAAATATTTCTTATGGTTGTCGTTGAAGACTTCGTCTTCGAGGGCCGCAGCATTATATTTTTAGTGGGTCTTGTGGTTTTTTTTAAACATGCTACTAGGAGTCTATATTGACTTGTTAGTAGTTCTTCTCGTATACGATAGATACGATATCCTTGGAGAATTTTTGTATGGAACTATCGCAAAGAATATAGCCAACCTGTGATTTTGTGTTGCTACTTTTCACGTTATTAAGCGTTTACCTTTCGTTTGAAAGTAAGTACGCATTTATAAACGGTAGGTCAAATTCGGTTGCAAAGTTAAGGCTCCTTCGCTGTTGGTGAGATATCTGTAATTGATAGCTGTAATAGCACAGCTGTAATACCATAGCTGTAATTGATCCTACGTGTCCATTAAAATCTTTCAAGACTAGTTTTCTTTTCTTTCAATGGTGTTGAATGCGCAAGGTCATAAATTTCTTTATTTTTTATTATTGTGCAATCAATTTAAGGCGAACTTATCTTTTAACTAGGTAAATAGATAACTTATATTTAAACTACTTTTTTCTTCGAATTAAGTACGGCTTTTGTACATTTTTAAATTTAGTGTTTTGTTAGTAGTGTTTTGTTTCCTTACATAGAAGGAGAAAAAATACCTTCCATAGGCATATACATATCATGGAATACTCAAAGCTACTAAGTCTAGAATCGTGCTTATAGTATATTCGTGATATTTAAGTACGCTTCTAGATATCTTATTTTTTCATAATTTTTTAGTTTAGTTGTTTTGGAAGTGGAGTTGTATTTTATTTTCATGTTTAACCAGCATTTCTATATAGACATATTACTTAAAATTCCGGAAAAAGGTTGGAAAATAGTTTTGAAATGCTTATTACCACTTCCTTTCATTTCTTGTTCCACGCACGATATAGGAAGTTAGAAAAATAATTGTGCGTATGTATGCGCGTTAGAATATACAGTTCTTTAGCATAATACAATAATAACTTTATTTTGCACGCAAATAATACGGTAGTTGACTCATTAAAAATTTTCATATTTTTCGTACAATATTGTGAAATATAAGTTAATTAAAAACTAGTCTTGAAAGAAATTCAAAAATTTATTGAAAAATAACCCAGTTATAGGCTTCTAAATTTGAAGATATGGATAGAGTTGGGTATATCCCTGTCTCTTTTCCTCTCGTAGAATATAATGTGCAATATTAAAAATGACCTCACAACACAGTATTGCCGTCCTTCTCTAAAGGTTAAATTTAAACTTTTATAACTCGGTCAATTTTTAAGATTATTAAACAATTTTTTCACTCTTCATCAGCTTGTACCTTGAAATTATGATTAATGAAATAAAAAAAATTTAGTCAAATACCCTATTAATGGAGCGTGATTGTAAATAGGGTTGGTAAAATCTAAGTTCAATCAAAAATTAAATTTTTATAATTAAAATTTATTTTCTTATACAGAGTAGTAACACAATTTGATCTATTTGTCTAGAATTACAATTAATCATCTTTATTTATCAATTACTTTATCATTTAAAAACTTAATAATAATAATAAGAATTTATTAGTTTTTGTTTTATGATTTTAATTTTTTTTAATAAATTTGAAATTAATTTTAAAATAAATTTAATTATTTTAAAAATTTAAATGAATAAAACAGTCTAATTAAAAAAATATATAAACAATCTGAAAATTTATTGTAATTTAATAATTTTAAGTAATTAATAAATAATAAAATAATAATTTACGATGAAATAAAAAAAGGCTATAAGCAAATATTTCTATCACGAATATTCACAATAAATTAATATCTTTTATTTTATAGACCACTGTTAATTTTTAATTATTAAAAAATATTATTTAAAAGCATAGATATAACTTAGATTTGTGTATATAAAAACACGTGTTGTGTATTTACAAATACTTTAATAACTATCATGAATATAGTATCAGTTACTACACGCATGTGAATTTGTGTTTAGTGAGCAACTTCCTTGTGTTGATTTTTGTTGCATCATGCGCGCGCATCTTAAAATTTTAATCTCATCATATTTTCATAACGCGTCCAAAGAAATGTAACTTCAAGAAATATTTTTTGAGTCTTTGGTTTTCCTCCAATAATTATTTCCATATAAATATTTTTGTGTTAATTTCAAGTTTGTACGTTGAATAGTTTCTAAGAAAATCGGTTGTGAGAGACAGATGGACGAACTTGTGAGTGATCTTATAGTGGTGCAGTTTTTTCTTTTGAAGTATGAAGCGATAATATCCAATAATCGTGATTAAACACTGTTGTAAAGGATTAGTATAATATCAAAATTAAAACGTGTACAAAAAAAGTTTTTTATTTGTTTGTTCAATTAGTGGAAAATATATGTATACATATAGTGGAAAATATTTCTTTCAATATGGAGATTTTCAGTTAGTTATTCTTTAAATGGTTTTGATTCTGTAAAAAAATGGTCTAATATCGTTTATAATAAGACTGATTTTTTAAACCAGGTCTTCCATATATGCTCGAAAGGGCAGGATTAGATGTGCAACAAGGTAAATTTTTGGCTTTTACAGTGTTTTATATAATTTTACGAGACTGGTTGTATTGGTGGTTTATGTAATATTGAGTGTAGTTTTTGAATGTCTTAAAACTAGTAACATTTAATTTTCAGAAATCCAAAGAAATCGTGAGTTTTATAAGAACGCTGATGTCCGACCTCCATTTACGTATGCGTCGCTCATTCGACAGGTGAGTAGTGACTTCCAAGAAGAAATTAAAATTAAACTTTGCTTTTGAAAATTTTTTTCTTTCTCGAAAATTTTATTTAATCCTTTGCTACCATAATGTACAAGCATTTAGTACAGTTTCAACGTTAAGTAAAGGGATAAATATTGCGCTTTGCATGCACACCGTGTGCCGCACGGCTCCATTACTCCGCTAATTATAAATAAGCCCCTTATTGGAATTTGAATATTCAATGATCCGAGTATCATCTCACTGAAAAAATATATATGTATGTTTTTAAAGAGATTCTGTTTATGATAAAGAACGTTTAAATGCAATTAAGATAAAAAAATGTTGAAAATTTAAAAAAAAATTTTATCGACAAATAAATTAGTTCTCCGTAATAAAGACTACAAACATAAATTATTTCCGTTTTATGTTTTCAAGAGGAATCCAAAAAGAATTTTGCCATACCAATTATAGAACGCACTGCATGGTAACAAATTCACTTTAAATAATAGAAAAATAAATTCATTGATCTGTTTATCAAATAAAACTGCATAATAAATTGAAATACAATACTAGAATTAAGCAATTGGCTATATGACAGATTTCAACAGGTGTTCTACTATAATGTAACAACTGTACTTGTAGATGTTTTAGCGAGAGAAATATTTGTGCTCAACATGCAGTTAAATTCCATTAAAGTATTCTTACATATTTACGGAAAAAGTTCTGGAAATTCGGCTTCAGTAAATTTTGTTTTATTCAACACATTAACTAATACTTGTTTAACATTCAGCTTGGTTCCAATACTTAGAGCAAGTTAGTATAAAATAAAAAAAACATTTAGGATAACAGTCAATAAACAAAGACATTGATCGAAATCAAATATGATAAATACAGAATGTAACTAGAAATGGTGACAGGGTTAAACTGCTCAAATTTTCCACAAATCTTGATCATAACTTAGTCACGTACAGAACTTAAAAAAGACTTTTCAAAGACATATCACAGTTGATTATGAATATTGAAAAATAAAACTTTTCTCATTTGCTGTCTAAATGGCGCACAGCGGAAAGCTTTTTGTTACAATATAACTAGGCTATAATTCTCCAATTATTATTTCTATATAATTTTTTGGATATTCCTTCATCTACGACAACAAAGTGTGTTTGAAACATCAATTATGCTATGTTTCAGTCCATCATAGAGTCACCGGACAAGCAGCTAACACTCAACGAAATTTACAATTGGTTTCAAAATACATTCTGTTACTTCAGGAGAAATGCTGCAACATGGAAGGTATTAATAACTATACCGTAATCTCCACGATGCGGTTTTTTCTACTTAAAAAAAAATAAATTATACAATCTTTTTTTCAGGATCATGTAATATTAGAGTGATAAATCAATATATGAAATTATTTCTCTTTAAGATTTCATCTCAATTAAATTTTCCTCAACAGAGTGTTGAAATTGGTC
Organism: Druceiella hillmani; assembly: GCA_039881145.1. NCBI lineage: Eukaryota > Metazoa > Arthropoda > Insecta > Lepidoptera > Hepialidae > Druceiella > Druceiella hillmani. Next base: position 739,111 of record JAYKKI010000072.1, on the reverse strand, counting down.
TTAAAAACATTGGACAAATTTTAAAAATAAAAAGTTCGTAAAATATTATATCATTTTCCTAATCATGTTATGAAAGCTGCAGTAAGTTTGCTTATGTTTAAGCATTGTTGATAAATTAGATCTGAATTTTACACGAAATATAATTTCACAATGTTCATTATTTATATTAATAATAAGTGGAAATTGCTTGTTTGAAATTATCTCAAAAACTACTTCACCGATTTTGATGAACGTTTCTTTCAGCACAAAAATTAATTTCGTAATTTTTTTAGATTACATAATATGATGATTTGATGTAGGTTATGCAACGGTCACAGTCGCTATATAAGATATACATACATAAAAAGATTTTTGTATTTTCCGAAATATTACGTAAAGGACAAATTATATACTTTAATAGAAAAACATTTAAGAGAAAAACAATTTAAAATATACAGAATTAAATGACTAAACAAAAATGTGATCTAAAAATATAGACACATAACATATTACGATATTAAAATACATATGCCGTTTTATCAATACAAGTTAATTTACAATTTTCAATATTTTTTTAAGTTTAGTTTTGTAATAAGACCATTTACATAATTTTCTTTCATATTTATATTATGTGGTTAAAATATTTTCAGCTGTTATAGAATTATAGAGAAAGAAAATGGAATTCAGATATTGTTTTACTTTTGTGATTTCTAAGTTGAATTGGGTTATGCCGTAAAGGAATCTTAATGTCATTAAATTAAAATATATATTTAAGATTAGATTAGAATAGTAATTAATAGTACATAAAATCTTTTGCAGAAATATGCAGCAAATTTCATATTACGGGTTTCGTAAAATATTTCTGTATAATGAACCATTTAGACTTCAAGTATTTTTACAAATATTTTAGAAAAATCCACATTATTTTCGACCACTGCGTTTTAATTGTAAACAAAATTCTAAAAAAGTTATCTATGTATACTAAATAGTAACTATAAAATTACTAAATACAATTGGCAAAAAAGCATGTAAACAAAAGTAGAACGACGTATTAAATCGCCGAGACAATATCATCGCAGAACGCAGTCCGGCACAACCTTTCGCTACACAAATGTTTCATGCGGGTTGAGAATGTAAAAGGCGCCGTATGGACAGTGGATGAGGTTGAATTCTACAAGCGGCGACCGCAGCGTTGCAGTCAGGGCGGCAGTTCTGGCCCGGGGCATGCGTCTCAGCAGACGCTGGCACATCCTACCTCGTTACATCACGCTGGGTACGTCTGTGCCATCTGTTTCAAACGAGGAACTGTTTGTTTTGAGTTTATATTGATTGTCATCACATTAATTTTTCCATAGCAATTTTTCAATAATGTATATCAATTATGTATGCAGTGTAACATTGCATATCAAGTGTAATATGGAAAATGGAAAAGTAAATTGTACATGCCTATATAGTAATACATCATTTAACTCACTTAGGAAATGCCAGTGACGAGATTTCAAAAAGTTAACATTTCAAATAAAATGACATTTCAGTTAAAATATGATTAAATTTTTTTTTAAGTAGGTATATTAATTTAAAAGATTTCATGAAATAAAGTTTTCTCTTCTTTTTATGTGGATATTATCATATGTAGTATTTAGTAATATTTTGTCCCTATATTAGTTATATGACATTTTATACATTTTATTTAAAACGGAATCTACAACCTGCAAGAAATTCAAAAAAGTACAGAAACTCAAACAATGATACTACACACATGAAATCTACTGGAATCTTTAACTAAAGTGTGACAAACATTTTTAGTATCCATCACAAATAACAGATACACAATCAATTTATAACTTTTACTTGCACAGAATATATGACATATCGTATACTTACAATTAAACACTACATAAATATAACTTATACAACAAATTTTAAACTTGACAATCTATATACAAAACTCAAAAAACATTTAATACCATCATTAGGCACTTTAGCCCAAAGAATATATTTCACATGTATGTTATTTGCAAACAGTGCTTTGAAAAGTACCATACAGATCCAAATGTACATATGCAGCTGAATACTATTTTCCCTACATCACAAACATTAAACAAATAACAGAATAACAATGCAATTGAATAAATACTAAATACAAAATTTACAGTATTACAAATACAATTAAATATAACACCAATTTAAAAAAATGTTTAATAGATTCAAAACCATTAGCAACACCAATTTAAAAAAATGTTTAATAGATTCAAAACTATATTGAATATATTGTGCACGAGAGACACATACAGAACTAATAATTTTTATCCATGTCACAAATTAATTGTAAAATATTTAATTAACTTTTACTTCTTGCATTTATTTACTCAAATTAATGCAAGATAATAAACCAGGAAACACACAATTCTAACACCGCTACTGTTACATATTCTAATTAGTTTTTATTCTGTTTTATCTTATATCTTGTGATTAATCCATTGTAAGTCATGATTGTGTCCTGAGTTTTTATAAAAATTTCAGCTTATGTACTAATTGACACTGTCTTATTTTAACATTCTTTTTATTGTTCACATTCTTTGTAAATGGTCTCTCTATTGAGTTTAAAATTACCACTTGAAATATGAAAAACATATTTTAGCAATAAAGGGTTTTAATTTTTGTTACAAATAAAAGTCAATTGATAAGTACTGCATCTATTGCCGAACAATATAATTGCGTAGTATCTGAAGATAATTTAGTAAATATGTGAAGTTACATTAAGTCATAACATTGTGAAAACATTTTTTAAATAAATGGATAAATAGCAGAATGGTCATTGTGAAGTAGGAAGGATGAACAAATCGATGAATATAATGAGGAGTGCTAACTAAAGTATTGTTTTTAATTAATTATTGTAATAAAAATAAACAAGTCTATTCAGCTAATTGTATTATTTCATTACTATTTTTATTCCAAAACATATTTAATAAATTTCAAAATAACATAAAATAGAGGAATCATGCTAGATACTTGCATTGTAAATTTACTGAATCTATACTACTTTATTGTATTTGTATTTTGATCTTGTATTCACTGTGTGTTTATGCGTGTGTGCGTGCGTGTGTTTATCGATTTTAATCTGTGCTTAGATCTTCTATTTCATTTTATTGTTTCTTTGTTTCCTTTTTTCGCTTTTGTCATGGTGTTTCATTTTCTTGTTTGGGGTGTTGGTACATACAAATATTTTAAAAATTGGTACAATCAAAAATTTATTGTAAAATTGTTCTATTGTACATATTTTTATATTTATATAGTAATCATGAGATTCCGTTTGTTGGAATCCGTTTGATCTTGTTTTATTATATTATATATACATTTTGATGATATATTTGTGTTTATATATTTAATTATGGTATTCCTTGCATGGGGTATTACTGCTTCTGCCTTTCTTTAAGCGGCAGATGCGATCGGCCGTTCATGTTTGATTAATTATTATTTACGTTAGTGTTTTATTTTCATTTTGTTTATTTTATTTATTATTTACACAAATAATAGTAATCGGTTTTTGTAACATTTAATGAAGCTTTATAATAATATATGTCTTTCTTACAGATTTTCAGGCAGTTTTTAATAATATTTTTTCCTAGTATTATTCCATTGATTATACTGAATTTTGTGAAACAATTATATTCCAAGGTATGATTAAAATGTTAAGAAACAAAGAATTTCAATTCAGTTCTGATACTTTTTTTGAATGAAAATTATTTTATGGAAAAAGAAATTGAATTTAAATTGATGGCCAATTAAAACACTTTTTATAACGTAGAGTATATTTAAAATTATTATTCGGAATCTGGTGGATCAATATGAGAACCATAATTATAATTTATGGTATAATTATTTGTATAAAAATTGTGTTAGTCTCGATTTCACCGTATATTTATTTTTTTTAAGTGAAGCTATGTGCGTTTGTAGATTAGATCGCTTTTTTATATTTTTATTCTTTATAAAAGAATATTCTAAATAAACAAGTTCAATTACTCATTACGTGATGTCCTGTGTGGTGGGATAAATTTTAGGCACGTGAAATTACAATACCGATCAAATGACAATGCTTATGACTGCATCTCTTTGAATGTAACATTTGCTTTCAGATAAAGGTATTAAAGTTTAAGATGTTTAGAAAACCTGTAGATTTATTCTAAAGTATTGAAACCTACAGAAAATTCTAACATTTCGTTACGGAATGTAATCTATTTGAAAATGGAGTTTTTATATAAATAACATTCATCATGTGAAGTCATGTGAAGTGAAGTCAGCATGTGACTCAGATCACAAAATTTGTAACAATATATACTCTGATTCGTCAAACATTGCCTTTAAAATGTATTATTTTAATAAATAGAATGATTCACCAGAACCGCATATTAATTTTAATGGCTTGGTATACTTGCGCTTTTTATATTTGATGTGTTCATATGTAATGAATGTTAAAAATTTTATAATATCCTCTGAAATGAACAATATTTAAATGAATTGAAATTTATTGTGTCATATTAAAGTTAATTTATGTAAAGATACCATTTTGCAAATTGTATTATTATGGTATACATAATAAGAATTGAGTTGTTTGTATATTCTATGCAAATTTAATTGTAAAAAAAGACAATAAATACAATGTCAGTAAAATTGAAAAGTAGCTTATATAATTGTAAAAATTAATTAATTTTTCTCATCCTAGAACAATCTACAGTCATATTCTGCAACAGGCAGATTAGTGTTGGTTGAATGGTAGGATAAGTTATATGTGAAACAGTTTGTATTAGTCTAACAGTAGAAAGATAATATTTAAATTCTTGACCACTTGCTCTTACAACAGATGTAAAAACGAATAGAGCCTAAGTTCAGTAAGTCCAGATTTTCATGATTTGTACATTTTACTTAAATATAAGAGTTACTAGTATTATGTGGACCAATTGATTAAATAGTGAAAAAAAGCAGTTTTTACCTTTTGGTGAGTTACTTTAAAAACGTTATATCCAAACAATGTAATGTAAAATTTGGTAATAGATTATATGTTGAAAGTATCTTAATTTAATAAGAAGGTATAATTCAAATTTACTAAACCTTCTAACAAAACAAAAATGTCCCAATTTAAAGACAGGAAAAAAGAAATTGTCAAACTATGAATAATATATGGTTCATATATCTAAGTATTGATATAGATCTGAAACTCTGAGTTATATAATCATTATGTATTAAAGAAAATAAATTAGATTTTTTCGAACATCCCACAATTGCAATCCGATTACAATTTATATATGCTCACACTAGAATGCGATCCGGACAAACTTGTCTCTTCACAAGTGCTTTGTGCGGTACGAGGATGACTTCGGTTCTTTCTGGATGGTGGACGACGCGGAGTTCGTGAAGAGGCGGCATTTGAGCCGTGGCCGTCCTCGCAAATATGAGCCGGGTGCCGGCCCTCAGGGTCAACAGTAAGATTATTATTTACAGCCTCGTCTCACCACTTGTTGCAGTGTGTCATTCTAATAATTACCAATTTAGTTGAGTATTGTGATATAGGGGTGTATACTTCAATGTGATAATTTATATTATTACCAACGGAATAATAATGTGGAACACCAAAAAAGTTTACCGTCCTCTCTATATTTTTGGATAATAATATTAGTAAAGAAAATACCAAATTTTTTAAAACTTATCAAATTAATAATTTTTGCTCATTATATTTTAAAATGAGTTGGGGTGGTATTTAACCCATGCTAGAGTTCATTAGAGTAAGTCTGAACTGATTGCATAATTATTTATTTCGAAGATTCGCAATATACCACTCAGTTTAAATCATGTGAAGTATCTTTTAATTTTTTTAAATTTTGGATTATATATTATTCTATGCATACACGAGGCTGTTTTCATTTTGCTCTTCATGAGTTTCAATTTATGTAATGAAAGTAAATAATGAAAAATATTGTACGCACGTTAGAAGTTATACTTCTTTGGCATAATACAAGAATAACTTTACTTAGCATGCAAATAATTAACGGAAATAAAAGGACTGGAGCATGATTATAAAAGGGGCTGGTTAAGTCTAAATTCAATCAAATAATTAAATTTTAAATAATTTATATTTAATAATGTGAATAAATACATACCAAAACTTAACCTCACTTAGAGAAACACACTTAAAAAATCTTTTAAAAAGCTTATAAGCACTATTTCTATCAGGAATATTCACAATACATAAATGTTTTTTATTGTATGGATCATTAAATTCCAATTACTAAAAATATTATTTAAAAGCACATATATAACTTAGATTTGTATGAATATAAAACATGTATTATTTTGTAAAACATGTATATGTATTTACAAATACCTCAATAACTATCCTGAATATATTATCAGTCACTACACGCATGTAAATATGTGTTTAGTGAGCAACTTCATCCTGTAGAGTTTTGTTGCATTTTGTGTGCGCATTGTAAAATTTCACTCTCATAATTTTTTCATAATGCTCCTAACGAAGTATAACTTCAAAAAATAAAAAAATTACTTCTGTGATTACTTGCATCGTCTAAAATGTTAGCGTTAAGCGCTTATATATTAACATTCCTTTTTCCTAGTATGCAGCCGTAAAGCACTTCTTCGTCAGTGCTATAGCATTATTCTTGAGCGTGCACATTACAAAATGTTGAGGTGCTTATTTTTATTAGAGTCAATTTGCAACCCTTGCAAAATAGGGAAGCTTCACTGACAAGTACAGGGTAAAGTTAATTATGGCTTTTTTATATTTTTAAACCTAAAAATAAATTCATATAACTATTTTGTAAAACTTGCAAGTTTTTGTTTTGTGTACTTTGTTCTATTTAAAACTTTGAAGTCAAAAAGATTACAGCTTAAATGTTATGTTATTATTTTTTTGTAATATTTAGTGACATGGCTTGCGTATTGTAATAAAAATATTAGCAATTATTATGACAGATATTTACTGAAATATGTATAACATATAGTGGTAGCGTGCGATGCAATATATGTTGTTGTCTCGCCTTTTATATGAGAAAATATTACTTGTAAGAAGTCCAAAAGAATTACTACATAATGAAAGTGAAATTTATGCTAGAATATTTAATTCTCTAAACATTTTATTAAAGAATTGTTATTTGAATTGGAAGTAACGACCGTATATACACATGATCACACACACATACTGAGGAGCACTCATGGCCATGTGCATGTACATGTGCACACCCACACACACACACACACACACACACACACACACACACACACACACACACACACACACACACACACACATATATATATATATATATATATATATATATATATATGTATGTATATATGAAGAATTATAGATCATGGGAATATTTATTTCCTACAAGGCTGTTGCTTCCATTTCAGCTAACAGCTGCCTACACAGTGCATATATTGTATCATTTAGACTCTTAGAGTTACATTTTAGTTGCAAGACACTGTCTGCCAGTTAATGTGCTGCAAGCCTAAAAATAATGTATTTTAAATATTTTTGTATGTCATAGATATTCTTCATAATTTCCATAGGTCTATTGCCAAATGCATTAACTTAATATGGATTATTCTATATTTATATAAAAAATAAATAAAAAAATTAGAAATAAATTTTGCGCGAGTTATAACATTTTTCAGCAGTAGACCTGTTGAAACCAAAGAATGCCAACATATTATGTCATGTGTTGTTTGATTATGTGTATAAATTTTGCAAAATGAACTATGTACTATAAAAGAAATGTTGAGTTTGTTGAAATATAAGGAAAAAGACAAATATAATTTGATAAATTCATAAATTAAGGTGTTTCATGAAATATTATAGATGTTATCATTCTATCTAAAGTGAAAATTTCTAATGTGGTTAATGTGTAATATGGTTAATGTGTAAAAAGTATTTAAGTATTTTTGACCAATAGTGATTTTCAAGTACAAGAGATGTGTTTTCTATCTATTTTTGTATCTATTCGAATTGAAAAATGCTTACACAAATACCAAAATAACGGAATATTTTGGCATTCCAATGATGATTTGAATGAATTAAATTTTATTTAATGTAGCCGTTATATTATTATCTGATAAGTCACCTAGAATTATACCACTATAGTTATTATTATTTGTAACAGAATATTTTGATATGGCCGTTCGCTAAGCTGCTGTTTCATATTTTTTTATTTATATGTATAATTGAATATTTTAGAAATATATATGTATGTATTATTATCTGATCTATGAAAATATATTTATTTTAATTATGCTATATTTTATTCAATATGTATATGTTTATATTACACATATGTATATGTATATATATATATATATATATATATATATATATATATATATGTAATTGTATGAATATTAATTACTTCTTTGCGAGGTAGATATTTTTGGATTGTGGTTGATTCCGAATCATTTGCGTTCATGATTTTTCATTATTAACGAGAATTGGATGGCCAGTTGTAAGTAACAATAAATTTTATTGTTAAATTTATGGTAGCAATAATTTACCTGTTTTCTATTTTGGATATTTATCTAAACTTTACTGCCAATATTATTTGAGTACTTCTTTCTCTTTCAGAGATTCTTTCTATTTTCTTTAAATATAAATAATCTTTTATAACTGTAACGTAACATTGTCAAGAAGATAAATTAACTACAAATTAATAAGATATTGCAGCGATAATGCCAGATCACGGGAAGGGAATCATTGATAAAATGGAATTCTGGATTTATTTATTGTAAAGCTTACATTCTTACGTTTCTCAGTAACAATGTCATATTGTTGCAATTTATAATAAATAATTTTAAAATTACATACAAAGCAAATTGATTATAAAGTTTTTTACTAAATAAATATCCCTTGTTTATATATAGAAAAAATAGAGAAACTTAAATTTTTTTTTACTATTTTAATGTACAAAATTAAATCCTTTCCTTATTTATTGGTTTCTATATTCAATACTATTTGATTGTACATATTTCTGCAAATTTTATTTAGTTTAAAACCTTTTTAACTATAGCTGAAAAATGATTTTCTATTAGTAAATTTTTTACCTATAGTTCGACTTTATTCTGAGCTCTATACAATGTGAAAGAAATCTTGATAAAAATGAACCAGCACAACAAATTTGCTTTGCGACGCTTAACACCTTTAATGCTATTACATTTTATAAAGATAAGTGTAAAACTTTTATGTTTTATGTAATAAAACTGGCTCATAATATCGAATGCTATTATGTGTTTGTATATCTTTGTATGTTAAGTGTATCTGTGCTCATTTTGCATGTTGGCTTTGAATGCTGCTTTCATTGTTTTATTGAAAATTCAACTAGTCGGGTAGCACAGTATCGAGTTGAATTATATGTACTTTAATGAATTTTTTGCTAATTTCATATCTTTGCATTTTTTAAAATTTTCATAGTTAATATAAAAATATTAATATCTATAGAAGATACAATAGTATCATACAAATTAAATAAAGAGAAGTTGGTGTGGTACTTTAATTCCTTGAAGTTAATTATCGTTGATAAATCCACGTGGAACATTTTTTTTAAGCGATATAATTTTCGTCAAGGTCTTCGCAATTAAAAGTACAAGAAATGTGTGCAAACAATGCAAACTTTAGGAATTAGAAAAATAACATTCCTTTTCTATTAAAAAGATCTATATTATAATAATCTTTAAATCCTCCAGAAACAATTTACTATTTTCCAAAAAAGAAAGCAAAAACCTTTTCATCGGTCCAAAATTTTGTCCCTCCATTAATTCTCTTGACAATTTTTTTAAGTGCTGTTCTAAAATAAATGCTAACTTTTTCATTCTAAATTCAATACATGCGGCAAGATCATAATTATTGTTTTTAATTATTGTTACTCTGAGAAATTTGCCGGCACTATTTCACACTAAATTTCAATGTGATCTTTGCTCACATTGTTTGTATACTCATGTATTCAAGAGATCGTAAATACTATTCATTTATCGTTATCTTTTGCTTCTTTTATGAGCTATACAAAGTTGATGTTTCTTTCATTAGTGGCTATGCGAAATAAATTAAGTGAACATCCCATATCAGCTAGAAAAAATATCACTGCAAAAAATTTAAAGCTTAAATGAAGTATATTCCTTGCTCTATTCTTTATACAATCTAGCACAAAAATGAAATCTCCCTGAAGCCATCTTTATAACATGTTAACTTTTTATTTACACTTCAATTTGTTTATATTTTTGTGTCAATCGTCTCCAAGAGAACATACAATTCTTATAGTTTGCCGAAAAAGTATTATGATTCAATTACGAACACTTTAAAGAATCGCACCATATATAATAGGGCATTTCTTGCATCTTCTTTTTCATTATTTGTTTTTATTTCATATTGTTCGTTGTAATTATTAAAATCCATGTTGCTTGTAAGTTGTTAAAATCTATTATTTTAAAAGGATTCCTATTTTAATGGTAAGAGCTATGATTTTGAAATGTGCATGATAGATTCGAAACTCTATGTTTTTTTCATAAAATTTTTATTACATTTTTTGCATGAATCTTATCTTAAATATTTTTATTCTACTTTAAACTTTATCTTCCCATACTTTTAACATTTTACTAATTTTTTCTATTTTTCCTTCTTAATTGAGAAAAATGAACATACATAAATGCATACATACATGCATACATACATACATACATACATACATACACACATGAATACATAAATATATTAAAATCTACATACGTATGACATACAAACCTCTAAACTAGGCTTTTAATTTTTAGGAATTTCAGAAACCTTAATTTATTTCCATAGTATTACTACATAAAATAATGAAATATTTTGTCTAACAAAGTTTTATATATAGAAAAATAATGAAAATGAAACAAATGTTAAGTACTGGCAATCAGTTTTTTATAACAAGATACTAATCTATAATAAATAGAAGAACAAAGGACATCATTAATCTAATTTCTTTAGGTGTCAAATTATTAAAGTATGCAAACAAATGATTTTCTCACTTTCAACTTTTTATATAAAGACAAAAATTGTTTACTGGAAATTGAAAAAGTTAAGGAATTTCTAATCGATTGTTCACGACAAAAATATAATTTTGTACAAATCACAAAATAACATTTTCATTTATGAGAAAAAAAATTGCTAATAAACAGAAACTTTCATATAAACAGGTACATGTCATCACAAAGTCCTCCCATGCTCCATAGTCCTCAAGGTTATACTGAAGCACTAAAGAGGAATTTACAGGTAATGAACTTTTGAATTTAATTAAATGCATATAGGAATATATAATGTACCTATGCATCATATTTTTTTCATGCACCATATTTTCATCAATTTCACGATTATTATTAATTTTATCATTTTAAATTGTTTTGGGAAAAGTAATATAACCTCATTACATTTCGCTATTAATATCATAAGCCTGGCCATGATAGCTACCAATTTCTAGTTTCACCCCAAAACACTTAGTCATGTGATACGTAAATTCCATAACTTTATGATGCCTCGCACTAATAATCCACTTGAATAGGGGAGTTTCTAACTCTTTCACATAATTAATATATATATGTATAAATATATCTATCTAATATAGGAACAGATAAATATTATTTATGGAGTTCAATACGGTAGTTGACTCATTCTAAATTTTGATATTTTTCATACAATATTGTGGAATATAAGTTAATTAAAAACCAGTCTTGAAAAAAATTCAAAATTGATCGAAAAATAAGCCAGTTGTTGGCTACTAAATTTGAAAATACGGATAGAGTTGGGTATATCCCTGTCTCTTTTCCTCTCGTATAATATAATGTGCAATATTAAAAATGACCTCACAACACAGTATTGCTGTCCTTCTCTAAAGGTTAAATTTAAACTTTTATAACTCGATCAATTTTTAAGATTATTAAAAAAAATTTTCACTCATCAGCTTGCACCTTGAAATTATGATTATTGCAATGAAAAAAATTAGTCAAATACCCAATTTATGCACTATCTGTGAGATCACACTTAACTTGCTCACATTATCACTTGAAATTCCATCTATTAGTGGTTGCATTTTGACACGCATTCTGATTGGCAGACAATTTGTGTTTTAGTATTAAGCTGCAAATTTTGAAACACAATATTATTTTTTTATTTTAATCATTAAGTAAAAATATTTGTACCTAATTTAATGCAGTTAAAGATCTATGACATATAGTAATCAGATATATTTTTTTATACGTGCAATTCCCTTATTCAATTGAATAGTCTTTCAAGCATGTAGTAGGTCTACTTTTCTGACGTTTGTTGTAGTTACTTCTCGCACATTGTCCTGGTGTACCGGTTGTCTATAAGCTCTCATAATGTGGGTTGTCCAGTCTCATTTCACTATAAATCTAGCTTTCAATATCAGTCTTCTTTACCATATTGTTTTTCATGAACAATATATTGCCTAAGTAGATAAATTTTATGTCTGTTAGGCAGATATTAAGGTCTTCCTTTGTATCAGATATTACTAAGGTTTTTAATTTCATATATTAGATCAAAATCTATGCGATATTTGATACAATGACTTTAAATCAAATAGTAACTGGTGATGGTGGCTTTGCCTATGTATTATACCTTTTTATCGACTATGTTTGTCAGCAGTATTAGTAAGAAAAACATATTTACATTAAAATAATGCAAAAATATTAGAGCATATCTATTTTCTATTGACAACAACAAACAAATTGTAAGTTTTTAATGATTTATCTATCACTATGAGAGGTAACAACAGAACCAACTAGAGATGGAATTTCTTTATTGTCTTTCAAAATAGTCTCCATGGTATTCTGCATTGCTTCATTTACTGGAATTACTGAGAGAAGCAGCTAGAACTTTCTTCCTTGGACATCTATTCTAAGGCGTTTTCTAAGGCAGTCACCGCTTCTTTGGCGTCTGCGCGTGTTTTCTTCCAGATTATCTTTCATTCTTGGGAATGCTGAACAATTATTGCATAATAACCCACTAATCCAAAGAATGAGGTGATAGTAATTTTTCCAGCACTTCGCCTTTCTTCACTTTTGTAGACTTTTCAGAAGGAAATACCCATTGAGCAAACTACCAATAAATATTGGTTTGTAACAGCCCAGTTTCGTCACATGTGATAAGGTTACAGATTTTGTACCTCCATCAAATTTTTGTAACATTTTGCGAAACCAGTGGAAGCAATGGTATTTTTAAGCTTCGGTCAGATCATGGGTTGTCAAATCGATCAAAATTTCCTGATGCCTAAATGGGAAATTTTCTATACTTGCCCCATAACAATGCCCAAACTTGCCCTAATCTACTGATAGGTTTATTTTTTATCATTCCTTATCATGAGCCGCACAGCATTGATGTTGTCTTCAGCTTTAGTTGTTGAGGGACGTGTTTAACTCAGATCATCACAGACACTCGTTGAATCAGTTTAAAACATTAACACAGGGTAGGGTTTCATCATCAAATGCCGATCAAAGTCGATTTTAACTTTGTTGTCAACAAATCACAACAAAAGTAAAAAATCTTTCAATGAAAATTTTCTTGTGTTAAATTTCTAAAAACAAATGATAAATTCAAGTAAATACCTCAATGGGTAATCCATTGGATTTATCCATTGAGTCCAACGAGTTCGATTGAATCGAAAGAGTTTTATTTTCGAAATTAGAATTATTTTTTTTGTCAGCATGTTACAAATGGCAAGTTCCATTAATTTTCAGTGCCACCATCATAATTATTGGTCACAACGATGTATGTATTCAATGATTAACCATGTTAATCTTTGAATACATACATCATTGGCATGGCATTCTTTCTTCATTTTAACCAACTTAGTATACAACAGTGAATATTTGACTTAAGTAAATTTTAACTGACGTGAATTGACACTATGAAACAAAAGATACTGATAAACAGACAGAAAAACAAAAATAACAAAAACCAAAATTTTCTTTTCTAAAGCTTATTTATTGTCCTTGAACTCATTTTGTCCAAAATATATATAACCTGTGGATTTGACCAAAATGAAAGCCCAGTCTGTACTAGTTGTCATACATACTTTAAATTAGTGCACTAAACAATTACGCCAAAAATAAAAAAAAATGTTTTTCAAACAAATTAAATAGCACTTTAATATAAATAAAATGTAAACACCATGTGCCATGTTTATGTCACCGACTTTTGCTCAGTGCACGGTCGCAATTGAATCAAACAAAAATAGTTAAAATTACACATTCACAATATAAATTATGTTCGAATGAATAAATTGAAACGTGCTTTTCACTTTCACGGGGGACTTATAATGTATTATGACTCTTATGACGCAGGCATAAGAATTATGTTACTAAAAAGCGAAGGTGTCTATTTGGCAATGTATACTGGCGTAGCAATTTAAAAACATCAATAAGATATTGTGCAAATATCCATTAAAAATATATCTATGTCAGTTGCACTACACTAGTCGATAAATGAACCAATAACTGTATACATATTGATTGATAGGTATGTTATGGAACCCGGCGTCGCGATACGGAACTCTACAAAACACATCAGTCTAATTGTCTTTGCTTCTACGAACATACTAGTATTATAGTTGCAAGGAATAATCAACCTCATAGTCTGCACTATAAAGCCTGTATTAGCTTGTGCATGTACTCAGACGTAGACAACAATTGTGTCAGCTGGCGCCCCAATGTCTAGACTAGACCCCTGGCACCTACGAGAAATCTCTCTATGTTTCTATAAGTTGCTGATATAAATAGCCGCAGTGGTCGCCGCAGAGTCAGTTCAAGTTTGGACTGAAGGCGAAAAGGACTAACTATGGACAATTATAGCGATAAATAATGGACTACTGAATATCTCTCTTGCGATTTGGCTTTGTGGTATTGCAGTTAAATGAAGTTTATTGTCTTTTGAAGATATCGGTCAAATTCGAATCGATCATATAAATTCGTTGTAAAAAAAGTATGGTCAGTCAACAGACAATTTTTAAAATACCAAAAGAAAATTCCCAGATAGTTACAAAAATTAGCTTTACGGTAGTAGAAGCCATTTCCAAGCGAAGCAAACCCTTATCCGATGGACAATTTGTCAAGGAATGCTTGGAAATATTCACATCGATAACGTGTCCAGAGCGTAAAGAATTAGTTCAAAATTGCTTGATTTGCGTTCAATGAAAGATACAACCACAGGATAAGATATCTATGAAGAAATAAAGAGTTGCATGGAAAAATATGAGCTTCAACTACAGATGATACACCAGTAATGACAGGAAGAGCAAATGGTTTTGTGGCATTAATGCGCAATAGCATTACAATAGCACACAATCATACAGCATCAAGATATTATCCATCAAAAACAGCTATGTGCAAAAGTACTTGAGTTGAAACACGTGATGGATAAAGTAGTGCAGACAGTTAATTTTATATGTCCAAGAGGACTGAATCACAGACAGTTTCAGGCTTTTCTGTCTGATGCAGGTGCAGATCATGAAGACAACATATACTTCGCCTTTTTTGGCTTAGCAGAGCAGCCACACTGAAGTGATTCAATTCTTTGCTCAAAGAAGCAAAGATTTTTCTTTAAAACAGAGGCCGAGATATTAGTTTTCTAACTGATGAGCAGAGGTAGGCTGATCTGGCTTTCCTAGTTGACATAACTAAGTATCTCTCTTATATTAATCTAAAACTGCAAGGAAAAGATCAACTTTGCACGCAGTTATATGAACATGTTCAAGCTTTTATAAAAGAGCTTATATTATTGGAACAAAACCAGTTGGTACATTGGGAGACCTTATCTTCAAGAGATCAAGAGACAATGGACTTAGACAAGTACGCGTCGTTGTTACAAAGGTTGAGGAATGAGTTTGAGGAACGCGTCGTTGTTACAAAGGTTGAGGAATGAGTTTTACCCAACAAGAAAGCATTTCAAAATCCATCTAATGTTGAAATTGAAAGTGCCGAGTTAAACCTACAGTTGGAATTGATTGATATTCAAAGCAATTCTCTCCTAAAAACAGCATATGATGGTTGCCTCCCGAACGGACTGACTGAATTTTACAAAAAGTATATTAACCGCAACCAATACCCAAACTACACCAAATTAGCTCTTCAACAAATTTCCTTATTTGGTAGTGCATACACTTGCGAATAGCTTTTTTCCTGCATGAAACATAAGAAGTAAAAAACAAGATCATCTTTATTAGACACCCATCTTACAGGCATTCTGCGCATAGCCTTTCTAAAATCTCAGCTGACGTAGACGCATTGTACAAACAAAAAAATGTCAGTCTTCTCATTAGTGCGGTAATTTGGAAACATGAGGCTTTCTTTTTTTTTTAAAAATTATATATGTTGAAAAATAAAAATTACTGTTTTCTTTACATTTAAAGTTCACTATGCTATTGGCCTGCTAGGTGTCAAAAATAATAAACCTGGCCCTCCACACAATTATGTTGGACACCCCTGATTTATATGTATATTTATATATAAGTATATATATATATATATATATATATATATATATATATATATATATATATATATAATATAATATGTATAATACATACAGACACTACGGGGTTTTTAAGTATAGAAATTTTCCTTTAATTTTTTTTAAAATGTTTGTACAGCTTTGAAGTTGGAAATGGCAGTTGTGCAATGTTTTCAAAAAATGTAACCAAATACATTCATTTAACATTATGCAGATACCTTCTGTTTTCCGTTATCTGCAATATTTTTTTTTAAAAGTTAAGAAGGTATTTTTTTCTTCCATTTATTGTAACATAGCACTTTTTTCGTCGCACATTTTTAAGTACAGTTTTCTCCAGAAAAATTTAATTGCATATGAAACTAAAGAGATATGATTTAGTATAATGTGGAAACATGTGTTTTATTTGACTAGTATTTACTCCATTGTCCTAAGACAAATGTTTATTTAATGTTGTTCTTTTTACATTCATCTGTAATCGTAGTCTCTCAATTTGAATAAATAATTTGAAAAATGAATGCAATCCTTTATTGCAGGGTATGATGGAAGACTGTAGCCTGTCATACATGGGGTCCGAAGAGCACATGATGCCCGGTCATGAAGACTATCAATCCATGCAGGATGATTACAGGTTGGCTATATATTATTATGTTATGTTGTTGGTTAATTGATGAAAGGAAGCAAGGATATTTAGTAAACCCAGAGTTATAATTCGGATCAAACACCGCTAAACCTATGGTCATCATCTTTATAATCAACAATAAAGTTTTTTTCACAGAATATATAGAAACTTATATTTTCCATAAAATTGAGAAAAGCCAGTGTTACTACTTAATAATACGTAAAGCAGTATTCTATTTCATCCAATAAAATATTATATTTCTTCCAGGGTAAACCTTCTCAATGGTTACAACCAGTCGCAGAGCTCCACCAATGCAGATATTAAACCAGAGAACCTCACCTCCTCCTCCTCCATAGGTGACCATCACACTGCTTCACGTACCGAACAACTTGACATCAAACCTAACATATTCAACATCAAAAATGAATTTCCGACCAAGTCCGGGGACTATCCAAGTAAAAATGAGTATTCTGTAATGATGAATACTAAGGATGGGAGCGGACGACAGGATGTCCTTTCTCCTTATGATGAATCTACTAATTATATGACTCCAAGATCTTGTGATGATAATCGTGAACGCAGCCAATCAGGTTCAAGTTGTGGTGGCGATGAAAAAAGAATGCGATTGGATTTAAACCCAGGGCCGCAGGCTAAAACAAATAATCATAGCATCATTGAGGACGATGATGTAGAGGAAGCGGAGAATTTGTCGCTGAACAACAGTAGCGAACAAAGATCTGACAAGTAATTGTTTCTTATTTATTTTTAAAGTTGTAGTGAAGAAGTGAGTTGTGAAAAATATGTGGGAAATTCTAGCAATATTGAAACGTATATACATAGCATATAAATGCAGATACATAACCTTATGTATATATAAAAGGGGTTGGTTAATTGGTATAGCAACATTTTCTTTCAAATTTCTCTCGAAAATCTAACAAGAAAATAATATATAATATTTTTTGATAACATATTTTGATTATATAACTTATTTAGACCTTTATTATGAAGAAATAGTTGTTTCAATAAATTTTTTTCCCTCATCTTCAAAAAAAGAACTTCTTTGCAAAAAATAAAAATAAGTAGAACAGTGAATTAGCAGTATAAGCAATATTTCTTTCCGTGAAATAACAATAATGAATATTTAAGTTCCAAAAGGGCTCATAAATAGCTGCATAAAAGTGTGTTATGATATAGCTTGACAACAGAATAAAATACAAGAAAATTTTAATGTTTTATTTTGTACACAGGAATCCATAGAAACACTGGGATACTATACCATTTAAACAATCTTTTTTTATACATATATATGTATATGTATATATATATATAAATGTATAAATATATATATATATATATATATATATATATATATATATATATTTGTGCAAACACATTTGTTAAGTTTCTAAATACACATGGATTATAATGTTAGGTAGTTGAAGTCAGTGCAGCCATAACAACCTACCCCCCTCAGGTTTCAGTTAAAATGAAAGAAATATGTACGCAGAATAGTACATATATGTGTATAAATTTTATATAATCATTATTTATGCTTTATATATAAAAACTCCTAACAAAAGATAGTGGTAGTCAATTTCATTCTGCCGACATTTCAGAAACATTATCGTTGCTACATTTGCATAAATTGTAAATTCCCCATGTTGATATTCCAAAGAGAAGAAAAGTATAATTTCTGTACTTCTAAGAGAAACTAAAATAACAAGATGGTGCGTCTAGTTTGATCAAAACATTCAATCTAAGCCGAGCAATTAATAATGCATCTTCTTAAGGAAGGGTCGCTGTACATGCTGTCTTTATTCTCTCCTATAAAATGTCTACTTCGATAATAGTTAAATATAAACGAAGAAAAGATATACATTTATACATTAGTACTCCATAAAATTACAGTAACATAAATCTCACATAAATCAATCTAATTTAGAACATTTCGCTTTACAGTGTACTTAAAAAAATTCAATGTTAAAATTTAGTGCGTGTGTAGTTCCAGGAAAGAGGCTTTAAATACGTGTCGGATTATAAATATATAAATAAATAACAATAATTAATCATATATGTTTTTACTTATATTATTACGGACATACCAATGTATACTTCGATATCTTAATATTAGGAAATATCTTAAAATTACGCTAAGTCGATTATGTGGTAAAAATTTAAATTGTTAAAAAGTAATACGCAAATTCGAAGCACTCAGATGCTCATATCATAAATAATAATTAACAATAATAAATATAATTAAAATAAATAAAAGGTAAAGAAATGTTTTTAAAACAATTGATGTTGACAATTTGTAAGGAGTTTGTAAATTTAATTAAATTTACTTTAATATTTAATAGCAACGAACTACTTAAAATATTATTAGTATTTATTTAAATTTGTACCTATATATTTATCTTACGTAACTTATTTTAATTTTTCTATTAGTACTGTTTTGGTATCACGTACTTTAAGTTTATAAATTTTAAGCTTTTGTATGTCTAATTATGAGTAAATTAATTTTTTATTCAGAAGTTTGAGTCAAATAAAATCGTCATGTTATTTAAATGGTTAAAATATTTTCACTGAGGATGTGCTTTTTATTTTGTAAATAAATTATATTATATAATTAATATTTGTGTCATAACTACCAGTATTATACAGTTTTTTTGTCATTTTTAGGTTCTTGATTGCAATTTTTTATATTTTTTTAAGCAATTGTAATTATTATTTTTTATAAATTCTCTTCTGAAGTTTTTGTAATTTGTATTCAAGTTAAAATCGATTTTAGAGTGTATTAAGAATATGTAAATATATTATATATGTTTTTAAAATTTATTTATGTGATTTTGATAATTGATACAGCAATATTACTTTCATAATACATAAGCATTGATATAAATAATATATATGAATAGGCCTCGAGCATAAAAAGGGTGTACAGTTACACCCTTTTACAAATATGTGTGTGGCGTCATCACTCACACTGAACCCTACATACTCATATTAAAATATTTGTTTCTGTCACATTCGGAACATGTTTTATTATGTAGTTTAGATCTATGTTTTCTAAATCCATTGAAATATTGTACTAATACACAAATATACAACCGTTTCTAAATAATTACGATTCATTGAAATGTTGAACTAATACACAAATACACAACCGTTTCTAAATAATTACGATTCATTGAAATGTTGAACTAATACACAAATACACAACTGTTTCTAAATAATTACGATTCATTGAAATGTTGAACTAATACACAAAAACACAACTGTTTCTAAATAATTACGATTCATTGAAATGTTGAACTAATACACAAATACACAACTGTTTCTAAATAATTACGATTCATTGAAATGTTGAACTAATACACAAATACACAACCGTTTCTAAATAATTACGATTCATTAAAATGTTGAACTAATACACAAATACACAACTGTTTCTAAATAATTACGATTCATTGAAATGTTGAACTAATAAACAAATACACAACCGTTTCTAAATAATTACGATTCATTGAAATGTTGAACTAATGCGTGGAGTGTTTTACCTTTAATCTTATTTGTGTTACAGTTGGCATTTTTACACTTCCAGAATGTCATGAAGTCACGTTAACTTCTATGAACTATGTTTTTTTTATAAATTCTCTAGTGACTCATAACCATAAACAACTCACGTTAATGAGTGTACTTGCACACAATCTCTGTTGTGGGTGTGTTTTGTGCACTTAATTAATGGACAAGGCCTATCTTGTATTATTCATATCTTTGTAAATAAGAGGTACTGTTAACTTTGAATTAATTTTTTTTATAAGATAGTTATTTTTTTCTGAATCCTCTACTTTAATGCAATTTTTCGTTTAACAGTCGTTTTGTCCGATTGTGGAACTGTCCTTGAATTTTTCTACGTTACACGGTCCGTTTTCTTTTAATTTGATTTGAAATAAGCTTCTAGTTACCGTTTAGACATTTCTAACGTAAAACGTGTAAATATGGAATCTCATTGTGTTTAGGAGTTTGTGAATATACAATAACTAACTGTAACTATTGTATCAGAATATAGAGGTAAATATATAGAAGTATATCGAACGTAAAAGGGGAAAACTTACAAATTTTGAGAAATATTATTTTCCCATTTGCATGAAAAATTTATATTGGGATGCTAATGTCAACAGATGTGCATCT
The DNA here is from genome assembly GCA_039881145.1 of Druceiella hillmani. Classification (NCBI taxonomy): domain Eukaryota; kingdom Metazoa; phylum Arthropoda; class Insecta; order Lepidoptera; family Hepialidae; genus Druceiella; species Druceiella hillmani. Next base: position 717,770 of record JAYKKI010000072.1, on the reverse strand, counting down.
TGGAAGTGACATACATAACTATATAAGCGTTAACGATAGGTGAAAGCATAGTTGATGATAGATGAAAGTAGAAATGAGATTTGCAATCGATAAGAAATAAGGAATGTGGTGTAAGAAGCAGCGCAGAGAGGTAATGTGCCCCTAAAAACCATATACAAGCAATATTTGATTTGTAGAATAATACCGACTTAAGATGGAATATACTCAATATTGTTAAGGAAAATTATGTCAGATGTATTTATAATAAAAAAAATTGTATGGACTTCTGTCTGAAAGTGAATGCTTGTATTACATTGCCGTCGCCTGCCCTTCCTCACTAGAAGGTGGTTCGAATAGAGGTAGAAGTGAACTTGAGTATGTTAGCCCAGTATTGTCTCATTTATGAATATCTTATATAAATAACCTTTGGAACAAATGATTAAAATATACATACGATTTGCAATCTAGATGCCATCAGGAAAAGTCACAAACAATATTTTACACTATTCCCTTTATATTTAGAACCGATATTCAGTGTTTGCTGGTAACGAAACGTGTATAAAAATATGTAATCAAAAATAAAATTGGATAAACCTTGCAATATTTATATGTAACCAAAAATTCTTTATAACGTATTGTTTTCAAGCATTTCATAAAGAATTAATGGTTTTTATATATAATTTCTTTTTAAAGTTAATGCAATGAAGGCTTACATATGATATTTCCAGGGTAATGCAAGATTTTCATAAAGAAGGGATTGTGTTATTTTGAGAATTTTCTCAATATGTTGTTAGTTTCAATTTTTTAGCTTTTACTATCTAATCCTGAGAATGTCCCTTCCACTATCTATTACTATCCACTTCTCGATAGGCTTCCAAGTGCAATATATATAGTTTATTTTTTAAATTGCCATTATATTAATTTTTTATAATTTTGGAAAAATATTTATATATCAATTAGTTTTAAATTTTTTTTACAAATATTTTGAAAATTAACATAAATTAGTCAATTGTTTGTTACAAATTATACACTTTAGTAGAGAACTAATTAATTTCACTTATATTTTGTATTAGTATATACCTAAAAGGGCAGTAAGGCAGCACTTTAATTGTATGGTAAAGTTTCTGCAATAAACACGGAACACTGCTACACAGTGCAAATTTATTTTCACAACTATCAGTTTGTTGAAAACGTCTTTGCAGAAAAGACGAACTGTATCATGTAGTCAAATGCAGTTATTTTTATATCAGGTGTATTCTGCTATATGTTAATAAAAAAATACAGCTAATTTTGAAATAATGCAATAATGGCTTTTCAGAAGAAATATTCATACACATATTTTGATATATGATTTAAATTGTTTTGAATAACGTTCCATATGTTTAAATTAGATAACCATCAAATGAGAAAGCAATTTGGTGTCAAACGAGTGACTGAACTGAGGATAAATCTTGAATGATATCTGCATGCTCAAATTTTACAATGCAAAATAAGTTTACACATGTCAAATCTTTAGCAGAATGGAGTTTACACGAGCTGCACTTTTCAGTTCATTCAAGCTATTTTTTTGACGTCTGCATGCGCACACATGTGAATACAAACCGGTTCATGTATGTAATCGCTTCGTAAAGCCTGTATGTGTGGCCAACCCTTAAATGGACTTCCAATAATTTGTGCTAAAATATTAAATGAAACGTTTCATTTTTCAATTTTTTTTTCAAATTGAATAACATTTCCATTACCTTAAGCCCCTTAAAATTATGTTTCCTTTAAAACTTCAACAAGAAAGATACAGAAATAAGCAAAAATCCATGCTTGTGATAGTTACTTTTACTTTATGTCCCGGTTATTATGTATATTCATTGTATATAAACATTACTTATAGTATGGTGTCATTGAATACATCGTTCATGATAATTTGAAAAGTATTGTAAATTGTTATTGGGTTATGTGTTGTTCTGATAATGGTAGTAATAAAAAAATATGTAATATGTTTCATAAAAATTATTTTGATCAAAGAAACACAGTTTTCATTATTAGTTTGTAATAAGATTAAGAAAGATTACTTTACATCTGTGACCATTCAATTTATCTATGTATTCATAGAAACTGAGTTTTCAAATTGTAGTTTTACAATGTAGGATTTATTCTATGAGTTTTAAATTCCGAAAATTTAAATCGTCACCCAACTAACTATTTAAATATTATATTTAAATTTTTAGAAACATTTTTTCGTCTTGAAAAAAGTTAGTTTAACAAAAATTAACAATGGCCTTATCATTTCAACTGTATTTGTCATTTTCTCTAAATGTTGTTTTCACAGTTCATAATCAACAGTCTCGTGTGTCCTTTCTTATCACAACAATAACGGACTCCAAATTTCTTAACATATCATGATGTACTTTATTTTAATTAACGAGAAAGCATTGCGAATTTTAGTGGTAATGATATTTGTGCCGACCCATATATGCTTAATACGGTTATTGCTGTTTGCAGCTGTTGAAGCTGTGATTGCGATTTGGAGATAAAAAATACGTTATAAGTTTTCTTCGAGAATGTATTAAATTTGAACAGTATATATGACAAAAATCAGCTTTGTTTAATGAAATAAATGTGAGTAAAATTAGCTTGTTCAACGATAAGAGTGATAAAACCTAACTTCTTTAGTGTCTCATCTCGATAAACCTTTTAAATGTAATTTGGTTATAGCTGGGAAGATATTTTAAAATTGAATTTTCAGGAACATGTCTAAAGCAGAATTTGTCAAAAATAGAAATGTAAAGAAAAATATTAATGTTTAAAATATTTATCCAAAGAAAATATTTGTAGAATACATGAAATAGGTTACCATAATTATATAATAGTTTATTATTATAAACCAGTTTATTTCACAATAAACTTCAGGAACTTAAAATAAATTTAATAGACAATTTTTCCACAATGATATAAAAAAATGCAAGATATTTTAAACATACATCTAAAAGCTTTTTAAATAGTACCACACTTTCAACATGAAAATATCAAGTGTTTATAAAAAATCATCATTAAGCAACGTGGCGTACTAGAATACATGAAAAAATTATAAAATACGGTCTACTCTGTTAAAAATGTTATCATCTCACTTAATTAACTGTTCACCCAAATAAATACAAATTTGGCTACATTGAACAAGGATTTGTGACCTTTTTAGAGATTGGGATGAAATATTAATACGGAGCTAAAAAAAGAAATATGCTAGTGGCAATCTGTTTGTTTTATTACAGTACACAAAACGTACAATTGGCCATAGAAAAAATTAAAAAATCTTATACCTTAAGAAATTGTATTTGCAGCAAGTTGTTATAATTGTGATTCAAGTTAAATTGATTATAATAATAAAAAAATTATAAGAGATGTTTAATTTATTTGCATTGCTAATATAACTTTATTGAATTTCTTTTTATATCAAGTCTTTTAAAAACAATTTCCTTCCATGATTTAAGTTGGAAACCAAAATTACAAAACAAATTAAGCTCTTCTCACTATCTATAACTGACATACAGATAAATAAAATATTACAACGTAATATGTAATAAAAATATTTATTCAAAATTAATGAGGGTAATATATTTCATATCATACTTTGGTATATTAATCATTTGTGTAGGGAAATAATATAATAAAATAATAATTAATATTAAATATTAATAATCCAATTTGTAATTTATATTATTGATTTAATTAGTGATATTTGTAACAATTGATAATTATTGCATTTCTAGCGGACGCCATTGTTTATAATATATGTATATTTGATGTAATAGGATACTTATTATCAAATAGCAATTTGTATTAATACACTTAACGATATTGTGTTACTTATTAATTTGTTTATTGTAAATTACACTTAATTAATTAATTAGTGTTGTATTGGAGATGAATAAAAGCCAAATTTACTTCGAATTACTCATCTTTTACCTTCCATATCTACTTACTTCACACTTTCTTCTTGCATATTACTTCAATTTTTACCATCAATAATTTCTTCAATATCATTTAAAGTTTATATTAATTTAATCTTGCATTTGTCTTCTTTACACTGTGAACTAAGACAGCCTACATAATGGCTTTGTTTAATTCATTATTTTGTGTATTTATTAGTATACTGTTACATATAAAAAAAACTATGCTTTTCAGGAATAACATATAATAAATAACTTGGATTTTAACAAATTCATTCACATTATAAATAAATCATATTTAATTATATAAATACCGTGGAAAATATAAGAATTCAAGTACAACTCCATTCTGTACTGATAAGAGTGATAGCTATGTAACTGTACAAAATTATTAAATGTGGAAGATGTCTTTAATACTATACGATTTAAAATTCTTCTTTTCAAAACTTTTATTAAGATATTGAGAATCCATAATTTTACACATTCTTTCTAAATAACTTTTGTTGCATAATCAGTGGTTTCAATGCTGAAATTACACTGGAAGCTTTCCATTTGATCAATAGAATGATGTTAATTTGTAAAGACACAGCTACATTTCAGATAATAGAAAATAAAGCGAGAGTTGTTATAGAAGTAAAAGAAACATATCAATGTGAAGGCCAATGTTAATTTGGTACAAACCATAGCGAAGAGATAACATAAAATTTGTGACCGTTTGAAAAGCCAGAAAAGTTACTCAAATATCAGCCATCATGTGACATTCACACAGGTAAGGTAATGCTATTTTAAGTATAAATTTGATTATTGTTAACATTATCTACTTGACAATTCATCCTTTGATATATGTTTGATTTGATTGTGCTTACAATATTATTAACGAGGGACCGAGTGAACTTGAGAAATATAGATTTTTATAAGTCGGCATCCCCTTAGCTATAGATATTACAAAGCATTGTAGTGAAAATGAACACAAGCAAATATGAAATTTGCACAAAAAATTCCTTTGCACTTCATAAAGTTTTTTAATAAACTAAAATACTTGTTACGCATCTAGGCTAGAACTAAGAAACTTCGTAGTCTTAAATTGTCTGGAATGCTTTTATCTAATATGCCATCATGTCATCATCACAGCTGACAATAGGATGATCATATTGAAGTACAATTTTCAACCTGAACTGCACATTACAAATGTATAAAGTACAGAATTGCTACTTAAGAGTGATTAAACACTTTAAATTTGAAAGAAAGAAAAAGATTCTTCTTATTTCAGAATGATAAGGTTTGAAAAATATCAGGTTATATAGGTTAGAAAATATCTTTGAAAGCTATCTAGATGTTAATTGCAGAGGTTAATCTGATGTCACAATATTTTTTTTCTGTTTTCGACTTTCTGCACTGACAACTCTAATAATTTTAGAGTTATAGTTTTCATGAAAAAATCATGGTTCTTCCATTTATGGTCATTTGGTCTGAACTACTTTCAGGTAAACTACAACCATCCTTTCTAGAAGATTTCCAATATTGTTTACGCTTGAATATTGCAAGAGAAAACAAACTAGCAGCCAAAACTTTTTGATCCAAATGCAAATCTACACCAAAACTTTTGTAGGGTCCTAATCTCAGTCTATTCTCAAAAGAGGCTGTATCAAGGTAGACAGGATAAATAAGCCACCATTAATATATGCGTCATTCAATTATGTTATTTTCTAAGGGTTGAGGTTTCAAAGAAGATTTCAGCAACATACTTTTTCAGCAACCATTTGTAGCCAACAAGAATCAAATAATTTGTAATAATCGTTTTTCTCACTTCTGGATCATTGCCCAATGCTTTTTGTGCTTGTCAGAATGTGTATTAATGATTCGCAAAAGTACTAAGTATAAATTGTATTTGAAGTGTATTGTAGCTATATATTAAATCTTATTATAAAATACAATTTGGAAATTTAACAAATTATAGAAACAAGCTGTGATGGTGTCTGTTCAGTAGAAAATTATGTCTGACCTTAATGAGATTTATGAACAAATGCATACTGAAAAGTTCTATGCGAATAAACAATTAACATATGAAAGAATAAGTAATTTCTTTACAAATTTGAATATGTATAATGAGCATTAATACAAAAGATTAAAATATCAATTATTACACAGACGCTTTCATCATATTTTAAATACACTGATGAAAAATGAATACACTGGCATTGGGTGTTTTTGGATGTTCGGAGAAGCCTAAAAAGCATATTCCTCTAATTTTTTTGCTAATTTTTTCAAAAATATCTGCAGTATACTGTTTACACCTAAATTGCACTTTTATAATAAAACGATTTTTCATTGTTTTCTAAACACTTTTAAGAATTGTCTAAAATTTTTCTATAAAAATTTCTGCCTAAGCAATTAACTTCTACTTAATCCATAATGTGTTCAAAATTTTCTTTTAATCCCATAAATATTCGAGGATAGATATCAAAGTATGATTTGTCCTGAGAAAACGGATTCCGAAATACCTTAAATTGTTTTGACAATTTTTCTTGATGTGTTTCCTGCAAGTACAGGTATGATGCAAATTGTAAATACTTATCGATAGTTACAAGAATGTATAAAATGTTTTCTAATCTCTATGTAAATGATATCGAATAGACAATAATAAAATACTTCTGATGAGTGTATTGAAATTTTATAGCAGGTAATAACTAACTGATAATAAGATAAGCTGAAAAACATCACTTGAGTATTTCTCCTTCAGTTGTTTCGCATAAAATAAAATAAATTTTTCATTTGAAACATTTTATTCTAAATATTTCATTATTATAGACCAATACATTTTACTTTTTAATTTATTCTAAAAATCTAGAGACTATTTTATAGTAAACTAACCATCCACCTAGCCATTGGGCATGTTCTTGGGTGTGCCTCTTTGGTACATGTACATGTTTTTTGATTAACCAACAAATGCAATTATTTCACACATTTTTAGATTAATTTCTTAGTATTACAAAAACATAGGCAGTTATGGGGCTGCTAATAGAAGTAAAAATTTTAAACAGTGGTTTTATAAAATTTACTAGAATTTTTAATTTTAAAATCTGCAACAAAAATATCAAACAACTAGAAACATGTTTACCATGCTAGTAAGATAACTCCTAAGCCACTACGCATGATGTATTGTAGACGTTAAATATTAAAAAAATAAAAAATTTATATTATAAAATTTTTAAGCGCAATTATTGATATGAATATTAGAAGTATTTGAAAATAAATGCTTTGTTTTGTTATTTATTTTTCTATATAAAAATATTGATATATTTACTACTCACTGTTGTATTGCACAATGATCCTACAATTATATAATTAAAATAATAATCAAACTAAAACACAATTTAAACAATACACAGTACTTCCACATAGTTACTTTAAGTTTACTTGTATAGTACGTATACTGTGTATATATGTATATACCCATCACTAATGTTGCACAACATGTTACCCTTATAGCTGTAGATATACTGCTATTACAGTATGTCGGTGATGTGAACTCACACGATTTTACCCATCCAAAAAGCGCATATCACACAGTCGGGTATATATAATATGTTGGTGTATACATGTGTATATGTGCACAGGCCACTACGCATGCGCCACTCTTGTGCCAGAGCAGTATATGTTATATATATATATATATATATATATATATATATATATATATTACAGGAATGGTGATTCGCAGGAAAAAGTATAAGAACAATTTTTGTAGATAATTCCGTGATATACAATTTTGATCTGATGTATTTTTATGATAACACTTACCGTTTCCGAGAAAAATGCAAAAACTGATATTTTTGACTTTTGACCTTAAATAATTTTGGGACTTGTGATATTTCATGTATAATGCATACTTAGTGTACTTAAGACCTCCACCCATATTCAACTCTATGCGAATTATTACAAACCTACCGACATTTTTTTGTATATTTTGACAGCATTAATATACATATGCTTTCACTGCTAGCCAAGCGCAACATGTCATACTCATAGCTACAGATATACTGTTAACAATAGCATTTCGGTGATGCGAACCCATAAGAGTCTCCCCTACTAAAAATCACTCAATGTGCCTAAAGAAGTTTGCAATTCACAAGTAAAACAAAAAAGAATGAAAACAGATCACACTACCATAAATATTTTCATAAACAAATGCATATATTTGAGAGATATACTTAAAAGGGAAAAAGTCCTAGTAATCCCTTAGTTTAAAATATAAAAAGTACTTACCCTATAAATTGAATGAATCATCTCAACGTCAAGAGGTGTTTGTGATTATTGTATGGTTATATGATGATGGAGGTTCTAAAGCAATTGATTGCTGTGGATAATCGATCTATTTTTGTAGTAGGAAATGAAGGCTTCCGAGATTTCATCGTATTACTAAAACCAAAATATAACATTCCCAGTAGAAAATATTTTTCAGAGAAAAAGGACGTTATCTGCTGTTGCATTATCTGTCACTTCTGGTATGTGGACAAGCATAGACAATTTCCAAAGGTTTATATGTTTTACCGCACATTGGTTGGATGATGATTTCAGTTTTGTCATGCAGTTTTGTAAATAAAACATTTTTCTAAAGCTCATATTGCTAATAATATTCGTCACTATTTAATGGAAACTTCAGTTCTTCGGGAAATCGGAAAGTAAAAAATAAATACATTTGTACGAGACAATGGCAATTGGAACATTGACAAATAAGAAATATATGAATCGGAACGTTGACAGATTTGAAATATATGCAATCAGAACATTGATAAATGAGAAATATATGCAATCGGAACGTTGACAGATGAGAAATATATGCAATCAGAACATTGACAAATGAGAAATATATGCAATCGGAACGTTGACAGATGAGAAATATATGCAATCAGAACATTGACAAATGAGAAATATATGCAATCAGAACGTTGACAGATGAGAAATATATGCAATCAGAACATTGACAGATGAGAAATATATGCAATCGGAACGTTGACAGATGAGAAATATATGCAATCAGAACATTGACAAATGAGAAATATATGCAATCGGAATGTTGACACATGAGAAATATATGCAATCAGAACATTGACAAATGAGAAATATATGCAATCGGAACGTTGACAGATGAGAAATATATGCAATCAGAACATTGACAGATGAGAAATATATGCAATCGGAACGTTGACAGATGAGAAATATATGCAATCAGAACATTGACAAATGAGAAATATATGCAATCGGAACGTTGACACATGAGAAATATATGCAATCAGAACATTGACAAATGAGAAATATATGGTCGGAATATAGTCAAACTATTAAATGATTCTGTTTATACTACAGTCCCTTATTTTATAAGCACCTTACAACTGGAGATAATAATAAAATCCTCATGTATATGTTATATACAGCTATAGCTATAGCAGAGAAAAAGCGCTGATCTATTATATTTATATAAAATCATACATTTGCATGTGGATTGTCACTATCTCCTCTCTCTATGCAACTTCAACACTTGATTCAGATCCCGTATACCATTACAGAGATTATTCGAACTGCAAGTTTATAACAATAACACCTCTTTTTATAACCCCATAATTCGAATGTGCTGATTGCATAACGACATTGTTTCTCAACATTTGCCCTTAGATATTTTTGATCCAAAATGATTAATATTTAAAAAGGAAATACAAAATATATTATTTATAAATTAAATCCAGCTACGATAGAATTAAAGTTTTGTTCAGTATATAGAAAATAATATAATTCTAAGTTAATACTAACTTTAGTAATTGATCAATACATTTTGTAATATATTTAATAAGATGAGTAACCCTTAAAAATGTATTCGTAAATACTCTAATCATTTTGTGCACACATAGTCTAGTTTTGTACTTTGTTCTTTTTATTGTACATCTACGAACCTGTAACGTTTTGTGTGCCTTTCAATAAATTAATAAATTTCCATCAAGTTGTCTATCAACCTATGTAAAATAAGTCTACAATTTCTTATAAAACAATGTAAAAAGACAGCTTGTCAACATGTCTTCCCCACCATCTCTTCATCGACATCCCCCTGGATGCAGTGCCTTGCGCAATCATTATTGTTGCCCACAGATGTCACTCATTGCTCATATATTACTCATACAAAAAGCGTTACAATAAAAATATTTCACAAAATATAAGGCAAATGTTAGAATTAAATTACTATACAAATAGATTTAATAACACAGATTATGTACTAAACTAACAAACACAATTAAATAATACAATGACTACAACACCATTTTATCTAACGAACATGCGACACCTAGAATTTCAAATCAGAAAATATTTAAAGTATATATTTCCTGGTCTAATGCGCAGAGTAAAAGCTCTGAGCTTTTGTATTGTGCTTAAATGCTTGTTCCAGTGCAAGTAAATAAAATGGCACAGCCTATATATGGCATCGGCCTAGTGAGTCAAGTTGATCACAAGGCGTACGGTCTTTGACAGCACAGCGCACCGTGGGCACCCAGTGCGATTCCCGGACGCTCATCGAGCAAGGCCGGACTGGTGTGCTGGTTGGCTGAGACATTGCTCTTGTAGTAATAATATATTTACTCAGTGCAACATGTAGCTATAGTTAGAGATTACTGCATATATTTATGTTTATCGCCTTGCAAAAGAAACCTTTTCAACAATCTCAGCACCAGTCAGTCTAACCCCTGCTCAAAAATATCTAAATTGAATGTCCTAAATCACCAGCTCTACTAAATTGTGGAATTCGATATATATTATGTTGTCTCATTTTCTGGAAAAAATTATAGACCTAAAGAGTATTATCTTCATTTACTGAAGTATTTGAATCTCAATCACCATTTCTGTTCACAAATCCAATCCCAGAATCTTCCAAAATATTCCATCATCACTAATTTCTCAAAGTTTGTGGATTATGCAGCTAAGAAGATTGATCGAGTCATCAAGTAGATATAGGCTATTTTGATTTTAAAAAGGGATTTGACTGAGTCAACAATGGTATCCTACTGGTTACATTTTTTGAGGCTAGAATGTTTTCCGTTCTAGTAAAATTTTTCGCCAATTACTTTCGGGCTCATAAACAATATATGCGGTTTGGAAGTTTCCAATCTCGGCCTTGTATTATCAATTTGGTGTCAGCCAAGATAGTAATTTAAGTCCACTTTTGTTTCTCATTATTATAAATGACTTGTTCTCAGTTGTCAGCACTGCTCATTGTCTTCTGTTTGCCGATAATTTAAAACTCTTCTTAGGTATCAATAGCCTATCTGATAGTGAGCTGTACTAACGTGATATCGATTCAATATTCCAATGGTCTGGATAATAAGTTATATTTTAATATACTTGCACTTACCCATCCTCCTTGTGCACAGATATGAGCTGAACGGAACTACACTCGAAAGCAGTTAATTTGCACGGAATCTCAGTGTAATCATGGACAATCATCTCACATTTCACGGTCATATCATCGAAAGCAGTCAGAAAGCATACAAGATACTAGGATTTGTCATATAACATTCCCACAATTTTCATGATACCGAACATATTGTGACACTAATTCATTTATGTGGTCTCCGCAGTATTCTGGAAACAAATGTATTTTTCAGGTCACCGTATGACATCTTCGTGCTGGAGAAAAGTTTTCAATAAATAGATAAATGAATGAAAAATTAGCAACTTCCTTATACTTTACCGGAAGTAACATTAATTTAGAAACTGTATAATTACAAATGATAACTACTGATATTTTATTCTTAAAATATATATTAATTTTTAAATCCTTCTTGCTTCTGAAGAATTTATGATTGTTAAACTGTAATAAAAATTATTAATATTATTGATTATAATATTTCTAAGATAAATATATCCTATCGCTATCAATTCTGAGATTCAGACCCAGATTTAGGTCCACTTTTGTGTCAATTGTGGTGTTACTCATTCCAGTTAGCATAATTCAGGATAATATGATCAATCCAATAAGAGGGCTAATCAAAATATTTCAGTGTTCTTTTACTACCGGTCTTTAGTTAATGTCATCTCACAAGAGGTATTAGTACATACCAACTACTGTTGTTTTCTCTATAAAAATGGAAGGAGTGTGTTTAAACTTGAAAAGTTTAAACACGCTCCAGATTTTTAATTATTCATAGTAATCAGGTTATAGTGTTTTTTGTTTTGACAATTGATATTTTTCCTGCTTTATATTAAATGTAATCGCTCATAAGTAACATAGCCTTAAAACAAATTGCAAATTACTAAATGCACCATTTGAGTATGTGACACATCATAAGAAGGCCATATTTTATTAAATTAATATCTATACATATCCTACATATTCAAATGTTTTTATAATATCTATACATATTCAAATGTTTTTTGTGTATTTTTACATAAAATCAAATTATTCCATTTCAAAGTATGAAAACATGGCCGTTCATTCCGCCTCGCTCACTGGATGGCATATGTTAGAAAAAGTAAGAATCGAAGGAATATTAGATCCTAGTTGCTTGACTCATATGTGCATAGCGCCAGAACAGTTCAGCACAGTTACAAAAAGAATCAAACAAGTGGCTACACTACTAATAATTGTCCTTAGTGGAGAAGCAGAGCCAAGATTTTACTGTATAATTTATATTTCATAAATAATTTCTTTTATAGTTACAAAAGGTATTAGTTACCAAAGATGATTAATTATTGGTTTATTAAGAAATGAAAGCATTAATATACCTTTTTACTTTAAGCTCGTAAAAACCATGGCCATAATATTCTGGATATAAATATATATCTTTAGACAAGTGTAAAATTTAGCTCGCAGAATCATTAGACCTCTGTCAATACTTGGTTCCTGTTGTGAGCAACAGCAGTCTGTGATTGATGCAAAATCTTGTACTGTACATGTATCCACCGAGAATTTTTTTAGTAACTCTCAAAAATAGAAGACTAAAGTAATCTGTAACACTTTTTCGTTTAGAGCTTTATTATGGATAAATAATTTATTTTTTACTATATTTAAACATTTCATTATCATAATTGATTTCTCTTTGGGAGCTGAAAAATGTATTAGAAGCGTTGAATTGTACATCACTTTAATGATGAACATGGCACTAGGTGTGCATGCACTGTGTGCAGCTGGATGCTTAACCCTTGCTCTAATGTCAAAATAGTTTATTTCAATAATAGGATGAGATGCGAAAAAAATGATTGATTGCAATTGTCTTATTTTATATTTAGGAAACAATGGAAGCTGGCTTGCTATACACGATTTAAGAACATTTCAATATTTATGGACTGGTATTGTATAATCGTTGTTGGTCTTCGTTTTTATGTAGTTTCGAAAATATAGTTTCAATGTACAGTTGTGAACGTCAAGGAATGATTTTAATCGGATATAGCTAAAAAATTTCAGAAGTCCTGATCATTACGGAATTTTTTTTATATTATACAAAAAAGACCAAATTTCGGAGTATTCATTTAACTATTCAAATCTTTCTTTGAGCTATATTAATTTAGTGTCGTGTGAGATATCAAAACCAGTTTGTTCGCTTTCACTAGCCAAAATAGTTAAGCATCTGAATGTCATTAATTTCATAACGAACAGCTTTTCTACACCTTATTCTGCTTCCCAATTTGTTTTCCATCGATGAATTGATACTGAAAACAGTGAAAACAACCTCTGAAAAACCTCAAATAAAATAATAGACTGTGCCAGCACCTTAGTCGTGCGGAATAGTGCAAGATTGTAACTATGATAACCAACCACATGGTTCATAAAAAGCCAAGGGATTCAAATATAAAATACTTTGCACAACATTTTTTCCTTTCACCTTTGCTCCATTGTGACAATCCTGACCCTACAATTGTCCAATTAAATTCATAATTGATTTGAAATATTGAAGATAACTTTATTCAGCCTTGCACCAGTAGATACTTTGACGGGGATACGTGACTAACGTCTAGGTTATAATATAATTTTTTCAATCAGTTCTATTAATAAATTTTAAATATCTTTTCCTCAGTAGTGATGTGAAATAAATCTTTCAACACTAGTTTCAAATGTTCTTGTATATTTGGATCATACTTCCTTAATAGCTGTACTGTTCGCAAGAATTTTCTGTTATGCAACATATATTATTTGTGCGAAGTGCCCCTGAACGCCATATTATTTTCACATCGGTAAAACGTACATAATAATCATCAGTGTGGACAAAATATTATTTTATCCTGTAGTTTCTCTCTAATATTCTTGAAAGTTATTGTTTTTCTCGTTTTTAATCATATTTCCGCATTAATACACTTATAATTTTTTTACGGTAGGTTTTTTTTTCATAAACTTAATATTTCAGACAAATGTTTCCGATATATCCTTAGATATTAAATGGGAAAAAAATAAATTCAATTTTAAAAGACGGTAACAACTAGCAAGACAGAATTGTTTCGTTGTTTGCTGGTTTTTGATGGTAGTGAAAGCTTAATAAATGTCTACTGGTATCATCATAGCGATGTAGATTTGTGTTGGGCCAATAGCTGCTATGCAATAATTCCGAATACCTGATCAAATGGTATATTCGTTACTTTCTGGGAATGAGAATTATACTTTGTTAATATCGTACTGTGATCTAGTTCTGTAATGGAAGCAACTGTCCCTCAAAATTTTGCAGCCTTCGTCCATATCCAAAATCTCATCACGGGTTACCTAAACCTGAGGTAAGACACCTTATGCATTTGATGTTTAGAAGTAACACTCAGTTCAAAAGTATCTTGATTTTTTGGTGTAATGTACATATTTTTTTTTGTTTTCTGAAATTGCTTTATTTTAAAATTTTATTTTTCTATATTCTAAACAAAACTGTATTTTTATCCTATTTATACTGTTTGCAAGTTCAGTTATTTTAATAGACGCAAAACTCCTTCCATATATTAATAATTAATGGAATCTGCAATAAAATACCATTATATACCACAATTATAGTGGGCAATGTTTAAATATGAAATTTGCATATTATTCATTAGTCAAAGAACTCTGAGATAGGATATTGTAATGTAAAGAGGTAAAGACTCTGTTGAACCCTTCGGGAATAGAACCCTTTAAAAACAAAATAGTCTTGCTAAATCATAGAATTTTTTTAACCAAGACAGTTATTTTGTATATACACAGTATCCGAGAATAGATGTCCGACAAAGAAAAACACTTCCTTTTTCTAATTGAGTGGAAAAAAAATATTACACGTAACTCTTTTTAACACACCCAACACTTGCCCAAAGTGCGGCATTTGCCCGCAGTGGCGATGTCTTTACAGTTGCTAGCAGGTTATTCCCCTTAGCGGTGCTGAACAAAGTGCGTACACACAATGTACGAAAAAGATGACAAATAATTATGAATATTATTTCCAATTTTCTCAAAAGCCATCTTTTAAATTTTATTTTAACAACAAATTACTTAATAATTTTATTTTAAAACAAATTTTTCAGTCAAGGAATAACATCTTTCTTTGTCTGACACTTATTCCGGGACACCGTGTATAAATATATATCTTTGTTATCTTGTACTTGTACCTACTACTACTATTATTGACATATATTATTGAACATTACTGTCCAACTCATTTGTTGACAAAAGAATCCCATCAATTTTAGTGTTGCACAATAAATTCGACAACATGCGAATGTGTGCAACTTTAGATCTAAACAATACCCGAGTACATATTACTATGTGTATTTTGAGTTTGTGATTTGAATTGACCTATTAGTCGGACCCAAACCTACAAATTGGATTCGATTTATCTGTTGGCACTAACGTAAAATTATCTTATAACTAACACATATACAACAACAGTCCACAAGCATAGGGAAAGAGAGAAAATGGGGTAATCAATACAAAAAATAAAATCGAAGTGTCTATTTGTGATTTTGGAATTTCCAGTTTTTGAATATTCTTTTCTTTTTTTGCATATTCGATTACTAAACACTAATAAAATGTAAAAAAAAATTAATTTATACAGACAGAAAGACAGTCAGTCTTTCTATCTGCAAATCAATTAATTCTAATACAACTGAGCTTTGGACATAAATCTAGACAGATTAAGATAGTAATCCTGGGACCAATTTCGTTTTAGTTTCATCGTGATATCTCAAATAGTTCCGAAGTTACATAGAAAATTAAACAAAATCTCCACAGCGGATGGAGGACAAGACTATTAGCACACCCCCGACACTCCATACTAGCGAACAGATATAATTGCCTACACTATTACATATGTACTCGCTTATCCGTATCCGTTTGCGTGTGTGCGTAAATTAATGTAGGGCTGCCGCAGCATGCAGGTAAAGAATATTTACTATTACTACGTATCGGTCTCCATCGTTGTGGGCAATGGCGCCGATCGAGTGAGATGAAGTTATACGTCAACAATATCTCCTTCTAACCAATAGCGTCGATCGAATGACTGTCTCAATAGTACGCTGGCACAGTAGCTTTGTAACACGGCTTTAATAGTATCTAATTGTAAAAATGTAATTGTATAAATAAATATTTTATACTATACATTTCATTGTGTGAAAGTGTAATAATAATATTAAGATTGAATTTGAAAAAAAATGTACTAAAAACGAAATAAAATCTTATATAAAATTAAATTTTGTTTATTATATGTGAATATTTATATGGTAAATATGATACACTGAAATATTGTCTACGTTGTACTTTTGACTTGATTACATTTGCTTCATTTGAAAGTTCTCCTAATAAAGAATATAATATGCCTATAGCCGACACTGCAAGGATATGTTTTCCACACACATCTCACTTCAAACAAAACAATGACTTAACAGTTTGAAATTTGAAACTGCTCAGTGGCATGTTTGTTGACACAAAATTATAGGTACTAACCAAATAAGTTGATGATACAAAACAAAATTATTTACAACAAACAAAAAAAGGGAGACAAAACTATCTCCTATCCTTAGTGATTTCATTGCTTTCTAAGCACTTCTATACAGCGCAATAACGGAAAGTCATATTGAATTATTATAAATAGTTATCAATTAAGACTGAATTATGCAAGTTAAACTCAACCAAGCATAGCAAAATTTAATAAATCACACGCGAACCGCAGCAAGCAGCAACCTAGGAACTCGTACTTTTGATCGTACCCGTTATCTGCGGGTGATGTTAAACTGGCAGGGGGGAGGTGAGTGTTGCTTCTTTACGCAGTAATAGTACACAACACAGGAGTGTTGCTTCTTTACGCAGTATTATTACACAACATGGGAGCAGGGGAGGGAGCACATGTTTGTCTGTTAGGGTTTAAATTAAACTGATTATCTATGTCTTAACATAAGAGCATAAAATGAATGAATTAAAACACTATACTTGCATTTTGGAATTCCATATGGACGAAGTCACGAGATACCACAAATCAATAAATAATTGTAATTACCCAACTTAAATATTCTGGCAAAACAAATATTTATGTATAATTTAACTCTATTCTTCTTTTGTTTACTTATGATTAATTAGTTATAACTCAGCAATTGTCACTAATTACATTTGTGGATGAATGTAATAAAAAAACAACATATATATTTAAAAATACAATTATGTAACGTAATGTTTTTGAAAATTAGTTGTTTCTGAAAGTTACGCTTAGTTCTAATTAGGAGCCTTCCTTTTATGTACCTTTAACCCATAGATTTAGTATATAATCCATAGATGGGAAATAAAAAAAACAATGCGAGATCAAAATTAAAATTCATTAGTGCTCGTAAAATGTTTAAATGTGTGTGTAAATATGTTTCACAATATATTTTCACATATTTTTTATTTCAGGTTTTTTTCAAATAAATTGTGAAATATGTATGAATGAGCCGCTAGTCGCTTTATGAATTTCTGAAAAATGTTATTCTTTTTGCATTATAGTTATAGAAAGAAGTGAAAATTGTTTTCATATATTTGCTGATGAAAAGTGTATTTCCTGAGGGTTTTCATTATGGGAAGAAATACAATTAGGTATTGCACCTGTATCATTTTATAAATAATTCAATTTGCACTGAATTTTAGGATAATTTTATTATAATATATATATATATATATATATATATATATATATATATATATATATATATATATATATACTTTGGTAAATGGTTTCTTCATGTAAATGGTTTCTCGGAAACGTCTCTAACGATTTTGATGAAATTTGGTATATTTATGGATTGAGTGATTATATTCAACAATTTCGGAGAGGAGCCATATCGATTATAAAATTTTCAAAGTTACTATGAACCCTATTACTATGGCTTAATAACTTTTGAATAGAAAAGCATAAGAGAACAGGAGGGGAAACGGTGAGGGCGGGGTATGGGGGATGGGGGAGTGGTGGGGAAGTGTAGGGTAAGGTGAAGGGAAAGTGGAAGGCCCAGGGAAAGGCTAAGTGGAAGTCGAAGGGGAAGGCGAAGGGAAAGGCGAAGGCTAAGGTGAAAGCTAAAGTGAAAGCTAAAGCGAAGGCTAAGGTGAAGCCTAAGGTGAAGGCGCAGGCGAAGGCTAACACGAAGACTAAGCCAAAGGCAAACGCGAAGCCGAGGCCCAAGGTGAAAGGAAAGAAAGTCTAACACTGAACCGAATACTATGAAACAACTAATTTCACGTTCCATGGGAAACTCGAAATAAACTGAACAATGCTTGGTCACCTGGTACTATATGTATGTAGCCTGCCTCAAATGATGTTTGAAGTTTATATATATATATATATATAAACTTCAAAGTTAGCAAATATGTATGTGGTCTCGTTTATGACGTTTTATTCTGGGTTTTTCTAATGACCATTATAATCCCTTTTCTCTTTCATACAAATTGCTTATTTATGGAGAATATACTAAATCTAACCCATCTTGGACCTGGGCGCTAATTTGCGAGTTTACGTAAAAGGCCTGGAACAAGTAAAATTCCCGACAGCTGTACTGCCAAAATTTAATTATCAACTAATTGCGTAAATAACGTCAATTATCTACAACCATATATTATTGAAAACGTTAAGAAATTTTCTAAATGATGAAATAATTTTTTTATTTACAAGTGTATTACACCAAATTTTTGCCCAATTTTTATTATTTGATAATATTTTGTGAACTGTGGAAGATAAAATAATTTTTAATTTAAAATAATCTCAAATAAAATTGAAAAGAAATGTTATAAGTTATATAAATCCAAATCACATACAAATACTCGTAAAAAATTCATAACTTCGTAAAAAATTCATAACTTCGTAAGAAAAATGCGATGTGTTGAATCAATGTTGTATCTAAATTGGGTCAAATAGCATTTGTCACTCGAATTGTAAACTTCCATTTATACCTACACAACCTCCGAAATATGAATGAAGAATAAAAAATACTACATTTATCAGATAAGTGAAAAGATTCTAAAAATAATTATAAACTTTATCCATGAAGCATTTTATGCAAACATGAGATATCTTCAGTTATAATTCTTTATTTGGAAACTAATTTTTTTATTACTTATCACAAAATACACTTCTAGAAATAATTATTTCCCGCTGTGAATATTATAGTTACTTCAGAAATTAATTTACCCTGCACTCAAATATGTCTGAATTTAATGTATTTGTCATTTACATTACAATGAATTGTTAGATATTTAAAAAAAACAAATTAAATAATCACAATCTACAATAAATACACATTATTTTGAATATATATATATATATATATATATATATATATATATATATATATATACATATATATATTATAAAAACTTACCACTATTTTTATCCAGTACCACGTAAACAGAGATTACAAGGTGTGTTTTATTCATATTTATTGTTTAATATCACTCGAAAAATTGGTGCATGCAACCTTTAATTTCAAGACCGATAACAGCTCCCCGGGCAACACAAACTTATTGTGTTGGAACCGGCATTGATTCTTTGGGCCTGCGAATGATGCAAGTAAGGACAAAGGAAGATTATTATTAATCTGAAATAATGTTCTGCGAATAACATCCACACATATAATAAGGATAATATTATGAACAACAGTTCATAACATTAACCTTTTTATAAAACACTCTATGCAAAGCGTACAGTAGAGGCAAGAGCAGTGTGTCGTTGTTTACTGATTAAATTTATCTTATAGTTGTAATATTTTTCAAGTGTATCGGCCGAGTGGCAGCAGTGAGGACCCCACATGTGTGCCCATCAGCAAATTTCATAGGAAAGCAAATACCCATGCATTTTTGCCATCTATACCATCACTAGATAGAATATTAAAAAATGATAAGGAGGAATAGGACGCTGAGTAGTACCCAGCTTGAGGAAAATAACATAAAATTAAATAGATACAAATCGACACTGTCTGTAAGATGTAAATATGTGGAATTACAGCTACCACGAGTTCACCAGGTCAAAATAGGCAGGGGTGGCCAAACCTAAAAGGAGTCTTCGGCACCTAACCCAGCCTAACTCCAGTACTGAATCCTTTATTAAACAATCCATATCGGTTACAGTATATACTTTTGATTATCCTTCAGGTATTTTGTAAGACTTTGGTTTACTGATTTTTCAATGAGTTTACTCAGTATATTTAACAATGATAATGGTCTATAACTGTCAATGTAAATCTTAAACCTTATAAGTCCAGTTGAAAAGTAGCCATTTTCTATGCTATATGTGAATATATGTATCTAGTCTATCCGGCGCTTTAGAACGTGTTGTCCAAAGTTGTCTTGCTTTTCATTTTGTCCATCATTATATTTGTCACTGTACAAGTATTTTCTTAAACTGTATTGAAATAAGTACAATTTAAATAAAATTTGATTTATTAAAATTCTTCTTTGTAAAAAATTGGGTTACAATAAATATGTATTATGCATATATTTGTATATATATAATTGTGGAACAAAGTAAAATTTTATATAAAAAACATTTATAAACATATACAAACAAATTGCATGTTAATTTATCAAACACAAATTCACTATTTATGGCACACGTAACATTTGTGGCAACAAAGGAAGCTTCATTTTACACAGTAATCATTTGTCAAAAACAACATTAATATAAATAATTTCTATATATACATAAATGTGTCTGTGGGTATATATATATATATAATTGATCCTCAATCTCATGGTAGATGTTTTGTTCGTTAAAATTTAACCTTAAAAAACTTAATATTACAGTAAATTGGTATGTAAAAACACATTCAAAGCCATACTGTTATTGGCTAACCGTATCGCATACTAACTTTCAAACAGTGCAATTAATTTAACCTTATTTTCTTACAAAACAGCATTTTGTATATAAACGGTGATTGAATGAGATAAAGGAAAATTATCAGGATACCAGTATACGATAGTAAAAACTGCCAAAAATTAGCTGGTTTACCTATAATGGGCAGTATATAATGGTCTGTTCTCTGTTTAACTAGTAAACGGCCTCGATATTAGGCCTGACTATAAAACTGATGCAGATGGCCCGCAGGCCCGAAATGTAAGCAAAATCTAGACTGGGGTATTCTGCATCTATTCACTAATTTTAGCCTGAGCCATCTGTGGATTAAAGGACAGAAAAGTCTATTCGTTGAATATATCGTTCAAGTATTGATTAGTTTGTTCGGGGACTCTGTATGAACTTAAACTATGTATATATTCTTTATTTTTTTTATCAACAAGCAATTTGGGTTTTTTTGCCTTCTTTTCTAATTTTATGGTTCGAAAATGCACATTTTTAAAGTGAACTTCGATTGTACTTCAATATTTATAAGAGCTTTGGAGGATTTGTTGAAAAAGTGTTGTGCAGTAAATATTGTGGATATTATAAAGATTTATAAAGTTTCACCGAGACTTATAAAATATATTCACGTCACAAATCAAATCACGAATGGACT
This sequence comes from Druceiella hillmani, assembly GCA_039881145.1. Lineage (NCBI taxonomy): Eukaryota > Metazoa > Arthropoda > Insecta > Lepidoptera > Hepialidae > Druceiella > Druceiella hillmani. The sequence continues at coordinate 695,904 of JAYKKI010000072.1, read as the reverse complement.
GCAAGATACTGAAGAATCTTCTACTTCTATTTAAGGATGTTATCTACAAAAAAAACTATAACAATTTTGTGTATACAGTATCCAAAAAAATGTATACAAATCGGTGAACAAAAAAGGAAAGACTAATCTCACTTTACTGCAATCTGATTTCAAAAGCTATTTATAGTTTTATGAGATCTTAAACGTATTGTCTTGTTTTTCATTTAATTTTGCACAGCTCGTTTAACACGTTTCTTTGGCTTCTCTTCTTAAAGCGATTTAGAAGAATGGTATATTTTCTATCTTATAAGACTCTTGTGAAACACTACTCTATAATTTCCAAGACTTTTGTGATACTCGTATTTTTGGAAACGTTTATACTTTGATTCTATATGATAGTTGGTTCAGCTCCCATAGCTTCATGCATGAACTCCTCGTACAGTGAAATTTTTTTATCATTTTCACTATTACTTAATTCCAGTTCAATACATCAAGATGAAATAAAATGCAAATAAAATGCTTTTATAAGTTTTTAGTACATATAGTTTCAATATCCATATAAAATTTTAATTTTTGTTAGTAACTGACTTCACCTTGTCGCATTGAAATAAGCTGTTTTGATTTCCCACTGGAATACAGACAGGAAGTCCAAGATTAATGGATATTATTTTTAAATTGCACAACCTACTTTTTTTAAATTAGAAAAAGAAATTCATTGCCAGCACTACAATTTCAACAAAAAGTGCCTCATTTTTCTTATTTCTGCTGTTTATTGTTCCCATTTCTATTAGCCAATCATAATTTTTAATGTAGTTTGACGTTTTCTGCAAGAAATGAGGTCATTTTTATGTATTTTTCTTAATATTAAAATATATATAAAAAATTGTGCACTTGTAACTGAAAGCAAAAATTATTGTCACAAATCAAGATATTTAAAAAATGTCATACTTTTAGCGTTGGAATTTGGTGAAATAATATTGTAATAAATGTTTGGTATGTTTGTAAATAGTTCCACTTATGTTCATAATTTCACAATAATTATAGGACAAACTTTTCACAACTTTAATTTGAAACTAAGATTTTGCACAGAAATTTATCTCGCTCCTAATTAAATTGTATTTCACGGTAGATTAGAATCAAGCAATTTTATCTCTATAGTACATTAAATTAATAAATGTTGTGTTCGGCAAAGTTACCAAAATTGTTGAAATTTCATGTAAATACTGAAGAATTAATTCCGATAAATCAAATTAAAAATTTATATGAAGTATGTTACTTACAGCTATCAATTATTGTAGTAGGTGGTAAATTGGTAATATTTATAATGGTAATATACAAAAAACTGTAAAAGTGCTTATATACTAGACAAAAGACTATTTATTGACGATGTTCACATCAGTTCTCTGTCAGTGGTGTGGTGAGTTACTGTAAAGAAAAAAAGATATAATTTACTAATACATATAACTACCACATAAGAAGTGTTTACCCAAGTATAAAAAATAAAATGATAAAAGAAAAAATAAATATATTTTTATTTTGACCACAGGCTGGGATTGCTATCATCTTATTGTGTTATGTGTAAGAAATGTGTACAGGTACATGTAAAGCTACGTTTAGACTACGACACTTTGGTGTATACACACAGTGTATACACCAAAGTGTCGTGTACACACCACTGTTTGCGCAATCAACATCTATTGCAACACTTGGTTTAGTGTCGCGACACTGAAACCGTCTTATGTGTGAACGGCCAGGCATTGGTGTCAAACATTTGTGTTGCAATTAGTGTCATAGTCTATACGGGTCTTAAGACATTTTATTTGTACCTTGTTGACCCGAGTGTCGACTAGTATAAAAACGCAGGGGTTCCAAAACTTTTTTGTGTTGAATCACCCCGGATTATAAAAAATATATCGGGGCCCCCTTTTAATAACAAAACATCATTTTCATGACATTTGTTCCTCAATTAAAAGTAATAATGAAACAAATTATAACTTTGCTGTTCAGTCCTAAAAATAATCAAATATAATTAAAAAATAAAATTGTATTAATGCAATATTTGCATCTGCATGTTCTTCTGAACCAGTTGGTCGATTCAGTTTTTGCTGAAGTTATTGTCAAACCACTATCAAAAGTAAGCAGTGAAATAGCTTAGTTTGAATTGTAAGTCAAGGAAAACGGCACTATTATTCGCAAAGCAAGAGACAACTTTTGTATTACGGAAGAACTGTTTTTCCAAAATTTCACCTATGTCTAGACGTGGAAGTCATCTTTCATGGTATTTGTGAAACGAATCAACGAACAGCTATATGTGGTATGCGCGTGCGACTACACAGGTCTGCAAATTTTAACTTTTATTTTCCCTTTTTGGATTTGATAGCTGATCTTAGGGTATTTTGGTACGCTGATTACAAATATGTACTTAGATTTTGCCCATCACCCACAGTTTTTTTGGAAAAGCCCTATGTATAAAATTGCAAAAAAAACTTTAATAAGTAAAAAATTTACATTATAATAAAAAACAATTACATAACTTTAAAATATTATAAATAAATTTAAATGACATTAGTAACTAAATTAGAAATATTAAATACTTTTGTGGTCCGACTTGGACTGAAAGTGACGTAATGGAATTTTTTAGCATTTTTCCCGTAATCAGCACCCCAAATCTATCAAAATGAGTCATCAAACCTGAAAGAGGAAAACCATTGTAGACCTTTGAATCATTTTCTGCGCTTGTCATAGTCTCACTGATCAGATCGCTGCAGACGTGCACGAGCACGGGGGATGGAGCTGGACCACGGGTGGAGCTATGCAAGTTCAGATTTGTCAAAACTTAAACAACGATCAAATTAATTAATGAGTGGATTTAAATATCAAAGGTTTTTTTTAGAATATCCAAACCATTGGGCCTCCTTTATGATTTCTTTACGCCCCCCTAGGGAAGCGCACCCCACTGATTGGGAAGTTCTAATATAGAGAATAATGCTAACACTGTCCAGAAACAAACAGTTGTTGCTATCAATAGACAACTGTACGTACTCTGTACTGTTAGATGAGAAAAAATTCAAGCGGGGTCAACAGAGCTTTTATTAAATAGATTGCTTAACAGATCTACGTTAAAAAGGCTGTAAGTATCGTGGAAACTGAGAATTTATATACGCAAACTCCACAGAATATTTTATTTATTGTAGTTTATGTCTTGTGGTATCCATTACATCCAAAAACCTGGAAAATACGGCTATTAAAATAAGAATTTAGAGTAATATAATTTTACTAAGGGAGAAAGTATAAAATCTTTTGGCAAAAACTATTCTTTATCTCTAGACAGACCAATTTTCCCAGAACTACAATAGTGGAAGAAAATTGTCTTGTCTGTGTGCAAAGTGACATTTAAATAATTGAAATCTTTTACTGATAGGTGAAAAGTTTTACTGAAGGAATTGAAATAAGAAAGAAGCTCTAAAGCAATTAATATTTTTCTTAATGATAATTTTTATGTCGCTGATAGATTTTTCACTTTGTTACTGGCACTGATCTCTTATTGTACTAGTACGCTGGACTTGTTATACTATACAATAAGACTGCTATTTTTTGAGCCTGTATGAAACACCGCTACGAACGTCCTTAGAACTAAATTTGGCATTAAATAAGAGATGCCCGACATTTTCCTTTGTATCGATGTATCGTATCGCAATTTCTTGTATCGATACATGATAATATCAAAAGTTTCGGTATTTTCTATTATTTTGTTAATCTCAGGAGATATCATGAGTTAAACAATTTGCCTGCTTACGATTTTTATTTGTATTAAAAGAAAAATATTGCGATCGTCTCTCGGTGTCACTATTGTAAAGTAAAATATAAACATTAGAAGAAATAGAGTCACCATCACTGTAAGATGAATTCAGTAAATTTTTACGCTTATTTTAGGTGATACCAGACACTAATGCAATCGAGACATCTAAACAATATGTTGGATATATTGCAGGATTTACAATTTGAGCGAACCTAAATAAAATGTGACGATTGCCTAGTCTACACCACAAGATTTCATTTTGAGTCGTAGAAATGTTAAACCATTCCTGGTTCAAAAATAGAGGATGGTTTAACTGTGTGTTCTGCTAGTTTATTGGTAGTCATTGTTCGCTCAAACTTGTAAAATGGTAGACTTCCAATGGAATTAAACCCTCCTGAATATAAAACTAGAACATTGTTTCCTAATTTACAAGATTAACTTAAGGAATCTTTGGTATAATTACTACGAATAAGTTATGTACAGTTTTTACTCGTAGTTGGTATCAGCTAATTTTAATATTTTATATATAAAACAAGTTAACACAAAATACATAGATATCCATCTGAACAAACAAAAAAGTATTTACTATATATTATAGGTATTACTGTAAGACATTTTTTGACACAAAAAATTTGGGCATCCCAATGATGATACTCAATTAATTCATATTCTACCCATTGTAAATTTTCAATTAGGTATCGATAATGATTATCGGCTTGTTATTAGGTCAATTGTATAAATAAATCTATGAAAATTTTATAAACTGTATATAACTTTAGTCTATTGAGGTTTTTATCAATTTATTTTGTCACACTGTCTCATCTCTAACATTACTTCCGTGGATGCTCACATCTGTGGATCCTCATTGTCAGCGCCAAAATGGTGAGAATCAAATTGCTTCAAGTCACAGGCAGTCCTCGTACTTACGTCATTTTAGGTTTCAGAAACATGCGACATAAATTTAATCGCAACATATTTTTTCATACATTTCCAAAGTTCTACAAAGGCTTTTATAAAAAATTAATCTACATTTAATATCAAAGAAAAATGCTATATTTCTGATAATTATATTTTATTAAAATAATAATTATTTATTGCACATATTGTTAGTTTATTTCTTTTCATTAAGTGATTTTATCCTAACTGAAAAAATATACACAAGTAAGAAGTCACTATAAAATAGTCCTTTGGCTTGAAGAACGCATCAGCTCTAGTTTGTTTTGCTTCTTTTTTCTTGTTATCATAAAGTTCTCGACAACACTTATAGACATCACTAATTTTGTTGTTAACATTAAAACACTACGTTGTTAACATTTTCCATCTCAGAGATTAAAGCGTTTCTCTTAGTATGATAGTGCTATTTAGAGAAACTGAATGTAAAGCTGTAAGTTTATTTTTATCTTTCAATATTGTACAGTTGTGCGCAATAAATTAAATTTACGTCCAATTAATGAAGTGGATGCACTGTGATTTTTGAGTTTTAAAATTTTAGTTTTAACCTCCATTGCTATTGTCTTTCCCACTTTTTTCTGCACTTCACTATTATTATTTTGTTTAGCTGGTATAATAATTCAATGTCGATAATTTCAAATAAATTTTAAACAAGTAAAAACTTCTCAAAGAAAAAAAAAACTATAACACGTTTGATCGTTCTTCGCATACTACAGTGATAAGGCACGCACTCTCTTTCACACAGGGGATTCTCCACATGTCGATACACAATGTCCGAATGAAAGGAGTTTATATTGTCCGAAATTGACACGACTACAGCGTGATGTAAATTAAAAGAATTCCCTTTATTTCGAGGAATGATGTCAAACTATTGTTTGACATAGCTCGTAATGACGTAAATCGAGGACTGCCTGTACTAGTATTATATAGGTCAGTGGTTACTAGCAATTTAGACATGGCAACTAACATATTTCTAGAATTGTGAATTAATGTCTTTAATCATTTTATTACACATTTTTCAGTTTCTTAGGAGCTATTTTAATTTTTAATAATTTTCATATAACTAGCATAAATAAAACTGTAATTTTTATATACATATTTCCATACATAATACCTTGCAATTTAGCAAAGACAATAAATACAAATTTAATACTACAAAAGTGTAACTCACCACAAATCTATTAACTTTGGGAGCGAATGTTTTCACCACATTTGCCGTTGCCATTTTCATGTTCTCAAATTTATCTCGTAAGCTGTATGGACAAACATAAAGACTGTTTAAAATTTTATATATATTTAACAAAGGAACTACACAAGTGAGTGACAAACAAAGCTATATTTTATAATATAAAAATTGCAACTACTTTTCCAATTTACTGGCGTTTAACTTAATTTGCGAATAAATTTTACTAGTTTTTTAATGTGCATTTTCTATATAGCGTTGTTACAATACTTGCTAGTGTAAAACCGTCTAGGAGTGAGCTTTAACATCTCAAGTTCATGTGTTACCAAGTATTGTCGGCACATAAGCAGTTCTTCAGGCAGTGCTATACTCCCATTTCTCGCAACTTGGGAACGATGCTTAAGTGGAAATAATGTTTACATTCTTAAATGGAAAAATTATGAGCCTTATGCACCATCTGTAGCATTTATTACTAATGGTCTATTTAAAAAAGCCACTTTTATTTTATTTTTAAGTAAAGCTCAATGTAAAATAACTAAAAACATGGTTTGTTTATAGATTTATTTAAATTTAAATTTTTTTATTAGTTTAGAAATTCATCATATGTATTTAAAATTAAAGATTGCTGTCCTTTTAATTTTCGTCATTCTAAAGTTATTTAGAAAAATCGGTGATTGGGTTCACTAAAGTTTTTTTGTCATATAGCTTGCTTTTGCCCACAATCATTCTCTTAATCTTCTTTATAGAGTTTGGTTGTTGTGAGTGTAAATAAACTGAAGAGCTGAAAAGCAAGCTTTCAGCTTTAAGCTGCTTTTACTATTATATAATTGCGATCGTAGTAATAATAATGAAGAATATGTTTCTACTTTACCAGCAATGAACAGCTCATTGGGAAGCAAAGTGAAATTTATGTTGACGCAGTCAACAACAAGGGACTTAGAAGAGAGCTCATTAGCGACCAATGCGAGCTGCATAAAGCAAATCGAGAGTGACTTTTAAAAAAGAGATCAGTTTATCTTATGTAATAGAAAATTTTAAAAAATGTTGATCTCTTGTACTGAATCTTTGTACACATTTTAATAAAAATATTATTTTGCGCTTTCTGATTGTATGCTCATGTACACTCAATGCATGTTAATAATAGTACAAATGTAATAACCTGTCCTTTTCCAGATAAATACAGTAGAAGCTAAAGCAAAGCAAAAAATATAGTGCTATAACTAATTCTCCTACATTATTTTATACGAAAAATTATTCTTATGGTTTAAATAATACTGTATTATTTAAAAACATTAAGCAAGACTTTCTTTTAATTACCCATACTCTCTCAAAGATAAGTTGGTTGTAATATTATTAGTTAGAACTATACATATATATACTAAAAATTTACACATAATTTATTTAAGACGTATTGCAGCATATAATAAATAAAGTAATTAAATGCAGCTATAATTAACCTTTTGAACTGTTCGCACGTGAGGATGTTATCACTGCGACTGTTAAAGCTGAAAAAGGATAAAAAGCAAATAAAACTTAAAACGGTGAAAAAAAATGCAAAGTATATTGAAGTAAACTTATTTCATGCATAATTAATATATCTCACCAGAGTTTAGGATCACATGCAATACAAACAAACAGATGCAACTTTTAGTCATACAGAAGTACAAACGTTCATTCTTATACGTTTAACATAATGAGTAAATATACATAAGATTTTTAATTATTCCGTAAACATAACATACTTTAGGTTATTCAGAACTTGACCTGTCACATGTCAAATAATCCATAGACAAAACTTTCATGACATTTGGTTAACCAGCAAACGCGCTCGTGTTAAAATGGTTTATTTTTTGGGGAAAACAATGGTAATACATTTAACAAGTTCAAATATATGAAAATATACGAAAAGGTAAAAATCTTCTACAGTATCTGTATTCTCAATTATCTGTAAAAATCTTCACAATCCCTTAGATTTTTTACTTATTTCAACAATAAAATCGCCTCCAGCCTATAGAAAATTATATTTTAATTCAGAGGTTACATGCAAAACTGCTTCAAGAATTCTGTACAATTACATTAAATGGCGTCCACTTGTTGCATTGTGCAATTGTGTGGTATTATTTTCCTACTTTAAAAATAGAAAACCATCAAAAATTTAAATCAATATTACTCCTGTGCAAGGAAATAAGCGTAAAAGGTAAGTTATACATGCATTAGAAATTGGATGATTTTATTTTATATTATTAAATTCTGTTAAATAAAACTTTGAATACAATGCCATTAATTTCTCTAACTTGGGAATATATTTGACATTATGCGATTTTTAATTTCAGGTTCGGAATTTCTTGTTTTTTTTTATATAGTTTCGATCCTTCGTACGTAATGTTACTGGATTCGGTATTTGCTACAGTATTCATTTAAAATCATGTAAGTTTATAAGATTTATTTATATCATAGCACAATTTCAGGTACTCCTCCAAAAGGCCTCCAAATATAGCTGATATTACAAGAAAGTTATGTTAACTCATAAGAAAGGCATGAATTTTAAATGCAATAGTTTAAATCCTCAAAATATAAGAAAATGTCATCAGGCATTTTACGCAAAACCAAATAAAATTTTTCTAGACAATTTTATATTAAAGTTTATGAAAGTCCATATACCGAAACATCGTAGACGTAAAGTGGGAAATCTACCACGTACATAAAGTATTACGTCCGTGTTATACATCAAACTATATAAACTAATAAGAGTTTGTCAACGAGCCTTTTCAAAAATTCTTCGCGTTAGTATACATAGGCTTTGTAATATATCCAAAAAATTCTTACTACACGGCAATATACCACAGGAAAATCGACGTGGTGATAGCATTTCAAATACAAATTCTACAAAAAAGCGTAATGTGATGTTCATTGAGTCCTTTAGATGTATTGAATCGCACTATTGTAGGTCTGCAACAACAGTAAGGAAATATGTCTCAGCAGATTTAAGTATTCGTAAAATATGGAAAGTATACAAAATGTGGAAAATGTACATGCAAGATAAACGAGAAGACAAAAGTGTCAAAGAATGCCATTGTTTTTAGAAAGATTTTTAATACAAACTATAACATTGGCATTAAACTCCAAGAGTAGATGTTTATTCTAAATATAAAAAAATCAGATAAAATAAAAAAATCACAAGATGAAGAAAAAGTTGCATTGATGACCTCATTACGGATCCACAAAGCAAAGTGTTTTTATATGTTTTTGCAGGAATTACATCAGATTCCTGCAAAACACGTTTTCAATATTATTTGACTGCCAAAAAACCAACCTTTACCAAAAGTTGCTGACCAAGCTGCATATTATTCCAGACAGAACAAGTAAAAACAGATTTCTGAAGGAAAATGTCTGCATATATACGTGGATTGAAAATGTCCATGCTAAGTCTTCTAATGAGATTGTATCGGCTGTTTTTGATTTACGTTTACAGACTGATTTCACTGACAAAAAGAAGGTGTGAATGTTGGCTGATGGGTGCGGCTCACAAAATAAAAATGGTACAACGGTTGCTTACTGGAAATAAGGAAGTGATTATAGATCCATCCGAATGTAGAGCCATTTATAATCATTACGGCATTGTTCGTAAGTTGGGTGAAGACTGTGTGGTGAAAGATTAGAAGGCCTATGTAAGTGAAACAATCAAACCCCCAGGTCAATATCACTTCAAATTTGTTGAGTGCAAGGAGGTACTATGTAACTGGAGTCAAGAACAAGGTGAGATGATTCCTTCACAGAGGAGAAGTTAATTATAGGAGTGACTTGGGAGTTGCTAAAAGCGTAATTAAACAAGGTGTATCCTCAACATCTGAGTTTTGCATCAGAGCCGTACCACCATTTCAAATAGAGTATCTGCTTTGAAACTTGCTGATGTCGACAAACTATTTCAAAACATTTCGGTGATAATTGGAAATCAGAATTAAATCTGATCAACTTTTCTTTTACAAAAATGTTTTGGAAAACACAAATGTGGGTGAAACTGATAATGAAGATCCCTGTGAATTCTTGAAAGAAGTTGGGGTTTCTGTATAATTTTATAATTTTTCATAATTCACAATTAAACTACGTGATGTAGTATTATTTCTACTTTCTTTAAGTTCTTTACCACATCCTAGATTTCATTAGATGATCATCCACAGATTCAAGATGTTGTAATACACAACATCTTCAGGTGGGCTATTAGCAAAGATCTATCTGAATAATGAATTTCTACAAAATTAACGCCAAACATATTCAATAAGTCAATAATTAAAAATTTCGCACCATTTATAGTTTTTTTTTTCAAGAAATCAGTACTTTTTTCAAATTCAGTAATGAAAAAATTTAGTCATTCAGTAAAGTAACCAAAACAAACTCACCCTTGATTTGCATCATGAAGGTCAATATTATGAGAAATTGGAAAATAAAGCTAAATGGATAACTCGATTGCACAAAACCATCCATTAACCGATAGAGGAGAAAAACCGCTTCTATCCTATAGACCGCATCTATCAACTAATTAGATGCAGAATGGCCTCTATCCAGGTTTCAATGTTTTTTTTATAGCATTAATGTTTGTAAAACTAATTAAACTTACGAATAAAAAACAGTATTCATTTGTCATAACGCGTAATTTAATTGAGGGATGTAGCGTAACATAACGTACAATAAAATGATTTTTGGCAGATTCTGAAAAATTTAAGAAATTGGATAGAAGCACTGCTCATATGCATACAAACGACAAAACTGTAAGTATTCCTTTTTCACATATAACTCTAAAACACCGGATTAATGTTACACCATTTGACTGTAATATCGGTATGATATTAAGATATAGTAGAATAAACCAATATTTCATATTAGTTACTTGTTACAGTCCCCTTTTTATGCAATTTTACTGTCATGCATGTGTAAAAGAAATATTACAAAAAAAACATTACATTCAAACAGGCTTAGAGAAAAAATAAAAAATGAAAATATTTTCAACACCTGAGTTCACACCATAACCTCACCTTTTGGCTGTTTCAATCTGGGATTCATTGTCTTCTTGACCACTTTCTAGTGCCTGTTTCTCTATAATCACACTTCCGTGCTGTGTTCTCATCTGCTGCTGCTCGGACTCCGACCAGTGCTCAAAGCGCTGCCGCATGTTTTTGGCACGGGCCAAGTTTTGTGCCTAGAGAGGTAGACGAAAGTAAATTATAAATTACTAAATATATATTAAGAGCATTAGAATGACGATGGTGGACTTCCATAAGGTATATTATGACACTGACTTCCACTCTAATTTTGAGTAACTGCACGTGAATTCATTTGTGCACTGCCATACCTATGCATTTACACTAGTTCACGCACGGGTACTGACACTACTGCATGCATGCACATGCACACACGCATGAGGGGACGAGGGTCAATGCATATATTTGCACTAATATTATCTGGATTGAAAACTTAAGTATCATTGAGATTTTTGTTGCCTATATTTTCAGCATTATTGGGCACATGTAAGCAAAACCTATACAATATTATTGTCCAAAACCATGAAGGCATTGATCTTTGCTAGCAATATGACATCCCTTTATCCATCTAGTTATAGTTGGACTAAAAATAACCAGTCTGCTGTGGAAATGGCAGTCTGCTGTGGAAATTCTCTCCAACGCGAATGAATGTAACTGTAAATCGACATTGTCATTATAACTTACCTGCAATAGGGCTTCATCATGCTTGTTAGTATTATACACTCGCTGTCTTTCCTCCTCGCTGTCTTCCTCCTCGTCTTCTTCCTCTTCGGAATATTCTTCATTATCCATCTCCTCGGAAGAAGAACGTGCATGATAGTCTGCACCAGGCAGGGGCGGAGTGAATGATTTCATTGGCTTCGGACCTGAGAATTAGAAAGAAAATTTAGACTAACAGCGTGGAAACCTGAGAGCATAATTAAACCTGTATTAATGAGTTTTAAGATTCGGCAATGTTTCAATAATCCTTCAATCTACATCGACCGAGTAGATTGAAGGATTATTGAAACATTGTCGAATTTAATCTTTGGTGCATCTCCTACAAATATATATGCCTTGAAAATAGTAAATTATTAAATTTACAGGTATGGATGTTCTTTCTGAATTTATCATGTATGGTTTCAGAATTTGTAATTTTATTTTTTTGCTGAATTCAATTCGTAACCAGTCATTATAAATTGGTTCCTATTACAAGATCAGGTAGTTAAAGTCGCAGGCAAAATTAGTGATGAATAAACTCTTAGTTGATCATATACATTATGTATATTTTGAAGAAAAGAATAATGAAGACGAGAATAAAACCTAGTGGACATATAAAATTGGTAAGTATTATGTGAACAAATTCTATCCGTTTACTTCTTTCTTGGATTCTGGGTATGTACAGATGGTCTCAAACCTTTATTTCATAAATTTGTCGGAAGCTTTGCTCGACTAATTTTCTGCCACAACATAAAATTAGCCGAGATGCATGAAGTTTGTTCTGTAATGTCAGGTCGCATAGACGTATCAATAATAATCCTATAGGATAACAGTTTGAAACCATTTATAAACAATTTGTGTAAGTACATACAGTTTAAATAATTAGATACGCGTAGCAAGTACAAAAATTGATTTCAGAACTTGTTAAATAAAATTTTATTTGAGTTTTTATTTCCATGTACAGTATAAAATATATGAACAAAGTCTTAGTTCATAACCATAGTTTAGTACGAATAAATCATTCAGTGCAATCTGTCGGCCATAATAATTAACAAACGGGACGCACCTGCTGCTCGCTGTTGTTCTTTTGTGGCAAGATCCTGCTCCATCTGCTTAAAAACATTGATCATACGCGATGCAGTGTGGCGCTGGTGGGCCACTGCTGTCTCTGTGCTCGGATCTACATCATCCGCACGCACCACATCGGGATCACGGTACACTTCAGGTTCTGGAGACGCTCTCTAGAGGAGATTAAAATTATTATTGAAATACATCATTAATAGCTTTTACCATGAAGATTTTGCCATTAAAGTATTGGGATTTACATGTAGGTTTTTGGGTACTAGTGAGATGTAAACAGAACATTTAACAGTTTTAGTGCCATGGTTTTTTACTCATATATACTTAAAAATGCCAAAGAAATCTTTACTTTTTGATGTCATTTACCCTTGTCTCGAAAAAAACTGTATCTCTTCCAAAAATTATCCAATTTTAATAATTTTTTTCGGTGTTGTCTTAATAAAAACTTGTACAAGGATAATAAAATACAAAGAAAATTATGGAAATATATATTGTGAACAAAAATTATAACAAAAACTGAAATCAAGGTCACATCGTATTTTCGCAGTCCGGTACATCCTCCGTATCAGGAAAATAATTGTTATGTCACTATTATCACTATCACTCACAATTTGCATTACACCAATTAGTGAGTGCACCACAATGTCACTCCCACTATCACTTTCTTCACAACTTGAAAAATGATCATTTTCACTCGAATTATTTTCGTATTCCGACATTATGGGTTAAAAATTTCTTTTTTCCGGATCCTTTTTATATTGTAATTACTAATAATATTATAATTTGAACTTTATGTAACACGTAGGAAGATAAAAAAATTAGCAATGCGTGCGAGAGACCTCCCCTACCGCGCGCTAAACATCAACTGATTTCGCGAGCGCCATCGCACTCATGGCAAATTTAGTCAGTATGCGCACGAGCGCAATGGCGCTCGTTGGCACTCAAACGGTTAATATACACGTTGAATTATTTAGTAAAGAATTTTTTGGTTATTTAGGAAAAAATAGCCATTCTCAACCTGTAGGAATTATGCTATTTTTCAGATTGAAGAAATACTAATCAACAATTTCATTATCACATTTATTGCCATGAGGCCATTGCGATTTCAGAAGTGGTTCACTATGAAATCTGGCAAAACTAGTTATATGTGTCAGATAGAATAAAACAAACTTGGCCTGCGTGAACCCATAATTTAATTCTGGCACTAAATATGTTAAAGAGCCATCATGGCCCGACAAAGAAAATGAAATAGTAAAACCTTGGGTGCTTCCCTAGGGGGTGTCATGCGAAACTGACGCCGCTCTTCTTTCGGCCTGTACGTTTCGAAGAACTGGAACTTATTACTTATGTCCGTTGTCTCAATATGCACATCATCCACTTTATCCGCCGCACGCACCACATCCTTCGGAATGAATGGCTGCAAAGATTCGCAGAATGTAAATACAAAATTTAATAACTGAAAATTTCAAAAATGTTCAATTCATTGTCCATTTTCTTAGAAGATGACGTACAGTCAACTTATCATCTAAATGAGATACCACCTGGCATATTCTAGAGAATTACGAGCTAATCTAAAAAAGCAATCTTAACTGCCTTAAATTTAAGCAATTCAGAAGTATTTAATATTATTGTATTTTCACTCTACTTTAATTTTTTTATGTATATATATATATATATATATATATATATATATATTTATATATATATATATTGTACAGACATACTTTTTCCTTGCGTCGTGGCTCATGGACCTTAGTAGGCGGTGATAGCGGGCCAGCATTCTGTGCATTGGCATCCAGTTCCAAGAAGATTGAGCGTGACTTCTTGCCTATGCCTACAAACCAACAACAAATTTTAAGCAACATGTAACTAAATAAAAATTTGTCGTTTCACAGTAGGCGTGTAAAAGATAACTGTAAAAATGACTGCCCGTCATTATCTATGTTAAACATTAATCTCATACACCTAATACAATATGAATTAAGTTTTGATTAAATTCAACAAAGTATTCTGTAAAATGTAAATTTCTTGAATAGATTGATTTATTTCAGTACCAATATGGTAGTTGACTCATTTTAAATATTGATATTTTTCGTACCATATTGTGAAATATAAGTTAATTAAAAACCAGTCTTGAAAGAAAATCAAAAATTGATGGAAAAATAAGTCAGTTGTAGGCTTCTAAATTTGAAGATACCGATAGAGTTGGGTATATCCCTGTCTCTTTTCCTCTTGTAGAATATAATGTGCAATATTAAAATGACCGCACAACACAGTATTGCCGTCCTTCTCTAAAGCTTAAATTTAAACTTTTATAACTCTTAACCTTTAAATTATGATTAACGAAATAAAAAAAATTTAGTCAAATATCCAGTTCAGTGTACCTTCAGAGTTAACACACCGTTTCATGTCAATATATGGGAAAAGTTCATGGAGACAAGCCAGGGATGGTAAGAATGCAATAATCTGATCTTGCCTGCTTATTCCCGACATGAGGTATATTTTGTCCATTTAATAAATACAGAGAAAATAATAAGCTATTATACAGGAATTACTATTTTTAATTTGAAAAAAGGTATACACCTTTTTTCAATGTAAAATTTTGAAATAATATTCCGGGCGTGAAAAGATGTATTCTTTAAGTATCGTGAACTCTAATAACCAGTGAGAATGCCACAGTTCAGCACTTTTTTGACGAAGGAACTAATAAAAATGGGTTGGTTATTTTTGAAGCATTTAAACATGCACAATAACTTTCAATAATAGTACAATATTTTCTTAATTGTTATATTTACTCGAATGTTTATTAGATATATTTGCCAAGTGTTCTGGACCAGTCCATTGATAATTAGATGTAAAAGTTCCTTAATCTTTATAAATATATATAAATTTATATATTATATATAATATAAATTTAGTAAATGTTGGTAATTCTGGAATTATTGACCTACCTAATAGTTTTGTATTGTTTAATACTCTTTAAAATATAAGTGTACAGTGTATATTGACACTAAATAGTGCCACTTTAACCACTTGTGTGCAATTAATGATGTGTAAACCGGCAAAGCATTATATTTTTAAATCGGTTACCTAATTTGTAAAATAATTCTTGTTGAAATTTTGTATGAAATCATAATTATGTTAGCTAGCTAATAAATGATCAAAGCCAAATGACAATTTTGATGAAAGTTTAAAATTTGATAAAAATACGGGGCTATATCCCCAAAAATAATATATGTCTCACCCTCATTAAAGACAGTCTCATCTTCGATGTGTTTGCGCGTCTCCTTTTTGTCTCCCTCGGTGAAGATCTCACCATTCTCAAACTTTTCCTTGATGGAACGTGCCTTCTCCTGATCTAGTTCCAGAGCTATTTTCTCAGCGGATGTCATACCTTGCATTTTGAATGTTAAAATATTGTTAATGACAATAAAAATCCCGGTAATTATTTTAAATTGACCATGACATGAGTATTATAAAATTTAATTGATGCATTCCTTGAAAACTAAATTAAATGTAATATTAAATTATAATCGGTTCTGATAAAACATAGAGCAACAGTAAAAGTTAGTTACGGTAGCGAAGTGTGAAACTACGTAATTAATTGTGTGAGCACCCTCGAAATCCTAGAAAGAAATATTTTGTGCCCTATCTAACTTCCATGTTACAAAACAAGATAAGTACCATTGCAATTATGAGTCTGTCTACCAGTCAGCTACAATTATAGTGGAACGTGGAAAACAATTAACATTAATTATATGAGCTGCAAAATGGAGTCCTTATGAAATGATATACTATATCTGCAAGATCCAATCGTTATTTCTTACGTGATCTAGATGAGGAAGAAAGTGAAGGTATTGATAGGAAGCTCCTCATTAATCAATAAAAACAAAAATTAGCCTGCTAGTCACATAAACAGATTGATGCGAACATTATTGTTGCAAGTAGTTAACTGCTCTTTTTAATTCAATCAATACCAGGTGTTCCAAGTACAAAATGCGGATTTCAGACAACAGATGGTGAATTGAAAAATGACAAATGCGCACTGGTGCTAAATTGAACAAGTGTGTGCATCGCATTGAGTTATTGTGTTCAATATGTTGAAATTTATACCGAACAAAGAGCATTCGCAGATAGCATTAATTGTTTGTTTTCATTTGAAGAAAACTGCTGCTGAATCATATTCATTACTTCGAGAAGCTTATTGTGAGCGTGCTCCATGTGTGAACGAAGGTTTTGGTGTTTCAAAAGTGGTGACTTCGATGTTGCAGACAAGGAACATGGAAAACTGCCAAAAAATATCTGATATTGCAAGTACTGTTGGACAAACTTGATTCGCAAACACAAAAAGAACTCGCACAGAAATTGGGAGTTAATCAACAAGCTGTTTCCAATCGTCTACGAGTGATGGGATAAATTCAGACGACCGGTAGATGGGTAACATATGAGTTGAACAACAAACAAATTGGAAAGTGTGAAAACACATGTGAAATGTTGCTCGCTCGGTACAAAAGGAAGTCGTTTTTGCATTGTATAGTTACAGGTGATGAGAAGTGGATTTATTTTGAGAACCCTAAGTGGTACAAAAATCATGGGTTAGACCCAGGAGCACCATCCACATCAACAGTAAGACCGAATCGCTTTGGCAGAAAGAAGATGCTCTGTAGTGGGACCAGAGGGACGTGGTCTATTATGAGCTGTTGAAATCTGGGCAGATGGTTAATACTAAATGTTACCAACAACAATTAACCAATTCGAACTATTCGTTGCTTGAAAAAAGGCCAGAAAACCAAAGGAGGCAACACAAAGTTATTTATCCATCACATACGGCAAAACCAATTCACGGCACATTGGAAGCACTCAGTTGAGAAGTTCTATCCCATGAGGCTATCTCACCAGACTTGGCTCCTTCCGATTACCAACTGTTTGCATCGATGGATCACACGCTGAGCAGCACTTTAGTTTGTACGAAGATGTCAAGAAATGGCTCAATAAATGTTTCGCGGCAAAAGATGAAGATTTTTACTGGCGTGGTATTTACAAATTGCCCGAAAGATGGGAAAAATGTATAACAAGCGATGGAGAAATTAACATATTTTATCTTTTAAAAAATCTGAATTTCATACTTGTACACCTGGTATATATGTATAGAATGCGTACCTTGCTCGCTCTGCATAACTGACTGCTCGTACATTTCTTTTATTTTAGCTTGTTTGCCCTGAAACAAACACAATTAATTAACTATGTATAGTCACATGTATTGCATTACTATTGGCTGGATGCAGCCCACAGAGTGGGAGTAACGACATCGACCGCACCGCTTGAGATAACAAAAAAGGAAATATCTAAAGGCTCTAGTCAAATATTGTCATAGGTAAGTAATATAATTTACGAAAGCATTTTTAGTATTTAGGTAAGCATTTTGAGTAAAAATGTGAATTTCACCAGTTTTTAAATGAAAGAATATAGATAAAAAACCACATATTTGAAAAAAATTAGGTCTCAGTTGAAATAATTTTATTATCAAAAATTTATTGGATAAAAAAATTACAATACCTCCATTTTTTGTATTGGCAAATTTTTTTCTCTGCAAGTTAAAGTCTTGAGAAGGGCAGGGTATCAAATTGGTAGTGCGAGCATGCAATGTGCTCGAATATATATTCAATTTCTACTGATAAAAGAACAATAGACTTCAGCCATTTTTTTTTTTGAAAATAAAACTGAGTATAAGTGTAAATCAAACAATACAAAGAAAATTACTTTATAGCCATGGGCAGTGAAGCTCCGATTTTCGAAAAGTAACTTATTCTCAAACTTCTATGTATAAATCTTTGTGGAATAGGTTGAATACAAATAATCAATATATGTATTTAAGAGTTATCTAAAAAAGTTGTACTTGCCTTAATCGAACTATTTTAATTTCTTTAGATTATAAAGATTATTTTTAGTAAAGATAAAATTACCTTGTTAATTTAAAAATCTCTAAATTAAAAAAATGTAAAATTTATTAAAAGCAATAACTAACATAAAAAGTATTTGTATGAAAACTTTTTTTGGCAAAAGAAAGGCAAAGGAAGTTTCTTTTTGATTTTCATGTGACATGTGGATACCCTACTACACATTTATAAGAGAGAATTTATGGATTTCAAAATAATTTTTACTGGAATTGCTGGATATGTCCACCGACACCATCTCCAGAGCTAGTACAGTTAGTATTTTAGATAACAACATATAGGATACATTTTATAGTGATATTAATGTAACTTTCACCAATTTCAAGGTAATGTATGAAATACCTTTAAACTACTATTTTAACAGGGACTGAGCATATTGCCATTCACAAAAATGGTATAACACTTTGTGAAATAAGACATTTAGTATTTACACTCATAGTTTGATACGCTTTCTTCGAACTTCAAGAGACTAAGTAAATCTTCCAGACATGTTTTAATACATACAATATCGCTAAATTTTCTAATTTATCAACAGACTACGGTGAAATTTTTTATATTTTTAGTTCTAAATTTGTATTTTTAATCCTACATTGTATTAAAATTGTATAGTTCTAAATATACAAATTTGTGTAGCCCTAAATATATATTGGTTCTTTTGAAATACTGTCTACTAGAGTTTGTTTCTAGAGTGACCGCCACAAACCAAACACAGTTTACCTCGAAGTTTGGAGATAACTATTCTTTGTCTGATTCAATATATACTTCATACTGAATTGGAAACACAAGTTTAATAACGCTGTGATGAATTGTCTTTGATGCATACCATGAAGAGTCGACTACGGATACTCTGAATCTCCTGCTTTCGCTCGGCCCGACGACTGGAATCGTCATGTTGGCCTGTTTCAAAGCGGCCTACGATCTCTGACATATTGCAGAATGACACAGGTTGCTCACGGCCTGCTGTCGCCGCATATGAACGTTTCAGTACTGAGTCTTCATCTGGGATAGTTATATAATACATTTTACTAGCAGTACTAATGTATAGGTATATAGAAGGAAAATATGTAATTAATTTCTTAATTATATTTAGAGAAGGGATAGGTGGACAGCTGATGCCTAATTCAAGACTCTTGCTAATAAAGACAAATTGCTCTTAATCAAATTTGTTGATTTTAGTTTCTATAAACCATTTCATCAATTGAAATTCAAATGAAAAAAACTAGAGAAATATTACTGCCATGTTTTCCACCTTATTTAAAAAAAAAATTTTTTTCCGCTTTTCTGTTTGCAATTAGTATTACAATTTTTGAAGAGCGCTTGAAATGTATACAACATATTTATGCTCACCCTCTTCTCCTTCACTTGAACTGGGCTCAATTGGGATGCCATTGAGACACTCATCAGTTACGCCCACATCCATACCCTTGGCTTTGAATCTAATAAAAATATTACAGCATTTAAGAGATAAAAGAATATCATATGATATAAGCACGAATATTGCAGGTGAGACAAATGAGTTATATGATATAATGTAATAAAGTAGCAGCATCACGGTGAGTAAGTAAGGAGAGCATTGGTTACGAAGTTTGAATATAGCCATATATATATATATATATATATATATATATATATATATATATATATATATATATATATATATATATATATATATACAAACACAATAACTTCGAACAATAGATTAGTGAATCACATGACACATTGACTTGATTATTAATAGTGCAAATACTATCTTAATGGAAGTCTGATGACTTAGTCTGTAAACCGACATTATGAAAGATTTTTTAGTCTATATGTCACCAATGCATAAAAGAAAACTGAAATTGATCATGGAAAGAACACAATCCGAGACAGATGAACATGGTTTTCCATCATCATTGGCTACCTGCGTGAGAATCACTGAGTAAAATAGCATCCTGTTTATTATAAAATTTGACAATCCTTTGACAGTTGATAATAAAATACTGTGTAATAAATTAATGAGCGATACATTTTAAGGGAATAAAATTTGAAATTTAAAGAATGGAACAATAATCATGGAGAACTATTTATCTATGAAAAAAACTGTTGCATTTTGTCTTCGGATAATTGTGGCAAGCAAAAAAAAATAAGTCTATATATCCTGGTATTAAAAATGGTATTTGTCAGCATATGAACTCCATTCTAAGATTATGACTGTTGAGGAAATGCGACGCGGTGGATTGAAAAGTATAAATTTTAACTAAAAGTTACTAGATAGTTTAGAAATTCAGGAGACGGGTACCAACATTTCATTTGTCTCACTGACATTTCAGTGGAACAAAAATGCAACTGACATATGATTTTGTACAACTATTTGGAATCGCTTGAAGCTGACTCACATGAATTTTTGGATAGTATTATGACTACTGATAAAACTTGGGTGAATCATTATACTCTAGACCTAAAAGTAACAGAAAAAATAGAAAAGCCCCTTGTCACTAGCGCGAAAGGAAGCCAATGTGTTTGTTGGGAAATAAAATAATGGCATCAGTCTCAGAATTTTCATCTGATCTGGCACCATTTGACTTTCATCTCTTTCCCAGTCAAAAAACATTTAGGTGGTTCAAAATTTACATGAAGAAGCCGAAGCAGCAGTCAACATACACTTTAGGGATTTTGAGGAAACACTTTTAAATGTGGCGTAATGGCTTTAGAAATCAGATGAAAGAAGTGCATCGAACTCGACAGTGACTAAGTTGAATAATGAAAATAATTTGGTAAATACATAATATTTCATTAGTAAGAATTTAATTTTATATCCAGGCCGCAAACTTTTCAATTAATTGTCATTTAGTCTAATTAGATTTCTTATTAATTTGATTATCAATATAACGCTAGAATGATAGTCCGTGCATTTACATAAAAACCTATCAAGCCAATAAACCTATGTAGAATGGTCCAAATGTTGGTGGCAAAACCATTACAGATTTACACAAGTAGCATGCAAGAAAGAAAACAAAATGATTTACCAGATGCAAACTACATTTTCAATAACGAACTTTATGTATCATTTCGTTTACTCAAGGCAGATCAGTGTGATGATTGTGCATTTAATTTAACCACGTTTAAAAGAAGATAAAATTAACTTGTAGTGTAAATTTGAAATGCATTTAAAAGAAAAGTGAGTTATTAGTAGAAAAAAAGAAAGTGACAAAAATTACACACCAGCTAACTGTATTGTATCAGTGTACGATCAGCAGGATACACATAAAGTTTCTGTTAATTTTCAATAGAATTATAGCAGAATAAATCAATGTGGCATATCACTGTTACTGTTTAAACCGTTACAATGAGAGATTATTAAAAGTTAAACTGTGCTAGAATTAATGTTACCATGTTTTTCAAAATCTTATAAAAACGCATAATACAGTAGAGGTATTTCTAAGAATATGTATATGTTCCAAGAAAACTTTGGTAATGTTGTTTTCCCTTGCATTTGATCTCATAACTCCCTCCAAATAATGTACATACAGTAAATAATTGGCTCACTTGGCAAGCTTGGCAAGAAGTGTTGAGCTCTTATCACGTGGAACATAGTGTTCGAGTTGACGTGGCTGCTCCTCACGTTGAGAATTTTCAAAGATTTCAAAGCGGGACTTCACATCCAGATTGGACAACTCCTCCAGGCCAAGGTCAGGTTTATCTGATGCTGAGGGGCATAGGGAGAAGATGCGATGCATATATTAATTTTTTGTATTCACTGATTTCATAAAAGATATGTCCAAACCAAATGATAATTACTAACTGCTTCGTAAAGATTATTCCTATGAATTAAATTTAAATGAGTTTTGAACTGATATACCTATTCTTTAAATGAGCAGAGGTGAAATTTGCACGATAGTTTAATTTTGCTTTTTTAATCGTAATTAAAAACATTAGGTATAAAACATAAATGAGAATAAAAAGGTGCCATTAAATATGCAGTGATAATGGTAAAATATTTATGAGATTTAATGAAGTGCATCACGTACAGCTGTATTACAGAATTTATTAACTGAAGTAATAAAGCAATAGACTGTAATTTTATTAATTATAGATATTTAAATAATAATTGAAGGTACTTTAAATAATTTAAGGTACTTATATATTCTATTAATTAACATCCAAGTTTTGTCATGCATGAAAATGTTTGTTCTTTGAAAATATTGTTTTCAACACTTTCTTAAATTATTTAAATTGCTTTATTTTTATTGAATCGCGAGCTACTTCCTTAACTATCCGAGATAATATTTACCATGTCCTATTCACTTAGAAAAAGAAAAACAGGCAAAAAAATTTTTTGGTGTAACTATTCACTCATTTCAACTACTTCATCAATTTGCGTAATATCTGCATAGAGAAAATGTTAAAACTTATTGTAACCATTAAAATATTACGAAGATTGTATAATAAATTAAATAAGTTAGAACAAGTCTAGTTCAGCAAAATGCGAATTTTCTGTTTTTTGTTGTAATTTTTGAAATACGTTGTTTTTATGAAATATGTCGTTCTTTCATTTAACCCAAAAAAACGTTAAATTCGCATTTTTGCTACACCAGACTTATATTTTAATATTTTTAAAGACGATAAGTAATATTTCACACAAACTTCACTGATTTATGGTAGGTAATACGAAGATAATTATTCCTACACAAATTTGTCTTTTTTATTTAATAAATAATGAATCTGCCTGTCCTTACCTCTTACCACATCGGGAGGAAGCTCTTTGGGATTACTTTCGCATATGATAAGTTGATGTCGCTTTTGAGTTTCTGTAAACATAAATATCATTATCTAAGCTTACAAGCGATTGACCTTTTGACAGATGTATTCAATAACATAAAAATATTAATAAATACGAACGCATTTTGCCTACATTAGTCTTCTCTTTTACATATATTAATATTTTTCATTTTACTTTTAATTTAGAAAATCTGCATTCGAATTGCTTATAAAAACGCTTTAATATAAGTCGATAATTTCACAATAGCCGCGCATATAGGTATCAGAAGAAATTAACCACACAGTGACGCCAATATGCGAATAATGAAAGAGAATGAAAGCTATGTCATAAATATATTACAATTGGCTCAGGTAAAACGGCCAGTCTGATAAGACAATATGGCCCCAATTCTCGAGACGTTCGAAATATTATCGTTTGCGATAATTTTTTATCGGAATTTATCGACTACAAACATTTCGCATACGATAAATATTTCTATCAGTTGACAAGTCGGTATTCTGGCAACAGTTAAAACGTATTTTCGCATTTGAAATTTATCGATCGGAAAGCAGATAACATTCACAAAATCTACTTCTTGGTCTATGCTAGCTTAATATCACATCCGTCTTCACGAAACTCGAAGCAGCAAAAGCACAAACAAAACCTTGGTAAATATAACTTTGGTTAGGATTATAAATTTTTAAACATTTTTCAAATTTTTTGTCAGTCAATCTCATTTTGTGTAAAATGGCATACAAGACGGCATTTGGCACTTACATCGATATTATCATATTTATAGATTTATTAATTTCGACGTATTCCATATACTTTTAATATTAATAAAAAAATAATTGTGGACTTTAGCGCAGTTATTTTATACCATATTACTAGTTATTATTTTTACAGATTTAACATCCAGAAGATGTTTTTATTTCAAAAGATATTTTAAATTTTTTTACGAAAGTTTGAAATAAATGTAACTTTTTAGTATTAATAATCAACATTTATGTAGTGGATATTTTTACGGTTAATATTTTACATATCCTTTAATATTAATAAGATTTGAATTATGTGTGACCTTTTAGTGCAAATATTTTAATTTTATAACTAGTTATTTTTATATATTTAAATACGAGAATTTTTAAATCAAATCACATTTTATATTTTTTTAATGATTTAGAAAGACACTAACTATATGACACTAACTTAATAATCAACATTAATTTACTGGATATTTTTTGTGTTTGTGTGTGTCTGGGTCAACAAACTTTGTAAATTTATTCAAAATATCTGAAAGGTGTAAACAAAGTGATCCTTGATATTATTTTACGTCAGATAACGAAATTTGTTGGAGAAATAATGGATATATTACATTATATTTCAAGGTAATATATTTACTAATTATTTTTATGTTAGTCATGTGAAGTTTTATTTACAAAGCACAAGTAATTTTATTTAAAATATTTTATTTTTATTTATATGATTTAATATTAGGAGAAAAATTTAAAATGAATCCGAGTTCAGGAACAATCCACATAGCATTATTTTCCATATTTATTTGTTACATATTAAATGACTAAGCTTCATATAATTATCAGGTTTAATTTATTGAGTCCGCAACACTTCGAAATTTATAAACAATGCGTCGTTTAGCCGCCATTTTTGGCGTGGTTCTTATATTAACTATGGTAGGCGGCTAAACACATTAACTGTTAATATTAACAGTTTTGGTCAATAGTTAATTGTCGTCAACGTTAACAGGTGTTAACGTTTATCATGATTAGCGTAAACGCCCATCTCTAGTTTAGACCGGCCCGGGTTGGAACTTGTGCCTTTCTGAGCTTCGCCATCAGTTTTTTAAAATGAAATAATAAATTAATAATAACAACGGCCGAAAATTATTTTTGTTAAATACATATGTTTTAATGTTTATTATTTCATTTAATACAAACGAAATAATGAATTCATATTATAAAATTGCGATCGAGATTGGATCAATGTTGCTCCTAACTTGTTATTTAATTGCCACTAATTAATTGACATCAAAACAGTTGGACAGACTTTTAACAAAACTTCGTATAGATATAGATCATGATCGAAATTAAAATCTGTGCTACTTTTTAAATTGAGAAATAGCGTAGTTCCTTTAGGATGAAACTCTGTGTTTTGATTTAATAATAAAAACAACGTTAATAATACAAAACACAAAAATAGTAATCTACTCTTATGTGTCTCTAGAGCCCAAAATGTGTATTAATCGACAATCCTATTCCATTAATATAAAATTCATTTAGGTAAAGCTGCGGGTGAAACATAAAGAATATGTAAATGGCCCTAAAAGATGTTGGAAATTATATTCCCATACCTTTACTATGATATTCCAGGTCATATTTTAGTAAAAATTATATGTGCATTACTTACTGTTAGTCTCCTCATCATCTTCCACAGCTTTTGGTGCAAACAGTGTCTTGAAGTGCTGTTTACAATATAAAGTTGTGTGATTACTCTGATAGGTCTCGACACTGAAAAATGTTTAATATTGCCGTGTTAAAAATATTGTTCATATATTTTTACACATTCTAACACGTTGCCTTTTTAAATTCACGTATTACCCGAGACTTGAAATATTTTTAAACATCATTATGTTTGTTTCAGGCGCTCGCTTCGATATTAGTATTTAGAAGTCAAAGGAATATGAACGACATTGAAATCTGTGCAATATCCACATTGCGTTTAATAAATGTATATAATTATAAGAGAGTATATATATATATATATATATATATATATATATATATATATATATATATATATATATATATATATATATATGTATGTATATAATATATATTCTTTTTTATTATCATTGGCATATTGAATACATATAACAAACAGGTCATAAATATATTCAATATGTCCTTTATTCTTGATAATTGCAATGATATTCTGATTAAAATACTAGAATAAACTTTAAAGTTAAAGAGTAAATAAGTTATTCATATTGACTTAACCTTATAATATTCCCATTTAATTTTTAATAATAGGCTTTAGCCAGAAATTTCATTTAAATTGTTTGTTCGTAAAGCATAGCATCATATATGTGTTCTTTATATGACAGTAAAACTTGATAAGTTTTAATTGGAATTTTTTTCTTACGTAAGTGGCTTGTTGCATTCGCGACATCGAAAGCATTCCTTATGCCATATCTTTCGTTCAGCCTTAATTCGTTCCATTGCGTAGACAGGTTTGGCACAGGCTGTGCAGTTCGGATTTACGTCCGTCGAATCTGCAGCATTGCTTAGTTTTTTACTCAGCTTTTTAGAACCAGATTTCTGAAATAATATAAATATTTTTGTAATAAAATATTTTGCACAATAAGTTTTTTATTTATGTTTAGAAAATTTATTATAATTAAATATTTAAATATTGAAGGTTGAGAAATTTCCGTTAATCATAATGAAATTATAATATAAATAATAAAACAATTTAAAGTAGTTTTTGTGCGTAGATGTATTTTTGAACATACAAGTGTTTTCAAGAAATTTATTTTGTACAGAAATAATAAATATGATTCAATTAAAAACAGTAATAAAAGAAGAGTGTATAGGAAGTTGTTAAAATTGTCATTGTTTTAATTCATACAAAATATTAATTTTGTGTTCATTTTTTCTATCAGATCCAGAGTATTATTTGGATGAACAACTTTTAATACTATGGATTTTAAAAATAGTATTTAAGAGGTCGATATTTCGATATTTCGAAATTGAACATTTTCGATCTGAAATTTTACGTACTAATTACCGATTTCTCTTCTGAAAAAAAAAACATGAAAGTATAGTTCCCAAATGAGATCCAATGACCAGAAATATGATAGATAAAACTTTTCTCGATATAATTTATTGTTGAAATAACCCTGTTTTCAAAATATAATCGCTCTGATGCCACTTTTATACCTATTTGGAATCTACACGAAAATAAAGGCTTTAATAATATGTAATGAATGGACAAAAGGTTTTTCAAAATATGGATTGGTTATCGAAATATTGAGAAAAACATATTTTTCATATTTTTGCTTCTAAAATTACCGCGGCTCCTTATTGGGCGAGGCGCGCTCAGTCAGTCGCCCACGGGCTATTGAAGAGGGAAGTTATGTCGCAGCGCGCAGAACAAAAACATCGTAAAAACTCGCTAAATTTCTTTATCGGCGACATATTAACGCAAATCACTTAGATACAGTTAACTCCAAAATAATAGATTGTATCTCAGATGTTCTGAAATTTAGCCTTTACTTTAATTGTGTATCGTATTAATATATTTATATATATATATATATATATATATATATATATATATATATATATATATATATATATATATATATATATGTGTGTGTGTGTATTTTTGGACGATTATTGGACGCGAAAACTAGAGTCTAACGGAGACTATATTATTAATACATGGAGCTTAACCACTATCAGAGCTAGAAAAATGAAGTTTGAAATCGAATGCTTGGTTGTAATGGGCAGTTCCCACACCCACTAATTCGAGGGCCTGATAATGACCAGGACTATAATACCTGGCTCTAAGCATTATTACAGTTGGAAGCTTCGAATTTGGACTCTAATACTCAATTTTCATGGACATTTCTTAAAGGTGCAAATTCGAGAATTTGATTATGACCCAGGTAATAATACCTGGATCTTAGCCAATATTACGGATAGTGACTTCAAGTTTGAGCCAACATTTTCGGTTTCGATGGTGACTAATCGCATTTACGGTTTCAACGGTAACACCCGCAAATTCTAGGGTTTGATGATGAGCAGGGATGACAACACCTTAATTTAAGCCCTTATGATATAAACTTTGAATTTAAGCTCAAATTTTCTGTCAGAACGCACATGTACGAAAAGTTGGAATAATAGTAATATGAAATACAATCTCGTCCATTGGAGGAAGGGTAACTGGATGACACCAGCCAAGTGGAGCCGATTGTGTACAACGGTCCGCTTTTGATTCTTTGCGTTGCAAATATTTCGACAAGACACTCATTAAAAGGTATTGATGAGAGTGTACTGCAAGCATTATAAGAAGTATCTAAGGTGCTGTCGCCAACAAGACCTGGCTCCTAAGAAGACCCGCGCTTAAAAACTCGTACTAGCCATTGCCTAAATAAGTTTAAATTTTGCGCAAATATGTGAAAACATTATCGTATATCGTATAGGCCAGGTCTGTCCAAAGCAAGGCCCGCGGGCCGCATGCAGCCCACGGCTAATATTTGTGCTACACGCGACATGTTTCTAATCTACTACAGTTACACAAATTTTCCTTTGGTATTTTTTGATAAAATTACATTATTTTATTTGTGGCATCCCAAATAAATAAATTAAAATGTTTGAAATAGTTTATTACACTTCACATTCATTTACTTAATTGACAAAGACTTCAATATTTATTTCTTCGTACGGCTGGTTCGAAACACATGTATTCAGTGCTGTAATTCAACTAGGAAAAAGCTCTATGATAAAATATTTGCTCGTATGGCAACAGTTTTCTGTCACTCACCACTATTCGGGGAATTCCTGAACTGTGTTTGTTCGGTAGCCGATTTTCGTCGTCTTTCATTTTTCATTCGATTGGAGAGCTATCGCCTGGTTGAATAGTTTAACTATGTATAGCTGTTTTACGTTGCACATATACTTTTTAAATAAAATAACAAACAATATGTTTGCGAAGAACCGAAAAGTGAGTGATGAAAATCATACATTTAATGAGAAATGTGCATTAGACAATTTTATCTGCAACAATAATAACAAAATAAAGGGTATGATTTGTATGCAACTTGTGTCTGTGAATAAAGAATACAATGTTAAACGCCATTATACTACTTTACATAAAGAAAAGTATAAAAAGCATATCGGTGAATCAAGAAAAAATGTTGTGACTGAGTATAAGAAAAAATTAATTTACCAACAAGTATGTTTTCGAAAGTAAGTTCTGACAGTGAACAGAGTTTGGCTGCTTCATATGAAGTTTCGTTGCAATTAGCCAAAGCAAAAAAGCCGTATAGCGATGGAACTTTTATAAAAAATGCGCAGTTGCTATGGCTCAACGTTTCATGCAGCTGACACTGGCTGAAAAATTCCAATTGATACCATTATCCCACCAAACATTGGCGCGCCGAATAGATGACATAGGAGATTATATTCCAAAAAAATGTAAATGATTTTGTTATAGATTGCAAATACTATTCCATAGCTTTGGACGAAGATATTGACCAAACTGATATCATTCAGTTATTAATGTTTATACGTTGCGTGTCAAAGGATTTTACAACTACAGAGGAAATGTTAAATTTAGTGCCATTACATGGAACAACTAAAGGCAATGACATCTATGAAGCTGTCAATAAAACTATTGTGGATTACGGAGGGTTTGAAAAATGTACTTGCATTGCAACTGATGGAGCAAAAGCTGTGACAGGGGCAGTGACAGCAGTCGCGTGACTTCTTAGGCAAAAGGCTATTGAATGCCCGTTCACTGCATCATACACCAAGAGGCCTTATGTGGAAAATCTTTGCACCAAACGAACGTCATGAAAGTTGTTGTTAGAATAACAAATCTTATTAGAGATGAAACAAAACTTTGACTCATAGAAAATTTCATAATGTTTTAGGTGAAGTTGATGCAATCTATGGAGATTTGCTATTACATTCGGAAATTAGATAGCTAAGTGCTTACGGCGATTTGTTGTTTTACGGAGAGAAATACCTTTATTTCTAAAAAATTAAGTTAAATCTGTTACTTCCGAAATACATTACACAGACACAGGTCATTTAATTGTGAATAATGAATTTCTACAAAATTAACGCCAAATATATTCAACATTACACAGAGATAGAAAATATTGAAGCATGCAATTTTTCTGTTCACCTGAACTACATTGATGAGATAATTGTAGAATTTGAGCCACGTTTCACAGATTTTAAAGAATAAGAGAGCGAGACATTTCTCTTTTTAAATGCATTAACGATCGCAATTGAAAATGCAAAGACTGATTACCAACTGGAGGTATTTTACCTACAATCAGACCCGAAAAGGGTAGAATAGAATCTGGAACGGAATTTTTTAAGCTCCTTGGAGAGCATTCCCGAAACTAACGAATCTTGGCTTAAATATGAGTTTAATGATGGGCTGTACCTATCTCTGTGAAAGTGCGTTTTCAACTATGAATTTTATAAAATCGAAATATAGGTCTTCGTTGACTGATAATTCACTTACATACGCACTGCGCCTGGCAACAACTAATATTAATGTTGATATTGACAGAATTGTAAAAGATAAATTATTGAAGAATTAATAAAACTAAATTTAACATTGTTTGTGTTTACGGCCCTCCAAACTATACAGTGATTTGTATTTGCCCGCGATCGTATCTCCTCTGGACAGCCCTGGTATAGGCAATGGCCTTCAAAGGACTACAATATTACGATTAAACGTCAATTCTATCATAGTACTAATTCTATCGTAATAATCGTTTCTGCATGGGATTTATTTATATCTTATGATGTGTCAGACAGATATAAATAATAATATAATAAATTTGTAACAGAGTGAATTCTGTACACGGAAAAAACGTAAACCTACAAAGACGTAAACCTACATCACCACCCAAAGAAATAACTATTCGATTTTGAAGAGAACTTTCCCTTATCAAAATTAGAAGACAATTTTCAAACATTAACTCTAAAAACACTTTTTGATGAACTAACTCTGGTTCTAAATTTTGCAATTGTTTATTTTAAACAAAAACGCAAAGCTTTATATCTCGTTGGCTTATGGAATACTAAAATTTTGTTTGAAAGAAGGTTAAATTATTCAAGGAAATAAGAAAAGGAAGAAGCTAAAAATCACTAATAATACGATGAAAAAAGTCAAAAAGGGCTAACAAGTTGGAACCTATTCAAAGGAAAGAAAATCAGCAAGAATATCAAAAAGAAAGCAAACGATGAGGTGTAGTAGTCTACCAAGGTTGCTGGATAGAACACATAGAATGCCAAGCTTGTAATCACGAAGGATGTAAAAGACGGAGAGAAGACAGAGGTTGCATGTGTCCTAAGTGCGAGTAAGAATTTAGATTGAAAAATTGTTTATTTTAGTGGTTAAAATTAGTGTCAGTATTCCCTTAGCATTTTTCACCGTTTTAAAATTGTAGTAATTTTAAATCTCTAGTATTTTTTATAGAAAGTGATTGTTGCTTAAAGGTAAAAGGGCTAATTTAGTTTCTTTATTACTAAGTTTCTTTAAGTGTTTTTCTAATACTCCGAATAAGACCAGCGGCAAATTGTTATTAAAAACGAATGACTGATTCAAATTACAGATTATATGCCTAAAATAATGTAAGAAAATAATTAATTCTTAGTTTATTTTTTACATATTAGTTAGCCGTAAAAGAGAAAATATTTTTTTTATTTTATTACAATTTTATTACAAATGTTATAATAGATCTAGTAAGGCTCGTAACGCTCGTAATTATAAATAAATAAAAAAAATTGAGACGTGTAAAGTAATAATTATCTTAATATATACGTATAGTTTTTAAAACGGTTTACGTAATCAGCGTTTTATTTAAAAATTCCTTTGCGAAACGTACTTACGTAAATTTCGTCCGATACGTATTAGGATTTGCAGAATGATAGTTTTATACCTTTTTAAACTGACTGTCCTTCATGTGAGCGACCCCAGCGGGCCCGCTCACACTACTTTAACCACGCCCACTTTTATATTTCGCACGGGGTATATCTGCCTCTTAACCGTTTTAATGCCATAGTTTTTTACTCATATATACTTAAAAGTGTCATCTTTTGTTTTTGGTGTCATTTACCCTTGTCTGGAAAAAAAACTGTATCTCTTCCAAAAATTATCCAATTTTTATAATTTTTTCGGTGTTTTCTTAATAAAAACTTGTACAGTGATAGTAAAATACAAAGAAAATTATGGAAATATAAATTGTAACCAAAAATTATAACAAAAACTGAAATCAAGGTCACATCGTATTTTCGCAGTTCGGTACATCCTCCGTATCAGCAAAATAAGTCTTATCGTCATTGTCGCACCACAATGTCACTCCACTATTACTTTCTTCACAACTTGAAAGACGATCATTTTCACTCGAATTATTTTTGTATTCTGACATTATGGGTTAAAATTTTCATTTCCTGGATCTTATATTGTAATTACTAATAATATTATAATTTTAACTTTATGTAACACGTAAAAAGATTATTATTAGCGATGTGTGCGAGCGACCTCCTCTACCGCGCGCTAGACAGCAATTGATTTCGCGAGCGCCATCGCGCTCGTGGCAAATTTAGTCAGTACGCGCATGAGCGCGATTGCGCTCGTCGGCACTCAAAAGATTACTATTAAATCTTATTATTGATTGATAAATGTTTAGACAACAATGTGAACTTCATATATTTTCATTTCTTCTGATGTCCTTGTAACTTCAACAACTATCTTTAATACTCTACTATCTCTACAGTCTTTATTCAGAAATTAAGTAAATCTCTTAAGAAATAAAATTATTCACTCTACTTAGAATGATGAATGGTGAATTCTTTTCACAAATAAAATGATTTTAATATGGTATAAATACCTGATACTAAAAATGTTCAATAGATATATTTATTCATTGAATTAACCTGATAAGTAGTTATTTAAATAAACTAAATCTTCATATCATCACAGATAATAATTTAAAAGCAACGTTGTAGTTGTCATAACAAAAAACTTTTACAATAAACTTACAACAGAGATATTATTTTCATCCTTATTCTTCTTTACTGATTTCTTTCTGGATTGCCCCTTCTTCATGGTTACCTGCGAAGAATTTACAGTACTTGTCTCTGTGTAACTCCTAGTCTGTTTCATCATTGTCTCCGATTGAATTAGTAATTGAGATGCTTCCATGGTTATTGAATCTGCAAGGAATAGAAAATAACATTTCATTAGAGCTACTATGTGAATTTGAACTTTATTCTGTAGAAGTTCTTGAAACAAAAAGAAATGTGTTGAAATTTTGTATTGTTAATATTCAAGTTACATTTGTTATAAAATTATTTAATATTTCAATCTATACAAAACTAAACTGAAATAAATGCTAATGAAGAAATGGTGACAATTAGTGTTATGAATCAGACAACTTTTGCACTTTATGTTTTAGGCACATATTCGTTCCACTTTTTAAAATGCGAAATTTTTGATAAAGGTAAGGTTAATTTTTTTGAACCGAAAAATGTAATATAAGAAATTATCTGCTCATACATTTAATATTATATTTCAGTAACTACTGTACACTGTACATGCTTCTTACCTATTTTCAACAATCCTGGGTTGATTAATTTCCTTCCAATTATTGTATGTTTTTATTAATACTAAAAAATCTTTTACTAGAAGCTATTCCATTGAACATTAACATGAAAAAATATTTAAATTCTTGCTTTACTATTTATATTATTTATTGACAGTGAATTGAAGTGAGACAAGCCAGATTATTCCCATAATGTTATAGAGTGGGGGTAATTCATATAAGAAGGCATGTGCAGTGCTCAATTATAATTATTAAATGTGAGCGACGTTGGTAACATATACCATGTTATGTCACCTCAAGTCGTAGGAATTCATCGGCTTTCTAAACTCACGCTAACATATTATATTATATACTTATATGCAATAAGCCATCATAGAATTTTTCCTCAACCACTAATATACACCTTCGACTGTATGTAACACTATTGGTTCGTAGCTTACAGAGCTACCAAATTCTTATTGCTAAGTCACTGCAGTTGAGGTTACATAACTTAATGTACACTACCAATGGAACTTAAATAAAAATAAATTCATAAACAGTTCTTATATATCACTGTATGTTGCACATACATATTTGTATGAATTAGTTCAATCATTGCGTGAACCCTAATAATAAATTTTTTTTTTAGTTTGCTTTTACGCAGTCATCTTTTTAATTTTTGTTATTTAATTTGTGATTTACATAACTTTGTACTAAAAACTTTTCAGTCAAAAATATTTATAACTATGTAAACAAACTTGTCTCATGGTAATAAAGATCTTTATGAGTACATAGTGCGAAGTTTCGAGGATGGATTGTTAATGGTATAAAAATAAATTTTTGTGTAACATTTAGCAGAAACTCTGATGGGGCTATTGATCCTTCCATACTTTATATACATAACATTATTACATGGCCAATAGGAATTTGGGAACTTGTGCAAAATCTCAAACCTTAAATATGTAATAGGGAAGACAATTTTGTTATCAATCGGGCATAATGTTGAGAATACAATATTCATTTTATCTACTCTTCTTCAATAACTTTCACATTGTTAAATTTTTAGATATGATTTTGGCTACGGCTTATTCCATAAACTTTTTATTTAGCTCTTTAAACACAAAATATAATTGAAGTTTTTTGGCTTAAAAAGAATTTTGAATTATCTCAAATAAATTATCAAACTTTCTTGGCCTATTTCTGAAGCCTAATAGAAAAACTTTCATTATCAGAATTAAAATTAAACAAATATTGTTTGAGTAATTGAAAACGATTGAGTTAATAAAGAATTTCCAAAGAGTTTTCCAAAACAAAATGGAGTAATAAATATAGTATTGAATAAAATCCCACTATTAAATTACAACTAAATAGGAAGGATTACAAAGAGTGTAGATCATAAAAAAAATTATTACAATGAATACAATTGTAATAAAAGTATTCTTACTGGTAAATCCATTTGACTATCCAATATTTTTTTCTTGAGCATGAGATATTTTGTAGCTAAATTATGTTTTTACTTTAAGGTCCATGACCATTCACTTCTTATTATTAACGATAATTAGTTATTGAGTGATATATGAACTATTCAATACCTCGAATATAAATATTAATTAGAATAGTATTTTACTATAGTTTATGTATTTTACTATACTACAGTGTTTTACTATAGTTTATGTATGTGATTATTTTAAGAACAAACTCTGACTGTGCAGAAAACTATAAAAAATTGTGTATTTATAATTAAGATCATTGTCAGAGGGACTGCCATTAATCTACAGTCAAAAGTATTCACGCATAAATGTAAAGAAAATGTTGTTTATTTCCGAATAATTTTAGTTTCATTTTGAATACTTTTATTCCACGAGTTAGCCTTTTCTTTCTAAACATTAGTTAGAATACAGACAGAGCTTGTTTAATAGAAAGATTTTGTTACACATGTGTGTATGTGGTGTAATATTTAAGCAATGGTCAGATTTTATTATCTTTACATTATTTGAAAATGTATACTGCCAAGGAAGTTCTTAGTTTTGGTTGGAGGCATTATGGTATTAATTATATGGGAAGTTTATTTATACAAAATAATTGCATACCCTAATACATAACAAATTTTAATAAACCTCTTTGAGTTAATAATTAGTGATTACAGAGTTAACACGGAAATAAATTCAAAATTAGGGCCTATATGTACTATTTTATTAGAGTATAATAAAGAAATAATATTTAGGTACTATAAAAGAAAGAGAAAACTAACTGTATCATAATATATTCGCACGTATACAATTCATCAAGTCATTAAAAATTACTCGCAAAATTCCTAAAAGTATTCGACAGAATGGATCATGCAATGAATTAGTGCACTTAAGTAATCTTGGTTTAGAAATATTATAGTGAGGGAACGTGTCTAATCAGAGCCCATTCCTTGTAAATTGTTTGCCACTCAATAACAACGTGACATGCTTGTGGGGTGCATATCTTGTTAATTGCACTTGTTAACAACTAACTTTACTTCACTATTAAAATAAAAAAAGTCAGTACGTGGAACCCTAGCACCGCACCAAACGCAACCAACCTTTTTCAAGAAAATGAGTATTCTCGTTGTAAAGTATTATAATCGTCGGTTAAGTATTCTAACCATCGGTTTTAGCGAGCTTGGACTGATGGCTATCACTTTGTATTTCAAAATCTATAAAATAAAATATCATTTTGGAGACTGAGAAAGAACGAAAGTTGTGTATTTTTTGTAATTTTACAAGTACTCAACAACTACTTTTCAGTCAAGTTTGAAATATATATATATATATATATATATATATATATATATATATATATATATATATATATATATATATATATATATTTATATATTCCTTATATATGAGTGGGATCCATGTTCTTGGAGTATTACTCATGAATCTAGACATTCTATTAACTCAAAACTTTTATATAACATAAAACAATTACTTAAAATTAAAATTTTTCTTAGCTCATTTCAGATTGATAAGTGTCATTCAAACATCGTTCTGTTAAAACTACTGTCTTGGAATGCAATTTTAAATATCCAAGCAGCATAGACCTATGATTTTAATTGCAAATCTAATTTTCGTTTCTGTCATAACCTAAATATCAAGAAACTACATATCACAATAGCAAACACACACTTGGCAAATATTTTTAAAATTGACTAACAAGGAGCTCTTATGTAATAAATTAATAGAGGCGAGGAAAATTAGCTGAAGTTTGGCCCATTTTGTCTTAAATTTTTGCACCAGTTTAAACCCTTGATTGAAAATTTCATCAAATGATGTATTTGGGAATCAGATTTATACCTAAGCATTATATAACAGGTTTGCATCTAAGCATTCATAAAAAACATTTAGATTTTGTTTTGCATCGCTAGGAAATTTGTGTGGATATGTGGAACATGTGTTTGTAGTTTATTCTCATTACAGTGAAATATGTTAGAAACAAGATATATCACATCAGACGGTATAGTTATTTATCTTTTCGATGTCCACAATTTTTGTCCTGTAACTGAGAACGTACAATCCTTTTATTGCATTTTTTCTCATTTTTAAAAGGTTTTGTGTGTAATCTTGTTGAGAAGGATTTCAGGTTTACTCCAATAACTTTGCAGTAACTGTCTAGAACCAAATTATACAGAATTCCCCACTTTTCGAGAGTATTCTTATAAACTATCCAATCATGGTCACACCACACATTAGACATGGGGTATATTTATGCAAAGCATCTATTCAAAATGGACAGCCAAATTTTGATAAAGGGGATATTCTAATGTATCATGTCATTTTGCATGAAATTTTCATATTTTGTATTTTATTTCAAATCATAACTTATAAACAAGTAAAAATATAAAATTGACAAGTTATAAATGAAAAACCACATTTTCATGTATTCAATTACCTCTACTGGGAGATTGGTTCTTTTTATCCACATGTACAAGCATTGATGTAAATCGGTTAGTGGAAAAGTTTCATTTATGTAAATGCTTTTTATATATGTGGGTATATAAAATTTAGCTAGTTTCTGTAATTGCTAGTTAATAAATAAAAGTATCATACCTGTTTTTATTTTTTAGTAATCAGTAAATATTTTTATTTGGTACTTCTAGGCACAAATTATATTTTATCACTTTCAAGATTTTGATCGCACTAATCTGATCGCACTTTAATCTAATTATAATGTGCTTGCCAGTAATAATAGTTCAACTGCCCAAACTGGCAAACGGCCAAGTCTTGTTAAAGATTTTTAAATGATCATTATCTACTGTACGGCAGTGTGCTCAAATCAGAGGTTAATTTAATGGAAATTTCACCAATTTCTCATTGAAATTAGACCAAATAAATACTGAGTTGGCTAAGAGGATTCAAATCCAACTTGTTTTTACACAAAATATATTAACATTTAAATAGCACAAAGAAATCAAACTGTACATGCGCCATATTTATCTGACTGCTTAAAGTTCTGAATAAGTAAAAGATGGCACAATATTAAGTAAATAAGCGGCTGTACTAGCAGAACCCA
The DNA here is from genome assembly GCA_039881145.1 of Druceiella hillmani. Taxonomy (NCBI): domain Eukaryota; kingdom Metazoa; phylum Arthropoda; class Insecta; order Lepidoptera; family Hepialidae; genus Druceiella; species Druceiella hillmani. Next base: position 657,592 of record JAYKKI010000072.1, on the reverse strand, counting down.
GCTCAACTCCTGTAAATTTTACTGAGTATATTTTCCAGCATATTGGTTAGTGTTATGGGGGAAATAAACTCAATCGTTGTTGACTACATTGTTTCTTAGATAGTTGATCTAATTGCGGACAATGAATTTACGCATTCACAGTAGATATATATTGAACCAATTTCCACTCTGAAAGACCACTCCTAATATCAAAGTACCTTTTGGTATTCAGGTTAGATTTGAGGACTGAAAGTTTTGTTTGTATAGGACAATTCTGCATTTTCTAAAATTTCAAAAGCTTTGAAACACTAGCAGTGTTGTACAAAAGGTAGATAATATTTTATTAGGAATATATTCAAAATAATTTCATTATGTAGCTGTGTACAGATCTAAGACCTTCAGTTTTTTTGTTTAATGTTTCATATTTTCTTTCCGTTAAAAGTATTATTAGAACTTAATAGATTTCAGGAAATTAAAAATTCACTTGTGACATTATATTTGGCGTAAATATTTTATGCACAAAATTCAGCCTAACAGTTCAAAAATGTAAATTATGCTGTCTGTAGATCAAAATTATACTAAGAATTTGACTAATTACTAAAACTCAATAAGAATTGTATTATATTGGCAACAAACAAACACGGACCTTTTTTGCATTGATTTTTCAAATGTTATGGAAACTTCTCAAACCTTCCCAGTAGGGTATATAAAGACAGTAATGTTCAATCTGTTTATCAGTTAACAATTAGGTTTCGATGAGTAAAGAACAAACAAAATGTAGCAATTTCACGAATAGAACTTAATGCTTTTGTATGAATTCTGTTTAAAGTAAAAACTGAGGCATCACATAATGTATGAACAACAATGGATGAAGAAGTACTCTGCTATGATACTGTTAAGCATTGGTGCTAAAGACTCAAAGAAGGAAATTTTCATCTCCAATCGTCGACATGCATGTCGACTTCCTACATTAAATTTAGAAAAAATTAAAAAGCCTTTTTGAAACGTCAAATAATATGAGATTACTTTGTGTTATTTGAACGCTACTTTCACTTCAAAAAGAAAAGCAACTTCATCCATTGAACAGGAAGTGGCAATAAGCTGTGTGGCTACTACATGAGAATATTTCCATTTATTTACAGGACAATGCTTGATCTCACGTAGCTTTTGCTATTTGATATCAATATTCTCTATCAATATGTGTGAAAACATATTTTCACGTGGGTGGAAGGGTGTTCTCATTAACTGTATTCTTTAGACCTCTTGCTCTCTGACAATCATCTGTTTAAAATTTAAAGGTACAGGCCTCCTTAAAGTCGAAATAATTCTAAAAGAATACAATTTAATCTCTGCATATATGTTGGCGACAAGTGGTGGATAACGGTAGTTCCCATATAATCGGAAGTTGATTTCATTGATTACATATAAAAATTAAAATAGCTTGGCGAATGGCGATGGCATGTTTATTAGTTATCAATCAAACATTATTGAAGTGAATGAAATCTTTGAACTTCAACAAAAAGCATTCAATTTATTAGATGTGAATTTTATTAGATGCATATCAAGTGACACATATAAAATTGTGTGAACATTCTGCAATATCCAATTACAGTAACATTCTTTCAAAAACTACTGTTTTTGTGTTATATTAAATAAATATGTGTTAATAGATTTTTAGGTTTCTATTGATATTACTTTTTCTAAATTTATTTATGCAAATCCTTGGTTATAAACTTCTAAAAATGATTCCTGGTTATAAACTTATAAAAAATTTTGAATTACTAAATGAGGTTAAGAAACCACAAGTCATTTTCTGGAGGAATTTCTCTTATAACTTTAGATTCCATAAATTCTAAAGTTATAAGAGAAATTGAAGATACAATAAATGCTAGGAACTTGATTCCTTCAACAAAGTTTATGAAATAGAATGACACATCAGTAAATGGTGGATTGTCGAATAGTAACTTGATCTACACATGAAAATACCTATATGTACTGGATTCTGACATTTTTATTCAATTCAGCAGCTGTTGTGGGTGATTCATGTTTAACTACTACTTTGTCACTTTTAATTAATTGTTTGGTGTAATTACCTGATTTCGAATATACAATTGTTGTAGAGTTTTGTGCAACATTTTTGATGTACGCTTTGGTTTGACAAATAAATAATAGAAAGGCCATATGGTATGTGTAGAGACAAATGTTGTGTGTAATATATGTAATAAAATATAAAACCCGGAAAACTTCCAAATACAGTTCAAAATTCACAATCAATTGCAAGTATGTGTTGTGTTCTTTCTCTATTATTTTCTTTCTTCATTTATGTTGTAATAAAATTTGAAATTACAGCATGTGCATATTAAATTTATACATATAATAGAATTGAAACAGAGTGAATTCCGTACATGGAGAATATTTTAAAGAGAGAAGAGAGAACCCAGAAAACCTGGTTTTAGAATTTTTCTCTATCTGTATGTTAATTTGTTAGTCAATCGTGCATAATCTATTGGACAGATTTTGATGAAATTTGGCACGGTAATAGTTTATACCTTCAAACAAGATATTGGATAGTTTTATCTGGATATTACAGATTAAAAAAACCCTTGACTTGTGAATTACGATTTTGGTACTGCCAAGACCTCTATTAGCGTTTTTAGTAATAGTAATGATAATAATAATAATAGTTTTGACAGTGAAACTGTAATTTTATGAGTGAAACCGTGGGGCACAGCTAGTATACTCATATTTCTTTTAGCATTTCTATGACGTGGGTTATAACCTCAATGACAAATAGTATAACTATCTGAATATTAGGATCACAAACTTATTAGCTAAGAATCAGTGGTAAATTAATTCCGATAGAACTTAAACCATAATAAAAATTTACTTATTGTTGTAAAAGAATGTGAAGTGTGAAAGTAAAGCCATGGATTAATTTATAAGTTACAACTATAATAACCACTTTTCAAAACTGCTGTGATCTTGACTTAATTAACTCTTGATTGAATGTTAATTTTTCATGATATTATGTGCGTTTAAATACTTCTCCACTCATTGTAAAACACAGCCTCTCGTAAAAATTGGATATGTATTATACATTTATTATATTGCTACATTTTGTTTACAACTCTTAATGCAGTACTTCGCAAAGTATAAATGCATAACACATATGCTAAAAATATTTAAAAAATTATTAGAGAAAAGGATCATAAGATTATTTAGCATTATTTTGCAAAAAGCTTTTAACCAAAATGCATTCTTAATAGCTATAACACAAAAGAAATAACCTAAAATTTTAACAACTTGGTTTTGTGCATTCACTACTATGTTTTTCATTGAATATCTAGACAATTAAAATTACGTAACTGACAGGGTAATGACAGAGATTATCAATAAGTGAGGCAGAAGTAATGTATCAGTCTATTCATACTTAGGGGTTTTTGCAATCTGAAAGGAAAAAAGAACTCAATGGATAAAGTTTTTGTTACAGATGTGTTTTCGGTGTTTTTTTATCTTCTTTTTATTGATCAATAACAATATTTTATTTATGAGTGCCTATATGTTTATTGAAAATAATATTTGTGGTTATAATTATTTAAAAATAATATTTGTGAGGATGTCTACATGTTAGAACTTATACAAATCAAACCTTCAGCAAGTTTAAGAAGAAAACAAAAAAATTCCATCTAAATTAGTCGAATGCTACATTTGTTGATAGTCATAACAAAACATTTCATAGTTATTTGATTTAATGATCCATTGTTGGCTGCTGACTTAATTGAAATTCTAAGGTTATTGGAAGGTTTTTGTAATTCCGGACATTTTAAAACACAATCCACATTGGCTCTCCATTTATAAACTTTGATTACGGTATTTTGTATTACTTAAACATGTCCTAAAAACTCTGAATGAAAAAATGATTGTAAAATCTTTGTAATTAGAACTTTTGTCAAAACATTGGTCTATACATGACAATAAACACTGAAATGAGAGTGCTCTGATAGCCACATAGAAAACAATTTTGTAAGAATGGTTTATTATCAAGTAACCAAATTATGAAATCAGGTAGGTTCGAGTATGATGTCTGTCAGTGTCCTATAGGTTTCTGAAGTACCATTAAGTTACAAATTTTTCTTAAGCTATAGGTAAATTTGTCTTTAACATAAATTCAAATCTTTGGCTGATTTTTATAAATATTGGCTATTTTTTATAAATTTGCAGTTTTATAATATTAAATAATTATTTAAAAAACTGTCTTATCTACTCATATTTCTTCTAGTATCAATATTAGCTGTAAGATATTTTAAAGCAATTAATTTTTTGAAACAGATGTAATATATATATATGTATATATATATATATATATATATATATATATATATATAAATATATATATATATATATATATATATATATATATTTAGTTTTTGTTAGTCATGTGAAATTCGCCAAACACAAAGCATTGGTTGACAGTATTTTCTATAATCATAAAATTGTATTAAGGCAACTACATTCATTACATGATTTTAATTACAAATGTCACGCATTGTTTTCAAAAAACCATTGTGCAATCTTAAAAAGACAATGGTTCATTAAACATCACATAGCCAACATCTTGGTGGGTAAATACAATGGCTTACAAAATTTGACAATAATATCTATCCGATAATACAGTCACATTTGTAATATATTTTTTAATGTACCAGAACGAATTTATGCATTCAGAAAAAATAAAGCTTACATAAGATTATATTAGTTTTCGAATTAAAATGATCAATCGCTATAAATTTCCATTAAGAAATGGATAATTTAGGAAATTTTTTTTTAATCCTTCAGATTTTATAATGGGTATGTATGTAGTTCATTTCAATTCAGACGAGAATTTGATTGGGTCTGTTTTAAAATAATGAAATAATTATGTTGATAATCTCTCTAAGATTTCATGGTGTTTTATATTTCTGGCTGTCATGTAAGAGGCCAAAAAATATACTTAACTATTTTTCGCATACTTACGTTGAATAAGACAATGTACTGAAATGTACCCAGTTTTAACATTCTTTCCGCTCTATTTATCACCCCAGAAACATAATTACAGATAGTTCACGATTGATGGTAAGCATGACGTTTAATATGTGTTGTTTCTGTTTTATTCTTTATTTTTTTTGTATTTTAAAACCAATTGTATTTTTTGGTATTTGCACATTTCTAATGCTTTGGGTCAATGTGCCATTCGGACACGGGGTTTTTAAATAATTATTTAATTAATTATGTATGACATTACTATTATTATTAAGAGTGCCTCCTGTTGTATTGGGTCAAAATAATCTTATTATAAAAATATTAGTAAAACATTGTATAAATGTATAATAAAGTTTTCAAACAAGGTTTGGTTTCAAACTTGCAACTTTTCAAACTACTCAAAATTTAAAAAAATATAACACTTAGGGAGTTCTAGGTATTTGTTGCGATGTATTTTTTGTGCCTATAATAATTTTATACAATGCATTTGTTATGCACTTGATTGAGTGATTAAGATCATAGTTTATTACAGTAGCAGACTTATAGATAACTCTAAGGACATATTAAGGAAAGAAAAAAAGTACTTTAAAATATCTGTAATGGATGATGAAGTAAGCACTAGCGACTCTGGTTAAACAAGAAATATAAAATCTGATTTCTGACTTAAAATGTTTCAGTGATCAGAAGGAAAATATAGAGTTAAATTTGGTTATTATATTGGAGATTCATAATTCAAAAATTTCTAAATGAATTATACATAAATACTTACACGGCGATGATTTCCAGTGATGAGAAACTGATGGCTAGTTCACCTGATTGGAGATAATACAAAAAAGAATAAGTAAACAGTTTTTAGAGATAAATGGGTACAAGATTTCAGGTAGAAGAAAGCCGGTAGATATTCTTGTAAAAAAAATTAGAAGATATGATTTTGAATAATCTTGATTCTGTTGACGACACGAAAACAGCAACAATGGGCAAATTCTATAATTTTATTTCAACTTATGGGAATAGGCTTCATTTCTGCTAGTAAATTTGATGGCACTTATTATAGCATTTAAAACTGAGAAATTCTCTAGATATATGGATACGGTAATTATGTAATTATCTGCGGAAAAGCAAATCATGCAGTGGCTATAATAACAGAAACAGTGCAATGAAAAGAAAAAGCCGAAAGTATTGATTAGCTTATAAGCAAGAAACGGATCAATAAACTTCTATGAAGAAAGATAAGGTTTATTATAGATATGCCCAAAATAGCAGGTTAGTTGCAATTGCTGTAATATACAAGAAATGTAATTCCTTTATATTTACAATTTTTATTTTTCGCATAAAGATTTTTAAATTGATACCCAAAATAGTTTCTCTTAATGTTCTCAGAAGCCTTTTTTAAATTAAAAAATTTAAAAGTAAAATTTGTGTCTTTTATTACGTCACTATATGTGAAATAAATGTACTTGTTCCATAGGTTAATTTCAATTGTTTATAACAATATTTTGTATTGTTTTTCTAGTTTGGTTTACTAAAAACAATATAGAAGATTCAAGTTGTGATGCTGCACACTATGTAATAAAAACTTCTCCAATATAAATCTCGTATTAAAAAAAATTCTTTGTTTCACAACCATATACTAATACGGTAGTTGACTCCTAAATTTTTATATTTTTCGTACAACATTGTGAAATATAAGTAAATTAAAAACCAGTCTTGAAATAAATTCAAAAATTGAAAAATAAGCCAGTTGTAGGTTTCTAAATTTGAAGATACGGATAGAGTTAGGTATATTCCTGTCTCTTCCTCTCGTAGAATATAATGTGCAATATTAAAAACGACCTCACAACACAGTATTGCCTAAAGGTTAAATTTAAACTTTTATAACTCGGTCAATTTTTAAGATTATTAAAAATTTTTTTCACTCTTTTTTTCAGCTTTTACCTGTAAATTATGATTAATGAAATAAAAAAACATTAGTCAAATACCCAATTTACTAATAAAGTATTCGAAGGAGGCTCAAAAATAGAACACCAACAATTTCTTTGGAAAGTACAAATCAATAATTATTCTAAATTAATTTATGCTGTGCTTAAAGAAGGAATTGAAATAACATTTCTTACATTAACTTCAAAAGTGGCATTTTTATGAAGCGTTTGTTACACAACTATAGCATACTTACCTATTATTAGCGTTAGTATTTATATATTGTACGCATGTACATCAATAAAGAATTTGTTTACACACACTTAAAATAAAACACAGGTTAGACATGAAATATTAAGTTTAATTAACATTAAATCACATATTGATATATAGTTTTATAAATGACAAAAATACAATGAGTGTCACTGAACATATATGTGTTATTTAACTTCAAATCCCGCTAACTCCATTAATGATCCATTGACAGTTCGCTTTCAAATATAATAAATTTATAGAAAAAACAACTTCAAAAAGTGTGGTTTGTAAAAAAATGAACTCAAAAAATGTAAATTAATGTCTTGGAGTTTTCAGTTCATGGAATAATTTGGAATTAAAGGGTTTTGAAACATACTTAGGAATAAGCATAAGATGAAATGCAGAACTTAGATAAATTTTGCCTACAGCACGCTCAGTACATATTTTAGTTTTGCCATACGATTCCTATATTAAGTATTCTTAACAAACGTAAAACAAATTTTAGAAATTATTTGACTACATTTGAAATTATCCTTATTTAATTATTGCAATTATTATCACGATATAATAATTTAATTTTACACAATTAAATGAAACTACGTGATGTAGTATTATTTCTACTTTCTTTCATTTCTTTACCACGACCTAAGTTTTGTTGTATTACAACATCTTCAGGTGGGATATTAGCAAAGCTATCGGTAAAGAAATGCTACCGGTAAAGAAATGAAAGAAAGTAGAAATAATACTACATCACGTAGTTTCATTTAATTGTGAATAATGAATTTCTTCAAAATTAACACCAAATATATTCAATACTTTAATTTTATTTAAATTTTAGTAGTATTTTTATAATGATAAAATGTTAATATTTAAGTCAAATTTCATCTGATCATTTTAAAAGAAAGACTTAATTTCAGGTTTGGTAACAGATAAAAAATTGAATTGTATTCACCATAGAAAGTATATATATAGGTATTTATAATGTTAAAAAATAAGTCGACATCATAATGTTCAATATGCTACCGAGTAATATTGTCTTAGCTATTTATACGTGTCAGCCAAAGGTGATGTTCAGTCAGCAATTTACAATGTAGGTCGAACTTTATGTTAAGTTCTGTTGTTCACAATTTTGCAGTGTATAAGTTTTAAAATATTAAGATATCTATGCGTTTTGCTTATTTGAACTTTGGGATATTTCTTAAGTCATGATCCGATTCCTATATATGCATGTGATATAAAACTGGCAATACAATATTTCTAACTTAACCAATTGCAAAATTGCAACAATTTGTAAACATGTCTAACAGGCCTTGGTTTTCAATCAAATAAATTTCAAAGACTTATGAACGATGAAGCTCACGCACAGCCCTGACTTTAAAATTCCTTGACAAAAATAGTGCTGAATACGACATATGCTAATGAAAGATGACATAAAATTAAAATTAAATAACCCACTGAAGTAAAGAGTTACTCAATAATTTCGGAAGCAATTTCGAAATAAATTGGAAATGAAATAAGACAATGTACACTAAAAGCTAAACCTATATTCCATTTGGATTGGCGCTGTGCCAATATCATCTAAATATGCAGGTATCTTTGTAATGTTATATAGCAGTGGGCACAAGATGAGATGCAGCGCTGAGATAAACTTTGCCCACAACACGCTCCGTGTATTTTAGTTTTGCCATTTCGTTTTAATACCGTGTGTCACCGGTTGCAGGTGTTTATTTTTTTCGTAGCATGAAAATGAGAGGGACTTATACTACGTTTACAGAAGTTACAAACTTAAATATTAAAGTAAAACATTTTTACTGCTATTGGTTTCTATAATTATAGTCTCGTTTAAGAAACTAAATATGTAATTCGGTTGGTTAGACCATAAAGAAATGTTTTGTTATCTAGAATGTAAACAAATTAATTTAAAAAGATCGTTTTATAGCTAACAATCTGTTACATATTAACTTTTCATTAAGGCAAGTTATCGCTATTATGCAGATCTCTTGTTGACTCTTAATGTGATGTAGATGTATTTAAATAGAAAAAAATAATAATTAACTTTTTTATACTACACAAAATCAGTTAATTATTAACAGAAAATACTAATAATAACTGATTAATTGATATAAGAAAATACTAATAATTAACTGATAGATAGTTTTGAGGTGTAGATATTATATTACTGGAAACTATTACAACATTGAAACAAAGGCAAAAAATCTACTACTATAAATATGCATTAAGACTGGTTTCTAAACTTTTCAATAAGACCTACCATCCAAAGTTTATTTCGATGATTATGAAAACGCCAACAGAATGCATATATTGAAGGTAACTATGTAAAGCCAATAGAAACATATATAAATAAATTTTGCACGTTAAATAGTGAAAGTAAATGGGAGTATTTAGAAATATATACATATTAGGAGCGTGCAAAAGTTTTGCCCATATTTCAAAGAGGATAGCGACTGTGCCATATTAAACATAAACAAAAGATTATCAAGGAATTATCACAAAAGTTTTCAGTACCCAAACTACAGTAAAGACGGCTTGTATAAAAATTGGAAAACAAACACAACATGAATTATCAGAACAAAATCAAGTATACAAAATTAATATTTACATTTCCTTGCTTGCATGTCAGAGATGAATCTTTTTTGGAAAGATTGACAGATAATGAAAAATTAGTCTTATATAAGAATGTAAAATATCCAAAATTCGCAAGGAGGTGTGTAATATCAAAGAAATTATTCCTAATGAGTTATTGTTCCATACTTAAATAGTCAATACTGTGGTGTGCTGTTCACAAATTAAAACTTGCACATAAAACGTTCAACGTTGATAATTAAGAGTTATCATACCATACCATCACGGTAACTCAAGAAGTTCTCTCTACTCAAAAAAAAATTTAGTTAACTTGGTATGGGAAGTTTTACCATCTTTTTCTATACTTGTAAAAAAATGTTGCTTAGAAAAACTTCCTTGAATTTGAAGAAGTCCAAAGAACAGTACAATCTTTTTTATTAAAACAGAAGAATTTTACAAAAGCAGAATTCTTTTTATTGCCGAAAAGAAGGCGAGTACAAGTAAAATGAGGTATCATCTTGATATCACGCCAAGATGTTGAGAAACAATGTCTATTTGTCCCTTTATGCATGCTCATATTGCATAGCCCTATTTAAATAGATATGGTAAACTACCGTATCTATTTAAATAGGGCTTTTGGTTATTGCATTACTCAGAATCTTAGAACGAAAGTGCTATATGTTTTGCTATAGTATATATTAATACAATGTTGAAGCACTAGTATAAAAAGGAAGTAGTTATATTATCTTTGCATATCATGAAATAGAGTATATTGAAATAAATTTTCGTTCTACGCCTGTATTTTAGACCTTGTAATGATCCATGGAAGTAATGTAGGTAATTAAGATATTTTTTCCCATTTCCAATATTCAAAAAAGAACAATGATTTCTAAGCGATACAATATTAGATATAAAGTATTTCATTATTTACTCAATTTTGTTTCCTTATAACTTTTGTCTTTTAACTGTCTATTTTTAAATGTTTGACATACACATATGACTCAGGAACGGTCTACCGACTACCATGACATTGTTAATCGTTGACCAATTTTACAGACAACTGGGTAAACAAAGAAGTTCATCTCAATTAACCACGGTCAAAAACTAGATATAATATAAAAAAAGAGAATTAATTTGGAGCACAGGTGGGAAAAGAGAATTAATTTGGAGCACTTAACAAAGAAAAGCTTTGGTTAGTGCTGGATTTACTCACAAATGGAAAAGCAAATTGTGAATGGACTTATAATACGTATCATAACTTATATCACAGTGTAAATACACAAGCAGGTAATTTAAACACATTTCAAACAAAAGTTAATAAAACCTGAAATGAATCAAAACACATTATAGATATATTTGAGTGAATAATTTTGTAAACCCAAATTTTGTAATAAAGATATAAGAAGAGACTTCTTCATTGCAGTTAAAATTTTATTATAAAATAATAAGTTTATATTTGAAAAATGTCCGTAAAAAAAGTAGTTCTACACACTGGCACCATTGCTTTTTTTGCATGCAAGTACCTGGCTCTGAGTGGAATATAATTGCTTGCTAATATTAATACTATCTGTACATTATATTCTGACAAAGAATTATATTCTGAAAAATAACAAATAGAATAAAAATAACTTAGTGAATATGTTAAAGATCGTAATTTACATAATGTTTCATTACCTATAGAGTATTAAATTGCACTGTACTGACAAGCAGACAACGGCTGGTGGTAATGTATGAACTATGTTTATAAATTTAAAGAAAAATGTTTATAATTTGTAGCTATATCTCATATAGAGTTTATTAAAAATATAATCCAACCAATGCATTTAAATCATCTTGCTTTATTTGGTGTCATACTCGTTTAAATTCTTTAGAGTAGATCTTGTACTTTATATCTTCATAATAAACTTGAACCATAAAAAAAAACCTGTCAAGCACGAGTGGAACTTGCAGTACCAAGGTTCCGTACACATTTAGGCATTTATAGAAATTTAATGGCACGTAATATTCCTATTCAAACTATTTACAAAATTTTAATTTTTTAGAACAAAAGTATACTGCATACTCTATATCTTTCGCAGGCGAATAAATTAACGATTTTCGGATTTTTTCCTAGTTACTATAGGTTTTGATTTATTTACAAGTGTCAAAATATGCGACATAAATGACCGTATTTTTTGATTGCATTGACTTAGATTTTTTGATTGTATTGACTTTGATTTTTTTACAGCTCCAAGGGATTGTAGATCTAAGTATTTGGTATTAATTTCAGACAGAGGACAACGAAGTGATCCTGTAAGGATTCCTTTTTTCTTTTTGTGGTATGGAACCCTAAAAAGCTCTGAAAGTTACAAGTTCTACAAGTGTTACATTCTCACGATATCTTCTATGGGTAATATAATTTTTTTTTAATCTTTCTTCAGGATTTATTTAGTAACATTGCGTATAAATGACTTCACTTAGAGTTCATATGCCACAGTATTGAACAAGTTCTATATAAATAGATAATACAAACAAATTCAAACGATAGGAAATTTTTAATAGGAAAACAATGAAACTAGTAAACTATAGAAAAGACCGCCATCCAAATATGGTTAATATGCACATGGCAAAGGGAATTTTAAACTATAGTAAAAAGTGTAGTTTGATCTCAATAATTCATCATACATCCTAAGATTCTGGGTTCATATTTTACCAAGTCTAAACATTTTTTCATTGTTATTTAATCTATACTACTATAGAAAATGTTTACATTTTTTTATGAAGTTGAGGACTACTGGGCCGATTTAGATAAGTCCTTCACCAACATGTTCTCTAAACTCTCAGGGCTGCTATGGTGTTAATATAATTGGGATGTGATTTCAAACAATCAAATACTAAAGCAAAGTCACAAAAATGAGCAGACCGTATGAAGCTCTATTATGTGCTCATGCATACGATTACATCTCTCTAATGTCTTGTAACACAGAGGCAACCATTATGAAAGGACTTGCAACCTATGAAATTGCGTTAGTTTTAATAAGACCAGTGATATCTACAAATTTATCTTTTGCTTTTAAACAATTACAATTTCCCCGTCAGCTGTGTTTTGTCAGGATAATTAACAAATCTCACAAGGCTCTAAATCCAAAGTCCTTTTTTACTATACGTAAGACTTACGGATTGGTTCGATAAAGGACCAAATGATACTCATTCCTGATGCAAGCTGTTTAGCTCGTAATATGCTTTTTACAGGAAGCCGTAGCACCAGCTATTTTCTATTATGAAATTAAATAATATTCATTTATAAATATTAAAATTGTGTCTAACTACCACTAATCTGGTAATTACTATAGTCAAAAAGACAAATTTTATGTAAACTTTATGTAGTTCATGGGATAATGGAGATACTATAATTACAATAGGCTATTGGCATAAGAACTTAAACTGTAACCAAAAAGGTGCAAGTTTAAGTTCAACTCAGATCAAAAAAATATCTATGTGACAATAATTTCTAGTATTATAATGTCGGTATATATTTAAATTTACTGTTGCGGGAAATACAAAACTTTTGTTCCTTCCATCTAGAATGGTAGGCGAGTTCAAAAGCTGTTATTTGGATTGTTATATGTTTAATACAGATAAGACTGCACATGCATTATTGTCATTTAATAATATTTGCATGTCACAGCCTAATATTTGTGAGTTCCTTCTGTTTCACATGGCTATATAATAAGTATTGAAATAGTGCCTTGCAAGATTAGAAGGTGTCTTTTCAGCACTTATTATATAGTACTTTGTCACTGCTTTTACTTTTAGAATGACATGAAGGAACACTTGAATATAAAAAACAGAGTTCTTGATCGAATTATATGCCGGCACAATTAATAAAACTCTTATTAATATTTTTTTGCTAGTCTGAAATACCACCTTCAATATGAAATTTAATTTCATTTATACAGATACCTAATTATTAATTAGAAGATTACATAGTGAGATGCAGCTTAAGAAGGGCTTTATCATAATAAGTTAAAGCAGATTATAATTAATATAATACGCACCTGATTGAAGAAACTAGTTATTTTTTGTAGATAGTTACATAAAAATGAAGTATTTTAACTGAAAGCTTAGGGTAAATTCAGTCATAATGATGAATGAAAATGGGCAAATTTACTAAAGGATAAAAGATACTTCAGATTTTACATAGCTTGTAAATAATGGTATTCACTTACAATATGAGTAGTGGTGACATATGGCACAAACAGGGCATGGTTGTGATGGCTAATGATTAAGAAACAACTTATATTTTTATTTACATTATTTTTGGGAGTGAGGAATATGTATGAAAGTATATAACCGTGGTACATATTTAAAATTTTTTTTGGTAAATATTTTAAATTTCAAAATATTTTCTAAAGTTATCTGATGAGGTTTTTTATTGCAATACCTTTTATTTTATTTCAAAACTGTTAAAACGATGATTATTTCTTAAATGGTAAATGCTAAGAGAAATTATTAACCGTTGTATTGTAACTTAGTCAACTCATCTTTATGAGATAAACAATGATTTCAAAAACTCAAATGCAATTACTTATAAGATCAATTATAGTATCATATTTTGTATTAGGTTTTATTTTATTTTAATAATAATCAAGCAAACCAAATATATGCGTCTAGGTTAGCTTTTTAAATTAAATTATTAACCCTTTCCGTCTTAGATACAAATACTTGTAATAAGCGTCTGTTCTCTAGTGCCAGCTGCAAATATTCCTGTATTAACTGTATTTTTCTTTTGTTTGCAATTTGTGAGACTAGCACTGACATTTAGTATGGTGCGCATGTAGTAAATGCAATCCATTTGGAGTAAAGAGACAAGATCTCTTGTCGAGACAAGAAGACGAGTTATTTGTAACTGGTCACTTGTAAGATGATAACTGTGGCTTTATGGCAAATGCACATATTCCCGTAGAGATCATTTTGTATAACAGTGATGATGAATAAGGTAGAGATTTTATTTGGCAAGAAAAACTTTTAAATATCTAGTATTATACGGAAAATTCACAACACGCTCCCAATAATCTCTTAAAATTAAAAATTAATGAAATGTTTTTGTCTAGGAATTACAGATTGCATATTAAAGGGCAGAAAATAAATAGTTTCACATACTATTTGGAAAAATTTATTATATGATATGAACTATTGGTAAGTACACTAGTAACTATTGGTAACTTCCTATAAATATTTTTTTCCAAGTAAAGTAAATATTGACAGTCAAATATTACCAATATTATTTTAAATAATGAAGAAAATGTAAATTTTTGCTTTTCTTGCGATATCAAGAACATATATAGGCCATTTGTGTTATTTATTTTACTATTATCATACCTATTATTTAAATACCATTCATTTTACAAAGGAAACTAAGAATAAAATTGTAAAACGATATCAACGCAGGATTATTTCCTGCTAATTGTTGATAATGTTATGATAAACAATATTTTATACTTTTTAGGTATTGCTAACAATGCAATGACACATAATATTTTTTTCATTTTATTTGTTCTATTCCTCTTATCTGTACTAACAAGTTATTTACACTTCAACTGATATAATATTTGCATCAGAAAATCAACATCGTTTAATAAAAATCATACTATTTTTGCTCCGTATTGAAGCATTGAAGGATTCTAAAGAACGGAAAATGTTAGAAAACCCACTTTGCATTGAAATTAATTCACGCTATTTTCAATAAAGATTAAATTTAATATATTGATTAATTTAATTAGCGAGTAATTATAAATTAACATGTTTATAATAATTAATTTGAATTATATTTTATATTTGAATTATAATTTGAAGACATAACACTCATTTTGAAAACATATTTACGTAATCTTCAGTTTCGCGAAATAATTGTAATTATATTTTCAAAAGATTAAAGCATTGAAAAATTAGAAAATTCAAATTAAATTTTGAATAAATCCAGGAAAATTTGATAATAGCGTAATCTGTAATTCTTATGGAGCGCGATTTCCCTACGGAAAAATCACACAATTTTTTAAAATAGTTATTATTCAATCACATTAAAACATAATAAATTGATTTCGATAAAAAAAATTTAAAAAACCAAAAAATATTTTATATAATCAAGTTTAAAGGTCAAATGTTATTTCTAATTTCATAAATGATAAAATATTTCATTTTAAATATACATACACTATATATATTTGTTAGCATTTTGCAGCATGCGTTTATTCACATTTTTAAATGTTTTAAAAATAACAACACAGCCATTTCCGGAAAATCGTACAAAAATATTATTATTGCGATAATGCGTTAGTACTGATAAATATAAATCAGTTCTCTTGATGTAAAAACAAATTAACTTACAATTTTAAAAATTAATATCAATGACCGATTTTGATTTAACACAATACAACTTACTTCTTTACTATGCAACACTATACTGCACGATTTTTATCGTTTTCGTTAAAAAGTTTTTATCCGAATGAAGCCAACTTCATTATAGTAATGAATTCGCTGTTCGAAAACTAACTAAAACTGATTTACGTAAGAAACATTATTTGTAATTTTTTTAATATTAGATTTAATATTGTATATATTTGGCGTTAATTTTGTAGAAATTCATTATTCACAATTAAATGAATAGTGAATTGTAATGAACGAAAAATGAATTCATTTAATTGTGATTAGATTTAATATAATCTTAAAATTTCTTAAAATGTTTGATTTTCAAGAATTATGTAGTTTTTAATACATAAGAAAACCAAAAGAAAAATAAGCTCTTAATTTTTTTGTGGCTTTTTTAAGAAACGTTAAAAATAATACGTGCAACTTTTTGTGTAGATTATCATTCAGAAATATATTTGAGAAAAAAACTCGAAATAACACCAAAGTAATCATATATTAATTGGATATTAGAATAATTTTGCATGGTATATGCTTGAACAACGTATTATATTATGAATGACATAATTTTAATACTTAAAAAATTGCAGATTGCATTTAACTTATAAATATATGAATAATTAAATCTATTCTTTACGAATTCTTGTTATGTAATTATGGAAACGTAACTAAATGAAAAATATTTTTTTTCAGTATTCGATAGTAAATTATCCAATAATATGAATTTACTATATTCCCAAAAATATATATTATTTATTTGCAAAGCTGATTCTTTTTTATATATTAATTGACAATAAAATTTAATTTGCGTTCGTACGTAGATTCATTATTTAGTGATACTACTAATATTAGTTAAGTCAAAAAAATATAAGACGTAGCTCATTTAAAAAATGTTATTAGTGTGGGGATTATTTTGTTAAATTAATGTTTATATATATTTATATATATATATATATATATATATATATATATATATATATATATATATATATATATATAATGTTATAGTGTTTAACCCTTTCAGACCTACTGTGTACAATTGAGGACATAACGTTTTTTGTTAATTATCCTAATAAAATTAAATTTTTCGTATCTAGAAACTGTTGTCATCGCTTGAGAACACTATAAGCACAGAATTGTTATTCTGTGACTATAAGTTACTAAAAACGATACCACTAGTGCAATCTATTGCCACGTATCTAATGCCCACATGTGGCAATATATTGCGTTAGTCGCCAGTTTTGGCCAGTAACCGGCGAAATTTTGAAATGTGTGGGTAAGTGATTTATTTTATTTACAAATCTCAAGTTTTTCTGATAAATATGTCTTGAAAAAAAAATATATTAGTATATAGATAAAGAAGAACGTGTTTCATGTGAAATTATTAAGTCACGTGTACGATAAATCACGAATATTCCTTATGTCTACAAACATAGACAAGCGATTTCGAGTATATGAACAACTGAAATAGCCTGAGATGGCGTTGGTCATTTTTTTGTTCATGATGACGGTCTTGAACACGCTGTAAGTTAGAGGGATGCAATGGCAAATCCTGAATCAAGTGCAAAGTGCACTTTTATCTAATCAAAGACAAAATTTGTTTTCTAAATTTCCTTATATAACTAAAGTTCCTATAGTTTATTCTTTGTTTTGCTAGATTTTTTATTTTTTCATTTTGTTAGACGTTTTATTTCTGTTTTGAAGAAGTTGAATTTAATTTTGTTGAAATTTTATACTTTTATAATAAAAATCTAATGACACTAACAATTACAAATTCTATTGACAAATAGCCTATACATCAGTTATTATAATCACTTAGGCCGAATGTCCGCATTTGGGTATATAAAGAAAACATTAATTTTCTCGGAAAATAATCTGAAAATATCACTTTTCTCAGTGTTTTCATGGGTAGTATAGTAGCTAATTTAATTGGTATAAAATCGGGAGTTACATAGTGCAAAAAATATTCAAGTCTGAAAGGGTTAAAACTATATAAAACAGTGTTTAATACTTGTTTTATTTTAATTAAATATGGAATAATAACATTAAAATTCATTTTATTTAAAGTGCGCTTTTCTATAATTTATTTATTAACAAATTCAGGGATTTGAAACAAGATTAATAACATTCTACGCTAAATTAAATTATATAGTATCGTTACTTATAAATTACGTCGTAGTGTTGCCTTTTGTTACAGGCATTAAATAATATCATGCAACACAATATCATTTTTACAGCAGTAAAGTTTTCGAACCACCCTGAAGTGCGGTTTAAATATTCAGCGGGTGCTCGTCCGTAGCTTGGGAATACATTCCATTAGCGCGAAGAGGTTCACGTTACCTTTTCTAATTATTATTAGGTGGCGAACTAAAAATAGGTCAAATATTTAAAAATGCCCGCTGGCACGTATCGCTGTTCTCGGCGGTCAGAATTGCGCATGCAAACACACGTACGTAACATTTTTTACTTTATTATTTTCACACCGCTCACTGCTCACTCGGTCGCTCAGCTTGCGTGTTATACATCATGTTGTGTCACCGTCCTTGCACGATGTTATTAATAGGTGAAGACGCATAGCTCCATCGTATACATAGTATGTAACTTCCAGATATTTTAATTGCGATGCGATAGTCACAGGTAGTCTTAATAAAGAGAATAGAATATCATGTTTTGAACAACTTTCCTCATGGGGCTTCATATTTGTTCATAGAAGTGTATTCTGAAGTAAAATTCCGTTATTATCACCGATGAATCACTACATCGAATTGCTGAAAATAATTTTTTCTTATTTTCTCTTTGTCTATATTATTAAATACTAAACACGCCTCGCTAAATTGGCGTTATAAAAAGATCAAATACGAGTCGAATTTGGCTAATACCCATATGTTGTACCTATCACAAATTCTAGAAATTTACGTTTTCCCTGACTGAAAAGTTTTAGTTAATTTAGTTTTGGACTTTTCTTAGTATTGTTGATAGATATTTGTATGACTGTAAGCATTGTAATGTTGCGACACACATATGGATGGTTACGGAAACCTAATAACTAACCTTCCGTGTTTTAATACTCGTATACATTTTAATTCATTCACTGAAATGTGACGCATGGAAATTTTGTTTATTTTGTAATTAATGATAATACAAGTGCCTTAACGTGCATTAGTACCTAATGTTTAAAATAATAGAAATGAAAGAAACTAGTAATAAAACAAAGAACTAGATTATCAGATCGGGCCGCGAATTACGCAAGCGCGCCGCTATTTTGTGTTTTAATGTCAAGAATTAAACAAAATACAAGTCAAGATGAGAAGCAATGTCCAGCACAGAATTAGACGTGTCAATGTACTCATAATGGGTGGTCATAGTAGCACTTTTGTACGTGAAGACGACAGACAAAACAAAGTAGCAGTTGCGACAAAAACAATACAGATTCCAATGCGACGTGGATTATAAACGAAACTACAGCGGGTCATTAAATAAAGGGTTAGCAAACATTTTTAAATTTTTTGACGATTTTTGCACAGACATATTTGAAATGACCGTAGAACAATTTGATAAAAAATCAAGTAACTTTAAAATTCTTATTTTTTAATCTTTGATATTCCTTTATTATTGGTGGTCACCCTTATTTGAAGCCCAAATTTTTTTCGGAATTACTTTTGACTACTTCTATGAATGAAAATATTTTTTTTACATAATCTAATGATAATCTTTATTAGTCACAATGATTATTTGCAATTTGAAAGTTTGCGGAGCTCTCTGTGATTACTTTGGCCAAGCTATCTACGATTAAAGGAATAAAACCGGCGAAGTGCGGTCGGACTCGCGCACGAAGCGTTCCGTAGCACCAAACAATATTAAACTTATAAGTCTGTTTTCTTAAAGATACTGAAAAATAAAATTATTACCGAAAATATCCCATATCTCAAAAACTACACAACATATATTATTCTAACCAATTTTCGTTGAAAGTTTATTTTGAGTTCTACCTATTACTTTAATTTTTTTATTTATTTATCACCTTTTATGTATAGTACATATGGCGTACTCATTGCTACATGAAAAACCTCTTCCAGTCAACCATAACAATTGGTGTTGAAATCTAGTCGGTAGGTTGTAAGAGATTTTACAACGAAAATTCTTTATAGTAAATTAAACAAAAAAATTAAAAAAATACGACAGTATAAGTAATGCATACTATTGACATGATTTGGGATGGGAAAGACAGGAAAGGACAAGGGCACAAAGGAAAAGGTTTCAGGGGAGGCAGGACTTTTTCACTCGATCTTTGAAAATGTTTAGAGACGTGATTTTCCTGATGTCACGATCCAGGTGATTCCAAATTTTTGCTGCTTGGACAGTGAAGGATTTCTCGTAAGTGGTAGAGGTATGTTTAGGAATAAGTAGGGTGAGTGAACTTTCAGACTGTAGCCCAAGGCCGTGAGCAGACAAAGCTTGACAAAATTTGCCAGTAAGATAATTTGGGCTCAGAGGATTTTTTAATATATTAAAAAGAAGTGTAAGTATGTGGAGTTGGCGTCGATCACGGATCTTCAGCCATTTGAGAAGTGACCTGTATTTAGAAATTTGATCATATTTTCTGAGACCGAAGATGTACTGGATGCATAAATTTTGAAGACGATCTAACTTATACAAATATTCTTCGTTAAGATCAGGATAACACACATCTCCATAATCAGTTAGCGGTAACAGGAGGGTTTGACAAAGGTAGATTTTCGTTTTAGGCGGTTGAAAATTTTGAAGCCGTTTTAAAGAGTGTATCCTGTTGAAAACACGACGACTAACTTCATTTACTTGAGGGCGCCAACTAAGATTTTGATCGATCAGTAAGCCCAGATTTTTAACAGTTGACGTATATGGTATTATTATACCATTCAGTACCTATTTCGGTAAACTAGGTTTACTTTAGAAATCAGTCTTTGACTACCAATGATGATAGCTTGAGACTTGCTTGCGTTAACCAAAAAAACCTATTTCACGAGCCCACTGACCAATTGAAGCGAGATCTCGATTAAGGATGTCGATGGTTTTTGATAAGGAATGGAAGTCCGAATACACATAGATACGTAGGTCATCAGCATAGAGATGATAATTGCCACAGATATTTTTAAAAACATCATCAATAAATACTGAGAAAAGGAGAGGAGATAGAACTCCACCTTGAGGTACACCAGCTGTAAGATTAGTCCACTCAGAATACGTATATGACGAATTAACACATTGCCTGCGTCCATGGAGATACGAACTAAACCACTCAAGTGAATGTTGGGATATATTAAGATATTTCAAGCGGACAAGAAAGATATCCAAGTCAACAGAGTTGAACGCGCTGCTGAAATCAAGAAGCACAAGGACAGTGACTTGTGTATTATCCATAGCCAAGCGTATATCATCAGTAACCTTAACAAGGGCAGTCGAGATACTGTAACCAGGTTTAAAGCCAGATTGAAGTGGAGTTAGAGACGTACGAGCATTTTTTAAGACTCCACATTCCTATGTGCATTTTTTCTTAATTCCACTATTTCATTGTATAGGAGTTCATAGTAGATATCCACCATCTAAATTTCATTTAAATAGTACCAATAGTCTGCGAGTAAAATGGCTGCCACATAACGACAGACGGACAGTACAAAATTACAAGGTTCCATTTTTGCTATTTGGCTATGGAACCCTAAAAATGACAAAGTTTGAAGCAGTCGGTTGTGTTAAGCCAGTTGAGAAGATCACCCTCAAATTTCCATATATTATGTTAACAATATGAGAATTTTTTTAAGCACATTTAAAATAAGTTTAAAAATTTAACCATTAATTTTTTTGTTAAACCTACTCTTAAAGAACATTCGCGAAATCCGTTTAAAAGTTAAATCTTAATTTTTTTTGCTATGGCAGTGTCAGTAATTTTTTTATAGGTTTTCGTGTATGCTACCAGCCAGAGCGAAGTCATGCAGAAGTGAAAGCTTGAGTTTTCATCCCTCGATCTTCTGCCCTCAACCAATATTTAACATCTATCGCCAATGTTCAACATAATGAATTTAAACCCACCTCAAAATCAACAAACACAATTTCCTCACTATCACAACCAAGTCCACACAATAATTAATCAATACTACTCAACGACGAGACCTTCGATGTGGTGTTCTCTCGGAACGTAGGATTAACCAGCAGTTTCGTCAAGCTTTATGGTACCCGCGGGCCCTCCACGGCTATGCACCACTAGTTCGGATC
This sequence comes from Druceiella hillmani, assembly GCA_039881145.1. Lineage (NCBI taxonomy): Eukaryota > Metazoa > Arthropoda > Insecta > Lepidoptera > Hepialidae > Druceiella > Druceiella hillmani. Next base: position 635,188 of record JAYKKI010000072.1, on the reverse strand, counting down.
TATATAGCAATATCGAGCTTTATGTACTGGATCTGTGAAGAGTGTGCACCTTTGAAAGATAACGGTAAGGATAATGAATGCCAAAGAGAATCACTTTCAACAAATCTGTCAAGGAAAATCAATTTTGGGGATTTCGTAACGGGGACGTTATGGGAAAATAACAACAAAATTATAAACAAAACATATTAATTAAAGCTAATCAACACTTTGGTTACATATTAAATTATCATTTGGCATAGAATTTGGTGAAGTAACTAATCAAATAATGTTTTAATTTTAATTTTATGAAACCTTCATGAAAACCCCATCGTGTCCTAGGGTGGGAGCAGTGTACGGTAACCAATTCGAGGCAGTACGGGGTACAAGGTTATTTTGCTTCATTTTGCAGTATTTTGTGTTTTGCAGTATATATTTCTTCTGTATTTTCGTCTTCCACACCAGCACAGGCTGTATGATATATTTCCCCGAGCAAAGAATAGAATTTATCCACAGCCACTTTGTTAAAGCCCATTGCTCGGGCTGCCGATGTAGCTTCTGGTTTTTCGATGGATAAATTCGGGCGACACTTCATGAACCCTTTTAACCAATCTACGCCAGCTATCTTTTTATTATGGTTAAAATTGTGAGTCTTAGCATTTTTTTCCGCCAGCTGATACGCGAGCTTTCGTAGGACGACAATGGTCGAACAAACGTTTCCCCATTTCTTTAATATAGCTCACAAGCTTCTCTTCTTCTTGTTTGAAAAATCATTTTTGCTCAAATTTGGTCTGTGGAATACCTTGTAGCTTAACTGCTTTTCTGTAGCCTTCAATTTTGCTTAAGACTGCCTTTCGAATTTTTCCTTTTGTACATTCGTACCATTATTAATACTTAAAACAAAATAAATTCTACTATCAAATGAACAAATTATACTTTTAGACTACTTAAATGACAGGGACATAATGGGGACAGTAATTACGGGGCACAACAGGTACCCCATCGTGTCAAATAGCCATGCTCCCATGTCTAACATTGTTTTAAATAATGAAAAAAAAACGAATCGATACAGTGATTTTGTTCAAAACATATAGTTCATATAGTTCATAGTTGTTCAAACATAAGTAATGTCGCTAGAAAAAGATAATAAAAAACAATAGTAGTAATCTAAACAGTTACCTTTTTACATGCATTTTCGTAATAAGTCAAAATTACATGAAATTACGTCAAACAAGTTTTCTATCATAATAAATAAACGCACGCGGTCTAGCCACCGTTCACTGTCAGACTGAAGACTTATGCAAAATGGCTGCCTATTAGCGTAAACAAAACACCTCTAGTGCGGGTAGTTCCTTTTGTATATGTTGGATGCCTCGTTATGCCTCGCGTCCCCGTTCCCCCCCCTCCCTTTTCCTTTACGATGACGGGAATTACATCGTTTAATACAACACTTCATCAATACCAGGGGTAGATTCTTGAAAGCAGCACAAAGTTAACGCCAATCCATTCATAGTGAATTAATTCTCCAAAATTGGTTAGTATTTGAAGATTTACATCTATTAGGGACAAATTGGGGAGCAAGTTTATTTACAAACATGTCTAACTAATACAAAAACTACATAGCCAAGTAAATCAGGTCGCAAGACGGTAATTAACCATTTAAGTACGAATAACATTTTTACTTCTGGGTTTCCGTATACACTTAGATACACAAGAAAGTTTAAACATTTAAGGGTATGTAGTATTTCTATTAAATTGTTATAAATATTATTGTTTTTCGTTATGTATATATTGCCTTTCACGAGCATAAGAGAAATGATTTTTAACATACCTATGTATTTAAAGGGATAAGGGGCTAGGCATTGGAGGAGAAACACTGCAAAACGCTTTTGAAAAAAATTGTGGACGACACACCTCACATTCCACGGTCATACCATACCCCCGCTGGAAAGCTTGTTGGGATTTGTTATACCACGTTGTAACTGTTTGATGACGTTGACTGTATGTGACTTTGTGTTACTCCCTTGTTCGTAGTATACTTAAAATTAATGTAGTTTACTCACCACGTGAACTAACCTATATGTCCTAACAGAGCCAGTAGACCTCTTTACGGTTTGATTGAGAGGCATATGGGTATATTCCAAATTTAACGGTTTTCAAGTTTCTGGTGTTATTTTCAAATTCGCGAAAATTGCTTTTGGTCAATTTTTTTCTTGCTATTTCTGCAAACAAAGGAATTTTTTTTTTTTACTGCCAAATATTGCCAATATCCCATCAAAACAGATTTAATACCTATTATATTTTTTTAAATAAAAAAGTTTATTTCCAAATGAAACGCACCTGAATCTTGATTACTGAACTCTTGTAAAACAGTACACTAAGTCCTGAGTGAACTTCCATACTATCTTTTGGTGTATTCAATTTAGGCTTCAGAATGGTACAATACTTATAATTTTTTCTTTTAAATTCAATTTATTGCAAAATATAAAACAATGTCTTTGTAGCAAAACAATAGGAAATTGGTCCCTGATGTGTACAATTAATATCAAACTGCAAATAATAAAAATAAGACGTGTCTCCTTTTTAGGGCAATGTATAATCTGCATCTCCTTGGAATTTATTTCTGAACCGTTGGAACAGTTCCGTTGTCTCGAATAGTGTGTATTGCTACAACAATTTTCCTGCTGAACTCCACTCCTGATGTTGCTTCCTTGGCATACACGATCTCTTTAAAATAACCGCAAATGGAATAGTCGATTGGGTTGAGATCTGGGAAATCGTTGGCTTTGCGACTAATTCATTTATTTTAGTAAACATGATTAAGGTACGCACGTACTTATATATTGACTGTCACGATGATCTTACTGGAGCTACGTGTGGCACCTCAGGTTCAATGATACGTTTTCGAGCACTCTAGGTAAGTCCCTCACCGTCTAGATTCATTGATGAGATTCTCTTGAGAAATTGAGGTTTTCTCATGCAATAGTAGGGACTAGTAATGTGTTTTTATTGTTATACTATTTGTGTGACCGAAATGAGAGTCTCCAGAAAAGTGATATTAAACTAATCAAAAAATAAAATACTAATGATTGCTTATATATATAAGCGAATTAACTCGGGGTATCCCCTAGCGTCGCGTTGTCGGATAAAAAGGTATTCCAAAAAATGGAATATTAAAAACTATCGGAAGTAACTACTTCTCTCAACATAGATGGGGAATCCACCGTGCAACGTAAACGAAACGAAAAGCGTTGCCAGTTCAGAAATGTAAAGTCGGAAAAAAATTCGGGAGAATTTTCTAGTATTCTCAAAAATCGTGGAAAAACTTTACATTTCGGGATTACAGTAGAAGCGACCCCATATCGGTAGAGATACCGAAAAATCGGTAGGTTCGAGATTATTGCTGATGCTGATAGATGGTGGATATTGCTTTGGTTCTTCCCTTTTTTAATAACATAAAATTCGGGGACTGGGGCGGGGAATCCCACAGTTGTATGTGAAGTGCAAGGCTTTATACAGTCAACAAACAATTTACAAAAATAATAAAAATGCATGTCACTGACAATTTGCTTAAAAAATTGTACTTTTATAGACTGATTGCCACTCACTGAATTTGCATGTCTTAATTCTAAGCAGAATATATGGAAGTACATACAGGTCCAATATTTGTAGCTACCAAATTAAGCCAAGATACTTGTCTTCTAAATTTAAATTTACAAAAGTTCTTAGTACATTCGTAATAACAAAAAAAACATGTTAGTTACAAAGGTTCATGGGAATTTGGTCATAGTGTAGTTTTGTCACTGTTTTTATTTCTCTTCATCTATGGTAATGAAAAAAGTTACGAAACTCTAGTTTCGTAACTTCTTCTACTATGGCGAATCTCCACCTGTTACAGTTTCATTTTGCACGAAAAGCAATTATTTTTGTTTTCCATTTGCCACAAAAACAAGTTTAAAACAGAAAGCCTTCGTTTTAAAAGTTAGTTGAAACAAAGTACTTCAATGTTTATTATATATCTTCCGAAGGTCAGGATTCTACCAAACCTTATATCCGAATAAAAACACTCAGTCCTGAAGTTGTAAGAAAATCACGGACAAACGTATATATATATATATATATATATATATATATATATATATATATATATATATATATATATATTAATACATATGAGGAAACAGAGAAGTTTCCTTAATGAAATATGAAACCACTGGCCGTTTTTTTTGTGAACGCTACCTTCGGCAAGAATTTATTTTTATTATATATTGGTAATTTCCCGTTTCTGACTTGCATTCAGTGTTTTAGTAATGACATTACATATCTTGGTGTTACTGTATTGTCGAAGTCATGAGCACAAAGAGCAGTTTGTCAATGAATAGTTTACTTAATGGGCTATTTGATTAATATATTTGAATAATTATTCATGTCTTCATTAATTACAAAATTCATAAAATTATTTCTTTAGTAACCACCAAGAGCCAAGTTCATTTTAAGAATTGTCAAATGTAGCAACACTTGAATATCACATTTATTCATTTTTATCTGACTTCGAAAAAGGACGATGTTTTCAATTCGACTGTATTTTTTGTGGTTGTTACCCCATAACTTCGGCATTTATCGACCAATTTGGACGAGTCTTTTCTTATTTGGCAGGATATAACCCTAGTGTGATTTCTTGAAAATTTGGTTAGAGTTTGACCATGGAAATTGATCATAACAGCCAGGTGTCCTGATTGAGTTTGGCTTCGTTTCACCTATCTTAACGTAAGCAAGAGGGCGATAAAGTAGCGGTAAAATAGGTAGGCAAGTACATAAAAAGGTCTGAAGCAAATAAGATACCTTTTAGTAGATACGTAGATAAGTAAGTAAAGATATAAATAAATGTATGAAGTTACTAAGTATTAATGGGCACATATGTAGTGTATACAGGCTTGAAGCACTAATTACGGTGAAGCCAAGAGGAAATGTGATTTGTAGTACATATGTGTAGGTATGTAAATATGTGTGTGTATACAGACATGTATGTATGTAGATATATAAAATATACTTGGGTTATTAAGCATTTATAATGCCCGTTCCGCTTGCAAACAATGGAATATTATTGATATATTAAATATCAAGTTCAGGACATTCTGGGTAACATAAGGTATCATAGGTACTAAAAAATTGAAAATAAAACGATAAAAAAAGAAAGCGATTTCAAATAACTATCGCATAAGAAGCGCACTGAAGTGTATCAAATAATGAAAGTACGAGTACTTAGTTGGAACATTTTGCAAAATATTTTTGCTGCTAAGGATTTTTGAAGTTGGTAGCAGGATTTTGCAAATTTATTCGTGTTTCGAAATTATATTGTACCGCAAAAGTTCAAACTAGGTACTCGTATTTTCATTATATCATACTTTTCAGTGCATTTCTTATTCGGTTATGTTTGAAATCGATTAAAATTTTTTGGAAAAATATTTCTCATTGACATTATGGTTTGACATTCAATTTACATATTCAGAATCCACTTTGTATTGATTTTCCATAACCGTCATTTTTTAAATCTTTTTGCGTTGAAATAGCAACAGCTTGGTTTGTAAGAAGAAATATTAGAAGTATTGTAATATTATGATGCTTAAATTAAATACTCCGAGGGATGGAATGAAGTTTCACTAAGGGTTTAATAACACTTTTTTTTACCAGATGGATCAAATTAGGGTTTCGGTTGCATTTTGTCTGGAAATAAAAGTTGTCATTTTTAAAAAAAACCATAATTAGTTTAGAGAATAATTAGCAGTAACAAAATCAGGGAATTACTTTTTTTGTGAAAATGACATGGACAATTTTCCAAAAATGGCAATATTCTCGAATTAAATTTAAAAAGAACACTTGTAACTTGAGAATTATTTTATTTGAGATATACGTATTTCCTCTTCAATTGAACCGTGGTAATGTCCCGAACCCTTTGTTTCCGTAACTAATTTTATAATTATTGCATACAGAAAAATTAAATGAAAATGGAGACTACATTATTGTCTATGAACACTCGTTTAATAATAATACTTAAAAGAAATTAATTTGGGATCAAAAGTACATTGTTAATTAATTCAATTCCCAATCTCAACTCAATTCCGATTTTTAGTTTCTTTTACGTATTATTAGCTCAAATTAAATACAATTATAAATTTAACGTGAATACAATAGGCTATTTGACAACATCGAAAATATTCCACAATTCGGGGTCATCCTGTTAGATTATAACGTAAATAAGCGTATTGCTTTTAATTTCCGGAAGAGTAAGTTTATTTTATATAAAAAAAAAGTAAGGAAATCACAACATTCTTTTGAAATTTAATCAGCGTTGCAAACGCTCTGTTATTGGTTAAAAGTCAGATGACGTCACAGATAAGTTTTTAAATCTTTGAATTACTATCACCTTTTGCATTTAGTATAAATTTGTTTGTAATATAAATTCATTACGTATGTTATTCATTACGTATTATATTATATAAAAAGAAATACATTGCAAATGATATATTTAATTAAAACAATTTCCAGTCATAACTAATGTATAAAAATTTATTTAATTCCCATGTAATGTTTATGCTAATGTGTATATCACACTATAATTTTATGGCAAACATAAATCATAGAAAAATAGATGTTGTTTGATAAACAAGATGTTAATGTTAAAATTGACAGATTGAGTAAATATTCGAGTTGGATAATTAAATTTGCTATATTTATATTGTAAATACTTAACAATTTGTAAGAAATTATATTTTTAATTGTGTAATAAATGTTTAGCGATAAAAGATAAAGTGGAACTGGAAAAAAAGGGTAAAACATATTCCATCGCAAACAAAAGTCATCAGGTATGAAATTTTTTAAATTTATTTTTTTTATAATAAATAATCGTCTGCTGCAGAATTTTTTTAAACATATCGTTTTTAATTTAAATTCTATCATATGATATCAAAAATTTAAATTTGGTTAAATACTAACAATTGCCAAAATATCATTGGTACTAAAACGCATTCATACCAAAATTTAATATTCTTATTCTTTTGGTTTATAGGCATTGATATCGATAATAATGTTTAAAAAACAAATATTACTTATATCGAAATGATCTTCACACATAAAAACATTTGAATGAGCTACAATGCTATTTGTGTCTCTTTGAGCTAATTGCAGCCACTTTTTTCGTCTTTTAAGATTTGTTAGCATTGAAACGAACACTTTGTGTCGACTTTTTATAGACTTATCTGTACATTGTGTCATTACACAAAATAAATAATAATCCCCTTCAGCGGGCAAGACTGTTTGTTTACATTGTGTGTGACGTCTCATTAGCCGCCATTACAGAAATTGCGTTTTAGCGCGAGTTCGAAAATACAAAGTTTAAAAGTGATTTATGTAAAAAATACAACATATATCCTGGAAATATAAATATAGCGTACTAATAATACAAAATAGAACAATTTAAAAATTCAAGTCAAATTGGCTATTGCTATAAAAATAGCGATATGAAAATAACCGTTAGAGATAATCTGTTTCAAGAAAAACTGAGGTGCGAAAATAACTTATTCCCAAAATATAACTTTATCTTTTGTGACAAAGGTAGAATTGTTACGATTAGGATCACCACCCGTACTTTAAAATAAAGTACTATACATTATTTTAGACAAAGATATTTTATATTTTGTGAGCGTAAAAAGTACTCTTTTATTAGTTTATACCTTTAAAATAAAAAAAAAAACAAATGAAAATCATAATAGCCATTGCATTAGCTTTATTGAAAAGGTAAAATTTATGTTTAAAAACGGCATTTGTGTTTAAAAAAGGTGTCATTTGTGTTTAAAATCGGCAATTTTAGGCTTATGGGGGCCGCAGCTGGCCCGAATGAAACGCAATCTGACAGTTCAATTCTCAACCACTTTTTCTAGCAATAATTTGTTCAGCCATGAGACTCTTTTTTGGTTGAATGGCTTCATCAATAAATAAAATCAATGGATTTGGGGGAAGAAAATCCATGTGATATTATTGAGACGCCGTTATATCCAAAAAAGTCACTGTTTGGTGTACTTTTTGAACTGGTGGATCATTAACCCGTATTTCTTTAAAGACGATGCCGGCGAGAACGTTACTGTTAATTGGCATTAATGTTAAAGAGCTTTGGTTTTAATAAGACGCTGCAATATGCCATGCAGTACGCGACACAATCAATTTATTGCAGGAAACATTCGATGAGCGAATAATTTCTCGTAATGTCTCTGTGAATTGGCCTCCACGATCGTGTGATGATATCACGCCTATGGATTTTTTTCTGTGAGGATATGTGAAATCGCTAGTCTATGCCGATAAACCATTGAAGTTGGGCAACTTAGAAGACGACATCCGCTGCGTTATTGCCAATATATGACCCCAACTACTCGAAAAAGTGGTTGAGAATTGAACTTCCAGATTGCGCTTCATTCGAGCCAGCCGTTGCGCCCATTTGCCTGAAATCGTATTTAAACACTAATGGCATAAAAATGCCTTTTCAAAATACCAATATCATGGCCATTATCATGATTTTTATCTATTTTTTTTTCGATTTTAAAGTTGTATCCTTTTAAAACATCCGTTTAAAACGAAATGCAGCAACAGTGAACGAGCTGAAACCCGTCGATTAAATGTGTCTGAATTGGGAGCTGAAATTTCTGAACGTAACCCAATATAGACAAATTTAATCGACGGACTATAGAAGAATGATATTATATTAGTAGGACATTATTTACTACAGAATGAATAATTTATTAATTTTTAGTAAATAATGTTGAATGACTATTAATTACTGAATATTTTATTAAAATACTTTATAAATGGCGCATTGCACTCGCATCAACGGAATAATAACATTTAATATCATTGATAAAAGCGTAAGAAATAACGTTTATATTTTTTAATTCAAGAACTACCCACATACCGCGTCATGCGTAAGAACAAAAAGGGCGGAGTTAATTTGTCACTGGCGTTAAATTCGTTGTCACAGTGTAAAAATATTCGCTTACCGGTAGTTGACGCTTTTGATACCGCACGCGTGAAATCGCTGCGTAGGTATTGCACGTTGTTGTGCAAGGGTTGTCACATCATTAAAAATAAAACTATTGATCTAGCTATTTTAGGCATATTTTAATTATATTGTATGTTTTGTGGTACGTTGTTTTAAATGACTTAACAGCGATATGTATCACTTTTATGATTACAATTTTTCAATTTCCTATTGAAAAGTTTTTCGACCCTCTTAGTGTAGTCAGTCAAATTCTTAGTTAATAATGACGAATGTTCGTTTGTGGATTCCCATTTGGAATTTCTTTTGTATAGAGTTGATCTCTTTTTGAATATCTAGGTTCTATAAATCTAGTATAAGTTAAATCCGTGGGATCTCCGCTTGGGCACTTTTTGATGTAGGAATTGTAGAACTTTAAAGTTTTTTACCAGATTTATATATTCTTCAAAGCGGCATACGTAACACATACGTACATGTCATATAATATAGATCGCTGTTCGTAGTTATCAAATTAAGTAAAGTATCTTTATTTATTTTATTTTTTATTAAACAGATGAAAATTATTTTCCTTAAGCCTAGATATTTGAACAGCGAAGGAGTCTACTTCTGCATCTTCCTCGAGCCACTATATCGTCGGTTTATGAATATCAATTTCACATAACATTTTCCACTTCCGCTTAGGAAAGGTTCTCCTTCTCCATATGAAGCGCCACGGCTGTCCATTAATTTGCTATGCATATTTCTTTGCCCGCAGAGTATGCGTCACAGGCATCACAGTTTCTTTCTCAAAATCTAAGGAAACATTACGCTATCATAATTTATGTATCTCTAACAGCAAAAAAAAAAAGAAAAAAAAGAAAAAATATATATTTTTTTAAAAAAAAAAAAGAAAAAAAGAAAAAAAAAAAATATATATATATATATATAATATTATATATATATATATATATATATATATATATATATATATATATATATATATATATATATATATCTATTAGTAGTTGACTCTGCAAGCCGTCGGAGTGAACTCTACAAAATCCCATAGTGAAGTTCTTTAATAAAAGTTTACCTATTTGGGATTCCATTTTGAGTAGACTTTCTTATTTTTTATCTTTAATGTCTAAAAATTATTTTGCTCTATGTCAGTTCGTCCTACTTAATTATTATTTGTTATTTTTTGATTCAACACGTTTTATACCATTGAGTAACATCTTACTGTAAATAATTGTAACTCTCTGGTGGGGAGAGAGGGTTTCTTATTTGACTGAATTGTTGATTTTTTACATGGTTACATATTTCACGGTATTTTTTCATATTTTGAAAGAAATCAGTATATATCTAGGTACTTAAGTAGCAGAGATACCGAGCCTCCTCAGCGCGAAGCCCTTCGTAGCTTTCACAGAACTCCCCCGCCCCCACTAAATAGGTCACGTAATTCCTCGTAATAATTTTATGTACTTTGTATGCGTGAATTATTGTTATGACTTTTTATTACATATAAATGCCAAATAGAATGCGTTCGTAAGTAGTCAAAATCTAGTTCAAAATTATAGTATATGAATTGTAATCTATCGGTAGGCAGATTGTACACCGAGTAGAAAATCGCAAGTAGATAAAGTGCACATTGAAAATGCACAGCCAATTGACGTGGAGTTGAAAGAAGTATTTCTAGATTTCTACACAGCCTAAAACACGATGCAGTAGATTTGGTCAACCAGTCCAGTTTGGTCATACACTATTAGCATAATTTTTTTTGTAAAAAATGCGTCGGTCAAGACTACGATGGTGCAAGTGTTACGTATAATGGAGATATCCAACCAAACAGAATATGTGCAAATACGTCATTTTGTGACATTAATAAAGCTTTGTCTGAAATAATCCGTCAGTGTTCTAGTAAAGACGAACTTATTGAAGCAGAAATATTAGAATCGAAAATGCTTAATTATGATTTTATGCTTCTATGGGAGATTATGCATCGTGTTTTGAATGACGTAAATTTCGCATTAATGTTACTGTAACGTAATGATATTTATTACTAAATATCTTAGAATATTCAATTGGTCCATTTTCGAAATATCTTACGTAGTATCCATAATTGCGAACAATAGTGACGTTTTGAATTTTAGCAGCTCATTTCAAGTTTAGAACTCATTTTTCTAGCAGCTCATTTTCAGGTTTAGGAATGAAAGAACTACTATCTTATAAGTGTGCATATAAAATGTATAAATACATGTAATAAAATAATAATAAAGATAATTACAAACCAAAATCTTACCTTTGAGTACCCACTTGTCGCGAAATGTAATCGTGTCTGGAAACTTCATAATTAAACGGAAATCGCTGTGAAACTTTTCCTGAATTAAATCGATTTCCTTTACATTCAAAGAAATCTTTGCAAGAGTAAGTGTGATATTAAATCACTAAAATAACGTTCATTTTTTTTAATTTCAATTTCAGGATTCTTGCTAACAGTATAGATTTTTGCCACACTTTGTATGCAGCGCAAGCGTACGTATTAGTTATTTGAGCAACTAGGTCGATCCTAGTTGACAAATGGCTCCACCTCGGAAACCAAATAGAATGCTAAATTTCTCGCATAGCAAAATTCCAATATGATTGGCAATAAACAGCGTCTAATGTTTTTAAAAACTTTTCACGACCCACATGCAAACACTGAATCTGTTTTAGCTCTTTTAGAAATTGCTGTACAAAATATTTCGGGTTTTTTCTAATCGTCTGATTGTAGCATCTGATTGACTGTTAAAAATTTACTCTGGAAATATATTTTATAATTTGGATTGGCAGTTTTAAGTAAAATGAAAGTGTTTTTTAAAAGTAAATAAAATTTTAATGGCGCATTTTAATGGCGTTTGGTGTGAGGTATTTGTGCTTTGTGACGGCGAAAAACACATTACAAAAAAATCTTAATGGAATAATTGTATTCGTACCAAATCTTCGTGTGAGACTATCTTGCATCTGGAAAAAATACATCACGCGATGTATACTTATTTTAAACACTATGTTTATATACTCTGCGGTAAAATACCCGTGAGAAAGTCAGAACACAGATACATTACCTGTGTCGCTCATCAAAATACATTCTAGTATAAAGTTCCATGACAAAAAAGGACAAGTGATATTGGTGATATAAAGATGAGTATCTTGCTATGGTTATAAGTTTAGTTCCAAAAATAGTTAATGTTCAAATACAATTTTTGAAGTAAAACTTCTTGAAGTAAAGCTTACTCCCCAAGTCAAGCGTGTGTACGCTTGACTTGGGGAGTAAGCTGGTGAATGCGCAACGAGAGCGTTACGAAAAGTGTAATCGGGCGAGGCGAACGGAAGTTGAGAGGGAGATATAAGTTAGAGAACACAGAAGAGAGAGAGAGAGTTACGTTTCGTATATTACTGTAGGAACAAGAGAGAGAGGTGCGAGCACACATTTTCTTTCTCTCTTTCTCTCGTAGCCAGTTATGTTTCGTATATCTAAGATACAGTGCGAGCCTATTGTCTGTATCACACTGTAGGAGCAAGAGAGAGCAGTGCGCGCGCACATTTTCTTTCTCTCTAAAATTAGTTATGAAAGAAAATTTGAAATGTTTATTAATGTAAATTTTTAATGTACTTTAATTACGAGTATTAATTAGTTTATTTTTTTAAATGCAAATTTAAAAGATGCCCCTTACTTATAGTCAAATACGTTGGTATTTGTATATATAGGTAATCGACACAATATAAATTTTTAAGTAATAAAAACATTATGTAATTATTAAAAAAGAAACACAAGGTTTGTATAACGTACGAAAGAAAACGTAAAAAGCGGATACGGAAATGCAGCTCTCATTAATAAGGTATTCCACAGAATGTACTGGAACTCTACATTAAATAAATAAAAATGGTTGTGAATGTAGCTATGATTCACCCTTAGGTCCTATTAGATTTTCATTTTATCTTACAGAATAGGTTTTTTAAGGAAAATATACGATTAGCTTTTTGCGAGGGAAAGTAAACTGCTTTTTAATGCCACGTTGTACATACGTAAAATATAGAGGTTATTGAACTTACGAACAAAAATGGACCCATAACGCTTTGCTTTAACCTACAGGTTACAGGCTCTAGACATTGTATTTATGAGGTCTCTAAATGTATATCGAGACCAGGTTATTTCGAATTGGTTAAGATTATACCTAAGTTGTATTATCACCATGCTTCAGATAAACATAATTTTCGGACAAGCTTAGGTTAAAACAAAGACAACGCCGGCAGCGATTAACAGAGCTTTCGGAGACGTGGGATACGACCCTTCGATTAAAATATTTTCTTTTATTCTAATTTACTCACTGCAATAATGACAAACATAATATTAATGACTCTTGAACATTTGCCGAATAGGGAATATTTATATAATTTAGATTTGATTCAAATTTGTTTTTCCAATGAATTATCAATCGGATATTAATTTAAACCATTAATTTCCTAATTAATTCCTTTTAATTTACATAAATGAATAAATAAATAGTGTAAATTATGCGAAGGTAATTTAAATTGTCAAAATGCAACACTATTGGTTAGAACGAAACGTGAGGACAGCATCTATGTAAACAACTCGTATGTTGACATTTGTGTGGTATTTGTTGTGTATGATAAGCAAAAATAGTGTACTTGCAATATTTTTACATATCTAGTGCATTTTTAATATAATAGTTAGATTTAGAATCATCTAAAATGATGGCTGAAAGTGGTTTTGTGAAAGCACAATGGGATAATTTGCCGAGTATTTTCTTAATTTAGAAAACAAAAAAAAAGTCGTATTAAACTTTTGTAAACTAGTTTGTGTACACAGTTACCTACTGCTTGTGTGATTAACATTCAATACAAAATTAATTTCTGATTAACTGAAATCATACTAGCTATCCAAATAAAACATATTTACTTTAAACAACTTATTGGAGATACTTAATTTCTTCTCATAACCTTGAATAATTGTTTTCGTGTTTTTCCATCTCTCGGGACAAGAAAAAACACTTTATCAGTTGTACTTCTAATAGTATTTTTGCACCTAGGCCCAATACATTTATAAACTGGCTTTCGAATTTCTTCTAGGGTTTAAATCACTGTTATACTGAAAATATGTTTAAAGTAACGAGAGCTCCTATAGTAAACAAACACTGGGCATAGCTTATGATGTCATTCAAGGTGCGCGAAAAAATGTGGCCTTTAAAAAGCTAGTTAAAGATAGTTTTAAATATTTTTTTAATTTTATTTGAAATATTTCCAACAGTGTCTTTATTTTTTACTATGTGATAACGATGTAAATAGTGAATTAAAACTATAAAATAATTACATACATATTCCTTATTTGACAAGATTCGATCCACTTTTCAACCCGTTGTTATTGAACTGCGTCACCTCATCAGAAGAATTCCGCCCCAGAATTTAAATCCGCCCTTCACATGAGGAAAATATTTCCCTTCAAATATGTTCTTCATTCGAGCAGTACATAGCGATCCAACGACTAGCTTTGAAAAGTCAGGTCTCCTATCCTCTCTACAAACCTACATAAAGATGAGCTTGGACAATTCAAACGGTCAAACGAATGTTCCAATCCAAATTATTACCCACTGAAAAAAAAACACGTGGGGAAGCCAAGACCTGAAAATGACGATTTTACCGTATTTACCGTATGCTTGCTAATGAATGATACAAACTTGAAGTTATTGGATGGTTGAATGGGCTGCCAGTTGCGTTAGGTTCGCGCTAGTTTTTAACGAGAATATAGAGGAGATACTCGTACATGTATGGCTATATTGTGAGACCAAATAGTAACCTTATCTTGCTCCATTTTTAGTATCCCAGGATAATTGAAAGATTATTTTTTCATAGGTTTTTGAAAATCTAAGGTTTACAATTACTTATTAGTTTAAATAGCAAACTATGGTTTAATAAGCAATGAAAGTGATGTATTTTTGACTTTCCCGTGGTGTCCTTATCTTGGATCACCTTCCTCAACAAAAGTTTAAGAATTAGCATAAAATACAAAAGAATATCAATATTATTTTAATGTTAATAATATTTATGACTTCGGTAGACAGATTAGGGTGAAAGCTTCCTCGAGTTTTTTTTCTGTAGCTGCAGGTCTTTTGTAGTTCTGTTCTGCATAGCGGCCACTACTACCCAACGTTTTTGGTCAAGTTTACTCATTTTCTCCTCACGATATCGAGTGAGAGTACGCCTTCGATTAACCTGCCATCAGTCACTAGGCATGTTCAGCGTTGGCACAATTCTAGAGAGTTGGCACAGTGTGTTGACTCAAAGGAGTTATGGCGTAGTTATCCCGCGGTACAGTGCTGATTATGATGTACTTGAGGTAAGCTACAAAACGACAAAAATAGCATTTACCTTAGTAATGCTAACTGCTGACAAAAAATACGCTTAAGCATGTCATTGATATTTTGAAATTTTAATTTGCTAATGACATTTTAAACATAAGCTCATAATTCTAAATATACTACCCTATTTGTTTTTTACCTGTGTTCTCACAGTATTCACACCCCAGGTTTTCACAACTTGTGTAGAGTCGCAAGCGACTTGTTGTTGAATGTATATAATTCACGTCCACGTAACGCGAAAGTGATGTCACCGGACGAAATAGTCTGAATGCAGGTAACATTTAATTTACGAAGATTATAAGTTCACTATACTAAAAGAATATAATGTTAATAGTTATGCATATGGAATTTAAAATTTTAATTATTATAATGTTAATTATTTTAATACAAATCTCATTTTTAAGAATCCCTGTATGACTCGTAAGTATTCAAAATATTAAAGAACGACTCATTAAGAATGAAGCAGTATACATTTTAGTCAAATATTTTATAAGGCATCTCTGATAAACGTAACCTACTTAGCAGAAATCGATTACTTTAATCGCCTCTCACAAAAAAGAGCATTTAAATTTATTTATTAATGTCCTTTAATGTATACAATTAATATATATGGCGGACTTATTGCTACGATAGTAATCTCTTACAGCCAATCAGAACACCAGTCCAGCTCCGCTCAACGAGCGGCCGGAAATTGAACTCTGGTACTCGCGATGTGCCGAGCCGTCAAAGGCCGTACGCTTTGTGATTAGCCCAACATACAACAGTGACGACTGTGTCACACCCTTGACACTCCATACTAGCGAATAGATTTAATTGCCTACACAATTACACACGTACTCGCCTATCCGTAGCAGTTTGCGTGTGTGCGTAAATTAACGTAGGGCTTTCAACAGCGTGCAGGTAAAAACATTCAGAAGAACATTCAGAGATACAGACAGGCAGAAAGACACACAAGAAATTATATTGAATTATTATAAATAGTTATCAATTAAGACTGAATTACACAAGTTAAACTTAACCAAATATTGCAAAATTGAACTAATCAAACGCGCACGCAACAAGCGGGCAACCTAGGAACGCGTACCCTTGATCGTACTCGTTATCTGCGGGTGACGTTAAACTGGCGGGGGCAGGTGAGTGTCGTTTCTTTACGCAGCAATAGTATTCTTTGAACGTGGTGTAGGCACCTGTCGAATGAACGTTTAAGCATGTTCACAAAAAAACTGTTGACTTGTCAGATCTATATTTAGTATTAAATATAACCATATTACATAGCCTCACGCAGTCTTACGAGTAACATTCTAATTAAGGTGTTTGTGAAATGTAGAGTGCACAATTTACATTTTTGGTAGAGTATGTAAGTAAGTTTGCCCACTGTGTTGGCGAAATATGAATCATGAGTTTTACAATTACATGCGCGTTGGCGCGGCCGACTCATTGAAGTGAGTTAGCGCATTAACGCGACGTAATGCATTTACAAATGTCTATCTGTCACCATTGCGGTATGTCTAGCTCACCTATTGCACTATTGGATAATTGCACGTGGTTGACAATATTGCGCTCTCACACACCCTGTGAGAAAAATATATGTGTAACATCGTAGTCTGACGTGTATTGCTCCCACAAGTGTCTCAAGCGTATATATGAGTAAGGTGACCGTCGGAACTTTTCGCGCGCTTTTATTGTTTGCTCAATTTTGGTTAAGAGATTAATTTGTAGATTGTTTTAAAAAAATGTTATATTTGAATGTCAGGTGTTGCCAAAAATACAAAATAATTATACGAATATTAATTTTAATTTTTTATAATTTTTATTTATGTATTCAACAGTATTTATTATTTAAGTATCACGCAGTATTTATTTTTTTTAAGTAATATATAGTAAAAATTCGTAAACAAGTATATGCACATTTTTCTGACTTATTGGTATATGAGCAATCTCTACGGGAAAATATAAAGTTTTAGTAATATATATACTGGGTTACATTTTTATGAATGACCAAATTTCAAGGGGCTATTAAGAAATAGTAACCAAAACTTATAAAAAAAAAACAACAAAAAATGAAAAATATGAAAAAACGTAGTATTTTTTAATTATATGCTTTAGTTACTGTTTCTTTATCGTTCTTGAAAATCTGGTTACTCATGAAAACATAACCCAGTATATATACATATATATATATATATATATATATATATATATATATATATATATATATATATATATTCAGACGACCTTGAAAATATTTATACAGAGCGAGTCCGTCATTTTTTTCGGATCGTAAAATAAAATTGGTGAATTCAATAATTTTACATTTAAATCTAAAAATTGGAAGCCTTTGTCCAACGGAAGCAGCATATGAAAGGGTTAAATTTTGAATGGGTTGACGAATATTTTTTCTGAAATGGCTTCACAATTTTGGGCATACAGCAAGACACATTCAATATTATACCTTGTTGATTTTGATACCCATTCCACTTTTCACTAGCATGTGAATATTGTCGTAGAAATGCGACTAATATGCTGTCAAATTCACCTTATACTTCCCATAAAAGACAGCTACAAGCTATTATATTTCATGGCTTTATTACATCTGCATTGTACAGAGAGTACAACTTTGCATAAAACTCAAAAAAATGACCCACGATTCAATAGCTTCTGTTTTCGATAAAGCCTATATCTGTTTTTGATACGTCCGGATTGAAGGACCTTTAATTGAAGGATCTATATCTGGTGGATATGAAACCCATATATATATATATATATATATACATTTAATGATGCTCGATTACTAGGTCTACTACGAGGTAACTATTGAAATGCTTTATACGAGCAGGAAAACAATGGTTTATCGTAGAGCGATATTTCCATCCGTATAAGTAACTCTCTATGTAAAAGTGAGCCTTGTTTTATAAATCATTTTCAAAAATAGAAAATATACAAAGACAATATTCATTGGTTTTAAACGCAAAAAGAGAACTTTCAAAAAGAAAACAATGGATGAGAAAGATCAAGTAAAGGATAAGAACTTACTAAACGGAAGTGAAGTTCAGCGACAGTTATGAAGTCTTCCTCGATAATGAGTGTAATGATGGCCGGGGCTATTGTGTCAACGAAGAATATACGTTTCAAGTTAAGGGTACCATAAACAAATTCGGCCATGATAAAAAATGTAGTTTCGTTAATATAGGTAGTTGCTGCAAACAGGTTCTTAAAGGATGTAGCAGAAAAGACTGCAGCAAACTTTGAATTTATATTACAATTTTTTAGATGTTCACGAGTGTTTTGAAATTTTTAGCTTGAATGTTAGAAGGCTTTTAATTCATTATTAGATATAAAAAGATTTGAGTTTCAAAATTTCCTTTTTTCTTCTCATCTCCTGAAATTACCATTAGTTTAACTATTGCTTGTTAATGTCCGACCAAGATTGGCCTCGCCCAAAAATCAAATTTCGGTCTCGATCTTTATTTCGACAAAAAGCATTACGGACCGGTATTTTTATTTGCACCCACTCCCACTTAGTTCAAGAGCAGTTGTCTTCGTTCTGTTAAAAATGAAATGCATGTTGTGTATTAAAACTTTGTTCCTTGGTAGAATCCAACCAAAACTTCAAAGAATGAAAGGTATAAAACTCCATCTATTAAAGCACTATGCATTCGAAAATGAAAAATATTTGACTAAAGGCACTGATAAACTGGCTGGTTGCTAGTAAATGTTGGGACCAATTACGTTGATACAAAAAACAATTTAAGGCAAATTATTTCAAATCTGTAACGCTTGAACTTGATACAGAAATACAGCCTACTATAGAGCAACCAGTGAACCATAACCCAAATGTTCAATTTCCAGATGATCATGATATTGTAAAAGGTATTGATAAAAAAAATTAGGGATTACTTTATAGTGAACACCGTGTCAGGTTCAAAAGATTGATTTAAATGGTTGAATTTTTCTGATCAAATAAGTTCAAAAATATATAAAATGAAATGAGGAAAATAGTTGAAGAAATTTCAGTTAAAGGTAGTCAAATTTTTATCAAAATCTGTGTGGATAAGTTTCAGTAAACATATATGGTTGAACTCGATAAAATCTTGCCCATTGTTAAGTTTTACAGCCGAAATTGGCTCAAACGGACGGCGTATGATAACAGTTCCTAAAGCATTTGTTCTGGGTACATATATTTCACAAAAACTAGAAAAAATTGCTACAAAGTACAACATTGAAGCAAAAATGAATCTTGCAGTATGAGATCTCATTTGTGTAAATCCAATACCTGAGTAAACTCAGTGTATGAGCTAGGTAAGGTATAGATGCAATTCTTTCTCTACCCCAAGTTGAATCTCTAATGAAAAAGTTTGGAGAGTGATTGGATATTTCTTCAGACCACAGAAGTGGAAATCCATCAATGAAATTAATAGTGAAGAATGGGATTTTATGAGAAACATCATCAATGTCTTAAAATTTTCAATTCAATTAAATTTATTTTACCAAGCCACATCGGTTATTTTTCTGGATATACCTTGTGTGTCTACAATTATACCTGTGATAGTAATGTTAAATGAAAAATTAAAACTGACGGGAAATTATCACAGCCCAATGAATGATGATGTATAAGAATATCATTATTTCAATCATTTGATTTCTGGTAAATTTATAGACCCTAGGTTAAAACAAAATATTTGACGGAAAGTGAAATAATTTCCTACAAGTCTAAAATTTTTGAATATATTAAATCAAAACTCCCAGTCAAGACAAACGTCTGCTCCGCCTCCGCCATGACCTTCATAGTTAAATACAGCATATGAGTGAAACCTGTGGGCAGCTTATGATTCAATTGATTCAGAAGATGAGCCAATGAGTAATACAGTCACGAAGAATGCAAGTTTGGCACAGGAACTAGTTTGCAACTCTTTCCTTAGGCAAGACTTTAAAGAAGTGCAACTTTTTTTGATGCTGGTATTCAATTGTCTAGTATTCTTTACCATATCAAACATTAAAACTAGCAGCAAAAAAGTACAGTATCACCAAGTGATGTAAGAGAATACTCTCGAGATCTTTAGTGCAGCTGGTATGTTATACGTGTATGATGAAAGATTCAGGTAGAAATAATGCAGAATATTTGTTTTTCTTTTAATATATATATATATATACATATACATATACATATACATATACGTATACGTATACGTATACATATACGTATACGTATACGTATACGTATACGTATACGTATACGTATACGTATACGTATACATATACATATACATATACATATACATATACATATACATATACATATACATATACATATACATATACATATACATATACATATACATACATATACATATATATACATATATATATATATATTTTTTTTTTTTGTATATATTACTTTTATACTTTTATCATTTCATCACTAGTTTTTGTATAATTTTTTTTTTTTTTGGTATAAGACTTAATTTTTTTGGAAATTTTTATTAGTCTCTCTCAATTTTCGGTCTCAAAAAAAAGTGAATTCCGTCAGACTTTATTGCTTTTATGAACACGCTTACTATATCTACACTATATTTCTATACTTTACTATAAAATCTGAAGAAATGTTAAACCCAGACATGGCATAGTCATACTAGTTTTACATTACAGCAGGGTTGGAAAGTTTTTTAAATTTTTATAACACAATTAGTCTATAATGTTTTAAACAACATTTTTTTTGTTTTTTATGTTTTTTTTCCTTTGAGTAATTAGTCATCAATTTTAAACCGAACTTGCCCAATACAATTAATTTCTAGACTATTTATAGACAAAAATCGATCAGAATTTTATATTTTATCTCTTATCTATACTAAGCTCCTGACGTCCTGTATGTTCCGATGTTCATTCTTAAAAGGGAAATACCTAAAAATATATTCAAATTAAGAAATAAATACCCACAATAATTGTGGGGTATTACGTGTCTCAGCTCGGCGGACAACGGGGACTTTACCAGCAGGGTACTAACGATGAAGAGTATATGTAGGTGGATTTTCTTTCTGATATTCCATTTCATTTTCGAAATTTGAAAATTTTGAAAGAAAACGTAAAAGATATACTGAAAAATAAAGTTGTTAATATGTCAATTGATGGTTGGAGCAACATCAGGCACCATTCGATAGATCCGTGTCATTAGAATCCTTGTTATTAGAGTATTCCAATCCAATTGTTCAATTTTTTCCCATTAGATTTGCATTCTTTACAAATCAGGAGAGTCCAGACATTGTGCGACTTGTTCTATGATTGGACAATTTATTCTATCTTTTTATTCAAAGTGGAAACATGAATATTTTGTCGTATAGTTTATAATCTTTAAACAAAATTTTGATATTGAAGACTGTGTACCTGCCCGTCTTGGCTATGCCCGGATAAAAAATTGTATTTTATTTTAATTGTTTTCTAGGATTCCTTACCTCAAAAAGTAAAACGAATCACTCGTGTATCTGTACCACTGTTTGCGATAGCCACAGGTCTCTACCACTATCTGTCATTTTTCTCAGAAACCGTCTGACGCAGAAACTTGAAATTTGAAATAGTAAGAGAACAGATTAATCTGCACATAGCACTATCACTAACACTCAAAAATATTCATGTGGAAAAAGGGGGGGGAGGGGTTGAGCCATATTATGTGAAAATTTTTATTTGATATATATGGGGTATTGTGTCTTATAACTATAAGAACTTAAAAAATATTTTTTTCACAATTTCTTGAGACATATATTGAGCAACACGCAAATATAATATGTCTACCCCTTTTAATTCCGAAACTACTTAACCTATGTTTATGAAAAAGTTGGATTTTTAGAAGCCTATGTAAAGGTGGTAGGAAAACTATACTAATGATGATGTCATAATTTTTAAATATGATCCATATTTTACGCTAATGAAAAGTATAATAAGCAATGTACTTATGTTGTGAAAAATTAATGTTTGGTAAATATTTTAATAGAAATACTATGTACGCTTAAATGTTTATTAGAGCTTAAATATGTACGGAAGTCACTAGTAGTGCGAGTTCTACTCGTACATAACAGATTATTTAGATAATTAATATTCATAACTAATCTATTAATGGTATTCTTTACTGTTTTCTTATTCACTCTGTGCCTTAGTCGACTACAGAACTATACAAACAATCATGTAATAGTCGATAATAAGTAACTTGTATAAAATGGAAATTTTTCGTAGATTTCTTTCAACATTATTTGTATGTATGTTGTATAAGGGTTTAGTTTCTTTAATATAAAATTATTTTTGCAACAGAAAACAGGTCACACCAGAGATGTGCAATAAAGGGGAACATAAGTTATGAAATTTTTTTGAAGATTTTTGTGCTTTCTTCAATGTTTAATATAGTTGGAACGGTTTAAAGGTTTAACTCAATAATATATCCGGCACTCTTTGACTTCCTTCACTTCCACCACTATTGTTCATTACCTACATATTATACAAAGTTTTACACTGCAAATGGATACTATAGGATAAACCATGATGAGAGCTTCATATTAATTGGATAAGCAGTTTTTGTGGTGTATGTTAAAAAGATTTTCTTCTTGATATAAAACAAATGTATAAGACTAAGTGGATGCCTGAAGATGAGGTTGCATGTTTATTTAATTGAAATAAATGTAGGTACTTAATTGTGGTATTCAACATATTATTTTGTTGTGGTTCTTATATATTTTAAAAGGTTTTAACAAATTATCTAAGTAATGCTTTTGATCTTTATTAACATTGCTTTAATTACATGTCAATGCACTTATTTTGACCTAAAATTTCCAGAACATGACGTGTACTTAAAAAATTGTAAAACGCAATTGAAACTATTTATTACCAGCATCCATTGATCATCATATAAAATGACTATTGAAGCTCTGCTTTCCGGATATGAAGTCATTCGCTAAAAAGAGATTGTTATTTTTAAATCATACACAATGTAAAAATTGTTTTATCAGTTTTATCACATCATTGTGGCATGACATTGTTTGTGTGTTTCCTTCATTGATAAACTGGCTTGATTCAATTTGTAGGATCCACATAAAATAATCGTAGTACATTCTCAAAACCTTTTGGTGATACTACAAAACTGTGTTGATTGTCATGAAATTCTACAACTTATATATTCATGTATATATTTGGGTGTAGAGCTCAGTTATGTTTGTTTACCTTGTGGGTGGTGGTTGTTCATCGGTATAAATAAAATGATTGGTATTTGAAGTAAGTTTGGGTTTTTTCAGGACATACTCCGAAATATCTTTGAATGGTACATTTTGGTAATAAAATTATAAATTGAATTTTGGTAATAAAATTATAATGTTGAAATATTAGGCTTTTCCTCGGAAAGTAAGTTCTTAAATATTTAAAGATAAAAGTTTTTTTTAACTGTAAGTTAAGGTTGATATGAAAAATGCTTTGTTTTATTAAAATTAATTTATTAATTGGGTCATTCTGCAAGATAATTTCGTTCTGCATAAACTTTACCCAGAACTTTTTTTATATCAACTTTTCTGTTTCTAGTTTTACTGGTTGCCCAAACTGATAACAAATAATGCTTGATTATAATTAAGAACTTAATGACTAGTGATTAAATAAACTGTGTTAACTACAAATGTACAGTCTTCTAAATTTGTTTGTTCCTTGTACCGCTAACCTCAGACTTCCTGGTACAATGAGATATGTGACGTATTACTAAAGAGGAGTATTAAGAAATATTTTTTTTAACAATATTTTTATAGTTACTTTGTGGCGAACAAGTGCGCATTCTATGTTTTACAATAAAAGAAGAAAAACATTATACGAGGGTAGCACTGAAAATTTTTATAATTGGCCATTTGTAACAAGGGTAATAAGAAAAATATTCAAATTTCGAAATTCGTTATTATTTCTTTTAAAAAATTGGCAGCAAATTGGAAATCGTATTTTTCACATGAAAATGATTTTAACACAAGAAAATTTTCTTTTGGTAATTTTTTACAACTTTCATTGTTATCTCGATCTATAAGAGAGTTACGTTGCTGTTTAAAATTGATTTAACGAGATCATATGTAGTCGTACCAATTTCAGTGATTACCTGCGAGAGGGACATCTTCCAACGGTGACAACCAAAGCTTGTCATTGTTAAATTGGTTGTCAATGAAAGATTGTCATGACCTATCAGCAGATTTGGGCAAGTCAAGGTATTGATATGAATTAAGTACGGAAAATTCTATATGAACTTTTGGGCATCAGGAAACTTTGCATTAGATAGATATCCCATGATTTGATCGAAGCTCAAAGACACCGTTGCATTGTTTGGTGTCGCAAAATGTGAGATAATTTTGACAGATAATTTTGTCCCTATATTTGACATCGCCATGTGTGACAAAAGCTGGATATACAGTTACAAATCTAAAACTAGGAAGCAGCGGGAGTGAAGAGTTGCTTACAAAGGTAAAAAAAGAACAAAACAACGAAATGTTGGAAAAAAGATAGAGGGGACAAATAGTTACCGCAGACTGGTGTACTGGTAATTGTCTTTCTGTTGTTTTGGAAAAACTTAGAAAGTAAAGCCCTCACAGTAAAATTCTTCTTCATCACAACAACACCCCTGCACACTCAGCTCGAGGTACAATTGAATAGATGACCAAGTCGGATATAGAAATCATGGGTCATCTGCCATACAATCCTGACCTCGCACCATACATTTTCGATTTATTCCAATGAATAAAATATAAACGATGTGGAATATGACAGCCAGATGATTAAAAAAGGTGTGACTGCCTTCAAAAAGGCCATGGAAGAGGCGTCCAAGGAAGAGTGCGCCGATATCTTCTTTTAGTGATTCTATGGAATGAACGATGCGTAGAGGGCCAAGGGAGACTATTTTGAAAAGTTATGAATAAATTACAAATTTCTAATTGTTTAATAATTTTTTAATTTATCGTTTTATCAAAATTTAACATTTGTCTTAAAAGTGTCACTAGAATTTTAATGCTATTTCATGAAATGTTTAGATCTTTTCTTCAACCAAGCTAAATTTAATTATAGGGACTTCCAAGACTTCCAAAAGATTTAAAACAGGAATTATTGAACTCTGCCATTTTTTTCAGTCCCAACAAATTGTGGATGTATAATCAGTAATCAAATTCAATCTATAATGAAATGATCTTGACAACATATTATAAGAGTGAATATTCAAATTCACTGTTATAATAATTAATATTCTTATATCTAATTCAAATATAGTTTTGTGAAAACATACTGTAACTTACTTTCCAACTTAAATTGAACAATAATAACAATGAAAGTGCAAAAAAATTTGAAGTGTAATTTTCTCACATGTACGTTTGAGGCAAACTGACTACATTTGTATTCACATAGGGTTACACATATTTTATTCGGAGGTACATATATTTTTCCCCACCCAACACATCACGGTTGTCACCGTGGAGCATTGGGGTGAACACAAGGTGACGACCTTTGATGACACAGCAGACTGTAGGGTCCTGGATCCGATTCCTCGCCGTTCGTCAAGAGGGGCTGGATTGGTGTTAGGTTGGTTGTAAGATATTACTCTCATAGCAATAAGTTCACCATATGTCAATAAATAAATAAATTTTTTTCATAATATTAGATATTTTTATATATTAGAATGCAGTATTATCGACCGTGTTTATTTACCCAACCTTGCCTTATTTCAACTATGCCTTCCTGTGAAATTTTATTACGATCAGTCTTAAGCTGAAAGAGATGTGGTGATTAGGGCGGATGAAATGAAATTCTATGGAATCACTAAAAAGGCTATGATGCTTCATTTTTCTTGAAACAAAAATAATTTTTGTAAATGAAGGGCTTTATCCTAAGTACTATTTGTTAATGCAAACCAAAAATATTAGTACTTACAAGTAATTTTATTATAAAAGTGTTTTAAACTCTAGACATTAGCAAAAGTTAAAAAAATAAGTCTGGCTGTTAGAATTTACAGTTTCTCTTCAAACAAAAAAAATATTCGCAATTTCATCTATGTATATTTAATATTAATTATAGGTGTTAATATTCTTTATATATTATCGTCGCCGTGGTGTGTTGGGTTGATCACAAGGCATATAGTCTTTGACGATGTGGCGCACCACGGAGACCCGGGTTCGATTCTCGGCCGTTCGTTGAATGGGGCTGGATTGGTGTTATAATTGGCTGTAAGAGATTGCTCTCGTAGCAATAAGTCTGCCATATGTATCAGTGGATACATTAAAATAGTTAAATAAATAAATAACATTGAAAGAATTTAATCACTATAATACGTTGTTTTCATAGGATAGTATAGTTTTAAATAAAAGCAGTCCTCATACTTGCTGACATGTTAGGTTAGGTTAGGTTTTAAATAGAATCGACGTAAGTGGAAACATAAACATATTATTTTATACATTCCCACACAATATTCATGAGTTAAGTCCCGCAAAGGCTTTTATTAAAAATAAATCTAAATTTAATATCAAGGAAAAATGCTATATTACTGAAAATAAAATATATATTTATTAAAATAATTATTATTTTTCGTACATAATCTTAGATTATCGCTTTTAAGTGATTTTATAATAATTGAAAAAATATTTATGAGTAAGAAGCATATAAATTAGACCTTCGGTTTGAAGAACAATAAAATTCTGGTTTGTTTTGCTTCTTTTTTCTTGTTATCATAAAGGTTTTGACAGCGCTTATAGACATCACTAATTTTGTTGTTATCTTCATCATGTAGTACTATTCTCACCATTTCACCATGGTTGTCTCAGGGCCCCTCCAGGGACCCATAACATCCCCCTTCGTACCAAAGACGGGAACTTCGATGGCCCTCTAATAGTAACCCGTATTTATCATCAAATGGTTCCACCCAACAGGATTAGTGAATGTCGCTATGGGAAGAGTCATTTAGCGTCTTCATTATTTCTAGAATGCATTTTGCCAAAGTTTTAAATGACGCTCGTCCACTTCCAACCGAGTCACAGTAGCTAAAGGAATTACATTCTAAGAAACTGCGTGCCTCTGCTCTATTTTTTTGATGCATGCTATGCAATAAAACTACATGTGCATTGTCAAGCTCGCTATAGTTAAACAAGATATGCTCCATGTCCTGTATTTTACAACTGCAAGTACAGGCTGGGCTGTCTCTAAGTGCGAACCTATGTAAGTTTGCATGGAAGGCGCCATGTCTCGTGAGAAATTGCGACATATAATAGTCAGGTTTGAGGCCAGGTCTTATTTTACGTTAACTTTGTGAAGAAATAGGAGAAAAATGGCCAATAATGTTAACAAAAACGTTTTGTTTCATCAGAACAAAGCATGTGCTCACACATCCCTAGAAGCATGTCTGAAATCTATAGTTATGAGTTCAAATTACTACCCATTATTCACCTGATCTGGTATCATTTGACTTTCATCTTTTTACCTATTTATTAAAAAACATTTCTGATAATGAAAATTTACATCATATGAAAAAACTAAAGCTGCCGTCAATGTGCATTTTGAGGGTCTCGAGGACACATTTTTTAAAATGGCTTTTGAAATCAGATGCAGAAAGTGTGTCAAGCTGGGTGGTGACTATGAATTGTTATGTATGATGAATTATTATGTATTGTATAGTTGAATTGTTTGAATGTTTTATACAAATAAAAATAATTTGGTAAAAATCAGGTTGCAAACTTTTCAATTCGTTATAGAATTTTGCAAGAATTTATTTAAAAAATTTACTTTCCTGGCTTTTTCCCGAGTCAATTCTGTCAATCACATTATCTAAACTAATTTTTCTGCAATATAATATACAATCGATAGTATAGTGAGGTTGCTTAAACGTTCTAAAAACATATCTATGATAGTAAATAATATGTTATTAATTTTAATTTACTGAAATATGTTTCACAGCTGGCGGCAGTCACAGGTAACATCCACGCCAGATGAAGAGCTAGTTTTATATTGGAATGACTGGCTACTAACCGCATTTCTCATGGCAAATCAGACGAGTAATATAATCAGAATTTTTTAAAACAGGTGATAATAATTTTAAATTGGTGTTTGTAAATTTTTCCAAATTGTTTTCCAAATTTATCTCATCAATATTTAAAATATTTTGTATTTTAATATGAGATCAGCTTGGATTTTTTCAATCCTTCTTATTTTTCGATTCCATCTCTCAGTGCCAGGATATTTTTAGCATAACACAGTACCACGTTTACTATTTGGTAATGTATTTCCACTTTTCTTTTTCTGTGAAAATTCCATATTGCAACTCATCGTCCATGGTTTTACCTTGTATCTATTGTATTTCGATTTGTTTTCATTTTACATAACAAGTACAATGTTCTGTTTAGTTCTTGTGTTAACCAATCCTTAAATTTAAATATATCATGAAAATCTTGGAAAAATTGTCTTTCATACAAATAAAAAACAAGGAAAACAAAATACATATAGTATTTTCTTTATGTATGAGACCCTTTCTCTCTATTTTCTCATTATTTGATAAAGTTTATGAGACAAATCAATTGAAAAAGTTGTGCATGGCACAAAATTAGTAATTGATAACCTAAAATTGTAGTTTTTTCCTAGCTCTGGACAAAATTTGATGAATGAGAGAACATCTAAATTTTTTATCAATCTTTGCTCATTATAATTTTTTCCTTTTTAACTTTATACAAATCAGAATTTTTGGAATCCAATATGGGCGATATCCAATATGCCCGAAAGGTCATGAATTAGCGATGTATGTCAGAAAATATATACATAAGGGTGTATTTACATTTATGTGAACGTCAGCAGCCGACTAACCACCTGTGTTTACACTGTTCATTGGCTGATTAATAAGTAAACAAAGTCATCGGCTGATCATACCGTGGCTATTTGCATTAATCGATAGCTACATGCGACAACTGATTTGAGTGATTGATCAATG
Organism: Druceiella hillmani; assembly: GCA_039881145.1. Classification (NCBI taxonomy): domain Eukaryota; kingdom Metazoa; phylum Arthropoda; class Insecta; order Lepidoptera; family Hepialidae; genus Druceiella; species Druceiella hillmani. Next base: position 605,826 of record JAYKKI010000072.1, on the reverse strand, counting down.
ATTAACCCACTAATTTTTTTTTTCAGCTGAAGTACTTGTTATTTTAACGTCAATGCCACCTTTTGCTTCTTCAAGTCTATCTGCCCGGCCATCAATATCTTCTACAGGAGAAGTTGTGTCGGTTTGCGATTGTCGTTGGATGTACTAGTCGTGCTATCTTGTCAATTCGATTCACTCATCGTATTGCACGTTTGGAATTTGGATCACATAGTTTTTTTTGGAAGTATCATTCTAGGCAAAAAGTATATTAAAACTTAACACTAAACTAAATCCCTTTAAGAAATTAATAAATAAATCGCCGCTAACAAAATTTCAGGTCAATAACATCGAAATGCCGTTAACAGTTATGGCAAAGTCCTGACAAGCAAGGTGTGACAAAAGTGTGGTAACTTCGGAGTTAAAGGAATAATGAATCTTCACCCTCGGGACAATGGGTTTCTTGGATATTGTTACAGCATTCGGCAGAACCAACCACTTATGAGGTAGATTGTTCACCCGCCTTGAGAATTTATTTTTCTACAAAAATAGAATAATTTGCTTATTGTAGTGTTATATGTGAGGTTGTTATTTCGGTTTATTTATGTTAATTAAGAATGTTTAAGATTTTGATTGCCGAAAAACATGCATTTTTTTGAGTTTGATTTTGGTGAAGTTGGAAGGGATATCAATATGGTAGGAATTACAATTACTTTTACTTTAAACTATTTTGAATTTAATGCATATTAAAAATATTAGCAGTTCACGTTACATTCTACGAGTGAAGATCGCTTCGGAAAAATAAAGTTCATGGCCTTATGATTTATAAATTGGGTAACAATTAGCTGAATAATAATTCGACAGAATAATTTAAAAGGAATGGGTGCGTTTTTATTGCAAAATTGTTTAAAGCTATGTTTAAAAAGCACTGCTGTGTGTAGAACTGCTGTGTTTACAAATATAGAATTTAAAAATGATAAAAGAAGAAGGGAATTTATTCGGAGCATTACATTGCTTTGAGTTGAATGTCATAATCGAGATTTATCTCACATCCACATTTTGCTGTGACTAGAGCAAGAGTTTTAGACCAAATATAATAGATTATGTTATCTGTATAGAGTTATCAGAAGCCGAGAAGGATTCTCTTTTCCATGAAATCATTACCACCAATATAAATTAAATTTACGCATAAGTAAACACAATATAGCAAATAAAATATGCGTCTCTGAAAGTAATTATTTTACAGGTTATTACAATAAATTGGTAGCGTGATAAGATTAATACATGAAATCTTACATGCAAAGTAAACTCAAACCACGTAAATGATAGATCTCTCTGATGAGCCCAGGGCACTACAAAAGTTGAAATAGTAGAGCTGAAACAAATAATTTATTTATTAGTAACTGAAATAGATACAAATAAACATGCAAATTGATTAAGCACCAACAACAGCATTGTGAATGAAAATGATATTTACTTCATACACACGTAAAAACATGTAGGAAGATGTGAAAATTCTTCGTAAATAGAGTGCGATTTTCATAATATCTGGTGAGGCAAAATATATGAACATTGGACAAACATGGAAGCAGTGTTTATTTAAAAAAAACTGTTTTATGAAATTGGCATTTCGTAAATAAATAGACTTCTTTTTAGTTATGTAGAAAAAATAATATTTCGACATACCAACTTACTACTTCCATACTTTGTTTATAATATTAAATAAATCTTCCTTGTAATTAATTTCAGAAAAAACAACCCAATTTTCAAAATAAAATGCAGTTTTTTGGTATTCGGCTGAATAGTGTTTGCATATGGAATAGTTACCTAATATCCATTGCAACTCTAGTTGTAATTGATTTAATCGTTTTAAATGGAATGACTTTCTCTAATAAGCTGTATGAACTACAGAAGTAATATAATATTGCAAAACATTAAATAGTACGCCGGCGCAAACTGGATTTGTAAAACCACTTTTGATGTAAACATACTTCCACCAGGCAAAAAAGAGGTGAAACCATATAATATTACACTAGAACGGTACGGTTCAGATGGCAGTAAGCCATCTGAAAAACTTGCTGTGAATGAATATTGCGAAATTTTATTGTAAGGCTTTTTGAAAAATTCTCATAATAGATACTAATAAATGCTTTACAAAATGGTTGTATTCTTCAAGTATCTTGCTTCCGTGAAACATATTTTGCACAACTTAATGAACAGTATTCTGATCATTTCACTTTACAATATAAAATGTTGATCATAAGGTATTATGTCCGTGTTAGGAGTCAATACTGTGTAGCCATTGTCCTGAAGCACGTCCTGTTTATTATAATCCTGTATCTTGTTCGCGCTCTGATATTGGTAGGGATAAATATTAGCATCTACTAACAATTTATCCTTACTAATATCAGATCGTAAATATTCTTAGTCACTTAACATTTATGAAGTTTGTATATTCACCATGGAAGTGTGTCATCATAAGTATATTAATTATTTTTTAGCACATAATCAATATTCATCTTAAAACTCAATCAAGCATAGTTATTACTATAATTGTAGCTAAGTCACTTAGAATAATGAAATAAAAGAACTTCCTAATATTTAAGACATAATTACAAAACTTAAGTCGGTCTCAGGAATATATTGCAAAAGGTCTGAATTTCATTCTTACACTTTCAACAGTTTTTTGTAAAATTATTTTGCACACACAGAGTAATGTAAAAAAATGAAGAAAAAAGAAAAATTGCACTTAAGGCTAATGTAAAAAAATGTATAAACTGATTATAATCGAAATATTCTAAAATCTGGAATGTACGTTTACCTTAATTTATGTAAAAAACACAATAAAGTAGGTGAAAAAAAATTTTAGTATGCAAAATTAAGCCAAATATTTGTATTTGCTGTTTACAATTTTTGTTTCAGTTATGACATTTTAAATTGATTGAATATGGAAATAAAATTTAAACTGTATCCATTTTAGGAGAGGAAAATCAATTTAATGATAGAAGAATCCCCCAGTTTTTTATATTTATTATGATTAAATTGATTACCACAAATAAAAAAAATGTCTTTCTCGCTGATCTAATTTAATGATTAACACTGACTCCTTTACAAAACACTAGTGTTAAATAATTTTAAGTCCTCAGATACACTGAAGAATATGATACTTGTGACTTTGATGAAAGTTGTAAGTATTGCATATATCTTCAGTGTATGGTGGACGTTACATGAGTAAAATTATATATATATATATATATATATATATATATATATATATATATATATATATATATATTTATATATATATATATATATGAAAATGAAAGTTTTTATTGCATGAAAGTGAACATTTTTTAATGAGACACAACTACTTACCATGTATAAATAAGGTTAAGACAATGTATTAGTAAAATCAGTATTGTAGTAATCATCATTTTTAAAATAATATCAAGAGGAAAAATTGAAATTGTACAATTGAAATCAGTCAAAATTTGAAAATTAATAAGAAGCTAATATGTATTATGAATAATTAGCATAGAGTTAAATTATTACTGTAATCAGTCCGTTATAAATAGCCAAAAGATAATAAAATTTTTCATGCTCTTTTTTGATACAATCAGAATGTTTGAGGGATACATTGAAAAATAAAAATGTCTATTTTTCACAGGTGTGAAAAAAAAACATTTTCAAAATTTTTCATGAACTATTGTGTAGTATTTTTTATTCAAGTTTTTAGAGTAAATTTTAAATATGCTTTTATGAAATTAAAAAAAAATTAATTCTAGACCAAGTTACCAAACTGGTTTGCGATCCTTTCTCTTATAAAGGTGCTTTGCGGTGGCCATCAGTACTTCTGCTTATCTAAATTCAGTTAATTGTTTATAAAAGATCATTTATCTGAATCCATCTGATGTTTTTTAAAATATAATAGCCGTCGTATCCAAAAATGTAGTTTTAGAAAGTTTAAAGTTTCACACTTAAATAATAAACACCAATGAAATTTATTAAATTAACTTATAAGGAGTCATCTATTCCTGGATCATATAATAGATCTTCTGCCGGTATGTAAGCTTCCACAATGTTAATTTGTTTTTGTCTAAGTATCATTCTACCTTCTCAAATGTTTTTGTTAGCATATAGGTTTGCAAGCTGTATAAATTCCATATCAATTTTTTTAGCGTAGCTGTGCTCCAGTGCTCACAACTTATTCCCATTGCATTTGCAATAATTAATAATCCTTGCACACCTTCATTAAAAATACAAGCAGCAATATTTGCGGCAATTTCAACAATAGTAGATCCGCTATTAAAAGTTGTGGGGCTTCTTTTCTACACAAATTGATTGTAACTCTTGTTGTTGTCTTGGTTAAATCCGCCAACATATGTTGATAGTAGATTATCACTATTAAATTCTTCATAAACTGGTACAATAGCAATCAGAACATCAGGAGGCAAGGAGGAATACTTATAATTATATGAGTCAATCTCAGTATTTGTTTCAATGCGCTGATATAAGCACCATAAATCCTCTTGTTTTAGACAAATTTCATGATTAGGGGTCTCATCTGTTAAACTATAATTTTAATATGTTGTCCGTATTGCATTTTTCATATTTTCAAGAGAATGGGAATTTCGATGTTTTGCCAAGCCGTAATGTACTATTATTTATCGATCATCGTTGCTGTAAGTTTACCTCTATCCCGAAGACCTGATTTTTTTTTAATGTACGCAGTCAAGTCCCCATTCTTTTTTGAACATGTACTTACACTTTTTTTTATTGACTGTTACATTATTATAAGGAGCCGCTTTTATAATACCTAAATAAGTTTTGGAGTCCCCATCACCAATATAAGTCAGGTATTTAGATCCATTCTTTTCTTTTGACTGTTTGAACATTTCAGTAATTGTATCAACCTCTGTTTTCCCTGATGACCCTTTGATTGATTGATGATGTGATTTGCATAATACAAATTTTTTTGTACTCCTCATATTTATCATTGTTTCTGCAGTGGTTGTTTCAGATTTCCAACACTCACATACTTTCCAATACAAACTTTTCACATTTAAATCAAGTATTTTATCCGTAAAATAATCAATTATTGAAGAAATGCTAAATAAAAATTTATCTGTGCTAGTATATCTGTGCTTTTGACACTTTCCTTCTCCGGATACAGTCAGTTCATTGGTTTCAGATGTTAGATGATGGTGATCAGATATTTATGCAATTTCTTCGTTAGCAGCTTTTTTAGTAAAGATTCTATGGCAGTTGTACAAAAACTTAATATTTGTTTAAGTAAAATGAGTAAAGTATTTAAGTTTCAAAAATAAAATCTATACATATAATAAAAATGTACCAGAGTAAATTCCGTATATGGAAAAAATTTTAAAAAGAGTGATTGATTTAGCGAATGGAATGATAATAGAAGCAAATTTTGCGCGTCAATTATGCAAAATTTACTGGACAGATTTTGATGAATTTTGGCATGTTAATAGTTTATAACTAAGAGCAAAATATGGGAGAAAAAAATTCTTATTCAGAATTTCATGTGAGCAAAACTGTGGGACACAGCAAGTATCATATATGTACGTCTTTTAAAAATTACGATATGTCCCATTAGTCTCCAAAACTTTTGCAAACCTTCAAACCCGATCCCTAATACTCGATTTGCAAGTATAAACTATCTGTTTATTGGATATGAATAGCCTATGAAATAACACGAAGGAATGGATTCGTTAGGATAATCGCGACACACCACTACTTTTCACACTTTACAAAAGTTTTTTTTCACAATTTACGAGTGATGCCAGATTTTATTTATATCACGTTGTAGGCTTTACTTTTATCACATCATATCATAAACTTTTGAAAATTATTTTATTTGCACGCACAGCTATTGACTACTTATTTTCAACACTGCAGAAGTAATAAATTTAAATTCCTCTTACCCTAATGGGCCTAAGGTTTAAAAATAGACCTATAAAAAATTTTTGTACAGTTCAGACATTTAAAATTACAGTTGAATATCATCGAGTGCAATATAAATTATAATTGTCAAAATTACTCCAGTACAGACCGGTTTGTGACGCTTCGCCTCTCGTACCTGAGATCGGCTGCCTATGAATAGTAAAAGGACCCAACAGTATTGCCTATAAAATTACTCGTCGGATCGATTTGAAATTTTCACAGAATAATCTTGAAATATTACATCTTGAAACATTATTAAGAAAATGCAAAAAATTACACTTTTTGAAAATTGTAACTACATATAACTTAATTTTTTGTTTCTGTACTCAAATAATATTACTGTACTTATTAATATAACTGTTTTGTTACATGCTTTGATTTGAATTCACATTTTTGAACCGATTGCTCTTGTACCTTGACCTATATTAATTTACAGCTTCTGCTTATGCAACAACGTCTTTATTGATGAATTTTTTCTTGAGGAATGGAATGGAAACTAGGATCTACTGTACAGTTGTTTTAAAATACCTATTTTTGTTCCCAATTTATAAAATTCATCATCAACTTTGTAAATGATAAAATAGAGAGGCTATCAATTTTCACATTTTTTTCATCGGGTACTTATTATTCTAAGTTTACTTTATTATTCTGTATTTTGTTATTTAGCATTAGATATAATTTTAACTCTATTTGCTTGCACTTCTAACCTAACCTAGTACACTTAATTTCCATTGTTTAACATTTCATATAACATAAATTATAAAACTTCCACCCATAAACTTAATCATCATTTTGTGACCTTCCACAAATTACATGAATGAACATTTTGCAGTTCAAACATGTATGTGTGTCATCACTTCATTTTAAACATACAATTCAGATTAGCAATAAGTTAATTTTTTGTAGATTGCTTCAGTCTATGAAGAATTAACTTATTGCAACTTATTATTATTTCGTAGTCGTTCATTTCGATATTGTTTTCAATATATCGAAAAGAAAATATCAATATATCAGGATTACTTTAAAGATAATATTAGCATTCTAAAAAATATATAGTATATTTTGTCTAGTTTAGCTCAATACAATCTCAGATTATTAAATAAATACCAATCAATGAACATTTCTTCTAATAAATCAAGTAATATAAAATCTGAAATCAAAAACATGGACAAGAATAATTTTCTTCTTTATTAATCAAATAGGTACTTAGCATAGGTAAATAATATTTTTTATTCAAATACTTAGTTTAGGTAATATTAATTAGCATTAATCAATCATCCAGGCAAACAAATATTTTTCTGACAGAGACAAAATTAAAACTCTTAGTTTGATGTGCTCTGGTGTTATTGGGCACTGTGAGATTTATAGCAGTTGCCACTTTCTCAGATGAAACCGAGGATGCAAGTATCAAATATTTTAGAGCTATTTTTGTAAGGAGCGGGGTAAAATGACGATTATTAAACCAGAATTTCATTGGATTCCCTTTTCTGGGTAGGTATTATAGGTTGGTCAAGACGTTGTTTCAGTTTGCTAGGCATACACCACTCCTGGTTGAGCTTGGAATTGAATTGTTGTTTCCTGCGGGCCGCAGAGTTTAGTGTCGCCATAGAAAAAAATATACATTTTTATACGCTTCCGGTACTTGATATTTGATATCGATATATCGAAATATTAAATATCGCCAAATAATATCGATATAAGCAATGAAAAATATCGATATATTGATACATCAATATTTTTTCTACAAGCTAATTTATATTAAATATGTTGTGTTTATCTGCTACACGATCATATGTTTCACATAGTTTCTGTATTTCATCTACACTATGAACTGTATGAAGTACCTTATCAGATAAAAAAGTTGAAGAAAGCTCCATTTTGTACGGACTATGTTTTATACCTGAATGGTTAGCTTTGTGTTTCATAAACTGTACAAATAATGCCCCTTCACTTCATTTAGCAATGTTGTTAACAAATTTTTAATATGCTGGTTGAATCTCTCATGCTATTCAGGCTCAGGCTCTATAACACGGGCTGGTCATGCATCAGCTATAGTTTAGGTCACATAGACCTTAAACTCTCAATGACTGAATCACGGAATTCCCTAGCCATTGTCTGATTTTAAAACTACTATGCTTTAAAAATGTCCAATATAAGTTTCATTTTGAGGTCAATAGTATCAAATTATAAACTTTGTCAAGTAGTTTGGATGGACGAAAAGAAATTTCTGATATTTGTCAAGTTAGGACTGATAATAAATTAGGTTGACTTATCATTGAAGATTGAAGTGCGAAAATATGTTGCATTGGTTTCACAATTAAATTTTTAATTTTACTTTACTTTCTGCATATTTTGCAAAATTGTGTGTTTAAACCAAAAATTGTGGTATTTGAATCTGCCTAATGTTTATTAAATTTATTTAACATTCCGTCTCTTCTTCTAAATGCGTGGAGTATAATATGTCTAACATTTCTTTAACAGTGACTCGTTCAGGATAGAACACAGTTTAAATTTGAACTTGACTTCAAGTTTATTAAATTGAAACTGTATGCCAGTTGTAGGTACCCCAAAAGCGTGATAGATGGGGAATTCTTTACTTGTTATATAATTGATTATATTCCATGTAGCCTCTTTTAAAATATTGATGTTTGTTTTTAAAATATGACATTTTTGATTTTAGGATCATAAAACCCCAATATCCTCTATATTGGCTATCAAATAATATAATGATTAAAAAAATGCATTATCAAAAGCAATTTTTGTTTGAGTCGAAGGGAATTACATCCGACCATGCCCATAATAAAATGTAAAGGAAACAAATGGGGATAGTACCTGCACATTTTTTTATGTAAAAATCCATTAAACTTTTTAAATATTTTCTCCAACATAAATATATAAGTTACAATACGCGGAGACGAGATGAGCGCATTAGTTTCAAGGATACTGCGGACTAGAGAGTTGAACAATGTCGCAATAAAAATTTTGGGAATATCACATGACAAATCCTAGCTCTCTGTGGACCTTCGAACAGGTTTCTACTATATGATTGTGAAATGTTAGATGATCATCCATATTCCATTGAGGTTTACCGATGATGTCCTTTCGAGCACCGTTCCATTTAACTCTTAATTTTGCATCAAGGTATACACGGTATAGGTGGAATTATGTCGTAATTGCACATTCGCTCACATTATCATGTAGGTTACTGCTCGGACTCCATTGAAATATTGAGTTAATATCATTTTGAAAACACAATCAGATTTTCTTCTCGGGAATGATTTCAAATCAAAGGCAAACAGAAGGCAACAAGCAGTATTAACTACTGAGGGGATTTTAACAAATCATAAATTATAATGAGAAACAAAGAAAAGTGTATTGCAAATAACAGTACATAGTATAACAACAAATATTTGTAACATTTTTTGGTTTTAGCATTAATTTTTGAGCTATATAAATGATATTTAAAATTTCCCAAAAGAATGTTTCGAACACAAAAAGCATTTTCCTCAGTGCTACAAACACATATAAAACTGCTGGGATCTTATGCGTATATAAAAATGTAAACTGTCATTGAAACGTATAAAATTAGTGACAGATTATATAAATAATATAATTCAAAACTTGTTATTTTGTGTGTTAAGTACTACTACACATTTCCTAAACAAATGTCATGTGATAATTATATGAATAAACTTTGTACGGGTTTTTGGTTATAAATATTGTTTTACCATACTTTAAGTATAAGAGATGGAATTAAAAAATACTTTTATTTGAAACGTTACTTAAAATTTCGACTGATTAAAACGTGTTTTGAAATGGTTTGCATAACTCTCATACAAGTACTAAGAATTTTGACAGCAGTACCAATCACTGCAAGCAACAAGATTAAAATAAAACCTAGTATAGTCTGACAAAGCGTGTACAGAAAAACACGAAAACTATTTGAAATAAAGTATAGAAAAAAGACAGAGATGTGCAACACAATATAAACTGTGACGCTTTTCTATAAACAAGTTATTCAGTTGCTCTCATTATTAATGATTTCGTGGCATCTTCGAAGCACACTTTCTATAAATTTTATAGCACAATTTGAGAATAAAACCCTCTTCTCCAAAGAAGGATATATAGCTCAAATCTATGAAACAAACTGATGTTTTTCCCCTCACAAATGTTCAAACATTCATGAACGTTCAAACACTTTTTATGGTATTTGTATTTAGCATCTGGGATGGCCAATCCAGTGTGTCAGTGTAATTTTCTTGTTTCTGTACTGTTGAAAGATGTCCTCAGTATTTTGGGTCATTATCATCTTGTAGTACACAATTTTTAGTTTTTCCTTATGAATCACTGTTGAGCAATTTGTAATAAAACCCTTTAATATATTTAGATCTTTTTGGCAGCTTTGAAATTATCTGTAATGTTGTGCAAAGTGATAAATTCCTGCTTCGAGAAACAGCCGTAGTTGTGAGCTTGACGATTGTTGCATAATGTTATTAAACAACTTTGGCCTAAAATTATTTTGTGCCAATTTCAATTAAAATTGTTTGTGCTTCGAAATTTTACATCATGGGCCAATAAGTCTTGGTGTAGTATCAAATTAAATATTCAGACTGTTAGTATCAAATAATTTATTCAGATCCAATACTGCCTGCCTGTCATGTGATGATAGACATTTTTTTTTAAATTGCTTTAAAATCACTTTACTTCTTTTTAGTCTTTTTTACTCAGAGTCATGATGAAAGATTGTTACACCCATATGACATTTTAGATGCAACAAAGAAACTTGATGCATATGCAGCATACACAGTAAAATACGTCCTTGTATTATCAAAATGAAATGACAACTGAGGTTTACGATACACAGCTTTTTTGGGCAAGTATTCCACAAAATGCTCATATTTGAATATACCTACTAAAGATTTACAAGCTTTTGCCAAATAATTAGTAATGATTAATAAAAGACAATAACAGAAGGACTCATTGGAAAAGTTCTTATACAATTAAAATGTCATGTGAATTTGTGACCCGCACTAGTTTCAATTTAATTTCTAGAGGAATGAAGTGAGGAATAGTTGAGTTGGTTGTCTCCTCGTTCACCTTGGGTTAATAATTAACCTCTTTAATCAAAATTAAATGAAACTACGTGATGTAGTATTATTTCTCCTTTCTTTAAGTTCTTTACCACGAACTAGCTTTCGTTGTATTACAACATCTTCGGGTGGGCTGTTAGCAAAGATTGAACGTAAGAAAGTAGAAATAATACTACATCACATAGTTTCATTTAATTGTGAATAATGAATTTCTACAAAATTAACGCCAAATATATTTAACAACCTCTTTAACATGACAGCAGATAGTATGTTACGATATTAGAAAGTAAGGACGAAAGGTTAATAGAAATAACATGAAAATAATGGTAAAAGTGTGTAACGGGTCTTCCGTGGCTTAAAAGTTCATTCAACAAGGTTGTTGCTATGATTATACTATAAAATTTACATAGGACAAATGTTACCTCATTGTGATTTATGTATTTATTTACCACTGCTGCAGATTCAAATGTACCATTAAATTAACATATTTGTACTATTTTTACCTCATCTAAACATTGTATTTACCAGAATACACACCATATTATTGTCGTATTTACATTAGGCTTACAAAATACATATATGGCTTAAATGACACATTTATACCAAGTTTACAAATATATTAAGTTTGGAGACAACTTACTGGGTCGATTACAAGTTAAACGCATAGGATGTAAGACAAATTCTTTATTTGATATTTAACAATAACTGTTTACAAAGTTAGATTGTATTGCAGACTATTGAAGTGTACTGATTATTTAAACTGCACTTAACTGTACTGCACTATCGCTTATTCAGTCAACGATTTTCATGCCTGGGATTATAATCCAACGTTAGCCTAATTTTCGTTTCGATGCAATGAGCGTGCAGACCATGTAGTTTCAAACTAATAGTCATTATGAGCAATGGTAAGTTAGAACTAATGTAAAGGTAATTTTAAATATTATATCGCTGAACTGGTTTCAATCAAATAAATATATACAGATGGGTTTATATATATCTACGTATATATATATGTGTGTGTGTGTGTGTGTGTGATTGATTTAGCCTATCGAATGAAAATAGAAGCCAATAAACCTTTGTGATCAATGACGAAGGGTCATGACCCTTTTCATGAATGAAAATAACCCTTTTCAACATCCCAGTACTTGCACCTGGTTAAGTGATGTGTGCGGTACTTTCCTTTAAGTGTTGAACATATCTTTATTGATCCCTAGTGAATTATCTTCATAAAAGTGCGCTGCTAATATAATGCAAGCACATTAATTAATGCTAACCATATGCAACTATTAGATTAGACCATTACAAAGTTAAATATGTAAGTTTGATAAGTTATATTATTAATGTACTCACTTATATTGTAGTTCCGCAGAAACCACTTAATGCCTTGAATTTTTCACCGTTTGTAAAATATGATACAGAAAATTTATTTTAATTAAATTTGATGCACTTAATCTTCTCAAAACTTACTTCCCTTAATTTTTTATTAGTTTCAAATACGTTAAAAAATATTAAACATGTCATAATAAACACAATCATATTCTCCTATTTGTCGAGTTAATGACATTTTCAATCATCTGAGCATTTTTCTTAATTCTACTAAAATTTCACCAATCCTTTCGTGCAATCTGCTCATTGTTATATTGATAGATGCAATAATATTCAACTTGTATCATAAAATGGGAGTCTTCACGCTATTTATTATATTTATACAAAACCATACATTCACATGTTGATTGTTCTTATCCTCTCTCTCTACTCAACTTCAACACTCGAGTCAGATCCTGTAACCATTACGGAAATTATTCGCACTACAAATTTATAACAATAATACCTCTTTTTATATCCCCATAATTCTAATGCGCCGAATGCATAACGATATTGTTTCTCAACATCCTTCTTTGGAGATTTTTGAACTGAATTTATTAACATTTAAAAAGAAAATACAAAATAAATTATTTAAAAATTAAAGCCAGCTAAAATAGAATTAATGTTTTCTTCAGTATGTAGATAATAATATAATTCTAAGTTTATACTAACGTTAATAATTGATCAATACATTTTGTAATATATTTAATAACAAGAAACCCTTGTATGTATACATAAATATTTTAAGCATTTTGTGCACACATAATTAGATTTACAGTATAGTTTTATACTATGTTCTTTTTATTATACAGTTACATGACTGTAACTTGTTTTGTGAGCCTTTCAATAAATAAATAAATATGATATATTATCATACAAACATAAAAACAATTTTAAATTCATTTAAATACTCTTAACAGATGACGGTATATGCAACTTTCTACATTTTAGTTATGTAGATTTCTTTATAACCTAAAAGGATTTTGGAATTCACATATGAGAACCAGTATAACCTAAAGTGTATGTATGTATGTACTAAAAGCTCATATTGAACCAAATAAATGTAAATCATTTTGATATTGTTTTTTATGTTTTTTGTAATAAAACCTCTCTTAAATTAATAAAAAATTACCCTTATAATTTAATGAGCTGTGACTGCTATTCATATCGACGTTTAAATACTGACTAAATTAAATATTGGTAAATATAAAACACTAGCCACTGTTAAATAAATTGATTTCTTAGTTAGCCATGTACATTACACGTATGGCTGATTGAATAATAAAAAATATACAATAATATGCATAACTAATAGAATTAGAGATAGAGTCAGAGGGGCACTGTGGAACAAAAAAGTATTTTATAATTTTATAAAAAAAAATGTTTATTAAATTAACATGGTTTATGCTTACAGTTACTCTTTGGTCTATCCTTCATTGATTTCAAAATAAAAATCTGAGATCTTATTTCACAAATCACATATTGAATATATTTGGCGTAAATTTTGTAGAAATTCATTATTCACAATTAAATGAAACTACGTGTTGTAGTATATTTCTACTTTCTTTAAGTTCTTTACCATAACCTAGGTTTGGTTGTATTACATCTTCAGGTGGGCTATTAGTAAAGATCTTTGCTAATTACCCACCTGAAGATTTTGTAATACAACGCTAGGTTGTGGTAAAGAATTTAAAGAAAGTAGAAATAATACTACATCTCGTAGTTTCGTTTAATAGTTCACAAATCACAGTAGTAAGCTCATTTCTAAAATAATTTTTTTGTTGCGATGTGCCCCAGGTCTGGGGTATACTGAAATACTGATAGGGGAAAGTAGTGAAACGGACTGGGGGCAATGTAACATTAGACTCTAATATCCCATATTTTGTGTTTTTTTTTATCTTTAAGGATTTATTGCCTGCAATATATGACAGTTATTTATTTAAATGAAATTCATGTTAAAAACCGACAGCATCAGTCCAATTTAAATAATTTTAATATTTTTTTAGAGATTGATTGATTATCTCGGCTTGACGTTTGCTTTTCATTTCCTGTTCAATAGGTTCCAAAATTAGTTCTATGTAATTTTTGGCCACAGCTACCATATCAGGCTCTAGTTAAAAGTAAAAACCATTAGATTTGTTACTTTTTCTGAGGTGATATCATACTCATCGTTTCCGATGTCAGGATCGGTTAGCAGTTGGCCAATAAAATATTTTATTCACAATTAAATGAAACTATGTGATGTAGTATTATTATAATATGCTATCTTGTTATATATATATATATATATATATATATATATATATATATATATATACACATATATATATATATATATATATATGTATATATATAAATTTTTGCTAATAGCTCACCTGAAGATGTAATACAACGAAAAATAGATTGTGGTAAAGAACTTAAAGAAAGTATATAATAGTATATATAAATAGAAATAGAAAGTATATATAAGTAAATTGACGCCAAATATATTCAATATTTTATTTCTTTATCTGCTGTGAACCTGACAAGTAAAAAAATCATCTCATTTTGGAGTCTTATAACAGGATATAGGAATATCAGTAGAACCTATGGAAGAAGCTGATAATACCCTCTAAGCATTTGAATCTTGGGAACCTGAAAACAAGATTTTATTCACTTTTTCTATTTTTCCTACTTTGCCATTTTAGATTGGCCTTTATTCTTCTTTTCCTTTTTAAGCCTAGCATACTGCTCAATTTCTTGTTTCACTGGAGTATCAATATCGATACATGTCTTTCCTCTTTTTCTGCCTCGCTTTGAATCCACTCTAGGCTTAGCTCGTGGATAATCTCTGCATTCAATTGGACTTTTCAAAATATTTTCATTAGATTTCAAAATATTATCATTAGATTTATATACAGGCAGTCTATCATAGTTGGTATCCTGCTGTTGCGGTTCATCCAAAGATCTGCATCTACTAGGTTCCACCGATGCTGGTCTGTTAGTTACTTTATCATCTAAACTGAGGTTATGTCGTTACACTGACTTGTACTGGGTTTTATGGGCATCGGGTGGTTAGTTATCTCACTCGGCATGTAGTCATCGTCAGAAAATATATTTCTATCCAACGGGAAAATACCAGTTTTCAGGAACCCTGATTTTATATTGGCAGGACTTTTTCGAATGTGAGATCCAAGATTTCTGCCACATTGTAAATAGAAATAGGAACCCCAGCATTCCTCATCATTCATGAATCTGCCGCTTGTGTTTGCAAGGGTCCAAATACAGGCACATCTAGCGGTTGCAGTTTATGACTGGTGTGAGGGGGAATAGTAGCGATATCCAACGTTCACTAACATAATAGCAATATTGATCCGATAAAATCATAAGCAATGAACTTAATTTTTTGCCGAAATTTCACCAAAGAACAAAAAATATATACAAGCACATGCACACATTCTTCCAGCATCAAATGATAAGTATAATAAGATGGCGGATCGAGTGATTTACTAAAAAACAGCTAGTTAAAATGTTAGATAGAAACAGAAATATTACAACTGTTTCATTGTACCCCTTGTTGCACTGTGCTCCCTCTGACCCTAAGCTTATTTTTGGTAACTATTGTTAAAAAATTTGAATAAGTGTTCATGAGGTGTATATCAATTCTGTCATGGTGCTGCTCTATCCGTATGGAGTTGGGTACACCAATAGGTAGAATTTAAAGATTAGTTGTGGCCTTAAGAAATGAACAATCACCAGAAAACCTGAAAATAGGACAGTATTGTAATATGTGTAGCAGCTATGCGAAAATTATAAAAACTGATAAGATTCATAGGCATATTCGCTAGTTATCACTGCTAAACTGCATTTTATGGTTGCAAAAAATGATCAAGGCATCTAAAAATACTAAAGTTTTATAACATGTGCAATTACCATGTGAATAGTATAAAAACTAGCAAGTTCATTATTAGCAAGTACTAATACCCGTCTAATATTTGAAAAATATAAATTCTTTCATATAATATTAAAGTTTCAATTTGAATAATAAGTAGGTACTATCGCCATTAAAATCTATGCAGTAGTTCCATGTTTTGCGGGAATCTATGTATATACAGACTAAAAAAGATTTAACATAAGATACGGCTTTCTTTATAAGTGTATACATAGAATATTTAAAATGGAGCTCAAATACTGATTTAATTTTATTTGGTATATTCTAATATTTGAGTACATTTGAGTGAGATATTTCTATAAAAAATTTTCAGTTTTATTGTCAGTACCTTTTCTTTTGGCACAAATAACTTTTATTAATTATCAGGTAATAATAAGGTTTTAAAATATATTGTTGAAGCACTATATACAACTTGTGATGAAAATTTACTAATATTTCGATATAACAAAAATTTTAAATGAAACTAAATAAAATTAACATTAAATAAATGAATATTACAGAAGCAAGAACAGAAAGTGTTAGGTAATAATTCGATTTAGATACAAACATTATTTATTACAGACAAGTCTCCTAAATTTTATATCGAGATACAATGGTGCAACGAATAGATGAATATACCTGGCATTAAAAACAACTCACACATATGAAGATCAACTTATAATTCGGCTGACATAAACATTAACACAACAAATCTAAAATAAAATCTACATACAAATTAAATCTAGATACATTGGTTTTTGTAATACATTTAAACATGTTTTTTATATGCATTTGGTTCGCAAAGTTTGTTGCTTGCCTTTGCCAAACCTTTTGTTTCTATGAAAGTATAGTTATAAAGCTTAGAACAGTAAAGCAGATCTTTACTGGTACAAAGTTAAAGATAAAATATTTTATATAAAATTTCTTCTTTAATTGGTATCATAATACCCTTAGCCACAACTTTTTTTAATGTCATCCTTCCATTCAATTGGGCCATACCATTAGCCCCACTGTAAACCTGTTTAATTTGACATTCTGAACCGCTACAATTTTTAGCAGCTTTAATTTTTTAAGCTTACTCCACGGATCTTTTAGCAACGATAATTCCTGAATGTACCAACAAATCTCGTCAGTATTTCTACTATTCACATAGGTACTGAATGTGTAATAATACTAACCTATTTTCGAATTTATAACCGTGACTAACTTTTAAACAGCTGTACTTTCCTAAGGTGTAACCAAAAAGGTTGACATCTTGAATACTCAGTTTTATACTCTCAACTGACTCCTTTGGACATCAAAAAAGAATCTGTACATACTCAAAATGCACAGAAAAATGATCATTTGATAGGATTTAGATTAATCATCGATTGTTGAAATTTTCAAAAGATATTGCTCATCTGACCATACAACTATATGACTGTGTACTTATCGCTAATATGAATCTCCATGTGTATCGAGTACGTTTCAAATTTTTAAACTTAATGAAAAACCATTAGATAGACCAGAGACAGCATTGTCATAAAAAGTTTTCTTTTAAAAACCTTAAAGAACAGTGGTTTTTTACATGTTCCACCATCACATTTATTCTTCTCTGTAATTCCTGTAATGTTGAAATCTCCTTTATGTAGACCTTTTTCTCTAAAAAACCCCACAGAAAATAATCAATAGGGTTAAGGTCAGGGGAAAGCACGGTCATGATATTGTGTTACACCTTAACCAATCCAGCGGATAGGGAACACCTTATTCAAGTAAGTCCGAACAATATTGGCGTAATATGGTGGAGTTCCATCATGTTGCATCGACAGTCCCTGGTGGTTTCAAAGGGTTACACCGTCCAAAATACCTTCTAAACTTTGTGTCAAAAAATCCAAATAGCCCTGTCCATATAGGCGCAGTGGCCATTCAAAAGGCCCTATCAGCACAAATTCACTGAAAAATGTACCTAGAATTTCTGCACTTCCACTTCTCTTCAGATCAAAGGATTTTGTTTAAAAAATTAGGGTCTTGGCGATGTCACTGTAGCATTATTGTGCCGGATCGCAATCTTGAGATTTGATCTTGTGATATAAACGCTTGGATACATTCGATGTGGAATGGATGCAATTTTTTATGTCGCAACATCAGATGAACAGTTGACAGTGAAATATCGGTATGTCATTCCAGATCTCGTATACTGATTCCCGGGTCCTTCTGTACCAGCCGCATCACTTCATTATCGAAACGTACTGGAGGGCGTTCAGGTCTCTTCGGTTGACCAGAAACTTGGCCTGCTAAGTAAGCATTACGTGTATGCAAAATCTTATGATCTGGATAGTGATTACGATCTGAGAATCTTGTGCGATATTCTACAGCCGTCGCCCGAGCATTTCCATTTGTGAATCCGTAGCAAAAATGCATTTCGACGTATTCACGGGAAGTGTATGGCATTATTCACCTGGTAGTCCAAATCGAAAGCAATACGAAATTCAGTTCACAGCACGGGTCACAAGTAAAGAATCCACATCAGAAGTCCTGAAACGCAAAGCGTGAATCGTAGATATTAAACAAGCAGAATGCGAATACGTGATAGTAGCAAACAAGTCACTGCGTGTGCTTGCTCGCTTAGCCTATGATGATCCTGGAAGAGGGAGGGTAGGCGAGTGTAGACAATAACATAAACATAATAAATACACGACGGTGCAGCAACACAATAAGAAAAGACTGTGAATTTCGTAGGTACTGAACGTTAGGTACTGAACTTGATAATGGACCAATGTATCCTAACAGTATTTGGGCTTCTAATTGTTGTACGCTCATGAAACTTGGGATTTGTGTGTAGTTCTGATGACAACCTAATAAAATGGCCCCATTAGACTGATTCAATAAAATGGAACTTAAATTTAGACACTGAACTCAATAACAGAACAACGTATCCTAATCATGTTTTGGGCTTCTAATTAATGTATCATCATAAAACTTGGCAGTTGTGTGTAGTTCTGATGAAAACACAATTAAATGGTAACATTTGACTCATATAACGAAATAGAATTGGAAGTTAGACTCTGTACTCGATAATGGAACAATGTATCCTAATCACGTTTTGGGCTTCTAATTATTGTATTATCTTAAAACTTGGCAATTCTGGTAGTTCAGATGGTAACACAATAAAATGATACGGATTGGACTGATTCAATGAAATATAACCAGAAGTTAGACACTGAAAAAAAGTAAAAATCAATTAATAGTTCAAAAAACCAAAAAGAAACTGCACTGAAAAGCAAAAAATTATTATTGAACCTGTTTTCTCTGTCTATCTGTAAGGACTTTAGTGTAAGCCACATTTGTTTTTAGGTATAATATTTGAGTGTAAAAATGTGGGTGATTTTCCTCAAAAAATACATTTTGCCTCTCAAATTAATACTTATTTTGTGAATGAAAATTTGTAACTTTTCAATTAGATTTCAAGACATGACAAGATGTTTTTCACATATTTTCATGTTTATTATATTCATTATAGGTCCCAAAATGAGTAGACCCATTTCGACAAATGAGGCCTTATTGGATTTGTTTAAAAAATAGGAGTGATAAAGAATAGCGACAAATTCACTGTGGCCGCCATCAAAATATTGAATATTTTTTCCAACCTCAGTGATGTGGATATTAAACGAAAACTTTTAAAAAAGTAAATTCTATACTATGTTTTTAAATTATACGACATGAAAAGTGTTTAACTTTGGTGGACACACTTGTTAACTGCCAATGGATGTCTCCGTTACATGTAACATTTGTTTTAAACATCTCTGCTAAGGACACTCGTTAAAACATCTAAAAAATTATTATTCATTTTATATTAAACTTTCATGTTTAATTTTTAACAATTTATATTGTCCTATGCATGTTTATATAGGATTAAAGGCAAAAATGGAATTATACACGTATAAACTCGCACGTTTAGACAAAACAGAGAACCCTTAAGAAGCTACATTTCCAACATATGGATATGTAATAGTAAGGTTTTTTTTATAAATTTGAACATGTGTCACTAAAAGCAAGAACTGGTCAATTCATTTTTTTACCGTGCAGTAATGACTTGGACTTGATTAGACAAAACAGAGAACCCTTAAGAAGCTACATTTCCAACATATGGATATGTAATACTATCATAAGGTTTTTTTTATAAATTTGACCATGTGTCACTAAAAGCAAGAACTGGTCAATTCATTTTTTTTACCGTGAAGTAATGATTTGGAAACCTTCATTTTGGTGTAGAAGTTAATTGCCAAACTGGTTTGACGCGGGATTGAGACCTCAAGAGATTTCACTGCTTCTCATTCCTTTGAAATCACTTAATAGTAATTAGTTGCGCAACATTATGTAACACATTTTCTTTAAACAATCTGGTAAGAGAGCCATAAATATCTAGGTGTTTACGAGTTTAGTACATTTATAAAAAGCAATGTCTCTCTGTGTATCGGTTTGTTCGCATGTGTCTCAATTTCTACTTAATGCATTTTGTTGCGTATTATATAGTAACTTAAGTCGTTTATTCTAAAAAGTTTGAATAAAAGTTTAAAAGGAGAAAGATTTGCAGATTGCGACCTATTTAGGCTTACGCTATCTATGAGTGTAAATTGTTGAATATGTATTGAAATTTTATGTGACAGAGTTAAAGCTCTTATATAGCTTTATAAAGAAAGGTAGCATGTACTTTTTTGCCTCCTTTGTAATATAAAACAAACTATAGCAATCGTTTATAAAGCACCGAAGTGTCAAGATATGTTAAAGAAGTTTCTTGAAGTATAAACAGCGAATTTATCAAATAATATTCAATATAAATAAACTAAAAGCATTCTATTTCAATGAATATTACGAGAACGAGATATTGGTTATTTCATTAATTACAATGAAAAATTGGACAAGAACGTGTCAGACAAGTTCATGTTAGGGTTCCGTGGCCTTACATTTATAGACATCAGATATCATAAGCAAAAGATCACTATGTTAAAATGAATAGACAGTTACTGTTAATGGCTTACCACTGTACTTTCTCAATTCCTCTTTTGTCTATGAAATGGAAACAAATATATTATTTCTGCTTCCATTAAAAAGAAATTCCATCTTTCTTGGGTTCTCGATAATTATTTTCTGTTTATCTTTTCTCATTTTGATTCTTCATCATACTATGTTTTTAAAATTTTTTTCCATCGGTAATTGTTACTTATTTATATCTGAAAAACAAATATACGTCGCATAATTTATAGCTCTCTACAGCATACAACCTAGGGACTGATTGTATATTGACATTTCGCTGTTTGAATTTCACCCAAAATCTCTAATAATAAATAAATTAATTCAAAAATTTCGATTCTTTGTACATTTGAAGGTTTGTTACTCAATCACGCTCTTACAGATGTCCAAATGAATATGAAATTTTTCTAGATCAAAATGTTATCTATAATATGTACCATTTTCTTTCTATACTCTTAAGTTGAGCCAAAAAATTGTGCCAATTAAGAATTAATGAAATGAACTAATAATATAAAATGTACCTGGGCAGAGCTGGCTGAGCTACTTACACCAATAAATACTATTCTAAGTAATGCAGGGTGAAATGCCGTTCCCCATGTATTTCGTTATATACGATAATTATATTTCACTTTTGTATTTAGTTTTTTTTATACCTTATGTTGTTCTTGCCGCTATCACTTATTTCTCATACGGACAATATTTATAGAAGACTCATTCATTGTTAATATTATTGAAGACAAATAGCATTATTGCTGTTAAGCAGATACGAAATCTTGATCAAAATATAGGACGATGATCCAAGAACTAGACTATGGTTGTACAGACAGCACTATAAAATAATGTACATAGTTTAAAATTATGTCAGCCATTAATTTTTTAAGTATGTGCGTGTGAGGTGCAGTGTACATTAGGTATTGTTATATTAACCGTTAGAGTGCCGACGAGCGCCATCGTACTCGTGCGCATACTAACTAAATTTGCCACGAGTGCGATGGCGCTCGCAAAATCAGTTGCTGTTTAGCGCACGGTAGGGGATTTGCTCGGACGCATTGCTAATTTTTTATCTTTCTACGTGTTACATAAAGTTGAAGTTATAATATTATTAGTAATTAAAAAGGATCCAGGAAAAGAAAATTTTTAACCCATAATGTCGATTTACGAAAATAATTCGAGTGAAAATGATTGTTTTTCAAGTTGTGAAGAAAGTGATAGTGGGAGTGACATTGTGGTGCGCTCCCAGTTTGGCGTAATGCAAATTTTGAGTGATAGTGATAATAGTGACGATAACGATTATTTTGCTGATACGGAAGATGTACCGGACTGCGAAAATACGATGTGACCTTGATTTCAGTTTTTGTTATAGTTTTTGTTCACAATATATATTTCCATAATTTTCTTATCCTTGTACAAGTTTTTATTAAAAAAACACCGAATAAATTATTAAAATTGTATAATTTTTGGAAGAGATACGGTTTCTTTTCGAGAAAAGGGTAAATGACGGGTTTTTGACGATGAAGGGTATTTTTTAAAATTTAATTTGCTTTTCAATATTATTATCATTGTTTATCATTGTTAATTCTTCCATAAATTTATAGCATATATATTTATTTTATTAAAAATGATTAAAATGATTTTTATATTATTATCAATTAAACCCTTAATGACCATAATCTCCGTGGAAGCTCATTCACCTTTCTTATTCTATGGCTTTTTCTCCTTCAACTGATTTGTTTGTTCAAAAGTATGTAATATCTAAATAAAACAGACAATTTACGACATTAAAGGAGATGTACTACGATAAAGGAAAAGATATTTTTGAATGTGTATAAATTCTTTTTGTAATGTATATTCAATTTCTAAGTTAATTTTATTAGACAGAATGGTTTTATATCCGTTTTTTGTGATGGTAAAAGGTTTAATACATTAAAAGCTAACGAAACTCTTAAGTAAAATTTTGCTGTCTTGTTTATGCATAAAGTAACGGATAACACTTATAGCCCCATAAAACTCTCAGTATAACAAAACTCACACAATAAAATTATGGAGATGATTAGCTTGATCCCTAAGCATGAAAATTTTTTTTTAATTGTGATTGATCAATTGATTCGTTTGCTTGTACAAAAATATGAAATATCTAAATAATATCTCACAACACCAAGTTCCTTTCTACCTTCTTGATATATCAACCTCATACCATTGTTGAAATGTATAATAAGACATAATAATATAATAAGACAAAATATACTAATAAGACATAATATTTTCCCATTTAAAATACTTATAAAATAATTAAATATGCAAAATAATATCACATATTTAACAGGTAAAAGAACGGCATATTATTGTATTTCTACACCTTAGCAATCTCATGTCATCTTATGGTCATACATTTGCTTAACAGTAGCTATGTTCTCAAAACATTTGTTACATGTAAATATTGACATAATATCTTCCCATCTAAAACTGCACATTGATATTTACATTTTACAGAGGGATTTTGAACCAATTTTGATCATATGTATGTATGTAACATCATAAAATAATTATAAAATAATTAAATATGCAAAAAAATATCACTTATTTAACAACCTTCTTGTATGCATCGGAGCTCTTGAAAGGGACCCATTATTATTTACATTATTTTAAATAAACTTTGGAAAACATTTAAGGCGAGGAAAAAATTAAATTTTTGAGATGATTATACGTAAACTGAACTTTTATGAAAAAGGTCATACAAACCAAGAAGCATTATGTGAGATTCATGAGTATTTTTCTCTGTTAAAACTTACTTAAAGCTAAAGTAACACAATCATCCGGAAAACGGTTTTTATGTTGTTATTCATTTCAGAATTTCAGAGTTGTAAGAGAATGAAAACATTTTTCTATATTTGTGACTATCAATAAAAACTATAAAAATGAATTTATAAAGTCGTCAGTCCTTCCTAAAATATCATTAAACCTTTAGTTGATTAAATTGAATGTCGCTATGTATTCAGACTCTAAAATCGTAGTAAAGTGCTATACAGCTAGGTCAGTTCAACAACTATTGTTAAAAACATTCTCACTTAACTCTTTGGGTCTCAATACATCAAAAATTTACAAGAAGTTTCATTTTACAGCATAGACGCCGAGTTAAAAATCCAATTAATAAAATCTAAGATCAACTATTGTTGATGTCGATGTAAGATCAACTATTGTTGGTGCAAGAGAGAAAAAAAGGAAACATTTTGGCCAATGTTTCACTGAAATCCAGCATCTATTGGATTGGTTGAGGTTTGATTCAGTAAGAAAGAAAACATCGCATAGAGTTTTAAAATATCATGCAGTCACTTTACCAACTTGACTGACATGATCGATATAAATTATTGAAATTAATAATTGGATGCTCCATAATATTCCGTACAAAACTTGACATACAAATAAACATAATATTGTTTATTTATCCTGAGACATGAAATTGAAATATTAGTTTTAATTATCACAAAACACACATAAGAATCAAAACTGACTTTTATACTTAGAAATTTATTGGAACACCATAGATCAAATGCAAATAAGTGGCAAAAATGAATTGATAATATAGTGGTTGGCTTTGATTAAGGTAAGTAAGTATTGATACAACATTCTTGTCTTGCATTCTTTAGTTGCGAAACAGTATAAATATAATACTAACAAATACGGATAGATTTGCGAGAAGAGGTGAATGAAATTAACCTTTTTTATATTGAAAACTTATTACTTTTTGGTAACAATCTATTTTCTCCTGTTATGTTTCAATAGTTCAAACAATAATATGAAAGTAAGGTAAAATATTAATTGTGTTTATCTAAGGTAAAACAGAAGGTTAGAATTTTGAAAATGGTTTTATTTGGTAATTTCTTAAAGTTTTACGCTACCTTTTCAATTAATAAATATGTTAAATCCATACCTAAAAATAAAAAAAACTCAAAAAATTGACTTATATTAATAAAATAATGATGACATTGTATTTGTAAATAAAACTTATTTTTTCATAAAATAGTTATGTTAATTAAAGGATGCCATTGTTTTTAAAAGGGATGTATTACAATAAAAGAGAATATATTTTTCAAAGGAAAATTAATTCTTTTTATGAGGTTTATTAAACAGACAGAATAATAACACATTACTTTTTGGGGCAGTGCAGGCATCACTATGAAAAATGATAATGAAATTTATAAGTTTATTGTTGTCGTCTTGTTTATGCATACAGTAACAAACAACACTTATAGCCCCATAACACGTTCAATATAAAAGAATTCACTAGATAAAATTAATGAGATGATTAGCTTGATTTGTGAGTATGCAATTTTTTTCAAATTCTGTAGTATATAATGAAATTGTCTAGGAGTTGATTTTACTGAAATTTTAAAGTTAAAAATTTAAGTTGCCCAGAAAGAAATAAGGGTGGTATT
Source organism: Druceiella hillmani (assembly GCA_039881145.1). Lineage (NCBI taxonomy): Eukaryota > Metazoa > Arthropoda > Insecta > Lepidoptera > Hepialidae > Druceiella > Druceiella hillmani. The sequence goes on along the minus strand of JAYKKI010000072.1, from coordinate 580,078 downwards.
TCAAAATATTCAAGCATAATGGTCTCGCATGATTGTTTTACTATTGAAATATTATGAACACTATTTGGATGTAAGCGTTGCAGTAAATAATTGTAGAAAGTAAACATAACCTTTATATATTGTTTTACGGGGTAACACATAAAAGGTATTTTTTCACCCACAAATTTAAATTATTTTGTAATACAACAGCCAGTACTCATCTGTGGAGTTATAAGAAATTTTTTCTGACACAAAATAATGTAAGGTTGGCATGTTTCGTAAGTAGTATATAAAAGGCTATTGTACTGTGCAATGGTTATTTTCATTTATGATATTAATACATTTAGATGGAGCAACTTACTATCCCTTTAAATATAGAAAACGTCCAAAATCAGATAGATACCAGCAATTTTACATAATTAAAATGTAAAATGTCTATTCCACCTGTGTAATTTTTTTTTATTTTGGAAATTTTGGTATTAATATTTCTGTCACTTTCTTTTAGTTTAATGGAATCATTCAATTAATTTTTTTTAAATGTAGCATTTACCTGCAGAAATTAAAATAATTTGTTATAAGCATGTACATATATTAATATACTACAAAGATGGACTTTTGCTGAACCGAACCAATTAAAAAATTGTTCCCTTTTTGAAAGATGACACATTCCAGGAGGGTAAGGGCTATATTTTTTCATGTTTTTCATATTTAAAAAAATGTAGTGAGACACAAATGTAGTGAGAGAAACTAATAATCACTTACAGCATTTTCGTGCGCAACAAACACAATAGACAGAGACATATATGCAATTGCTTGCACTGTGGAGTAGTCAGAATTCAATTGCATCGCGCTCATTGCTTCACCAGATGTCTATTAAAATGCGGGTTTTCCGTTTTGTTTTATACAATTAGTAAATGTGCACATGACAAAAGAAATAATTGGGTCATCATCAGCCGGAAGACGTCCACCGCTGACTGAACACAAGGTTCTCATGTAAATTGCTGTAAAGACTGATTCAATGCCACTTGCATTTAATGGCTTACTGTCACCTTTACTAGCTCATCTGTCTGCCTAATGGGAGCCACTCCACTGTATATATGCATCATAGCGAATGGTGACCATGTACTTGAAGATGCAGTATACGGTCATAATTTGACTATGAGAATTAACCTCTCTGCCTCAGTGGTGGTCAGTCCGGTAATCGTTATAGCTTCACCCATTGTGACTTTAACCTGCCAATCCAACGAGATATGTTGATAGTCTTAGTTCTCTTATGCATCTTCCCATTATATCATATTTTTTAGAGAAACCATGAGAATAGCCGTTTCCATAGCATACTATGGAGTATTTTATAAGGCTTACAGTAAGGGGCAATTATACACTATTACACACTGATTGAAGACTTTCGTCTTTAAATACCTGGATATTTTAGATAAGAAGGTGTGGTAAAGTTTCCTGAACCCTGCCCAGGCAAGTTGCATTCTCCAATTGATCACATTTATTATACTTAGATTTACGCAACTTGTTGGACAGCTTGTTCTAGAAATACACAGTGATCACCAACATCAAGAGTAGCATTTCCAACAAGTACAATATAGTGCACCTTTACTTATACACATGAATCTTAGACATGATCTTTGTCTTGTCCATTTTAAGGTCTAATTGTTGGGAAATTGTATTTAGGTGCCAAAGTATTGTGCCAAATTTGTCCAGCAAGTCTGCCATAACCATTAAATGTAAAGGTGAGTGATGTTTTTACCATTGATATTGAAACCAAATCTGTTCCAGTCCAAGACCTTGAATTTTCCTTGAAATTCCAAATATATGGTTACGAGTTTCCAACGGATTACATGTCCTTATCTTAACATCATTCTGCCACTAGATTCTGTACTCTGATCACATAATCAGACTGAGACGAAGGTGTTATTTTAAAAACACTTAAAGACTTCAAATACTGGTAGTCAATACGACATTGCTGTTGAAATTTAATGACGGTCTATTTTTCTATAGAATCTACAGATTTATCATAGTCCACAAACGCTAGACATAGCGATCAACTAAACTTCTTGGATTTTTGTATAAACTGGTGTATTAATATGATCTATGGTACTATAGCCTTTACAGATTCCAACAAAATGTTTTCTATTGCGATCAGGATTACATCCTAACGCATATTAAACTAGATACACTATAGAGAATGCTTTTTTGATTTAGTACCCTCGGTACAAGCTCATCACTATTAACCTATTTTGTATGTTATGCCAGTTGCTTTATATTGTATGGTATTTACATCATATTTTAAAGCCAGATTTAAAAAAAGTTTTATGAGTTATGACATGAAACTACAAAGCCTTCTCTAACTGGCATTTAGTTAACGAATTGTGAATTAGTTCTGAAGGATTTATGTGGAAGATAACTCCACCCAATTTCGGCAATTACTACAGAAGTTAAAACAGAAGGGAGGGACCCGCAAGTTCTCCATTCATAATCATGTATGTGATTCATTGTGCATATCCTTTTGTACTCTCAGATTTGTTCTCAGCAATATGCATGACCTTGTCATATTAACATCTATCTATTTACTATAGAGTATTTTAAATTCAAGAAACTATTGTTAGTCTAGTATTTGAAAGAATTCCATTTTTGCGATACTTGTATAAAAAACAACATGGTTACTTAATTTTTCTCTATCCTACTTTTTATGCTGAAAATGATGTATGTTACCGCAATTCAAAATTTGAGAAAGTGGCACATTTCTGTCTTTCAAGTTTAAAAGGGTTATGATGTTCGTCATTTAAATTTCCAGACTATTGCATAAAATAATTCCTAATTTCGTGTACAGATGTTCACCTTTCTTCGAACATAAGAATGTGTTCAAAAAAGAGGAACACAACGTAGGTCTCATTGTGTTCTATTCTTGTCATTCCGTTATATTAATTCTGTGTATTTTTTGCCCAATTATTATATTTTTCTCTTTACGAACATGTAAATTTTGTAATTTTATTTTCCAATATAAATACAAATAAAGAGGCTTGTGCAAGTTATCATAAGCTAAATTATCCCTATTTGTATGCTACAACTTCCATCTTTGTTTCATTGGGCCGACCCTAATGAAATAAGGGGGGGGTGGAGAGGTTGGGGCAGTAAAGTACTCACATTTTTGTTAAAGATTTTCGAGAGAGAAGAAAGGTAAAAAAGTAAATTTACCTGTCTTCTAACAGTCAATACAATCTTTCTTTCCATCAAGAATCTTTGTGTTTCGACTAATGTTTCTTGTGGCCATTATAAATTCATTGGTTTTCTTAATTGTTGTTATATTTTATTCAAAATCAAGTTTAAAAGAGAAGAAGCCAGAAATGCACATCAAAATAAAAGAAGCAAGAAATACATTGTCTGGTCGGTTTTTAAAAAATGTAAAGTTTCTTAAGGTGTTCTTTGTTTAGAATAAAAAAAATGTTGAATGGTATTCAAGATTTGAGGATTTTCAACTGCAGGTATTAGCAACAGCCATGTTCTTAAGTTCTTATTGAGTGGGAAAAAGAGTTTAATGAATGATGTTATGTTACAAAAAAAAACTCTTTCAACTTCTCTATTGTAACTGTGTATATTGAAAAATATTTATATTATTAATAAGATTACAGCAGTGCTTGATAGAGTATCATTCATGATATTGACAGGATATCAAATCCCTAGTTTTTTTCATGATGTTTATATTCATAAGACTTACTAAGTTGACGACACTTCACCCATAGACAGCAATATAATATTCAACTCTTCATAACTTTTCTACCGTTAGACGTACATTAAAAAATTATATTTTTAAGTTGACCTAAAATAGTCAATTTATTTCCGTAAAAAGTCGCAAGAGATTTTCTACGAGAAGTGGAGGGAGAAAATTCTTAGCCATAGCTGCTGTTACTAGATGATAATATACTATGAAGATGTTTACTAGAAGATAACTCTTCGAAAGACTGGTGGCTTTATAAGCTGTACTCAGTTCTGTTGCAACAATATGCAATTTGTAACCAGCAACAACCAATTGCTTCTTAGAACATAAATCCGAACATGGATTTTGAAGTCGACATAATGGTCAATCTATAATTCTTTTGTAGTAAATTATTATTCGAAATGCGGTGTTTTAAGTTAGAATTATCTTTGTGGGTAACTGAGACAAAATAGTTACTAATCTTATATTGTAATATTTGTTCATTAGCAGGTACGAAATTGGGTCAAGTATAAATCGACTTTAAAATTATCTTTTTATTGAACTATTATTATACAAAACAAGAAAGTTTTTTTTATACATCTATTCTTGATCTCAGTATCTTCATCAGCATATTAGAATTTATTGTCCTGTTTTCAAAGAAAGGAAGTAGGCATGCGTTAAACCAGTTGTATATAAACTGCCGCTAATGGTCATTGTTGGCGAAACGTACCGCATCTTTAAGAGAACCAACAAACATGGTTACCACATAACGACAGGTCCGGACTGTACGGAGGTGGTAGTCAGTCGTTTTCGGTCGAGAGCGACATGCCTCGGATGGGACAGCCACGCTATTTGGACTGATAAACAGCTGACCCAGTCCAAAATGATGCAATAATACTCTGCATTAACTGTTCGCCGGCCGCAAAGGAAATTAACAAACAAAATTCTGATATAGTCTCAAAAATTGTCGCCAATGTTTTGCCCGATGATAGATGAGTTTTTGCTTTGATTGGAAAATCAACCTTTTTGTCACCACTCTTTACTAATTCTTTTAGATTTTAGAGTATTATGAGACTCTCAGGTTTCATTGTACGGCACTACATGGTGTAGAAATATGTCTGTTTCTGATTTATAACCTGTCAGAAGCTTCCGAGAAATTTCAACACAAACAATTCTTCGACCTTTACTCAAAACCTTGGAAATCATCTTATAATATTGCAATTTGCCAAATTTCATAATACCCGACATATTCTTTCGTAAGAAACTTGATTGTGATGCTCCAATCGAACACGATACCTTACTCTCGTTCATCCTTAAAGCAATTAATCGCGTCGACGTACATCCGAGTTAGATCCGCAGTTCAAAACACGAAGACACATTCTCCCGCCGCTGGACATTATACTCTCTTAGAAACCTTTGCAGGAAGGTTGTTTTATATTTGATCAACACTCGTATGACCTTTTTTTATAAAAATCCTATATAGTCATCCGAAGAATGACATTTATTCTTTCTCTTCACGCGGTGCTCAAAACAAAACACTTCCGCGCAAGTGTTAAACAATTAGAGGGACAGGTTGACGCACCTCTGCGAACTCCACCTTGCCCTCGAGAGTACTCGTAGGTGGAACGGCCCACGGAAAACGATAGTAACAATGGGGCTATCAAGATTATAGTGAAATAAAGAACCCTCATAATTCTGCAGATTTCAAGAAGATTTTAATTAATCTGAAGATTTCAATTAATATAAAAGATTTTAAAGCGAAGCTTCTTAACGGACGTTAGGATGGTAACCTAATTTAAAAAAAAGGAAAATTTTACGAACGCGGCGATGAAACGCTCCTCACTGGCTGGGCAACGAATTGTTGCCCGTATGAGTGAACGCAATGAAGTAAAAGAGGGACAAAATGCAACAGGCAGCGCTTGGCGTTGTCTCTCTTCCACCTTCGTTTTCTTTAAATTTATATATGTATGTGTGTTTGAGTGTTTCTATGTGTATAGTTAACCCAAAGAGAGAATGTACGTTTTTGGTACTATGCACATGCGCGTGTAGTAGGAAAAAGACATTCTCTCACGTGAACAGTTATTTGGCGTTCTAAACGTGTTTATTTTTGTTTTTTGTTGAGTATTTTTTATTGTATAATGGATAATTCGAAGATTATTTGTAAACACGTTTCTACTTATTACTGTGTCGATATTATATTAATTAATAATCAAAAATTGTATTTTGTATACGAATGTCCCACGATACTGACGCCTTTTTTTTAATATACCTCTCCATACATATAAATAGGATAAAAACATTTTTTTTCGAACATGTCGTCTATAGATAGGACTTTTACAATGAAATTGAGTTTCATTTGCCATTTTCCATTCTTGAACTCCGTTTGCGAAACATTTAATTTCAAAATAATGTGAAGTGTTTCCTTCCTTTTAGTATTTCAATCTATGCTTGAAATGAATTGAAAATATGCTTGTGAAAATATGTAATGTGTTGTACAGTTGAATTTTTGAGAAAATCCGGTTAAAATTTGACTTTCTTGTCTAAACATTAAATTAAAAACCTTTATAATTCGGTCAATGTTGAAGATTAGTTAAACTATTTTTTACTCCTCGTCAGCTTGTATCTTGTAATAATAATTTATGAAAAAAATTTGCCAAATATAATTTCTCCTAAATGATTGAAATATCAAAACGAAGTTATAAGATTTTTACCCTATATATAAAAGGGTTGGGACTCAATTTTCACAGTCACGTCACTCATTTCACAGTTTCACGTCGGTTGCAACAAGCCCAAGTCACAACCAAAAAATTATTAAAAAAATATTTTTCAACTATCCCTAAAACACTCTTTCCACCATCCCTAAAACACTCTTTCCACCATCCCTAAAACACTCTTTCCACCATCCCTAAAACACTCTTTCTACTATCCCTAAAACTCTCTTTCCATCATCCCTAAAACACTCTTTCCACCGAAGCATCGTTTATGTATACAGGTGTAGCAAAGAACGTATCTATTATTCATACAGTGATTTTGTGTATCAAATTGAGCTGAAAATGTTAGTGAACTATATGGAAATTCTCAACCGTTTCCGAAAAAAATCACTGTCAAAGTTGATATAAAGAAACAGTCCTTAAATATACTCACGTTCATGCATCAACACGTCCTTTCTTACAGTCTGCATACGTACATTTTAAAATTCTCTTCGTCATATCTTTGCATGTGCTAGAGACCAGAAAACTGTTCCCTGGCTTGGCTCGTCAGTCACCGTTTTCTAGTTTTTCTAATATATAAAATTTATAGGTTAAAACTAGAGGGCGGTGAAAGAATTTGGACTGACGTACGACAGAGCGAGAGCAACAGTGCTCAATGTGTATCTTTCGTGTACTACAAATGCTCTGATCGTGATCAAAACCGATTTCGAACAATGTTAAAAATCTCGATAGAGAAATATCTAGAGAAGGGTTCCAACGCATTTGGATATTCTCTGAAGGTTTTCGAACTCACGTTAGATAATTTATTTGATTTTTTAGAAGCAATTACTTAAAAAGAAAAAATAACTGAACAATGTTATAAAAATCGGCGATTTTTAGGGGATATCGGGACAACTACCACAATCAAAAGATAGCTCCCTGCTTGGTGAGGTCTATATAGAAATGTATTTTAATCTGTGCATTGTTCTCTTTTTGGGACACCGGGATAAAAAGTTAAGCTACAATGACAGTACCGGTACATTGGAATGAATGGAAAACTCAGCCTTGATTGATCTATCTTATTAATGGTAGAAAATTGTGAATGTTAGATTGACTTTTTAACAAATTTAGAGCAAAAATAATTTTCATATAAATTTTTATGGGACATTAAAGTGCTTTAGTATTTACGTTTGTAAATTAATAAAATTACAATTGTGAAATAACACAAATATGTGAAATTTTCCGTACATATAATTTTCGGGCACAATAAGCGAGATGCAAAGCGCAATTCTCGCATACAGACAACCGCACACGCACACAACCGTGCCGCCGACTGAGCTTAGGAAGCGCGTGTGTGCGCGTGGAAATGTGTGGCCGACGCGACGGAGCTTTCCGGAAATAGCCGAGCAACTACCGATCGCGGGCCGAGCGCCGCATCCATAGTACACGCCAGCATAGTACTGCCGCTGTGATGCATCCTACATACGAACGAGGGGAACGGCGTTGCCAGCTTTGCTCTTTCTGGTATTTATCTATTTAATTTGTTACAGTTTGTAAAATTAAAACGAACACTAAAATTTAAGAACTTATTTATAGGCTTAAACTGTCTTAAGGTCTTTTTAAGATTATATATATATATATATATATATATATATATATATATATATATATATGTATATATATATATATATATATATATATATATATATATATATATATATATATATTTCTTTTTTTCTAAGCTAACTCAATATTCAATTATTTTAAGTGTTCAATTATTTTATCTATGACCAAAACTTAACAAGAGAGATCCAATATTTGTAGATTAAGCTTGGTTTCTATGTCTCACGTGCACCTGCTGTTTTTTTTGGATAGCGTAGATTTAGAGAGGTAACATTTGAATAGTTTATAACTGTAATTGTACGTGCGTTTAGTTTTTATTCAGACCTAAAAGTTTTTATGATTAATAGATAAATAAAACGGTTCCATCTCACCATTTTTTATTTATTTTTAATTTCTAATGTTTCATAGGTTTATTAATTTTTCTATGAATTACTTTAAAAACAATACAATATGGAAAAACGGAGATATTCGTGCTGTTTTGTGTAAACACATCACTAAGGTAATGTGTATGCTTTTGTGCGGTGTCGCTGGGATCTATTTTTTAATTATAGCTTTCCACAGCCGGCATTACCTTTGTGTAAACTGTTTTTCAATAAAACCTTTTTCTAAAGTTGTATCCAAGTGCTGGTGTAATGCAAGATTTCCTCTGAACGATAGTAGTTATCGTCTTGATTATGTCTGTTCACGTAACACTATTTCCGCCATTCCACCCGGGTTGTCTCAGGGCCCCTCCTGGGATCAGTAACATCCCCTCTCATATAAAAGAGTAACCATCGAAGGTCCTCTAATAGTGTCCCGTATCTACAATTACAGCGCTTCCACCCAACAGGGTTAAGTACTGCCCATTGTGCACGTAACAGTAAAGTAATACTTAATTTATTAGTCTATATGTATTTTATCTTAAATACAAAATGTCCATGCGCGGGTTATATTCGTTATAGTTATAAGTTAAAATGTCAACGACTGGTTATCGCTGTGATGTTTGATTAGAAGTGAAGAAATTAAGTACCAGCAGACAGCCACCAAATAAACGTAGATATAATTATTGTATAATAACTTAACGAAGACAAGTATTGGACAGCACATTTCACACTATTGGATTGGTTAATGATTTTCTCCTGTCACGCGTATTTTCGGATTCCACAGGAATTACTCTATCTAGTGACTATACCTCACTGAGGATAATTGCATCGATTTTGGCTTGTACTCAACAAAATACGTCACGCGAATTTCTGAAATTGATAAATAAAAAATGAAAATTTCTCTACTGAATTTTCACAGATAATGTTAAGTGTTTATTATTCAACCCTTTTTCGTTTTAAACTGCTAGTAGAGAATATAAAGTTTTCGCGATGATCGTTTAATTTTCCACTTTTCAGGGACATAGGTTGTGAAAAGCACAGCACGGCAACACTACGGGGTAGCAGCGCCGCCCGCCTGGCGTCGAGCACCCCCCACCATATCATTCGCTGTTTTGCTTCTTTCCTTCAGTCAGACGCGCCGCGCCGCGCGCGAAGCACGTCTATTTACGGTTCGCGTTTTATCTATTCTATTATACCACACTCTCGTATTATATCATACCGTCACAATTATAAATTACTATGTATATTATATATACAACAACAATAATAGTACATGATATCAATAATAAAAATTTTAAAAAATAATGGATTACAAACATTTCTGTTTAAATCGTCAAAATATAGTACTATTATTTTAAATCATAAAAATTTCGTAACGATATCTCGGGCTGGTATATTTAAAAAAAAGCTTATTTTGTTATTTTAAAAATTGGTATTGACATAATACAATATTGAATGCTTAAAATGAAATATTTGAAATAAAGTACTTACGTTAGATCAGATCGGTTTTGTATTATTTGTGGCTTTTAAATACAAATCAAAAAGTAGCATACGAAAATAACTTGCGCGATCTAAAGCTGCGTATGTGTGTGTGGCTATTTCTAGATTCGTTAGGAAGCTCGTGCCTTACGTGCGACTAATCTATAGTACATACATTTAAATATATATATATATATATATATATATATATATATATATATATATATAATTATGCATATATGTATTAATTATATAGACTGTGATTATAGTTACAAGTGTGATTTTTAGTTATGCATTAAAAGATGTGGATTGTTCGACTAAAAACATTTTAATATATAAATAATAAAAATATGCTTAACGACGTGATTATGAGTTTAATGAGTGACGTTATTTAAAAAAAAATATTCAAATAAAATTTTCTGTAAAAGTAACAACCGCTAAGCGATATCATAAGTTAATTATAGAAGGAAATACCGCTGATAAGCGGTATGTTTATCCCTGACACGTTAAGGAGCTGTATGGTGGAACAGGACGTATCATCTTATCTCCAGACGCCGTCGACGGGACAGGTGCCAAGAAAATAAATAAGAGAAAAAAAATCAAAAAAAACCCTGGAGCAATCCAAGAGTCTCGAACATAAAATGAATGATCACAATACAGTCAGTCCATAATCCTAAAATGTCCCCATATACGCGGTACTCTGAAATATGAGACACGAATTTATATGTAATTAACAACAAAGTTCTATTAACAAATCTGTATCCAGATGTTGTGTTTATGTGTTTTGCTTTTTGACCACCATGCGCCCTCCCACCCCCCGAAACGCCCTATCCGCCCTATTTCTATATTCTATTTCTTTCTTCATTTGTATATTTTAAGTAAATTAATGATATTACTAGTGCTGTCTGAATGTAGGGTAATGCGACTTCTATAGAAGTGTGTCTGCTTGCAGGCACACGTGTAATACAAAATATTCAAATTCGTTAAACTGAATTATAAATAATCTAACAAGAACAAACATTTCATAATATGATGACGAAGCGAAGCAATGTATAATTATGAATTATGCGTACTTGTAATAATTTTAAAAGGCAAATTCCGTTAGTAAAATATACATTATTAAAAATTATTATATAAAAATTCCTCGAAACATACTTGTTTCATTGAAATAGACAGTTAATTTTTTTTATGTTCAAAAATGTTCAAGGATGTAGAGACCGGTAACAGATACTATAGACACTGGCGTTCGTTTAATAAATCAAGCAACTATATTGCTTTTTTTAAATAAAATATGGAGGAAAACCAAAGGCGATTGGAATCTTAAAGACAATAATAAACTTTAATTATTTTTAAATTATTCTCAACATTTATTTTAAATTTAATTACAATATGTAAGATCAACGTGAGATATTGAAAATAAATACATTGCAGATTTACAATTAATACCAATAACGCCTAATTATCCCAATTCATATTAAGCATAATTTGTAAATGACTCGCGGGAGGTTTATCCAAATACATATTTTTTTAGGTTTAAGACGAATACACCACGTGGAAAATTTTATTCCTGCGAGAAAATCCGAAACGACTCTGCGACTAAAGGCTTTTAGTCTATGAATGTGCACTTGGCCGAATGAAGACCGCTTATTATATTTTTATGTTTTCCAAAGAATATTTCAGAGATTGTTTTCGCTAAATAGAATCGTCAAGTGCTTTTATTAAATATATACACTTATAAATTATGCTTTAATCGTAAATAGCTTCCCTCAAAATAGTTTTGTTTCGCGTTTCGGGATCGACAACATTTTTAATTAAATTGTGGTCTAAATGTGGTCTTACTGATATTAATCCCCAATAAATTTGTACAGTTTTGAAGATATGGCCCATTCAAATGATCGAGAGAAGCTTATGCATCATACAATTCTTAAAAAGTTGAATCGGAAAGCTCGAATGAATGTCACAAAATCAATGCACGACCGGGAATCGTGCATTTATTTTGTATCAATCAATCAATCCATTTTTGAATTTTAAGCTCGCCTCGTAATTTAACCTTAATTATCAATGTGAAATCTATAATATATATATATATATATATATATATATATATATATATATATATATATATATATATATTTTAAATATTATTTTTGGCTAAAATAAAAACTGCTGATTAGACGGCTATATTATATCCGCCATTTTAATTTTTTATTTTGAACCTGGTGATAGAAAATACCAGGAATATTTTTATGTAAAACTCTTTTAACGTCTTACCCACATGCCATATGGTATAAGTTACATATTGGTGATTTTAACTGGTCATAACTTTAAAACCATTCCTCTGTTCAATTTGATTTTTTTTATGATTAATGTTTCATCGTAAAATAACATTTAGACCAAAATTTAGTTAAACACTTTGATCGATCAAACGGGAATTTGTAGGATCACTGTTTAAGCAGCGATGACTTTGTTTGATACTACAGACCAGTAGGTATACGAGACTACAGTTCGTTACGTTTGTCTGCAGGTATATGCTCTTATGGTACTACTTTACATTCTTCTTTTCATTTATACAAGACATTTAAGTATAACATTTTAGTAATTAACTTAATAATAACGATATTTTATAAGATATTTAAATGTCTCTACTTTTATTTATCGTTTGTCCCAATGATTCGCATAAAACTAGCAAAAAATGGACCCGAAATAGCGTCACGTGCAAACTATGATGAAAGAGGTATTCAAAGTAAGCACATACATAAAAGAGATACTTGATTTTGAATATAATTATATTTAAATCACTTTTAAATATCTGTTTTAATCATTTTGTTTCTGTTATAAGCATTGATTAACTTTTATGATCTTGATTTTCGTCAATATAAAAATAAATTTCAACCATGACTGGAAATGAAAAAAAATCGCTTTTTTCGCGTAAAGGACATTAAAACTTCCCTGTACACGTCATCAAACTTTTTATCGGTATGCACCGCTCCTGTTTCTTAGTTGTTCTATTGTCATCGTTTAAGCAATACGGACACATTCAATACAATGTACGTTTTCCACCTGTTTGTTCAATACAAAGTACGTTTGCTTCCTCTATATGCGCATTATTTTTCCGGATGCTTTGTCAAAAATGTTATATCTGAGTACCGCTCCTATCGCATAGTCGTTTCATTGTCACGGTTTAAGTAAAATGGACACGTTCAGTACAATGTACGTTTGCCGTTTATATGTTTAATACAATATACGTTTGTTTCTTATGTATGTGTATTATTTATCCGGCGTATTTCGTCAAAAACTGTATTATCTTTGAGTACTGCTCCTATCGCGTACCCATTCGATTGTCACTATTCAAGCAATACGGACATGTCCAATTCGACATACGTCGCCGTTTATATGTTCAATAAAATGTACGTTTGCTTCCTCTGTATGCGCACTGTTTTCCGGTGTACTTCGTCAAAATATTATTATCTTTGTATACCGATTTTATATTACAGTCGTTGTATTGCCATTATTCAAGCAATACGGACACGTTCAATACAATGTGTACGTTTGCTGTAGTGACTTCACCAGGTTCAACCTCAAAGTCCATGAAATAAGCTCCCTCCACTTGGGCTACGTCATTGATGTTTATCAACCTGCAGAATTAAAATAAAACGTTTTATTCCTCGATAATCAGTGCGGACGCCAACGTTGCTTTTGCTATGATTATAATGATGGAACTTCGCGATGTTCATGCCCACAGATTGAGGTGTATATAAACACTATATCTAAATGAACATCGGCCATATTTCATGTAAGGCAAATTAAGTTTGCCCTATAAATGTAATGTAACAAATAGGCCGCGTGAGTTAGAAATTCAAAACACAAAATTTTCAGATAATTGTTTTTTTAGCTGTCCAAAAAATATTTGATGGGCGTAAAACTCCTATCCGTCATACCTAAGCCTAAGGATGATGATAAGGCATAATGCTTTCTGAGTTCAACAATGTTTGGGGAAGTTTTTTGCGAAGAATATCAAATGTTATTCGATGACTTTAAGCTAAAACATGTCACTCATAACTTCTTATTAATTACAAATTTGGGTTAACATCACCCTTAACATTGAAAAATATTAATTTGGGGCGAATTTTTAATTGTGTTGTTTTATCTAGATAGATGTGAGCTTGAGTAACTGAAAAATACTGAGAAACTAACGAGACCAGGGCTTGAAAAAAATTCCGAGGAACAAACTAAATAATTCTCAAAAGTTTTCATTGAATGCTTAACACGTTCACAGTGGTTAAGCTGAATTCAGTAAGTTCGAACTGTTTACCATGGGGACTTGCTGAATCCGGAAAGTACGTAGAGCTCGGCGCAAGCTGTGCTTTTCTTCTGTGACTAAACCGTGCTTAATCTTTCTTTTATCATATTTATATACTGAAATTTAGTTGTCTTTATCGCTACTCAAGGCGTTGTGATTATCAAGTCACAACGATTATTGAACAATTATTTACAATGGTAAAAGCTTCCGCAACAGCGGACGGACCACCAAACGAAATCCAGTGCGAACATATTAAGAGACCACTCTACTTTTTAAGGATCCTATTACTTACATAGGTGATCATGTTCCTACAAGTCCTATACATGTGTCTAAAAATGGCATTCGTGGCATTCTGTAAAATGTGATAAGTAAAAAATAAGTGAACAAACCTTTATTTTACGCGTAGACTAAATAATGCAAAGGATAATATACATACAAGACATACCGATACTAGAACTTATTACATGATTATAGTTATAATGTATTTTTTCTGCAATCTATTGGCGTTTGTCATATTATACATATATTATATGTCATGTATATTTATATAAAAATGAAAATAATTTTTTACAGAAAAAATTCAAGATAACTTTAATAAAATCGGAATTTTTATTCGATTGTGCGTGCGTCACTTGCTTTCGTATCGTTTTATATATTTATTATTAATCTGCATTCAAAATCAACGAAACAGCAAATGATCTTGTTTATTTTCATAGTATGTTGTCAGATATTTGATCAAATTGAATACGGTAGTTGACTCATTCTAAATTTTGATATTGTTGTACAATATTGTGAAATATAAGTTAATTAAAAACCAGTCTTCAAAAAAATTCAAAAATTGATTGAAAAGTAAGCCAGTTGTAGGCTTTTAAATTTGAAGATACGGATAGAGTTAGGTATATCCCTGTCTCTTTTCCTCTCGTAGAATATAATGTGCAACATTATATTCCTTGTCTAAAGGTTAAATTTAAATTTTTATAACTCGGTCAATTTTTAAGATTATTAAAAAAATGATTCACTCTTCATTAGCTTGTACCTTGAAATTATGATCAATGAAATAAAAAAAATTAGTCAAATACCCAATTAAATTGAAGTAATATCTTCTTCGATATTACTCTTGCTTATATAATTTTTCAGCAAACCTCAAATACTTGAATAGTTCCGGACGCTGTAAATACGGACTACTTCAAATTTTTGTAAATCTGGCAATCATTTTTGTCAGTATGCTGAATGTGTGGCGCAAGTGAGATGTTTTTTTAGTAAATACTTACTTTATAGCCTGAATAATAGGCATATTATTCGAAGCTAAGAATATACTACACTATTAGGGAGATTAAAGACCAGTTTCTTCAGAACAATTTTGTATTGTTAATTTCATTGATAACATCCGTAACGTAAAGTTCTTGTTTTGTAGGTTTTACCATCTTTCTGAAAATATGTTATCGTGTATCCCGCCATACTTCTCTTCATACTATACTTCTCTTGCTACATCGTTAGGTACGTACATTACGTAGGTCTCATCCGGGTTGAAGAATTAACACCTTTAGTCCATCTTTAGCGTGCATTTGTTTTGAAGCTTTTAAAAATAATATTGAAATTCAGTTTTTATATATCATGACGCTCTGTAAGTACTCACATTCGTATTATCTTTGGTCTTGTATTGCCTACAGGCGTGATTTAAGTGGAGACAAAGAAATTAAACTAGATATTGTTTTAGGAATTTGTGTACTTTACAAAATGTTTTTTTTAACCAAAATTACTATTTTACAAGTATTTTTTTCGAACAACGATTTTATTCCGAAATGAGTAGCTAAATGCCGACTGGTATCGTCCGAAAATCCCGATTTTGTTTGTTGCAAAGTTAAGCATTGCAAATTTGTTCTTGGAAAGATCGCCCCATCGGTCCTCCATCTTTCCGATTCCATTTTTTTAGGATTTGCTCAAAAGTTACGAAATTTTGTGTACAGCCTTGCACACTACGTTATCCCAAAATAATTTGTGTAGTAGAGAAATTAAGGGAATTGTGACATTTTGTTTCGATTTATGCAGCATAGTTGGCTATCGTTTGGAGATGATATTTTTTTTTAAATGATGTATTTCTAAAAGAGCTTTGGTATATTTAATAAAGGAGGAAGTAATTATTTAATATTTAAACATATAATTTTCTATTACATAATATTCATCTAAATAATAATCCGCTGTAAATAAAATTAAAGGTATAAAATTGTAAATTTCCTTTTAAATAAATTAAATATTTTATATAAAAAAATGATTTTAGCAATGTCCCCTCTAGGAAACTTTTAAGAAGGTGTCGTGTGCAATTATAAAAACGAATTCGCTTTTAGGGGTTTCCCACCTAAGAGACGGTTTAAAAATTGTAGAAAGCTGTCGTTATCCTTTCGTCGGTGGTATCGACCGAAGACTTTTAATTAAAGTAAAAAGAGATAAATTTACTTTTTAGTTTAATCATGAGTGAGATATATCTAATGTTTAATCATGAGTGAGATATATCTGCTCTACTCCAACGTTAAATTTATAAAGTCATAACTCGCTCACCATTAAATCAATGGTAATTTTTCTTAAACAGTGTGTAATAAATACTAGAAAATTATTATAAAAAACATATTCTGGAAATTTGTAAGCTCTTGAAATCGCACGCATAATTGTTGCACGTTACGCATACATACATACAGAAATGCGCGTATTTATTTTTGACACTTTGCCGTCTGCTGATAAGTGTGCAGTGACACATGAAAGTAGTTGGACAAATATCGGTGTCATTATATCATAATAAAAAAATTAGATATTCACGTCATAATAAAATATTTTACGATCTATTCTAAATGTCGGCGCCAGACAACAATCTTGGTTGCAGATCCGGACCTCAAAATATAATGCTGTTAATACATAGTTTTAAACTGAAAGCAAAAATGCATGGAAATCCGAAAAAAAATATTTTGCTATTTACCAATACGTATAGGATATATCAGATACGAATGTACGGTCAGCGAAATTTCAGTGCATCGTCTGAATTAGGTCGTTGATTTGGGAGCCAGATTTGATTCGCAATTGACGTTTCGTGGCCATATGGCGGATGTGGCAAAATATCGTTTCCAAAATTTAGATTCCTGTTGCATAATTCGTAGGATTTTCAATCCATATCATCAATTCGCCTGCTGTACACTTCATTAGTGCAGAACCGATTAGAATCTGGATCCATTATTTGGAGCGCATACGAAACCAAGTGCAAAAACGTTGCTTTGATATCTGTATACGGTATAGCACTTGGTTAACATAAAGCTGAAATAACCGGCAGTACAGTTACTTCACCTTTCTATTTCCTCTTGGGTGCCCTTCCCTTTGATACCCTTCCTTGTAACTCAGAAGGGACGTTGCGCTTATGCAATTTATTTTCCAGCTATTAAGAGAAAAAATTCTATGTCCCGTAATACTGAGTAAACTTTCATTGTCAGGAAAGATCCTGACAATTTCCTGCGCGCAAGCAACCATCACATGTTTGATATACCACCCTCTAGAACCGAATTATACCGGAACTCTCCATTTTCCCGCAGTATTTAACTGCTCAACTGCATCATTGTCTATGATTTGTGAAAGTAAATTTGTCAAAATTTGTCGTCGTTAACTTTTGTAGCTCTTGTGTTCTTTTGTATTCAGGTTTAATACAAAAATTTAAACTTTGTTATGTCATTAATTTTTTATCGTTACGAATAGGTTATCTATAATATATTGATAAATACGTGTGTAAATAAATAAATAAATATTATTCTTTTAAGATACTTAAATAAGATTTTCTTAACTGAAATATGGAATGAAAGTTACTATATATAATGAGAATTTTTCAAAAATAAAACACAGTCTCAAAGCTACAATATAAAAGACAAGAAATAAATTCAGTCATAATAAGTTTAGAATAAAAATGAAGTTATAAAAAAACAAAACGCGACTACGATAAAATAAATGAAAAGTAGAAAAACAAGTTAGGTAATCATAATTTCACTGAAAGACAATCGTCACTGAATTGTAAAACTGTAGGCGCCGTTCAGTTTAGAGATGAACGCCGCCTACGGCTTCACAATTCAGTGACTAGTATTTTTAGGTGAAATTATGATTACCTAACTTGTTTTTCCACATTTCATTTTTTTTCTCGTAGTTGTGTTTTGTTATTTTATAGCTTCGTTTTCATTTCACCTTTTTGGTAGTTTACGATAACATTGTCCGAAAACCGCATAAACCTGCATATAGAACTTAATACTTTTAATGTCCGTGCCAAATTTGGCTATTTTTTGGAGGTTATGAAAAAATGGTTGAAGAAACCTCATAATTATATTAAAAGACCTGTCGAATTACATCCTTTTTGATAATATACGCGAAGTTTTTATCAGCATCCATATATAGATACATACATACGTAGGTCGTTAAATTCATTACTCTTCCTTTGCTACGCCGTAGTCGGGTAAAAAAAAGTATTGTTCGCTGCGGTGGCATCATAAATCCACAATAAAAAAAAACAATTTATTAAAATCATCACAATAATAAGAGATCTTTCTACCGCATCAAATCTGAAAACCACATAAAATGTTTATGTAAATAATTCTTTAATTTCACCATTTCGTTACATCATTTCTCTAACACATTCTTTACATAATTTTTCGCAATGGCAGCCAGCCTTGTGTCATCTATTTTGTCTTCTCTACAAGCAGTCCCGATTTCGCAAGGCCATTTGACACATTCAATTTCGACTTGCAGATTTTGCTCGATTCGTAGTGTTGCAAAAAAATTTGAGCTTAAATTTTGAGTATCGTTTCCTCTCGTTTCATTGTGACTGACGTAATTACTGGAGTGATGCTTCCGATTGAGATTTAGAGTGAACAGACTTAATGAATAAATCGTGTTTTAAACTTACATACAATAATTTTTCACCTCCGAACATATTAAACAAAGTGTAAACGAGGCGGCAGTCGCGCGTATTATTTACGTTTTAATTCAAAATAAATTATTTGTATAAGTATTGCGGTACTTTGACGTCCGCATGCATAAGTAAGATTCTTTTGTCTGACGCCGGTATTTTACGAGAGATCGTAAAATATCTCGGTAAAACATGAAAATCTAAATAGTTTTTAATATTGTCCCTTCATTTTCACTAAGCTTCGAAGACATGTGTAAATAAACGTAAAATTTTCTCAGGCGACACCGGCATGATGCCACTGACATTTTTCTGATGGTTATCGCGTGTTACTGGATGGCATAGTGTTAATATGAATTAAAACGAAACAAGCGTAAAGATTTTGAAAAATTGTTCATACTGTCAGTGCTCATTAGACGGCAACAATTAAGCGTTTAAGATAATAGTTTGATTACAGAATTGAATTGAATTAATTCATAGATTATATTCGCCTTAATACGATTTTATTGCTAATATATAAACGAGAACACAAATTGTCAAATATTAAACATTAATAATAAATTAAATAAATATATATAGTATTAATAATATTATTTCATTTAAAATTAATCATAAAAGACCTTTATAACTGTTAAATTGTTATTTTTAAGAGTATTCACTTGTTAAAAAAGAAAAAAGCGGTGACTTGCTATGGTGAACAAACAACTAAGCTGATGTCATCATGTGCTGACATCAACAGAAAATGCATTAAGTAGACATATCATTAGCACCCTAAATGTGGTCTTCAATAGACATGTTGATTGCCTTGTTTTTTTATTAAATTCATCTCTTTTATATACCTGCTTTCTTTGAATCTTTATATCTTTTTTTATAATCCGCGTGTGAGCTCTAGATAAAGCCACTTTTTGTTCGAATTATAGGGGTATAACTTGTCTATTTAATATTAAGTTATTGGCTAAATTATGCAATTAAAATTGTATTTTCCGTCGCTTAAGCCGTATTATATTATTCGCAGATCGTTGATACAAACATTTACTATAAAATTATACAATAGTCTCAAATAATTCAGGAACTTATATTAAAATTATTGTGCCTATTCAAAAGTTATGAACGAAATTTAAAAAAATACGTAAAAATATATTAATTTGTCGTAAGTATAATTTGGGATTCGGGAATATCAGTTAATTCTATAAAAGACAGCACCAGTAATACATTTAAATGTACAAAGTAAAGAATTTAAAAAAAAATATAAATATATATATATATATATATATATATATATATATATATATATATATATATATATTTCACTTCCCCCTTTCTTTAACTGTCGTCTCCATATTTCGATGTTGAATGTTATCTATTTTTCGATATTTTCTTATTTCAATTTAATTACTCTGTGTATATTGATGGTTTGTTATTATTATTTACTTAATTAATTCATAAATGCATTCTGTAATATTGGTATAAACAGACTGAGGTAAAAAAGTTGATTAGTTTAATCAACTTTAATAAAATAAATACATATATTCGTAGTATTCCAAATCTGTAAATAATTTCGGAATAATACTGTATCACAGATTTCTAAAGTTGAAAATTAAGTTAAAATTTTAAAACAGATTTTGGAATGTCAAATCAATTTTATGAAAAATCTTTTGTATTTTTTGTATTTTGTATAAAATTGTACGCAAATTTACGTAATAAACAATTTAAAAAACCAATGTGAACAAATGCATTTATATAAAATTGAATTATTTTCCTTTTATTTAATCAATGTTTAGATGTACTGGGCCGTTTGTATGTGTGCATGCGATGAAACATAATAACGCTCCTATGGATGTCTATTCCTCGTGACTGGAATGATTTGCACGAACCCGATCGGTATTTTTTTTAAAATTTTAATGCATTTTACAATTTTGACGTCAGTGTTTTAATTACATAGTTTTATTTTAAAAATCATCGACAAGAATACTAAGTTTGTTATTTTATATATATTTTAAAATACTTGTCCTCCTACTGTTTCTTTGACTACAGGATCGTGTGCTATAAATGCACAATTGTTATACATATCGTGACACTTTGGTAAATTCTAAGTGGCGACATGCGTTAGGGTTGAACTGTCAAATGTGTGAGGGTTTTTCACATGAGTATCGCAAAAATAATAATATTCTTAAAATATAAAGAAGGCTCTCTTTGCGATGTAAAGCTAACATGCATTTTCAAATATTTCACTAGGTACGGCAGACACAGTGTAAACCCATAAACAATTTTAAAATCACACCGAACATGCGCAGGAACGATTTCGGATCGATATAAGGCACTTAAAACATATAAACAAGATATTTTATGGTATTCTAAAATTCATCGATAAACATTCGAGCAAGATATTTTATGGTATTCTAAAATTCATCGATAAACATTCGAGCAAGATATTTTATGGTATTCTAAAATTCATCGATAAACATTCGAGCAAGATATTTTATGGTAGTCTACAATTCATCGAAAAACATTCGAGCAAGATATTTTATGGTATTCTAAAATTCAAATAATTTCGAATAATTAAGTTGCTTACATTTTTATTAACACTGATTTTTATTCATTACGTAGGAGAGGGTCCGAGAGGGAGAGTTTCGAATGGGTCCGGAATTTCCTACTAAGTATACATATGGATGAAAAAATCAAAGCAAAATGCAATTGTAATGCCCAGAATTCAACAATATTGTTTCGATAAAAAATACAAGCCCATATAACGCATTTATTATTTCAAAAATGCAAACCTATATATATCAGTTACTATATCAATTATTTCAGCCGTTATTTTTTAATTTTTTTCACGTTTCTCACGGAAATTTTTTTTAATGACGATGAATCAGTTTTCAAATTGCAAAATAAATACAGCGTTGGTATTTTTCCTTCTTTGTACTCTCTATTTATCATAATTTGGTTATTTAATGTCTATTGCGTATAAACAATTAAAAAACAACAATTTTCTGAATTATGGAAATTGTGAGGCTTGAACAGATGGACTTACGGGCGGATACGACGAAGTGTTCCATGTTTCACAATGGGACCTTAACAATTTCATTTTAAGGTCATTTCATTTTACTGGACGAAATATCAAGTCTATTAAATAATTCAAAATTTAAATATTCGAAGAGTTTGCTGATTAAAGCTATGGGTAAATACCGAGGAATAAAAACAAGAACGACGCTTGTAGATGGTGAGTCGATGGCCGACAACTGCCGACTTTTTCGTGTTAGGTGGCCGATTTTCCATCGGCTCAATGCATACGTCGAGAGGCGCGTGCTAACTACTAAACTTCTTCCGTCTCCTTCAGCGCGTGTTCAATCGAATACTCTGTACTTTTTGCCGTTAGTATCTTTTAACTTGTAAAATTCGAATCGGCGAGTGTTGACTAGATTCACTCTGAATTTTTGTATGATCGAATTTTTTTAGGTCGTGTGCCTTAAAATTTCAAATATCACATGTTCTGTTTCCTCCAATTATTTTCGGCCGTTTCAGCTGAGCGCGAGGGAGGGTTGTCACATGACGAAATAAATATTTGCATATTGTGGATTTACGTAATCAATTAAAAACATAATTTAGATTTTGTGTTCCACAATTTACTAGATAGTTTTATAATTAATGTAACCGATTCAGACTTACCATCTTTTAAAACCAACGAAACTCTTATATTTAATAAAAGATATGTTATGTACTTCTTCTCGCTGATTATTTAATTACGCTGTAGGGTATTTGTGATTTTAAACTAATTATTTGCTTGCTCCCATTCTTGGGCTTTGTTTCTCAATATTTTTTTTCCAATTTACTGATGTACATTTTTTTAAAAATTAATAAACAATAAACATTTTATCGGAGTTTCACTGAGGCTTATTTTAAAGTTGATCAGTCGTCTATCATTTAAGCAATTATTAAAAGGTAATTTATAACTTTTGATAAATATTCTTGATTAAAATACTATTTTTCTGGCAGGCCGCAATGAATGAAAATTAACTCGATAGTATTTAAATGAAATAAAAAATTTTAAATTGTCACCTAAAAAATTGTAATATTTTACTTAATATACTAATACGGTTAGAAAACTTCAAACTGATTTTTTAAAATTTATTTTAATCTATAAGATAATGCATAAAAATTACAGTATCGTGCATCTCTGTAATCTACAGGATAATGCCTAAACGATAATGCATCTCCGTAGGTTCAAGAAATACGCCATAAAACTTTTGCGCTTTGACGTAAATACGTAACACGTATATTATTAGAAATAGTCCATTGATGATCTGGTAAACGATAATAATAGGTTTTGTTTTATATTACGTGATTGTGCTCCTACCTTCTACTTCGATAGTTCTGGAAACGAATGGAAAAATATATTACAGAATAACTGACGTTATCTACTTATTATGCCGGTGACACGATAGACTTATCCAATGGAGACCTGTAAACAATTGTTAGTGCTACTAAAAACTCTATTTCGGCGATTAACAGCAGTTGGACGTAAACGGGAGCCTTTTTACCTTTTTGGAAATTCTTATCGATGGTGCCAACATGAAGAGTAATCTTCGAAGGGGGCTTTTGATTCCGTTTCAGTTTTACATCCAATCGGGACTTTGTAGATCAGCGAATAATTGGCTCTTAAAATTGGGAAACATGAACGTAAATATAAAAATGTGATTGGTTGTAACTTGTGATGTCATAAAAACAAAATATTATTTTTCTACAGTGTTATGCCTTTGAATTATATAATGAGTCGATGACGTAACTGAGGTGGAACATGTTACATATTCGTGCTACGAGACTACGGTACCCCACAATATCGGAGGTACGTTACACGGATGGTAGTTCGGTTCCAAACTACTGTTGGGGTACATTGTATTTGTCCCATGTTCAGCTTTAATAGTAACGGTACCCTCGTGATAAGTAGATCCAGATTTATATCTTGGGTAACATTCAATTTGGACATGCTACTTGACTACATACTTTTTCTAGTCTTACAAAGTTGCTGTGAATGCAGAACTGACATATTGTCCTCTTGGTAAGTTTGTTAGTAATTAAAAGAATGGAAGAACTATGATAGGCCAGTTTAGTAATAAAAGAGATTTATTCAAAGAGGTACGACGGTCTCGCCAGCATACAATGGGTTTACTGAAGACGCCATCGATAATAATTTATATGGGTTCTATGAGGGCACCTTAGAGGGAAATCAAAGTTAGCGAGGAGTGGATAAATAATCGTCTCTTTCGCTCTTAATAATTCTATTTGCTCATGCGTGAATAAGAGAAAAACTGGCACAGGAATTAGTTGATTTTTGAATTATTTATATTTTGTAAAGTGATGCGAGAAAAGTATCATTTTAAATGTCAAATTTTCACGATGGGGAGAAAAGTATCGCTCCCCATCGTGAAAATTTCTTTGCTTCTCCATTAGAGGGGGTCTCACAGCTCCATGAATGTACTCCAAATTATAAATAATTCTGATAGCGTAAATGATGCCATGTAAATGGAAACTGATTAGTATTGGCATATTAGTGGATATCACTTCAGTAGTTTTGAGACATATTAAAAATAGACTCTCTCGTATGTAAAGTGGGGTTAGTAATTTATTTGCACAGCCCATCGAGCGGAGTACCATTGGATTGCCCTACCATATTTAAGCTCGTTTATGAACTATTTGGTGTCGAAGTGAAGTGCAATGTCTCCGCCTACTTCTATTATCTAACCGTGAATTTGAAAAATCTGAATGTATTGCAAGTTTGGAAATAACTCTTGAAACACAGGTATTTAAATTCCAGTTTCAAAAACCACGTATTGAAATGCCAGGTTCAATAAAATGTTTATAAAAAGATGTAGACAAATACGGAATTCTACTTTATACGTGTTGAGACGCGATTTGTCTGGGTTTTTTATTTAGATTTTTTATCTTTTATATATATTATATATCTTTTATATATGTTATATATATCTATTGTTTTGATTTCTACTGTAAACAATACTACTGTAACTTGTACTGAAACTCCGTTCGTCTCATATGATTTTTTTTATGAAGTCTTTTGTCTATTCAACATACTGATATATGAATAGACGTTAAGAGAATAGTTATAAAATAAAGTTAAGTACTTACGAAAGCTTTGCAGTGTTTTAATAATAAAATATCGGGTTTCGCATCTAAAAAGACAAAAAAACGGAATATTATAAGATCACCCTTTTGTCCGTCTCTCACGTCCGTTTTTCTCAGAGATATAAACATGAAATTTGGTTTAATAATTAAGCATATTAATTTGCATATTTTAGAGGGGGCAAATGAAGTAACCGAAAAATTCTTTCTTTATTTTCAGATTTTTATTGGGAGAAGTGGGCGGTTAAATATTTTTTTGTGAAACTTTTCAAGGCTATCTCTATTATTATTTAATATTAGTATGTTTGAAACCATTTAAAACTTTTGTGTTTATCTTTATTATGTATGTAGGTTTCAACCAGGGCCGACGCAAAATACTGGATGCGATGTAATAAATAAACTGTCGAATCCAAATTTTGAAACCAGAACAGGCAGGACCTTCGTCGAAAGTTTGTTTACCTTAGACGTCCTATGCACCTTAGTCGTCCTATGGACCTTAGTCATCCTATGCACCGGTCGTTTCAATTTTTCACCTTGCCACAAATAAACTCAATTTATTTAATGGGATATAAAATTACACTTCATAAAACTATTAATAAGAAGGTTGTTGATTTCCATGGTAATTTCACCGATTTCTCTAAATGAAGGAATGTGTTCCCAATACGAAACAAAATTAAGTAGTCTTGCAAGAAAAGTGGCCAAACGAGATCGCGCCAATGAAATGTGGGCCTGTTCTTCATTATAGTACTGAGATCGAGAAAATGCATACCATTTACTTGTGTCGGTAGTAACTATTTGAACAAGGGCTTCTATACTCGTCTGTTGCCATATCTTGACATAGCATGGTTGTAGACACAGAATTAAGTAATCATAATATCATAGAAATAATTGATTATTAAATAAATCTCGTATATTTAGTGATCTGAAAATAGGTAGAAGCAAAAAATATTAAGTTAATTATTTTATTATAAGATATATATTAATTAAGTACTTAAGGGAAAGTGCAAGAAATGTAGATATCGCTAAAAATGTTCACAGCGGTGATGGCTAATAGTTATCACATAAGCGATAGAAATAAGAAGTGTTAGCTCATCTGAGTGCAGTGTTTTTGGTGTTAAGAAATGTATTTAGCCGATAAATATTGGCGAGTGTATATGTGAATACAGGCGAAAAGAAAAAGATTTGTAGATTATTCTTTATGAAAATTGTAGATTATATAAAACAGTTAAAACAGTAAAATTTTACGAAAATAATTTTACTCTTAACGAGAGCAATAAATACTAACGTCGAATAACATATGACATACGACATTTATATACACGTGACAGAAAACCGTAATGTAAAAAAGTTACTAAACCCCATATTGACAATGTAAAATAGAGACTAAACCCTGTATTGGTGATGCAAAAAAGAAGCTAAACCCTGTATTGGCAATATAAAATAGAGACTAAACCCTGTATTGGTGGTGTATAAAAGAGACTAAACCCTATTTTGTTTTATTGAATTATTTGAATTCTCTTGATGAAAAATATATTTACAAAGACTTTGTAAAAGCATTAATTGATAATTTTCGCTTGCATTGTTTGCAAAAATACCTACATTCGAGAACCTATTGAGAGATATTGGCAGATCTCAGTTTCTTGTGCATCTATAGGTATTTGGATGTTTGTAAATCTTTTATACATCACGCTACATATGTTAAGTGATTGATATAACCTTCATTAAATAATGAATATGTAGGGATTTAACGCGAAGAAACGATTTAAATTTTGTATAGCAAAATTGTGAACAAGTTTAATGAAAATTAGACGCGTCTCAATGGAAGCTAAGAGGTTGATAATTTTATCGACCTCTTAGCTGTGTGTCGGCACATCATACCATTACGGCATATTATATCAATGTTTGCGGCATGGAATTCTGCCAATAGCTCATATCCTGCCTCGTTAAAAAATGGTGTAAACTATAGATATGTAATTTTTCGTTAGAATTGAAAAAAAAATTTACTACAATTTCCAGTTAACAGGCAAAATTACGTGTTAGACATTTAAGCAGAGATCTTTTTTCTCGCGAAGTCGATCCCCGACAATACCTTTGTCCATGTCTTGCATCCCTAAGTACGGTTTTCTCGTCGGTCACATAAAATATGAATAGCACTATAAAAAATATCGTGTACATGCATTTATGATAGGTTCAAACAAATAACATTCTCAAGCATTAAAAATTGTGACAAACGTCTGGGGGTATTTGATTTCATTATTTTATTATAAAGTAGGTGAAATAAAGAAAATTTCTTTTTTTATTCCAATGGGAACAGAAACCCGTGTATGTCGACTATGCCATATTATGTGATTGTTATCCATGTTAATTTCAATTAATTTGATTTTTTTTTAATTTGACCTTTCAGTGAACATAGCGATCGCAATTAAGAAAGACTTGCACTAGTTTTAAGTAGAAAAAAATTCACAAAATTTCTTCAGGATTATCACACTTTTCAAGAATTTCCAGGAGAAAAATCATCGTTTTCAAAGTAAGATATAACTCTTATCCCACACAGATCTTGGCGCACTTTTTAATCTTTGAGAATAGACAATAACGAATGTTATAGTTAAAAGCACGAAAGTTCGATAAGGCAATAAAAGTAAATAATTGTTCCAGTATAATATCTATTACAAAAAGTTTTGGAACAACAATTAATGATAATAAGTAAAAATATCACTTTAAAAACCATTCATTTACATGGAAACAGAATTTGTTAACATAGAAATCTGATCGCTTGCAGGGCGTGCGTAGACAGCAGCAGGTGTACCTGGGTTTATAAATAATTTCATCTCTTCTATATTTTTGTTGCAATTACAACAAATATATAAATGTTGCAATGGATATTAAAACAAATTGCAATCTCTCTTGCAATCTTTCTCGAATTTTTGCAATCTCTCTCGATTTTCTCTTTTGTTTTTCAAGCACGTGGACACCCTGTTATTCTTCTAAAACATGGACATTTAATATTATTTTCATTTCTCAAGATGATCATTTTTATATTTTATTTTTAACTAAGGTTGGTTAATACAAAACATATTAAAATAAGAACATCCAAAATTTTCCATAAAATTGTATAGTAAATAAATAAAAACATCTGTTTAACATCCAGCGTTGAATAGTAAAATGAAAAACGTAATGTTACTTTTGGTTCCCAAAATGTTCTCAAGAGGTAGAGCTTCTACTTTCTGCAACTATTGTCTTCATATGTCTGTATATAATTCAAGATTTGTACGTATATGATATATCCACAGACATAACTATAGAATCAAAGAAGACGTGATCATTCTAAATTTAGCTCTGCAAGATGCTAGAGCACTACAGTAAAACGACGCCATTTTAATATGTATCCAGACCTAACGTGTCATGACCATAGAAAATATCAGTTCAAAAATAGAACAGCTACCATAGACAAAAAATATTTCGTGGCCATTAGCGCTGAATATCGCTATATGTCCTTTGCTCTTGTGTGGACATTTGCTAGTGTTAGAACGGGATGACATATGTACGCGACGTCGCTTACGAGTTTAGCTCTAGACGCGATTCGTCATTAATGGCTAATGTAAATTTCAAAACGGCTAACCGTTTTGGTTCGACGTCACCCTGTTGTGGAACAGTTAAAGAATATGAAAAAATGATACGTAATCATGTATTTATTATACCTTGCTATTATATAATATAGATATTGGTTTAGTTACAAAATTATCTGTATTATATTACCGAATTTCGTGACATTTTGTTGGACTAATCTGACTTTGGAATTTCGTTTCTTTGCTTTATATTTGCTGTGGCGTAAATTAAAACATTGCTATTCGAATATGGTTCAAAATATGCTGATAATATCTTGGTTAATGTTTATAATTAAGAAACGAAAGTAGCTTTTTAGAGAAAAGATTTACATAAAAAACCTAGGTCTTAATGGCAACTAAAATAAGAGCAGTTTATGTGGTTTTAATTATAATTTGATCATAACCAAGACAAATTTAACTTCTTCATAAACCGTAACTTTGTACCGTAACCATAAATTTTTAATCGTAACCATTGTTTTTTTTCTATATTCTGTCTAATTGTAAATTTTAAATTTTGCCAGGGACAAAAGATACAGTCAACCTTTTAATATACAATTATTTATTTTTAAAAATCCAAATAATACGTGAAATAATATATCGAGAAATAAATTTAAATAAAAGCGCTTAAAAGATTATTTAGATGATGGCTATATGACTCTATTCGATAGACTAGCAAACACTTTTACAGATGTAAAAACAAACTGTTTATAAAAATGTATAATTCCACATTTTAGATATAATCAATTTTTGGATTTTCCTCTTTATTTGTACTATAAGCTTCTACCTCCCATTACGCCGACTTTCAAGATTTTAGGTCGAGCGGAAGTACACTATAGGTTTTAAGGAAAATACACTACAGGTTTTAAGAGCCGGTGAGAAAGACTATTTGTATGAATAAAAAAAAACACTTTTTAAAGGGCCATATTATTTTCTTGCGTGAATCAAAATGTAAGGCTTAAAATGTAAGACTATAGACATATATGAGGTTATAGACGTCAGAATACGATATTAATCTTCATTTAATATATCAAGCCGTTCAGAGACCTGGAGGAAAAACTAAAACCCTACTATGGAAAAAATAACTGAAAAGCACGAAATATATATACATATATAGTCTGTAAAACCATATCGTTATATACCCTAGCACGCTCTCTGGATCCAGACGAAGCTAAGGACACCTCATTTGTTAAAATCACTTTAGTAGTTTGGTTTGTACGAGGGAACAAACTTAACTCGCATACATACGTAGCTTGTAAAAATCTTAACCCTTCCTCTAGCCGTAGTCGAGTAAAAAGGTCTTTGATAGACAGACGGACAACCAGGCGATCCTATAATATCTTTTTTTGTTTTGAGACGGAACGAAAAATACGTCAAAAATGAGACAACTATTGGCACAAACCAATATAACTAGTAGTTAATCGATATATAACCTTACCTGTCACGATAATAAATTACCTGCGTTGCGCTCGTGTATGATAGCATAAAAGGTGTATCCTCTTATTTTAATGTAATCAAGGAAAACTTAGATGGTTGTTTATTGTGGTTGTTTTCTGTCTTTTTTTCAAAATTGTTTGACATGCGTTATAAAGTAAAAGGAAAAAGGAGGATAAAATTTTAAAGACAACTTTGATTGGGCATTAATACCATTCGCTGGGTGTGCGAACATAAAATTTTCATTTCTAAATTCGAAGCAAGGGGATGCATTTAAAATATTTTGTATCTAATATTTGATCTTAACCTGAAAAACAACATGATGCTGGAATATACAGTTGGACGGATGAGCATAATTAAATTTTTAGCGTTCGATTTAGTTATTTGGCTACGGAATTCTAAAAATCTTAGAATTTATTGACTCAGACGTCAGATGGTGAACTGATAGAGGAAAGCTTAGGAGAATTACGTAACATATTTATTAACATAAACGTATCATAATTCCAAGCTGACACAAGTGAATCATTGATGACGCTGAAGTAGATATTTGAATACAGAGCAAGGATTGAGCATATAAGAAAGGGATTTTATATATCTATCATTTTTATGGATGATTTTATCTCGTATTGACTGGTCTACGAGTGACTATTAAATACTGAAATTTCAGTTTCCCTTGTCTACACTTTCAACGTGGGATATTTAGGTCATTTACTACGTGCTTCTTCAAAGTACGATAAGGATAATTGCACTTTAGCAAATTACAAAGGGCAAAGGTTTTTAAATAAAAAAAATTACGTCAGAATTTTTTTCCAAACGTGAATCTTTTTTATAGTTTTTCCGACTTTTCATACAAGAAGCGACGTTTGTATACCCCTAAAACTTCACCTACCTTGATGACTTTTACAGTATATCTGATGTGATCTGTATCCAGGATAACAGGCATTTATTTTCTCTCACAAAAATCTCATCCATTTAAAAAGCTTGTAAATAAACGCTTAACAAATAAATAAGAAAAATATCAAACGATCTAAGATTATATCTTAGATTTTTATAAAAAATAGAGACCATAACCGTGAAAGTTGGTGAAGAAATAGAGCGGACTGGATTGGTAGATGAACCGGAAGACTATTTTATGGCTAAACTATAGGCCTGCCTATAGTTTAGTCATACAATCGCTCCTGCTGTGACTCTCCCTCTCGCACAATACGTGAAGGCACAAGGATAGTGAGACATTTATTCAAATATTATATTTCTCATTACTTCCGCACTTCACTTCCTTCTTAATTAGCAATTAATTTGACACTAAGCACATGAAACTCAAATAAAAGCACAAATTGTCAATTATTAAATTTAAAAACAAATCGTAAAAACAGGTTTGATAGTTGACAGACTTTTGATAATTGTAAGAACATTTTTTAAATCGATTTAATTAATCGCGGGGATCTCTAACCATTAATTTTCATGACTTTTAACTCTCATTAAAAAAAAACAATCAAAAATTCACTTTTGCCTAAGTACACTTATACCCTCGTAGATACGTAAATGTACGCGTTACGAATTGATTTGTCTTAATCAGTGATGTTAGATTAAATAGACGTTTTATTTAAATAAATAAAAAATTGTATCTACGTAGGGTGCTAACACGGTCTATAAAAAAGAGATGGAGAGTCGGAGAAAGGTATGTAAAAGAATCTGTCCCACAGGTGCGTAAATGTAGGTGCCCCGAATTGATAGTGTTAATATCAGTTAACTAGTCTTAAACATAGACACATTTTACCCGTATGAAACGAAAAGTGACTCCAGGTTGCGTTCACACGCTGCCTATTAAGACAGAGATAGAGGAATCAATCTAACAGTTGCTCCGGTATGGTTTTAATCCACGTTTAGTGTTTTCATGGTATTTAAATAATTGAAAGTAACCAAATACATTCAAGGAATAACTGCATTCCTTGAATGTATTTGATTACTTTCAAGTGAAGTGAACGGAAGTCTTAGCTTAAAAAAGTTGAGTTGAGTTGAAATTAATTGATTCGGTTTTAACACGTAGAATGGGTGACTGAAGACAATAAATATAAACAAAACACTGTTGGAGATAGGTGAGAGACTCCGTAACACATAAGTGACTCAGATTCGTGATTTTTAAAACTGGCTACGTCGAGAGTAGGTTTTCATATTTAGTCTATGTAGAGATAAATACGTAAAGGTGGAGAACACCATCATAGGAGAGAAACGTAGAAAATATTTTAGAATTTAATGAATATTTTGTATTTTTTACTACTTCGCATTAAAGTTTGAATAAGTTATCTGCTAACAGTGTTATATCAGCGTAATAATCAGCTATTGAACGCAAAGCCAATAACGAAACAATTCTAGTTGAGACAATGATATAAGATATAATATACTTTGCAAAGGTATACATACTAATAGTGTATTTCGATTCTTCTCCTATTAAATACATTTACTCCGACTAATCAGTACGTAATTCAGTATTTGCTGGAAAGATACTAAGCGCTGTTAACGGGCAACGACACACCATTTAAGAATAGAAGTATAGAACATTTTTCCGACTTTATATTGCTAGTAGCACAGACGTTTTCCGAACGTCACAACATAACCTCCTGTCAGCAGTTCATTGCTAGCGGGCCAGAGCTCGTGACGGAGCCGGTGAGAGAAGGGCAGCGGGTGTATTGTTAGCTGCCGCGGTGGCTCCCGATAAATCCGGATCGTCCTTGCTAATTTTAAAGCGGGCAATACGGCGGGATTTGCCGCGTTTATGAGGTAATCGTCGCTCGGCGGCGTGACGTTGCCATTTGGCAGTATGCCGAAGCCCGAGATTTGGTTCAGCTGTGACGGCGTGCTCGTGTTATGGTCGGACGGAAAAGTGGAGTCTCGTTAAGAGTCGCTGTCTGTATTTAAATTTATTTTATTTAAGTATTTTTTGTTATGTCCCATTAAAATTGTAATTAGTTACATGCAGCTAAGAGTTGTAATATTTAGCTATTGAATGCAAAGCCAACAATGAAATAGTTCCCGTCGAGACGTGAAATATTATGCTTCTTAGAAATTATAAAGCGAAGATTTCAGTCCAGTTATATCTAGGAATTTTGGATTTTTATCATTCACAACATAGTTGTAGTCGACTGCTGGTTTAGTACAAAAGTTCGAGTTTTGTGACCGACCGGAACAGAGAATACGGTACTCTCATTCCTGTTCACTCCTGTTCCTGTTCTAAACCGAACAAGTTGGAATTAAATTACTTCTGATTATCAGTCGGCTAGAATATATAGAGTTTTATGGGTTATTACACTTAAAGCTTCCTTTTCATCAATATAACCACGAATAAAAATAAGTTTGAATAGTTTATCGACTTATTTATAATCATGGTTTTATACAATATTACAATATACTACAATAGCTCTCTTTTATCTTGGTGTGTTGACTGCTTTTGTCTTTAATATTTCCATGTAGAGGCAGTCTCAGATATGTATATGTTGTTCTTTTGTTTCACCTCAGTTTGTACAATGTGTTCAGTTCGATTGATCTTCCGTAATATATTTCTCGAGTAATTTGTGGTTTTCGATATCTTAAAAAACCAAACACTTGAGAACTTGATCATCGGCTTCAAAATGACATTTGTCTCAAGCGCGCCCGCAATAGCTGGCAATACATATAGATGTAGCTATCCAGAGTTACAATTTTGGCACAGATCAAAACTAGAAAAGTGTGACGCTCGGCGTTCTTACAAAATTAGTAACCTTGACAAATACCGGCGGTTGCTTAATGATGTGAGAATGAATTTTCACTTGTGTTCGTGTAATATGACGACGTAACTCATTTGAATGGGAGTAAACGTGTGGAGAGAGATAAGGTGAGAAATTAATTTTTCTGGCGATAAATTTAAATTGATATTTTCGTAATTATTTTGAACTAATCTACAATTATAGCGTTTGCAGGCTCATAAATAAAAGTATTAACTTAAAATTGAAATGGCACCAGTCGACCATACCTACGATTGTGATTTTGCTGTGATTTGTGGAGGTTCAGGTTGTCTGGCTTGTTTCAAACAGCCTGTCAATTTAGGAGCTAAAGTAGCTGTTTTAGACTTTATAACGCTGTCACCTCAAGGCACAAAATGGGATCTGGGTGGGACATGCATCAATGTGGGTTGCATTCTAAAAAAGCTTATGCGTCGATGCCAGAGCGTATGGGTAGGAAATACCAAACTGCGAATAAATACGTACAAACTGGGCCTCCTTGACTGAGGCTATCGAAAAATCATATAAAATCGGTAAAATTGAAATATATGAATTGGTTAGGAAAATTTAAGGACCCCCCCCCATACATTTGTTGCTGTACTGAAAAATGGTACTAAGAAAAGATTACGGCCCAGAATATTGTAATTGCCGTTGGAAGACCAACTTATCCTGAGTTACCTGGTACATTTATAACTAAATTTTGTAGAATCGTTTAAATTAACGAACAGTTGAGCAACATGACGTCGGTTGCGTTTAGATTGCATTTATTTTTGTGTTGCGGCTGTCATTTATTATTGTTACGTAAAGGTTGGTATATCTTTTTGCACTTATTGTACATACGGTTATTTACGGTTCTTTCCCTGTTGTACATACGGTTCTTTAAAGTAATGTTTGTGCAATGTATTATATATACGATTTTTAAAATAATTTACAGTGAAACCGATAAAC
The DNA here is from genome assembly GCA_039881145.1 of Druceiella hillmani. Classification (NCBI taxonomy): domain Eukaryota; kingdom Metazoa; phylum Arthropoda; class Insecta; order Lepidoptera; family Hepialidae; genus Druceiella; species Druceiella hillmani. Next base: position 545,141 of record JAYKKI010000072.1, on the reverse strand, counting down.
ATTTGTCACTTATTGAAAATATTTGACCTAAGTAATAATTGACATAGAAATAATTTTCAATGACTTTTTGATGTAACTGACATAAAATAAATATACAATAATATGTTTTTTAATGTAGTGTAAGTACTATTTCTCTTTATTTTTGAGTAATCAATTTTGCTTTGTTCTAAATTCGACGTGCGTAAATAATGAATTACTATAAAAAATAGTAATAAGTCATTAGTAATAATTTAAAAAAATATTAGTAATAAATTTATGACAATAAGCGTAAATTCACTTTCTACGACTGTCAAAGAAACAAAATAAATATTTAAACTAATTGATTTATTGAACAGTATCTTTGCCGTGCGAGAAGTTTGATGTACATAAATCGACAAAAAACGTTTCAGTCTCGTTTTCACCGACATACACGTCGACATACTAAGATGACGTCATCATAAGACACATAAGCCAAACGTAAATGCAGGTAAAGAATGTAAACGATTCTCCCACGTGCTCTCCATTGCGTTTATTCGACCGTCATTGAACCACACAATCATTATTTGGCAGTTCAACTCCTAATCTTGAGCCAAGAAAATAGTGATGAAAAAAAATATTATTGAATGAAACTCGCCACTATCGTATAAACTCAAATCAAATCGCATGCCAAATTGTAGAAAAAAAAGGAATATTATACGAAACAATCAACAATTACAATTGGCAGCCAGCATTGACACCTAATAGTATTATATAACCTACAAACTTACATCACATGGTTATTGTGTAACGTTTTGTATTTTATTTTTAATAAGTTGCTTGTAATTCACATCAAAGTTTATCAAGGTATAACACAATACCATGTTGGTCGTGTTTCGTTCTCGTGTTCTTTAACAAAGTTTTCATGTTTAAATATATCCTCTACACCTATCATTATAACGGCGCACCCTTCTGTTTTATATGACATTTGATGTGAGTTATGAAAATAAATCAATCTTAAAGTCCCGCATTTAATATCCCGCCTAAAATTAACTTGTTGTTTAACATATTTTACACGGTGAAACTTTGATTATTTATATCCACTTATATATACTTGGGTTTGTTTTAATTTCAGCTAATTTTACACTAGTCACCGTTAATATACATTGCAAACGCGAAGTGCCTATTCATAGACAGCAACTGCGTAGGTGCTAAATGTTATACATTAGAGTTTATTTCATTAAAAACTAATTTAAATTAAAAAATTAATCGATAATTTGATTTAAATTTCATAATTCATCAAATGTCAATTTTGAACGGTATTTTAATTAATTTGTTTTTTAAATAGCGCGTCCAATTTTTTGTTTATTTCGTAAATTATATTGACGTCTATATAAGTGTATCGAGACCCTTGATTGTAATGTGGAATATTTATAAACATATTATTTTGTTTTATTATTTTTGACTTGTTATAAATTTTACTTTTACCTATTTTATTATTATGTATATAATTTTATAACTATGTATATTTGCATTCTAAGTGTTTATCGATAGTTTTATTGCACTGAAATGAGTATTTCTTCGATAAAATTCAATTGAACTTTTTTTGCAGACATGAAATCACTGTAACAATTTATATTTCTATATTGGTATAATATTTTTACAAATATAAAAGTTGTCTGTGGAATTGTTCGAGCAAATACTTATTTCCTAAACTTGGCTGCATTTCTTTTTCAATTTTAGTCGTTTTCAATGTGTCTTTACATTTATCTACATGTTACAAAGGAATTGTATTTATCATTGTTTCTTTTATAGGCATCGTTGGTAATTATAGAATAAAGTTTCCTTTAATATTAACACATAATCTTCAGAATTCACGGCACGTATAATTTAATATAATTCTACGTTCTTTAGTTACTTCATTGAAATATAATGTGCTAGATATATGTGTATAAGCTTCTTTGATTGAATAACAATTTTTAAACAATGTTAAAAAATAATGAATGAACTTCTAATATTAACATAGCAACTGGAAAGTTCTGCATATACAGATTTCGTCTATTTTGTCTATGAATAAATGAGTATGTATGAATTTATTGTGAAGAACAAAGTCTGTTTCTATTATCTATGACTGAAAAAATATAATTGTCTATTTATACTTACATATCACAATTTTGCGCCTCACTATAATGGAATATAACGTCGATAGTTTGTGTCGATAGTTATGGTTAGATGCCTATGGTTTATTTGAAATTTAAAAAAAACAACATTTCAATCAATGTCAATGTATAATAAAAAAAGTTTTATCTTTATCTTTGATTATATGGAGTTCGTATAATAAAAAAATATTCTCGATTATATATCTAAAGAAGACAAAAGTAGAGTAATTATTATAACTTATTAATTATCTTCAATGTGTATTATCTTAAAATTTGGAATAGTTAATTAAAAAGTAATCCCTTGGTTTGGGACAGTCAAGGTTTTATTTATTTTAAGGTATATAAAATACATATTACTCATTAAAAAACACAAATAGAATGTGATATTCCTGAAATTTGAAAAAGGTCTTGGAATTTTTGACATAATAGTGAAGAGTACTTTTAAACACATTAAATTTGTCAGTCGTTTTTTTTTAAGAAAAGTGTTTTCTGCAAAATAATTGTCTTGCTTTTTTAATTTGAGCTTTTTTTGGTCGTTTTTATGTTGGTTTAACTAATTTAATACTCTCAAAGTATAAAGCAACATAAAAACGATCGATTAATTATAAATTAGAAAAATATCTATTGTTTGATACGGTTTTAGGGGTAATTAGACTTCAGAATAATAGGTTTTTGATTAAATAATGTATAATAATAAACAAATGTATAACAATAAACAATTGCCGCGCAAGAAATTTAATTTAGATGAGATGAACGGAACGTCCCTATTTCTCGTATTCGGTGAGTTGTCACACTTAGATGACGATTAATAATTTCCAATGATATAGGATGTATTTATTCTTATTTATAGACTTTTAAAAAACTATTTGGCAAAACTTTTGCCTGTGTTAAAACTACAAAGCCTTCCGTTTCCTTGATGGGACGATATTGCTGAAAGTAACCTAGAATCGTCGCTCTGTACTCGATATTATGGTGATTGTACTGATTATAATTCCTGCACTTTAATTCACTGATTCACAGTAGCCGACTTTAGGAGCCATTCCAGCTTAGGGGCACCGCCCCTATATGTTGTCTTTTATCTAAACTGCGATTTCGCGGGACATAGCATTTTCAAAGCGTTCCGTGGACGACTTCAGTAAAAAGTGTGATACGTAACGTTACATTCTTTCAAAAATTCGACACTGTTATAAAATTACGACCGATTTAGAATTTTGACTGGGTTTTAATAATTTTATGTAATAATTTTTTTTAAATTACAAAATGTACATTTCCGGTAACCTTTTCTTCATTTTAAGAGATATGAAAATTTAGTATTCGATATTTACGGTTAACCTGTAATTTATGATTTGCTAAAAATATTTTGGTTAGTGTCTATAAAATTTTATAGGAAATCTAATAGGATTAATTGAGTCTAAAAATATAATTGTGAAGATGATGTTAACCCTGGCAAGCGCTCCTCACTTTCTGTGTCATAAATGTGTGCGTGGCGAATTTTCGATCCTACTAGCTTAATCTCAATTTTAGAAGCTTTTTACTATTACCCAACGCTTATCTTGTATTCCAGCTTAAAGTTTGAATAAGCCGCTTCAACAGATTCGACAAACTATATTCATTAGTTCTTAAACCCGTCCTCTCCCTGAGGGCCAATAATTGAAATTCAAGTCCCTCTGTGAAGTTTCGATCAAAGCGGAGGAGCTCTAGGTTTTAATTGTACCTTACCTAATACCTTGAACATTATTCCAGCAAAAGTTCTTTTCCAAGCGGTCCATTAACTATCATGTGCTGCTGTAATGATAAGCAAGATGGATGTCCTTTATTCGATCGCAGACACTTCCATGATACATAAATTTTAACCCCGAGTAAGATTTAATACAGTCATGGGAGTTCCATGATGAAGGGCATAATTATTTATATTGCAAATATTTATCAATTAAGGTATAAAGTTGCACAGTTTCATTCAAACCCGTCCAGTTGTTTTTACGTGATCCGTACACAAACATTGTTTTGTTACATTTTATGATAAGTTTTCAATTTTGCTTTAACTGATATAAAATTGTTAATACGAATATATATATATATATATATATATATATATATATATATATATATATATATATATATATATAACGTTAAGTAATACCAGTCACAGGTGAACTTGCTTTAAAAATTGTGTTTTTATTTTCAAAGCAACAATTTTATGTACGCTAAGCAGACAAAAGTCATTTAATGCCTTCGGTTATAATAGATCTCAGCCATATTTTTATCTTTTGAGTCCACCGTCACATGCTTCCATCCAACAGGATTAAAGACTGTCTGCTCGGTATGAGCTATTTAGGTTATGGTTGACTTTTTTAACATTTTAATTTTCAATGCCTTTTAATTCTCAAAATCAAATACGAATTCTTTCTCCGCTTCATCCTAGCTTTCGTGAAAGTATTAATTAATATTTTCAGATTTTACTTAAGTTTGATCTCTGTTGATAGGATAGAATAGATAGGATAACAGAAACAATTAGGCCAATATATTTACAATTTTTTTCTCTGTAGTTAAATTTACATAAGTTATGCTATATTTCTAAACGAAGTTGTTGCTACACATAAAATAAAATTATAAACATAAAGTGACACCAAACGAGAAAAACGTTGGAATAATCAATTAAAGAAATTGTACTAACATGATTTTGTCTCCAACGAATCTATATGGCGCTAATTTTACAACTAAATACCAACTGAAGATCACGGAATAGCAATGCACTCCTGCTACTATCTTGTGTCAAATGATCTGATTAAATATTAGAAGTCCAGTTCTGGGACGAAGTCATTCATGAGGAGGAGGTTCCAGGAGTCAAATAACTGGAAAGTGCAGTCGAAATATCGAACATGTGCGTGTTTTCGGGTTATGAACGATACGGATCAGCAACAACTGGTAAGGAAGGCGTATTTATTAGTGACCATGGAAAGGTCAGTAGGAGAAAGCCGATGGTAACTCAACAAAACTCAAACAAACGGAATCATATGAAAGTATTTTTTCAGTAAATCTTAATGTGGTGGATCAGTTCCTTAACCAGACCAAATTACGCCCGGTGCCACTACTACTTATTACGCACGATTACTCCCTTCGACAATCATTTTTGCTCTCTGAGGCATACGAGGATAGTACAAGCTATGTCCTGTATCACGACACAGCGCGCACTAACCTTGTTGCGGCCTAGAGGATAATCTGCTGTTTATAAAAATGGCTGAAAGGCGATAGGATGTAAACAAATATAGGTCGACAGTTTCACAGCATAGAGCACTGAATCGCAACAAGCTAAAAAGTAACACGTTAAACATAAAAATCGATGAAAGAAAATACTATGGTTATGCAACAAACACATAAGAAAAGTCAATGGCCGCACCTAAAACGACATCGAACCTACCAACGGTGTAACAATGCGCATGTGCATCTACCCACATTTTAATTATTTAAATCGCAAACAATATAAAATAAATAAATAAATTGAATAACAAGACGCTGCGACGGGAGGCACGTACGGCGCGACAATATGTCGAGCATTGTAACAGCCGGACGAGCACTGAATCGCATATTAGTTGTTTGTTAATATTTGCAAATAATGCATTTGGAGAATTATATGCGCGGCGTAATGGCGTTCAGGATTGAACCAGCAGTTAGTGTTGTTAATCGATTTTATTTTAGTATGTTAGGATAAAACAAAATGTGATATATTACAATCAGATAAAAGTGAATGAAACATATTATATCTAGAACGTTTTGGCAATTATCACAAAAAAAGTTCGAGAGAATTAGTAACAATCAAGAAAATTTTTTTTTTATGTTTTTTAAACAATTATTTGTTACTTTAAATTAGGTTTATAGATCTGAACGAATACAAATTTGGCAAATAAAACTCTAAAAAAATTAACAAAAATTAAAGTAATTTTAAAATGACTATGTATAATGCACAATATCTGCTTGCTCGTTGTTTATAAACATCGAGGAAATTAACGGAAAAAAGTCACATATGAATTTAGTGTACAGATTAATAAAATAGTAAATAATTGGACAAATGTTTAGCTATCCCTACGTGTAAAAGAGTCAAGACCACCAGTTTGAGCAGATCAACGAGTTTCAGTAATCACAATATTTCAAGACTTTTCTTGAGCATAAGATTAAGGCCTTAAGAGAGAATATCATTTTAGAACATAATCGATTTAAAATCCATTTAGAATCCAAAGTATTTATGTGACTGAATGAATTTAATTTACAAACCAAAAAATTGTTGCTGTTAAAAGTTCGAATTGATTAAAAATTGAATGATTAAGCGTGTTGAACTGGTGACTTCACGTTAAATGCTATATTTCCGCACAACTATTCGCAAGATCTTATACTGGAAGACGGATACTCATGACAGTCATATCAATGTAAAATTCAGTAAAATAAAATGAGACCACTTCCTCATTGTACCATCCTCCATAACTTAAAATATTCAATCACTAGAAAAGAGAGAATAAAGATCTCTTAAACCTTATTGCAGCAATATAGGTACGTGACAATTAAATTTTTAAAAAGGCTGAAAATTCCATTACGATTTATGATACTCTAAAATATTTCTGTCACTCTTTTCTACGGGCATTTGTACCATAAAATATTCAGAATGCATTTACTGATGATGAATAACTTCCACATTACGTGATGAAGGATATATACAAAATTTAAAATGAAAATGAAGAAGAGAGGTTTTGCAAAATTTAGCTCTACAATTTCAAGAAAAATCCTGGAGATGCTTTCGTGGTCTCCACATCTGTTAAGATCTCAATATGAAATAAACGCTATAGAAAGTAAATAAATTATTCAGATCGGGCTTGACATACAAGCCGGTGGTGGTGGATTCTACCTTCACAATGGTTAATTTCTCGTCAATCGTAATTGCAATTATGTTACCTCCACAGTCATAAGTTGTGATTAAACCTCCATGAAAGAGAGCAATTGAATGACGACATCACTACTGTTATCGACATGTCGTCCCTGTTTTAAAAACGCTCGATAAAATTCTACGTTTCCCCTAAGCACATATAGAATAAACGAAGGTAAGACTCACAAAGATATTAACAAGCACACGTGAAAATAATAATATTGGGGAAGAAATATCATTGAAAAGGCAGAAATAAAATTAAATACAATTTGAGAAAAAGTAAATGCGTTTTAATCTTCAGAAAATGACGACGAATCCACTATACCACTATCTTTGAGTTTCACTTATGATGTCTCCGAAAAGATTCTCAACCACATTCATTAAGCCTATAATAAAGGATGTTTTTGCGTACAAGTGGTAGATACTTTCAACAATGGAATAGAGTTGTTCCACTCTTCCTTAATCACTTCTTGTTTGATAAACTACTAAATTGTCTATGATATGGTTAAATAATAGCTACTAATGATTATTTACATACGAGAAACACGAAAGTAATAAAATGTCTCTTGTTGAAATTATATTCCGAGAGAAGAGATTTAAAATTTTTCTGAAATTAAAAGAACGCTGTTTTCGGCGTGTCCAAGATGAAGAAGAATACTTTGAAAGCAACAGAGAGATTTTAAATTAGGCAGGTTATTTCTTATTTTAAAAGTTTGTAAATCTAGTTAACCGGTATGATGTTTTTTTAAAACTGCATTCTTCTTACACAAACGGAAATTACTTATAACGGTTAGGTCCTAGTATTATAGGTCTATTTATAGTTTGTGCTCATAGATAAAGTTCATCTGAAACTTTGAAGTTCCGCTTAGAATTTTTATGGTATTTTCACTACGTAGAATCTACTTTATGTTCTTCGTAATAGATTGTGGACTTTATATATTAACTGTTAAATATAGCGTGTCATGACATTTGACGTTGGAAATAAGTTAGTAGAAATTATCTGAAGACAAAACTTTATCTAGTTTATATTACAAAGTACAAAAGTAACTTTCCCATTTATTTACGGTCTTTCAGTGCCCATGTTGCATAATTTAAAAAAGAAAGAAAATAGCTGAAAGGTTCACAAATACGTATCGCAGGTTTAATATTAAAACGCAATGTTTTTTTTTATTTTTAAATTGTTTGCTAACGTAAGTTTTGAATTTAGTCACTTTATTATTTATATCAAAGTTTATAGCACTTTATAAATGATCCGACAAATTTAGCTAGGTATATGAAAATTTTGTTGTCTGAAATTCTAATTAAACATTTGAAATATAGATCTAAGAATAGTTTTATTTAAAGAAACTATTATGTGTGAAGTTTATATTTGTCAATGATAGGTGTGAAGCAAAACGAACATAAATATGAAATTTTGTTACCAATTTTAGACAAGAAAACCCGGTTTTTACCTTCTTATTGGGAAATTTATAATGAACTGTTATCGAAGATTATGTATATATAGGCACATTTCCTTCGAGTATGTTTTCACAATGATTCAGCTAGAATTTCCCAGATCATATCTAAAATTAAGCTTAAGCTTGGCAAGATTGTAAATCGGTTTTATTTTCCATTTTTCTAAAGGTGATTCAAGTTTTTACTTTTATTCAATTATTGTGTAACCCTATGGCTTAGTACCGCATGCCAATGTCCAGTTGAAAAATGCATGTGCATGTGCATCACTCGGTCGTTCAGAGCAACAACCTGCACTCACCTTGCCGCACGGCGGCAGAATACTAAACGATTTAGGCGGCCGATGGGTAATCCCGCGCTTATGCAAAATAGTGTCAAGCCATAGACCGTCTATCTAGAGATTATAGAATGTGGCCATATATAAACAGTGCTTATTTGATGGTCTATTACGTGGAATATTATCGCTGGCATATGTGCTAAATGGGTCTGGAATTAGCGAGCCTCTCAATTTGATATATAAACGAAATTATGCGTCACGAGGTATTGTAAGCAGAATTTTACTTATGATTCGCCGAAATTATTCATACGAGTAATTGGTATTTTGCTTTCGGTTCAATGTAAAGCGTGGTTGTGACTTGAATTTTCAATTGGCTATTATTGAGGTTTGTATTATTTGAACTTAAACTCTTGCTCATCGCTACTAAACAAAATAAACGTCAGTGAATTTGAAAATTGTATGTTAATTGTAACTTTAGTTGAATGTGCGTGAATATTGTAAATTATTCGATATGAAAATCAATATACTGCTAGGATGTTATGGTTTCTTATAAATGGAAGGAAAAAACTAATGCATTAAGTTGAAACAGTTCAGAATGTTCGATTGGAAATATATTAGTTTAAGACGTCGTATTTCGTCTCACATAACTTCATTGGCCACGAAACTATACATCGGTAGTAGTCGACCCGTTTATAGATCGTTCAAACATTCGGATCTGAATTATTTAATTTTAAAACCTAATATAAAATAAAATAAGTATTAAATTTATGAAATTATTTTCCGTGATTCTGTAAATGACCAGCGATAAATTTAAAAAATTTTCCATTTGTTAAGAATGTAATTCTTTCTTATGCTATTCTGTTCTCGAAAAGGAATCGGATACCAAGGATGTGTCGATAATCGCTTTCTTCATTCAATTTTTAATCACGCAGCTATCGAGAGACAATGAATCTCTGGGGAAAAGTTGGTGTCTTTAGCTTAAACACTGTTACATAAATACGTATATCGTTTTGGGAAAAGTAGTTGAAAATTCGTTTTTTTTTAGAAATTCTTCTCATTTTTAGTTCTATAAAATTTCTTTTAAATACTAATTAGTAAGTACTCAAAATAGATAGCTTGGGTACATGACGCATATTTTACGTTCTAGCAATTATACTTATTTTGAATATTACGTAATAGCGCCTGAATGCAAATCCAATTGGCCCCTACGTTGAATACTTAAACATGGGCTATAAACCATTGTTGTAGCTTGTATTGTCTATTGTTACTCATTAGATTTTATGGCATCACCCCAGGAACTTTATGCACTTTGGTGCGATATCAAATAAAGAGGGTTTTATCGAATGACTGCAATTTTTTTCATAAAATGTTTAAATTTGACGTTATAATTTATTTGTCGGATATTGCCATTCTTATCAAATTCTCCTGATCTACATTTGTAATCAAGATTTAATTTACCTCAAAATCTACTTATATTTTAAAATGTCACTTCACACCAAACCATTCCATTTTTATTTGTGTTTCTATATAAATTTGTTTACAATATCATAAACATGAAATTATACTAATACTAAACGCTGATTTATATGTGACGGTATTTATTTTGCAGAAACGTATTTCAGATTATATTATTACCTTTAAATTGTCCCGCAACATTTATAATGTGTAACAAAATGTAATAGAGAAGCATTGCGGAACACGCCCCAAACTCTCATCCTTCCGGCTCGTGAAAAACGTCAACAACGCGCGTGACGTAACGACTGAGATGGTGGCACGTCCATGATTTTTCCCGCGTCCGCGCGTTTTTGGCCACGATGCGGTCGGCGTGACCTACATAGCAGCGGCCAAGCAGGAGCACGGCCAAGTCCAGAGCCGCTGCCAGACACTCTGTTCTAGCTCAGCCAATATCTATAAAATAAATTGGATGATGCGTGCGGATGGGTAGCTGCGAAAAAAATACAAATAAATAATCACGTCGGTGGGCGCGCCGTTACGCTGAGTGTTGCCAGGTTCGTTGAACTGGACGTTTGTCTATGTTATCATGTGTGTTATTTATCGATTGTTATGTTGATATCGTCATTTGTATTGGTGCCTTTTTTCAATTGTCGTTATGAAATTTGCGTATGAATCTTATTAATCCCATCTAAATTATTGAAGTGGCTAGCTCATGGACTAAGTCTATTGAGTAACAGTGATGTGTCGTGTATATGTTCAAGGTTTGAAAATGGAGGGGACATTTTTTTATGGATTTATAAATGTGGTTAGATCTCAACATTATCCAAATGAATTCAATAAACGTAATCCAATAACTATTTATCACAATAGTCCAATATCGATAAGTATTTAGTATATATTTTATACATATTTTCAGTGATCCGATATATAAATTGGCCATAAATCCAATAGTACTGATGAGATAGCTACATATTCAAATCGGGTGCCGCTTACAAATTTGCAATTATATTGAGGTTACGTAATTGGTAGGCGATTACATTTAATGAAAACACATGAGAAATATCATATTCTCAAAACTAAATATACTTTAAACTTATAACTACGAATATTTAGAAATTCTGGGGTTGGTTCAAACTTTTTAATTAAAAATACTTGTTTTTTTTGCAGCAGCAGTTAGTTTGCACTAGTAAATGTCGTTTTCTGGTGTTAACTAGAGCCACGCAGTGAAGAAACACTGAAATATTTCGATTGGCTATTGTAATGGGCTGGCCATATTACCCTGAATTATCTTAAAATGTTAAATCGACGTTAAATCGTTTCCATGGTTTTTTGTTTATGGACCGTGAGGAGTGAAAAAAATATTTAAAGGAATATAATATAATTAATTTTATAATTTAAAAAAGTATTTTAGAATACAGAAAGCACAAATAAGAAAAATGAAGTGTAAGAGAATATATGTTTTACTTGTACACCTAGAGACATTCTGTAATGGCATACCACGAGATGGTGTAAAAGTTTGTGTGCAACCATTAGAAGATTTATAAACATTTAGAATGAGCTATTGGAAGCTCAAACCTCAGATGTTTATATTATCTAGATCCTTTGGCCTTTTAAAGATGTGATACTTACTTTTTTTGGTAACTGATACTTGTTTTTTCCGACATAAGAATTGCTGGAGATTTTTATGTGATAATTTCATTTAAGTTATAATTTTTAATGGAAAACAAGTAGAACAATACCACAAGTAGGAGAAAAATGCGAAATAATCAAATGCGGGGTTCCATCATTGCTTCTTATTGCGTTATATCGTTGCTATTCAAGATATTAAAACGTCTCGAATAGTAAACAATGCATTTGACAGCGCACTGTAGTGCGTCTATCATAAACTTATGTTTTGATCGTCGACTGTTAAACTAACATTGCTTGGCTAATTGTATGGGGTTTCCTCGCTCCTTGCCAAAGTGCAGAGCCAACGCGTCTAGCACGCACATGGCACCGCGCCGTAGCCAACAACTCGCTTTCATCTGGCGATTCGATAGAAATTTGGCCGCCGATTCTTTGGCATAAAAAACGTAAATAAACACTTCGCTTTTATTTAAATAGAAATTATTAGGTCAAATATTATGTATTGGTTAAGTTTTTTCACGTTGAGCGAGGTTTCGAATGTATGTGATCTGTCAGTCGATTGTTACTGGCCATTTTACCAAGGTTAATAATACTGAATTGATTAAGAACGTATTGTTTTAACATAGGGGAAAAGTGGGTAATGAGAGTCAGCGGGCGATAGTGGTCATACTTATAACTACAAATCTAAGTGATATAAAGCATACTAACATCGGCGTAAACAGCTCGCTATCTGTGTCCCGCTGCTTGTCCGAACGCGCTAAGGGTTCGTGAGCGATAAAGTTGTGTTTTGTTTTTCCGCGCTTTCTATCTGCAATTGTATCGAATTTCAATGCAACTCTTTATTTAATTTAACTTTATCTTTTCTAAGCCAAATTTTATAACAAAATTTTCAATGAAACATTTAATTATTTACATGTTTTACAATATTTTTGTTAATTAGGTGTTTTCGCATCAGTTAGCCCTCCATTATCCGCAATGGTTTAATTTGTTTCGTTTTATTTTTTTATTTGTTGTTTAGATGCTGAAATTATGCCCCAGGGGACCGACAAGGATCAATATTCTTCTAATACACTTATAAAGGGTACTTTAGCCTAAAGGACATTTAATGAGACATGCTGTTGAAGCTATGAAGATTCCGTTTTCAAGTCTTGTAATCAGGAGTGGTTGAAGAAAAAATCCTAGTAGAAAAAGTTCTAGCAGAACAAATGAAATATATGGAAAATATTTTTTAACTATTGTAGTTAAAACATTATTTAGACAATTTTTGAAGAATGACATTGATTAAAATATTTATGTGATTGAAGAAACTGGCTGCATGATTTGCTGTGAATTGACCAGAATAATGAAATGTGGTGCAGAATAAGTCTGTGTGGACTATAAAATGACAGATTATAAAGGTCATGCAGATTGCATTGGATGGCATTCAGTGGAAGATTATGTGTCTGATAGCTGTTGAATTAGCCTGGCTGTCATTGCCCTGCATGATGACATAAATGAAGAATGTGGCCCCAAACAGCGCCCATACACGAGCTATGATGAAAGAGACAGAATCAAAGATAGGACATTTAAAAAGATTAAATTTTTCTTCAGTTGTATTGAAAAAAAGACAATAACTTGTGTCCTGTGGGCCCCTTTCAGAGACTCACTAATGACATGTTTAATTAATATAACATTGAATATATTTGGTGTTAATTTTATAGAAATTCATTATTCACAATTAAATGAAACTACGTGATGTAGTATTATTTCTACTTTCTTTAGTTTCTTTACCACGACCTAGGTTTCGTTGTTGTAAAGATTCATCTATGCTAATATCCCAACTGAAGATGTTGTAATACAACGAAACCTAGGTTGTGGTAAAGAAACTAAAGAAAGTAGAAATAATACTACATCACGTAGTTTCATTTAATTGTAATATAACATTATTGGTTAATAAACTCTTTTCCATTAAGGGAAGGCTAAGGACGAGTTTAATGATACTTTATGCCTTTATTATTAATTCTAAATATTTGTAATTCTAAATATTTGAACTGCTCTAAATCTTGTACCACTCCACCAAAGGAACTTCCTTGACTGACATAAAAAATGTAGGAAAGAATTTTAAGTGATGATTGTTGATTTCAGCAACTTCTGAGAAATTTGTTCAGGTATTTAAAATGGATGTGAGAGATAATAGGATGAATAATAATTTCGCTTTCTAATGAAAAAACTATGTATTTAAAAATTTAACTAAATATTTATTAAATTTTTCTGCATCTCATTTGAACAAGTGTACTCATTTTTATGTCAGAGTGTAATTCATCTTTTGTGAACATTCATTATCTATCAAGCTAGCATATCTTTCTATCAATAAGAGCATTTAGTAATAATGTGGTTCTGTTTTAAAATGTTAATGGATGAAAAATTTCTTGAATATAATGGGAATTTGGGCAAGTTTTTGGGTTGGTATCGGTACATGTCTATAGATTTTGAATGTTCTCCATGTGATTATCCTAATTTTACTCACAAAATAATATGAAAAAGTGATAAAAAAATATGGAATGTAAATTGTATAATTCCATAAATACCACAATTAATCATCATTTTTGGAAATATCACGGGATTGTAAATTTTAATCTTCTCTTTGGTCACAGTTTTTCTTCAAATTTTCTTATTACTCACTCATAAGCTGACATGAGCATGTCATTAAATTCATAGTTTAAGTAATATTTTGTTCAACATTGTTCTTAATGTATTGTGATATGGTAGAAGTGACTTTGAAACCAGTACTTTTTGACACATAATCAATATTTTTGTTAATTTTCTGTTTTGTCTCTATCTCATTCAGCTATTTTTATATGGATATGGCATAGGTACATAGGATGTTGGCTTTGAAATGATGATACATTAGTTTGATGCAGCTGTATCTAGTAAAAAACATTTCCATGATGATATGAGGTTACCGAGATTGACTAGTAAGCTTAGTAATGCATCAAATTTAAATGTCATACCTCTCTTGCTTCGGAAGAGTTATTTGAAATTTATTTTCTAATAAGTATTTTGATACTCACTGGTGATCTTTAAAATTATAGTGTTTCTTGTTATCCCTGATCACTAAAATTTGCCACACAGGGGTGTTTACCACACAAATAATAGGCAAACTCTTAACTCTGCGACTATCTCCATTTTACCTTCAAAGATGAAAACTGGTATAGGTGAAAGAAACAAGTATCTAATGCAACAGTGGTATATTATAATAAAAAGGGGAAATTGGATTATATTTTTAAATTTCATTATTTAAAAAGAACAAAAAGATATATATATGAAAATGCAAACTGATTTTAACCAGATAAGGAAATTCAAAGCCATATTGAGTGAGCTTCAAAACATGGAGAGAGAGATAAAAATATGTAAATATAAAAATTGTTCCTTGCAAATAATAATTCCATAATAATATTCCTAGCAATGTAAGTATCACAATTTTTCTTTATTTTTATAACAAATACTTACATCAAATATTTTTCTGTTGTGACGAAATCAGAAAACACTATTAGTTCATGTCATAAAATAAAAGAAACAAATCAAAACATGGTGTTATTGAGAATTTAACTCACCCCAGATAAATTCATATGAGAAGCTCTGAGCCAGAAATAGGAATGTTGATTCATATAAGTGAAAAAAGGTGTAAGTATCTAACTGATTAAATAATGTTGTTAATTCATTTTGTTGTATGAGTTACTAATATTATTTTAATCTAATATTCATATATTACAATACTAAAGAAGAAAAAGTAAAACAAAAATTGGTTTTACCAAGATTCGAACTCATGTCAGCTGTAATGGTAATGAGAGTTGTTGTAAAATGCTCTACTATTTATGACATTAACGTCAATAAACCAAGATATTAAATATACTTACTTGTCTTGACCATATGGTCACTGAAGTATATGTGTTTGGGGCACTGTATGAAACAGGAATGTCGGTGCGTGAGGAACCTGAACGCAAACAGGGAGGTACGTCGTCGGTGGTTGTGTCTTTTAATGCAATTTTTTCAGAATTAGTTTTTCTATAAATAGTATGTTCACTTACATTTAATATTAACGTTGTAAATAAAGATTTAGGTTTGAGTAATCAATAGTATAGTTACCAAATACTGTAAATAATATTATGCACAGGTTTCGACATTTGTTATAAATTATAGATTATGGGGGGGGGCGACTGGGAAAACAGCGCCTATGACTAGGCGCTGTTTTCCCTGTATATATATATATATATATATATATATATATATATATATATATATATATATATATATATAACTTCTGCAACAAAGGATTAAAATAATCATTCAAAAATATTTTGAATAATTTTTTTAATCCTTTGTTACAGACGTTACATAATATATTATTATATTGCCTTAATTCTACGCATTGATTTTAATTTTTGTTTAACAGTTGGAAATAGAAATATTTTTATTTGTTTTTAAAAATGTTGGTTCCAATACCAGCAGCCTTTTTAGCATTTTCATTAGGGAAGTAAGGTCTAGAAGGCTCCAAATAATTTTTTTAACTATATTTCATTATTGAAAAGGTCATAATTATTACCTAAAGGATACATTGCATTCTGACACAATTGATGTGGTAATTTATTACATACCCGATAAAAATTAAGATCATTACAATTGTAGTTTATGTATTCTGTAATTTTTAATATGTTAGAAGGATGATCGGCACTTACATGTAGTAACTGTTTCAATATTTCATCTTTTTCTGATTTATCAGGATTTTGAAAGGATATTGAAGCAGTTTATTTGTCATAACTGATTTCAGGCTGCATCTAAATTTTACACTGTGTTGAGTAATATCGTAACAACCTTTTGATGTGATAATATATGTGATAAAACAATATTAAAATTGTAAAGAATAAAATATTAAAACTGTAGATTATTCCATAGCAATTTATAAGCTGCAATTTTGGATATCTAACAATCAATGCAAGTGAGATTAATATATTTCTCATTAAACTCGTTGCTTATAGTTACTATACCATAAACTGCACATACAGAAACAATTTTATATGATATTTTTAATAAAATTAAACTGAAATAAAATATCATTTTACATTTTCTCTATATGTAATCTGTCAAAAAATAGTCATTAAATCACACCACGAGTGGCGGTAGTGTCGTGTGTTCCAAAGTTTCTATACGAGTTGCATGTATTATTATCTACAGCAGGGCTGTCCAAACTACATACCTTCGCGTGCCAATTAAATTTACTACAAAAGCTTGAGGGCCGCAGAAAAAAATATTTTTAATTTGAAGTAAAATAAAATACAGGGTAATCATTTCTTTAGACGTTTATTGGTTCTTCGTTAATTTACCTTGAACAATCACATCGATATCAACATCAACATTCGTTGTTGCCAGACGCATTGCATGAAGAAGTGAGTTATCTGACAGTGAAGATCTGTACTTAGATTTTATAAAGTTCATGGTTGAATACGCGCTTTCACATAAATAAGTGCTGCCCATCATCGATCCCATTTTCAAGCCAAAATTTGTTAATTTGAGGAAACGATCGCCAAGGATCTTAAAAAAATTCATTCCAGTTTCTGTTTAAAATCCTTTTCAGCCTGTACGTCACATAATTCCAACTGATAATCAGTCTTTACGGTTTCGATTTGAATCGTTAATGGATGCGTAAAAAGAGACAAATCGCTCTCTAATTTTTTTAAATCTGCGAAACGCTGCTCAAATTCAAAAATTACCTCGTCGATGTACCTCGTCGGTGGTCAGAAAAGTTGCATCTTTCAAAATTCCTCATTTCGGTATAATGTTCTTCGCAACTTGGAAAAAAAGAAAAATCATTTTTTTCCAGTGACGTTTTGAACAATATCAGTTTATTTTTTAATCCATTCACATATCCATACAAGTTGGCTATATTGTGTTGTTTGCCTTGTAATTTTAAATTTAATTTGTTCAAATGTTATGTCATATCAATCAAAAATGCGAGATCAGTAAGAAATTCAGGATCTTGCATTTTAGTTTCCATATCAGTAGTGTCAGATTTTATTTCATTTTTAATAAATATAGGAATTTCTTTCTGTAAATCGAAAAAATGCTGCAAGCACTGACCAGCACTCAACCATCGGATTTCTGAGTGTAACAGCAGATCCCCATAGGTTGCGTTAATTTCAGTTAAAAAATTGCGAAATTTACGATGACTCAAATCTCTATTTTCATAACATTCATTTGGCGCAAAGATTTTCCGCATAAAGCTTCTTGGTGTATGATACAATGGATTAATGGGCAATCAATGCCATTTTGTTTTAGATGTCCCGTAAATCCTGTAACGTTTCCTGTCATAGCTTTTGCTCCATCGGTCACAATACAAGAACATTTTTGAAACCCACCGTATTCTATGACAGTTTTGTTAACAGCTTGAAAGATATCGCTGCCTTTAGTTGATCCATGTAGCGGCACTAAATTTAACATTTCCTCCGTGATCGAAAAATCTTTTGAAATGCACCGAATAAAAATTATTAATTGAGTAATATCTGTTTGGTCGGTACTTTCGTCCAAACATAATGAATAATATTCACAGTTTACAATGTAATCACATATTTTTTTCGAAACAAATTCTCCCATATCATCTATTCGTTTGGTGAGATAATTTCACAAATTCAAATTTTTCCGCCAATTTCGGCTGCATAAAGTGATAAGCCATGCCTAAGCCAAGCATATGCATGTGATAAGCCAAGCATAAGGCAACTGCGCATTTTTTTATAAAAACTCCGTCTCTGAATGGTTTTTTAGCTTTGGCTAATTGCAAACAAACTTCATAAAAAGCAGCCAAATGTTGTTCATTGTCTGTATTTATTTTTGAAAAAAAACTTGTCTGCTGCGTTAGTTTCTTCTTATACTCAGCCACAACAATTTTTCTGGCTTCACCGACATGTTTTTTATATTTTTCTTCATGTAAAGTAGTATAATGAAATTTAACATTATATTCTTTACTCACAGACATAACTTGCATACAAATCATACACTGAATTTTATTATTGTTATTGCAAATAAAATAGTCGAGTTCCCACTTCTCATTAAATGCACGATGTTCATCACTTATTTTTCGCTTCTTCGTAGACATAATAAAGTTTTTTAAGTATTTTTCTCAAACCGACTGGTTAAATACTTATGAAATTCACAATTACTTGTTAAATAACGTGTGAAATTCAAAGCGGCAGTGATACGAACTTAATGAAAGCACAAGTTTAACTAATACGGACACAAACAAATACTAACATAAAGATCTTACTTACAGACTTCTTTTGTAAACAAAATACTTTCCGGGAATTCCCCCAATAATATAAAGATAACTTCACTTTTAAATGATGTCATGCGAATGGAATGTTACTAAATTAAAAATAAATGAATTATATATATTTTGAGAAAGATTTCTATTATCCAAACTATTTATAAGTATCCAAAACTATTTTCTGATTATTTTACACTGTAGATTTCAATTTTAAAATATGCGTCGCGGGCCGCATAAAAACAAACCTGTTTAAAAAACAACACTGTAGATCAGGGCTGTCTAAAAAACGGTTTTTAGACAGCCCTGATCTACATTGTTGTAGTAACTAAGTACTTGTGTAAAAGCTATTTTTGAAAGGTTTATCAAAATGGGTGGTGGTTTATGGATTTAATTTTCATCAATAAATATTGTGCGCAGACTGCCAAGTCTTCAATTTTGAGTTTTATTTTCACTTTTTCCTAAGTTGCAGCAGTTGCCAATCTTGCAACTGCTCTAAAACCCCTTTCCACGAGATATGGATATGGAAAAGCTATCAAAAACTTTCCTGCGATAATCAATAACTAGCGTGACCCGTGCGAAGTCTTCGCATTATTTATTCCATTTTGAAGCTCAGATGACAGATCAAACAAATATTTTACTAAAATTGACATACAGAGGCGCAAGTATCAAAAGCATTGAGCTAAAGCGCCACTTTATTTATACGTGAGTGGATTTGAAACTAAACAAAAATTTTACCAACCGTCAATCATATTGACGTTGAGCCGTTAGATGGCAGCATGGCTGTTTTGTGTATATAATTTTAATAATTAATTAATTTGCAAAAACAATAGCAATAATAAATTTTTTAGTTGTGGATGCCGGTAGAGCAAGCAATTATCTATAAAATGATATATAATTTATGTGGATTAGTTGTGAGGTTTTTTCTAAAAAGGGAGTGTAACATCTTAACCTTAGCGTATTAATATATATTATGATGATGATGATGATGTAGGATAAGTAACAGGTATATCTTTCTAAAGCCAGAACTACTAATATACCCTTTTCTGAACTGTGCCTTAAGTTCTTCTTCGTTAGGGCTTATTTCAATTAGTTCATCTTGTAATATGATATCCAATTTTTAATGGAATATCCTAAATGGGGTCCGCTCACGTGGACCACCATTTATTCTCATGGTTATTTACATACTTTTCTTTCGCTGATGTACCCAGCAAGTACTATGCAGAACTGACAAACTATTTCAAAAGTTGGCACATTTAATGTACACAAATGTGCACAGTAAAATAAAAAAAGATATCCACATTTGACCATAGAAGGCACCTATTATGAGATAATTACTTATGTTTAAATTTTCATGTAAATATATTTTTCTTTATTTTTTTTCATAAAAACTATTAAATATTCCTGAAAAACATTAACAGTAATTTAAGGTTAAAGTAATTTCAACAATTTCTTGAAAAAACAAAGTTTTTATTTCTCGTTATAACAAATGTTTAAACTACTTGCAATTGGCTCTAATGCAGGTGCGACATCAAAGCAATAAAAGTTATTTAAGGTTAGAAACAATTTTAACTATGGTTAATAATATTCAGAGTTAGCGAAAGTTGTTGTCTTTCTTTATTATAGTTTTATCAAATGTCGCCACGTCAGGAGCAAATGTACGAATAAGAGGAATGATATATATGTGTTATTCGTTTATGTGTAGTTTAAAAAATATTTCCAATTTTGTTCAATAAAATTCTGTTTATTTAGGGATTTAAAATCAGTCTTTACAATAATAAGTAATATTTACTCAGATAAGTATTATTAGATAAAATTAAACATTACTATTGCCATTTTAGACAAATAAAACAATATAAAATTATAAATAAAGTAATAAATATTGAGTCTCAGATAATTTACTATAAACTTTGTGTAACGATTTAACAATAAATCTTTGAAATAACTTTACTTTGAACTAACTATAGACTTAAAATTAATAAATAACGAGTTAGAGACTCCTGAACTCAAAGTTAAATCACAAATAAAAAGCTTGTCCAAAAAAGCATAATACAAAGTTGATAATATAATTAAACGATATATTTCTGGACAAGCTTTAGTAAAAATTCTCAAAGCACCCTCGAAATTGATCCCTAGGGGTTCATGCAGCCCACTTTTGGAGATCATTGTTCTAGGGTCTATTAAAATCTTAGGGAGGTTCTTTTCATGGTGGTGTATCAGTAAAATATTTACGCTTTTTAGGCAGTAATTACAATATTCTGTTTGTTTGCAACAATCTTTCTGCCTTGATTGAATTCGACTGTTCTCCAGGGACACATAATCTAAATTTATAAGAAAAAGAAATTATTATTTTACAGTTAATTACAATCATTAATTTATAAATAACCTTTGACAGAAGAAAGACAATTATTATATTCTAAAAGTGTTTTATGAAATATTGTTCTCCCATTTTCGGTAGAAATACAAAAAAGAAGGTATTTGTGTGCTAAATATGAGTTCTATACTATAGCTTGACATTTGGGTAAGACGGAAAAAATAATGTGTTTAACTTTGTGATTAAAATTTAATAGGTTTGTGATATAAATTAAATCAAATATGGTTATTGTTATTGAAATTAATGATTACATTATACTACCAAAATTTTTATAGTAAGTAATTCATATAGTTTTGTCTATCATATTTGTATGGCAGAACATGTACTAAAATTCATTAGAGAAGTATAGTGTAACACCTGTGCAAGAATGATATGCAAAGATGAGACGATGAGAGATGTTGCTTTACCAATTTGTGCACTGACATAAATCCTTGTAGTCCACAAAACCTATTTCTGTCACCTTTCTTTTATCACATATTTTTAGGTTGCTGCCACATTAGATTTACATCATTCTGTGTTTAAAGAAGTATCATTACAAAAATGGGATCAATTTCTGCATTTGATGGTAGTATTGAATTAATGTATATATCTCCAGTGCCACCGTCCAAAACTAAAGTTGGTTCTATTTTTAGTTTAAAACTTACTAGCTGCGAAAAGTTGTTATTAATGTTGCCATTATCTGTGGAAATGTAATTTTCAACTAAATGTGTTATTGTCTCACATTTATTTATATGGTCGGATTATTTTACACTTTTATATAATGTAAGATGTAAATTAACCAAATTGAAAATTATCCAAATTTTCAGTAGTTTTTATCATTTTGACATATAAACAAAGTTTCTTTCGTCTAAAATTATTGAAATCTTTTTGTGATGTAAACAATGTTACATTACTTAGAATTAAGTTCGGTTGGTAAATTTTAGAATATTCCCAAAATCCTTATTTTATTAGTTAAACGTGAGCTTATTTAGTCTTAGTACATAAGCTTATGTGTATTGAGCTGATAAGCCTCTTATAAATAAACCTTTGTTATGTGTGAGCTTTATTTGATTAATGTGAGCTTTTATTTGGATCTTTGCTTCCATAAATACAACTTGCCAAAGTTGGAAATTCACGTTACTTTATTACTTACCTTTTCATTTTTTAAAAAACATTTTGCTTCTTTAGAATATAATAATACTTTAATGTTTTGTTCCAATGGAACTCAATACGAAAGAAACACAATAATATTTTTCTAAATATATCAAAAGATATCATTAAATGAAGTAAATATAGAACATTTCAACATACTTTTTGAAAACAATTTTCCAGGCTCCAGAACTATTATAAACAACTTTATATTTGTTTATAGATTCAAGCAATCTTGAATTTACTAAACTGCCATAGTTTAGTAAATTGAAGATTGCTACTAAATTGAAGAACAAGAAAACTCTCATTTATGTATTGACCCATAACCTTATTTCAATTCATTAAAATAATTCAGTAAATAACTGAAACTCAAATGAATATTTTCAATTTTTTCTAAACGAGTAAAATGTGGAATAGATAATAGAACAGACTGAATGTTACGTAACACTCTAATTGTTTTACAAAATTTTTACATTATTTGCATGTTGTATAAATGTAATATTATTATTGGTAATGTGATTAAATTACCTTATTTCCTCACCTAAGGAAGAAGTGGAGCTAGAAAAGCTTTAAATAAAATATAAATACAGCAAATGATAAGAAGTGACTGGTTAACAAAGTTTTTTTTCAGCAAATAATTAGATTAAGGTAATGTTTTTAAATTTAAAAAAACTTATTCAAAAATAAGACATAAAGTTACTGTAAATTTCAGGACGAGTTCCATCCATTTATAGAAGCACTGATGCCTTTTGTCAAGTCCTTCTCGTACACTTGGTTCAATTTACAAGCAGCAAAAAGGAAATATTACAAAAAACATGAGAAACGAATGTCTTTGGAAGAGGAGCGACATACTAAATTTGAATTACAAGTGAGTTTTAACCGGTAATCTTCTTATTTAAATGTTTTACAAAACTTCAATGACAGTATTCGTCAGAAAGAATAAACAGCTAAAAAAAACAGGATAAAGCTATGAATGTTTAGAAATGTGAAATGACAAGTCAGCTAATACGATGATAAATTGTACAGGTAATAACTATAACCTTGTGTCTTAAGTGCATTGCTAACCATCATAAAAATTCTAGTACAACATAGACAAAATCATTTTTTAAATCGTTTCGATTTTTTATTACTTCTTTGTTAAAAAAGCTAAAATTTAAAAGCCAATTCAGCTCAATTATTTAAGTATTTGTTATATATTGTGTGGTTCGGTGTCAATCAACGCTGACCGTACCCTATGCTGCATCCTAGCATAACTATATAGCATAAAAATGGGTCTTTAGGAGAAGATGAAGTATTGTATTGACACATATAGAGCAATGTTTTCTGGTATTCTTGCCTATTCTGGATTGATAGAATATAAAGTGATGGATGTTTAATCACACAAGCTGAAGAGCCGTGCACATTGAAAAGTATGTCAATAATAATGCCACCTAAAAACATTTGTAATACTTGAATAAAAACTTATTACAAGTGTCTGCAGCATCTGAATGGAAAAACATCTAACTTAGATATAAAGAACCAACAAAATACATTAGTATTATAAAATTTACCTTAAAATTAATTGGCTACTCAAAACACAAACCTGTTCTTTTTTTATGACCATTTTATTTGATTCTCTAGCTTTTTCATTTATTCTTTTTCTTCGATAATATCTTTAACCCAACTTACAGCTCAATGCCAACACTAAGAAGCATGCAAATTCATTGAGTATAAAATATAGAAATTTGAATTGGCCGTGAAGCATCCATGAAAAGCACTTTAATATCTTGTTTCTACAGCAGTAAATCGAACAGTATAACAAGTTAATATGTGTTACTACTCCATATGCAAAATTAAACAAGTTCATTCAGCGCGTGAATCAAAATATACGTTAAGTAGACGTTGATGCACACGAAAGCGAATATCTTTTGTATCTTGTTTCGTAAATCATTATTTAGATTTACAATAAAAATTAAATCAGTGAGTGGTGAATGTAACCCAATAACATTTTATAAACGAAATGAGATTTACAGATGCAACTCTTGTCATTTTCATAGAAACTATACTCAAAATTTAAACCAATAGAAATCATCTGTGAATAGCGTCTATACATTTTTAAATGGAATGAATTTATTTTCCATTGATTGCAAATTGGAATGCTTAAAAACGATATAGACCAATATATCAATATTCTCAGGAATGCTAAATGGCAAATTTGAGTACTATATAGTCTTCCAAATATCCAAGAAATTAAATAGGTTTGTCTGATATGGGACTAGACACATTCTCTTCGTCATATTCCTGTAATGAATATATTTCAATTGTTCGTAGCCAGCGAAATGAAGCAAAATTTTGATTTCAATATCTTACTTAAAAGTGATTCTCAAAATTTTAATTCATAATGTAAAATGATCATAATAGCTATTTGTCATCAACTAAATAAAATTTCTTAAGAATATTTTCAAATTCAATGAATTCACTGTTCAGTCCAGTTCCTACAGGTTGAGTACTAAGTTCATGTCCGTTCCACTTTTTAGAATATTTCATTTTGGTTTAATAAGTATGACAAAAGTTACTCATTTGAACCATATATGATGTAGCATGTGATTTAATAATAAAAAGCTTGAAAAACAGATGCAAGTAGACATTCTTAAGCAATATTATGCTACAATCATTCATCTGTGAACCTACAAGAAATTTGGATCAAATAATTTTGTGTATTATATTTAAGTCTTGGAATAAAAACTTTTTGCAACGTATTTTGCTACACCTTTTCAACGTATATTTATTTAAATTTAATTTGCAATGTCTTCTCAAGATTTAAAAATTGTGGCTTTGACATATATTATTATTATGGCATGTGGTATAATAAATTTATTATAGATATATTTTAAACATCGATTATATCTTGCTTTCATTCCATCGGTAATATCCAATCGGTATTACCAACATTATTATTAGCTCAAAAATTTTTCCTGAAATAATTATAAAAGGTTTTTAAATTTGAATCCCATAATGCTAAAATATATTACACACGTTAAAAAAATCTTCCTAAATTGGTTTCTCCCTTGTTTCTTCTTTAGAAATTGATATATAAATCTTGATTAAAATCTTCAAAATTCTTATAGTATTATTGAGTCGTTTCTGATGTTGTTGCAGTAAAGGTTTGCATTTGGGGAATTAATGTATGCAGCATGTGAATTTTAATATCTAGATGGATATCCTACTAGATGTATATTTACGTATCTACACTGCGCCGAGCAATGTGGTAGACCATAGTTACTTTTATTAATATGAAGATGACATAATATTTTAACCCTTAACGGTCCAATGTCCCAATATATGCAACCAGTAATTTTTGCTTGTTACGTCGATTGCTATTTATATTGTGAGAAAAATTGTTTTATTACTTTTATCAGTATTATTGTTGTAATAATGCATTGGGTGTTACGTCAGGTACTTCCTCTAAATTTGTTTCCACTTGTTGTCTATGTATTGTTTCCTATAAGATATGTGTCTGTAAGCACCTTTGTGCTCTTTGATTGCAAACTCAGTTTTTTTCTTGATTTTTAAAGATAAAGTGTGTGTTGGCTCTTTCATTGAGCTGAAGTTATTCTATTTTACTGTAATAGTAAAACTGCAATATACATTTTGAAACTGGAAATAAGGCATGATGAAATTGATTATGTTGATGACAACAAAAATAGATCAATATTATACCAGTATATGTCTCTAAAGGAAAGCTAGTTTTGTTAAGGATCTTCAATTCAAACATAAACTTATAATAGGCATGCGTTATATTTGTCAGTTCAGGGTTTGGTATAACAAAACTTATACATAAACTAACCAGCGTTTTTAATAACAACTTTCAGAATGAGAAGGCGGAAGTGAAGCAGAAATGGGCGTCGCGGTTACTCGGTAAATTGCGTAAGGATATTACACAGGATTGCCGTGAAGACTTTGTCCTCAGTATCACAGGCAAAAGACCAGCTGTCTGTGTACTCTCCAATCCCGATCAAAAGGGCAAGATGCGACGGATAGACTGTTTGCGGCAAGCAGATAAGGTATACACATACATAATGTAAAAAAAATTTGCTTTACTTCTGTTTAAACGTTCGACACTCTGTGTGAGCATATTGTTGTTGCTGCCTGCGTTGCCAAGTATGAAAAGAAATTTAGGGATTACAATTGATTAGAAAATGTTTGTGATAATTGTATTATCATTTCAATATACCCTGCAGAAATATATACAAATAGTATTATAAAATTAAAATAATATTGCAATATGTGAAAGTAGATTTGCCTATCTATCTGTTTATTACGCCTTCAGAGTAAAGTTCGAAATCAATTTTAACGAAATTTGGCTGAGAGATAACTTCATAACCAGAGAAGGATACAGGTTATGTGACATAAATTCAATATGGCGAATTCTACAAGATGGGGGATAATTTTTTTTATTTGGGAACTGGCGAGTAGGATACTTAAGTATAATAAATAAAGAAATCATATCACAACCTGTGTCTACCGGAATGAACATGCACGTGAAGGTACACATTGTTGATGGATGTCTATGCTTGTTGAGAATTTCTGCTGCACCGAATCTTCAATTGTAAAATCCTTATATTAATTTATAATCTTCATATTTCCACTATACGATTCTAATAATTGCTAATATCACATATGGGGAATATCTTCAGTCATAAATCAACAAATATGTGAGAAACATTTTATATTAGCTGCTCATTGCATGTATTTAGAAAATTACTCATAAACATCTAATCTAAACTTAAGAAGCTCAAGGGTTGCAGACAAACATTTAAAAATATTGTGTTTTATTTGGATATTTCTAATTGACACAATAGTTTGCACACAATATCTGTAAATATATGTATAAATGATATCTATACATGACATGTTAAAATATTTGTTCTAGTTTATTCACATTTTTTATCCTGATTGGTTTTTTTTCTAACCATTTCATTGATAATTCAGAGATCATAATTCCTAAAATTTGAAAGCTTTATTTCCAATCAGTATTTCATACACTTCTTATACTTATGAAAGTATAAATTTGAATTCTTTGCCTGATTTTTGGCAATATCCTTTAATTTGTACTGTTCTTGATGATGTGGTCAAAAATGCATGCTTTCTCTTTTCAGCGATCATTTAATCACCATTATCTTCTCAGTGTCCAGCATTAAAATTAGAAAAATGGAATATTTTGGAATCACTTCAATTTCAGTTAGTCATGAGTAATGTTGATTCACCTAAGTGAAATGACTCACTGAATACATAAAAACAATTAGTTCACTTTAATGAATCATTCTAACGAGTCAGTAAAAGTGTATCGATTGAGATACACTGTAATTCATTTGATTCTGATTCAAATATCTCTTGCACAATATTCTAGATAGTTATTGAGTTGAAAAATTTATTAAATATTTATTGAGTCTAAAGGATCATTTCAATAAGGTGAATGTCGAGCTAGTCAATTAGAAAAAAACAGTGTACTGGGTATAAAATAATAGCTTGTTATAACATGACTTCAAAAATATATAATTTGTTTATTTAAAGAAATTTTTTCAAGTAATATTCACAAAAATGTTTAAAATATCTCTGTCCCTTTCATAGACAGTTACGTTGCACAATTTTATTGTTTTAAAGAAAAATTGTATAAAGTAATACAACACCGATAATTTTTTGTGCCAACATTTCTGATAACTTAAAGATTGTTTTCGACGGGATTGTCCCGTCCTATTGAAAATAATCTTAAAAATTATCAGAAATGTCGGTTGTGACAAAAATTTATCGGTGTTGTATTACTTTATACAATTTTTTTTTACAATAGAATTGCTTAATGTAACTTGAAATCAAAATAATGATATTAGAAAATATAAAAATGCTATAAATGTTTTTTTAATAATGTCATTATTAATTAAATTATTGTAATGTTAACATGACAAGAGTTATATGAACACAATAGACCCAAACGACACATGTCACTCACGCCACTCGAATTCCGTACAAATCGTATGTGTGCTTTGGATACTTGTGTATTTGACAGTTCAGCGGTGTTATCCAGTATCAGTGAATTTCAAAGAAACCCTTATTGTATCAACCACTGATAATAATGACTGTTTAATTGTGCACATAGTAACGTCTGTATTTATAATGTATTTAATAAAAAATTTGTTTTCTTTGGTTGTACCAAGAATGACCTGCCTAAGTAATGAGTGTTCGCTGATGGGTTGAATAAACTTGGATTAAAAGACTGAATTTGGGCTGACTAAGAGTACTTAAAGTATTATAATTCAAGGAACAATTGTTAAAATAAATTTCTTTACCAGAAAATTCCCATTAAAAATATAGACATTTTCTATTTCTTACTAAAATGATTTTCATGTTATTTCTTTAACGTTTAGATCTTTATAGTTTAAAATTACCCCATGTCAATATTTCTTATTACCTGGTGTCCATCATTTGTTACTCTTAGCCCTTGACATTACCTGCACAGTTTTAGTCTGGCAGATATTGTAATTTGTATAAATAAATATGACTGTAATTCAATACATTTTTTGTCCAAACTAAATTTATATTTTACAGGTGTGGCGATTGGATCTAGTAATGGTAATATTGTTCAAAGCAATTCCGCTAGAGAGCACAGACGGCGAGCGCCTGGAGAAACATCCGGAATGTAGTCAGCCGGGACTCTGCGTAAATCCATATCACATCAACGTTTCCGTGCGGGAACTGGATCTGTACTTAGCCAACTTCATCAACAGCTACGGTAATGACAGTGAGTGGTATCTGCATATATTGTCTCACATATTACTTATTAATCAAATAAGTTTAATGAAAGTTACTATTAATTTGTGTTTGTTATGCGGAAAGCTTTTTAATATAAACCTACTTGTTTTGTTAACCATCAAAGTTCCTTTTTTAACTGGACCATGTTTATGACCATTTCGCTTGATGTATGAATGATGAAGAAATTTCCAATTACGTGAACATAAATTTTTCTACCCCTCTTTTTTCTTGCTTTTATTTCATATATCCATTTCAAAGGGTTAGTTACTTAAACAACCTTTGAGTTTGAATCTGAATTTTGAAACAACTGTAACTGAGTTTTTATCTTCTAAATAAAATAATTTTTAATAATGTAAGTTTTTAAATTAATTTTCATTGCTTTTTTCAAAAATTCAACATGGAAAACATTTAAGAAAACCTAACTTCTCTACTAAACTTTCTAAGAATTGAAATTGTAATAATTTTTACTGTCCTATTCTTGGTAACAAAAGAGGCAAGCAAGCTTCCAGTCTTTTAATCTGGTTAGTTCCTTTTCTCTGTTTTGTTTTCACACGTGATCAATGTCTTTGTAAAGAATATTTTTCATCAAATAGTGCCAGGATGGCTATTGAATCTCTGAGGACTCGAAACTAAACAATTTATTGAAGTGTGCCACTTTCATAAAAACCCATTAACGTCCATGAAATTTTATAAAACGAAAGGTGTTGATCCCCACATGTGTCTGAATGGAAAATGTGTTACCTATTATGTTTCAGATATACTTAGTGGCTCTAGTCTATCGCCGCATAGCCAGAAAAATAAAGAGAATGAACACGACGGCAAGAATAAAGGTAAAAAGTTGTGTGAGCTCTCGCTCGCAGAGTTTATAATGCAAAACAATATTAAAAAACTGATGATGCTATATTCACTCGGACTGTGATTATTTTTTCTGCACTAAAAGTTTCACTCTTTTGGTCACATGTATTTGATACTATTTGTTTTTTTTATCGGTGTTGTCATGTTGTGTACATATTTACTTTGTTTTTTATTTTTCAAAAATGTTTTTATTTCATATGCACTTGAAATCTCATTTACTAGTGAACTGTGTTTTCTCTTATTTAACCTTAAACGTACATCTCGTACATTACAGTAGTTTTTGAATTATATTATTGGAGTTTCATATGTTTTAGTACGTTTTTTTAGTACAAATTTTTGAAATAACCACATTCTCATTTAATAATTATTCTTCCTTAGTCTACTATAAGTGTCTCTGTAGTTGGTGTTCCTTCTCTTCTTTCTGTCTGTGGGCTTCTGTAGTCGTTGTTGATGTAAATATTACTATAAATATTTTATAATGTCTTTATATTATATTGATATAGTATACTGTAAAGATTTGATTCGTTGAAAGTGTTTTTAATTGCTTGATGTTTTTAGGTTGTTCCAAATTATACACTTTATATATTAGTTGTCTAAAGCGACATTGAAAAATTACTCTAAATAGTTCAATAAATCCACAACACATTTAAGATAATGACAATCCCAAATGTTTAATGTACTTTTTGTAATCTGATTTTCCGTTAATCATATAGTCTTAATGAACTCAACATTTAAATGTGATTCTTTTATCCAATTGCAATTATTATATGTCCAGTGATAACAATTTGGAGCAAGTGCTTTGTTATGATGAAAAACATTTTTTGTTAAATTTTTATATTAAAATTAGTCCTTTTTGGACCAATACTAATAGGCAAGTAAGTTAATATCATTTTGATTCTGTACAAGCTAGTAAATCATTATGATGCTCTTCCAGTTCCAAAAAACAGGTACTTTCATCTTTCTAGTCATTAAGACTTTTCTACCTACTTTATTTTGATGAATTCGCATCATCTTAGTAGTAATAAATCTTTGTTCATGAATACTCTGTTTTATCGTTGTCAAAATTGTCATTGAAAAACTAACAAGGCAAAAGTACAATAAATTCATATAACCTCTCTATGTTGCGATTTGTTAACTTTTCAATTGTCTCTTACATTTGAAAAAAAAATTTTATTAAATGTTAGTATATGCCTAACAAAATTTATTTTTCCGAATATATATATATATATATATATATATATATATATATATATATATATATATATCCATGCCATAACTAAATAACAATTTATAATAAAAATAATGGTTTGCATTTAATTAACAAAATGCTTTGAAAGGTTTATTTATTATTAACTCTATAAATTATTATAAAAGTCGTCGAACATAGTTTGCACACAGGCACATTAGGAAAGTCGATGAAAAAACTGTCTATATCATAGTGTAGAAAGCTGTGTCCTCTATATCGGTATCATTGACATTATAGTATTTATATACATATAGAAATAGAAAAATTCCTCATCACAATGGTGAAATATATTTTTAGCATTTAGATGTACAGGTAGTATACAACATACGACGTGTGACAAAGAATGTGTCTAATATTCATACAGGCGATTCTGCGCTTTAAACTAAATAGAAAATTTTAAGGAACTATATGAAAATTTTCAACTGTTTCAGAAAAATTACTGCCAAAATTGTAATTTCAATGAAAAAAATATGCTTCAAATACATTCAATTTGATGCACAGAATCACTTGTATGAATAATAGGACATAAGCTTTGTTATATTCTGCATATCTTAAGCTTTCAGCTAAAATTTTGAGACCACTAATTAATATTGACTAATGAAATAGTTTTATAATTAAATTTGGTTACCAAATTGACTTTAAGAATAATTGAATATTTATTTATATGTTGTATTTATAAAAGAGAGAAATACAAGGGGCTAATAGAATGATTTCACAAATTAAACTTGTTTACTATATTGTCGTCATCGTGGTGTGTTGGGTTGATAACAAGGCATGCAACCTTTGACGGCTGTGCATTGCGAGAATTCTGGTTCGATTCCTGGCCGCATATCGACCTGGACCGATGTTCTAGTCGGCTGTAAGAGATTGATTTTGTAGCAATAAGTCCGCCATATGTATTAGTTGTATACATTAAAGTACATAAATAAATAAATGCATTGAATTTAATAGTAATTGGATATTTACTTATTTGTACTTTCGATTTATAAAATAAAGAAAAATTTTCAAAATTAATTTTCAAATATCATCTCAGCAAGTAGTTCTTGCTGTACATAATAAAGCAAATGAAAGAATTCTGTCACCAATATTTAATTAGATAGTTATTTTACCTTAATGAAGGCTTGCGAGTGTCATGCTCTAAATTACTGCAATAAACTAACAGTGATCAAGGTCACACTCTGGAAGATCCAAAATAACAAGTAACAATGTAGATTATTAATCATAATCAAAAGCGACCAATAGGAAAAACAGACAGCTTAGTACACCAGGATTCCAAGCAGATATATACAAAACTAGTTCTGAAGCATAATATCTCTAATTCCAACCAAAATGTGATTATGGGTCAAAGAAAAATTTTTGGATTTTTTAGGTAAAATAAGATGAATTTTACATATATTGTAGTAGCACTTGACGAATTACTGAGCTGACAATTAGAATAGGGCATTTGACTATATGTTTTTTATTACTACAATAGAATAAGTAATAACATTAAAAACGGTTAAAATAAATATATTGTTCCTAGGACTTTTCATTACAAAATTATAATGACTCAAAAACTGACGAACTACAATCCGCACAAAAACACCCATACGAAACACCACAGGCCTATGAAGTCACTGGCCAGTTTATTTAACATTCATTATAAGGGAGTTTATTAAATATTTTTAGTATCTCGTTAAATGTTGTGTTTAAGTTATGTATTGCATATTATAATTTTCTCATTTTTTTGTTTGAAAACTAAATTCGTAATAACTTTTTCAGTTTAATGGAGAAAAGAATTTATATTTTTTCTTATTTAGAAGTTTCGATTAATTGTTTGTTACATACATAATTATTTTCTTCACAAACGATTTTTAAACCTACTCTATAGTTTTAAACATTTTTGCCATACCATATGCATGGTTTGAAAAATCATACTTTAGTGATGACCATATTACCTTTTGGAAGTCTATTATGACCGTATTTATAATTTTAAAGAAGTAGAACTTTAAAGTTAGTCTACTAACTAAAGTTAAAAATCTAAACAAATAAAATGTAATCATTGAGTACAATATTTAACAAATGTGTTTCTTTTAAATTGTTTTCAAAATTATTTTTTTTTCATAAAGACAAATGTTTATAAAATGTTGCATAAATCTGTTCATAGCGTAGACAATTTTTGTTACGTTTATAATAAAGTGACACAAAGTACATGTATGTTTTAGACGAATGTATTAGACTAACGTAAAAGATTCAAAAAAAGACATGAAGTTAATGAATGCCTGAGATAATTCTAAGGACTAATGAAACGAAAAAAAATCTTCCAGGATTATTTGGAAAAACCATCAAATCATTGTCAGAATTATACATGATGTTGTGAACATTAAACAAAGACACGGTGGATAACTTAATGTGAGAATCTGAAATGTGAAAAAATTTCAGCCAAATGTTTCTAAAGTTCTCAAAGTAAAACAAAAAATATTTTATTCAAAATTTTGCACAGGTTGAAGCAAATGTTAATTATCACCAAGTAACAAAAATTTGATCATTTTTAGTATTGGTCCTAAAACCAATCAACAATTAATGAGCTGTCGTCAGCATGAATGGAAAAATGTTGTCAAAGTTAGTTCAAGTGTAAAAAGCTCCTCTAATAAATTCAAATTCAAAGCCACGCTCTTTTGTTTTTTTGTTATCCAGGATATAATTTTTACATAAACTAACCTGTTCTACATATTCATTTAGTGGTAAAGCAACTTACATACATTCGTGTATAAATGTAAATGGAGACAAGACTGAAATGACAAGCGTTAAAATTTTAACGCGTATAACATTTTACTGTAGGTATCTGTCTCTTTATTTAATTAAAATACCTCATATGTTACTCGTGATAAAATACTTGAAACAATATAAGTGGTGGACATCTTAAGAAAAAAATTGTATAGAGTTTCATTATTACACTTCATTCTTTATCAAAGTGTTACAGGAAAGTTTTATGTTTCACTTGGTTTTTATTTCTCGTTATATAAAATGTCTCAATGTAAATAAAATATATAAGTATTTAAAAGTAGTGTAATCCTCACCTTTAAATTTTTTGTTAAGGTGGTCACAAACTTTTGGCTGGCGGTCTTTGTTCTTACTTCTATAATTTATAAATTTTGTTTCGCACCCCTTTTTTTTGTAATAGGAATATTTTTGCAATTTAATTATTCATATTTTAAATTACTTTTGTCTGAAGAATTAAATTTTGCGGGAACTTAATTAGCCCTAAGATTTTGCTACATGAAAAATAGGACATAATAAGAGTCATCAGCCGTTTTGATGAGTGTTTGACGACATGATAGGAATAGTGTAGGAGGGCCGATTGAAATATTATTGAGATATTTCATTATAATTCATAATACGCCAGGTCATTTATTAATTATTCATAAACTTGAAATCCAAAAAAAAATTAATTTTTTAATGACTAAAAAGACTGCAAGACAAAAAATGTTGGCCAGAGTTTTCTCTTTTGGATTCTTGCAGTAGTCATGCTAAAAATTTTGAATGCATCCTCAAATATTTGAGTAAAAATGTGGTATTCGATAAAGATTTACTGTACAAATTATACACTGTACAGCCCAGATTGCGTACTGTATTCTGTACTGTTAAACTGTCCAAGTAAACGCCTTTGTATAATAGTTACTTCTAGAATTATGTTAAATGGTTGGATTCATACACTTTATGGAGAGCACGTTGCATAAAATCATGTGTTTCTCAAAACTTTTATAATGATCTCCTTACAGTGATCTTAGTTTTTGTTTCTGAATATATTACACTATACCTCGTTGATTAACATTCCCATATTTTTCCCTCGCCACTTCCAAATACAAATAGTAACACTCATGCCCTTTATTTTTTTAACTGTTACGTCGACCATCAATATACAATTTATAAGTTTGTTGGCTTAATGTTAAGCTTGAAATATATTGTTATCATCAGGTTACAGTCATAATCCATACAATGGTGTGATATGCAACGATATTATATTGGCGACCGGAGTGTTCTCATCTAAGGAATTGTGGAAGCTTTCTAAAGGTAATGAATGTATGTCTTTTTCCATGTCTACTGCAAGTAAATACAAAATTTATATTTATTTATTACTTAAGAACATATATGTTAATTTAGGTGAAATAAGGAATATGTAAAAAATATAAAGTTAAAAAAGTCATTCAAAATTAAAGAATTTTACTCGTGAAACATTATAAAAATATCTGGAGAAAATTAAGTGGCAATTCATAAGAGTATTGGAAACATTGCTATTTTAGGGGGTCAATTATAGCAAGAAAGTTTGATATGCAATAATCAGTAATCAAAATAATCATTAGCCTGTTAAATCAGGGCAACGGGAAGTTACATGATTAAACATATTGCTAGCAATTCAGGAATAGGATTAATAACTATTAGTGGAATTTAATTTCTATATATTTTACTTTTCACTTTGACCATATATCTTCCAGCACTTCACTAAGAACAATGATATTCTTACAAGTATTATCAATTTTTTTAACTGTACAATCCCGGTATTTGTCATTCTTTTATCGTTCAAAAATAAACATTTAAGTCTATATTCAATATGTATTGTATTGCTTGCTGAAGAGATGTGTCAGCTGCGCCTCTGTATATCTATTTTTACAATGATACAGCACATTTTTCTGCGATGTTGCGAACAGTGAAACACTTCAGATATGTCACAAAAAAACAACTTATTAACACATTATAATAAGTATGTTTCTTTTTACATTGGTATGTCTTTTTATATTAGAAATTTTAGAAAAATTATAGTTGATCACAAGGCATACACAGCCTTTGACTTCACGGCTCACCGTGGAGACCCGAGTTCAATTTCCAGCTGCTCGTTGAGCAGGCCTGGACTAGTGTTCTAGTTCGCTGTAAGAGATTGCAGTCGTAGCAATAATTCCGCCATATGTATCAATTAGATACATTAAAACATATATAAATTATACTTTAGTATAGATTTTATTTCAAGTTCAGAATTTTTCATTTTGTGCATAGTATACTATTAAAAATGTTACATAGGGCGTCTAATATTATCCTCATTTCGTACAGTCAGGCATTGTAATTGATTAATGAATAAAAATACATGTATTACTCAGATGGCCCTTGGTTAATGTGAGGAAGACGTAGGCATCGGTAATTTTATTCTCTGAATAATTCTTCTAATTGTCTGTCAATGTGTTTTAGACAGAACTGAGTTCGTTATTAAACTTTTTTCACCACTTCGTTCTATATAAATGGATTTTATATGTATTTTGCTCATTGGTTTACATGATACTACTTTGATTTACTGATGTAGATATTACGACCACCAATTTTATATTGCATACAATTTCCATAAATGTAATTTCAATACAAACCTTGTATATTATATATTCTATCAATCTAATGAGTTATTATCAATATTCACAAGAAAAGTAAAAATTGTTTTAAACCTAACACAGAGTGTGTTAATATTAAGAAATATTTGAATTTCCAAATGTTTTTTACACAAGCTACTTTTCAATATGTATATTATACACACACACACACACACACACACACACACACACATATATATATATATATATATATACATACACACACATGGATATATATTTGTTATTATTATACTATTGATACCAGAATTGTGGGAACATAAACACAAAAAAATTTTCAATAATTTTATATATCATGATCACTTTTCTGTTTTAAATTTTAGGATCCAAGATTATATAATGTTTTCTGTTTAAGATTTTAAAATAATTATCAACTGTAGTCTCAGAATATAGCGAAGTCTTTAAGAAGTTATATCAATAAAAAAAAATTTAAGCAAGAAGCTGACAGTTAGCCGTGACTTTATATTTAATTTTATGAAAATGTTTCATGACTAAACCTGATTTAGATGACAAGGCTTGCAAGTCCCACTTTCTCAGCCAAGTTAACGTGTGCTTTTATTTAAAAATTCTAAAAATAAAAAAAATTGTTTTGGAAGCTGTATTGTTGACTAGTTAAACAATGATAGTATTAAAATATAAACGCTTGTCCGTGAGGTCAGTACAACTGTAAGTAACTCTAAAAATATGTGAATTCATTTAAAGATAATCACCTAATAATTTTTTCTACTTGTGTTCTACAGCCTCCATTCTACAAGAGTCTGGCTCCGAGTCTCCAAGCGGATCGAGCACAGGTGGTATAAAACTGGAGGCAGGTGCATATTATTGTGCTCCATATGGAAGTCCCGCAGCACCAGCGTATGAACCTCCTCCTGATCGGAGTACTCCATCTACAATGGTTGTTGGCAGTTGTTTTAGTAAGTGAATAAATCTATGTAAAATATTTTATTTTCTTTCATAACACAACTTAATTTTCTTCGGACAAGTTATTCATCCATTATTCATATTCATCTTTTTCTTGACTTGGTCCTAAACTGCTGAGGAATGTGTCTCCCATATTGGATCCCATTGTGGATTACAATAATCAGTAATTGAAATAATTTATAATACTGTTAAATTAGTGTAACGGGAGGTTACATTATCAAACATCTTTTGAGCAATTCACGAGTAGGACTAATTTTTAGCTGAACATAATTGAATAATATAGGTAATAATATATGTAATAATATAGTTCTGCCACATTTCCCCATTCCTGGCACTGTATCGGGCATCATGTAGCGATATGTCAAGCATTTCTCTGATCTGGCCCGTTCAGCATTTTAGGGCAATGAGCTTCTCAATGCTGTCGGCAGGTTTTCATACAAGGTGTCAAAAGTATTTGAAAACTCACCGCAACCAGATGGTGAAAAACCTTGTTTTGATTGCAAGCTCCTTCAGAATTGAAATGTTGATTCTGTGTACAGTTTGTGAGATGTTGAGCATCTCCTCCAGTAGAACATTTCATTTCGAAGGGGTCGATTATTTTGTGATCGGCCTTCTTCAGCACCCATGACTCTAGGGGCTGTACAGAAAGACAGCTAAGATCAGGTTTTTTACCAAACATGGCTTGGCATATCTACAGATGTTTCCTTACTTCCATATGTTATGTGGGCAAGTCATTACACTTTTCGCCATACTTATTTAATGTCGCACTTTCTCTTCATCGGAGATATTGACCTTTGCTGGAGATGTTGGAATCCAGGAAAATGAAGTTTTCAACAATTTCTAGTCTTGTAGAGCGTGTGAACTCCAATCTCCTTCACCAGTTTAGTCACGAAACATTTCATTAAAATTATTATTATCTACTTTTTCATACCTATTTAAATATATATGTATATATAAGCATATATATATCGTAGATGAATGGCTTAATGAGGAATACTTTTCAGTACTGTCTGATCTGATTTTCATTTTATTAAGATAAGAAAGTTTCATTATTATCTATGGATATTTCATTATAACAATAACTATGTTATTATAACAATAATCAATGGCTACAGCCTATAGCTGTAGGCTCCGCTTTTGCTACAATTTTTTAAAAAAATCATGGTAAGAAACATACACTTTTTGAGGGAACTCAATGGCTACAGCTTATAGCTGTAGGCTCCGCTTTTGCTACAATTTTAAAAAAAAAACACGATAAGAAACATACACTTTTTGAGGCCATTAGTACTGTTTTACAGGTGAGAAAAAATATCTGATGGCCCGGCTGTGTTTGATTATTTTCATAATTTTTTGATAGATATAGCTTTACACAGCAATAGTCATAGAATATTTTCCTATTTGTTTCTCACTTTTTAGTTTGCTTTTTACACA
Source organism: Druceiella hillmani (assembly GCA_039881145.1). NCBI lineage: Eukaryota > Metazoa > Arthropoda > Insecta > Lepidoptera > Hepialidae > Druceiella > Druceiella hillmani. The sequence goes on along the minus strand of JAYKKI010000072.1, from coordinate 505,862 downwards.
GTTGGATCTTTTAAATTGACTTTTTTATTCTTCTTTTGTTAAAATTTTGAAATTAATAAATTAGAAAACTCATTTCCGCTTATTTTTATTGTAATGAAAAATGCTATCTATGATTAATTCGTCTTTATGACGTTAATATTCATTTCGTAAAATTGCTATAGATAGTGTACATATTATCCCCCCCCCCTCTATTATTTTAATGTCTATTTTCAACTCGACTGAATGCCACATATGCACTTGACATATGCAAGTTTTAATTAAATGAATTTTTATACTTTATTTCATTTGAAGGCAATATTATCTCAAATGAAGCTTAGAGCTGCAGAGCTACTTAGAGAAAAAACCTCAGTCCCATTTTAAAGTCCTTTTGAATGATATCGCATAAATTTCTTTTTTCTCTTACTTTTTGGCATCATATCCACCATCACACCTGTAGATTAACGACAAGTTAGATTGACGCGGTATAATACCTTCCACTTTATGATGCTTGAATAGGCGTGCTAGGTACATTATTGAAACTAATGAAAAACTAAAAAAAACAATTTAAATATTTTGATTTGAGGATTCATATTAATCATTTTTTTTCGCTACTGTATCTTTTGGTTTTTTAAGTTTTATGGTTTAAGATTTTAGATACACATAAGACATAAAATATAAGCCAGACATTGTAATATATTTCAAACTATAATTACTCTATTTTTGGGCACCGATACATATAGCTACAACTAAAACTAAAAATAATAATTATTCATTCCAGGTATACCGCATAGCACAGCAGGGTTAGTACCCTCATCAGTAGCCCAGGGTTCATCACTGGTGCCATCGAATACAATATTTTACCAGCATGGACCTACAGACCCACACACAGGTAATTAATTATGCCCTCTTCAGTGTTCACAACTAGATTTAGTATTTTATTCAGATTATAGAGCAAGAAAAGAAAGGAAAAACAAGTACAACACACTCGTGGATTTTAGTCATCACATTTTGCTAATGAATAAGTTGCGTCGTTGAGATGACTATTGTATCTTAGGTGTGTATCACTTTTCTGGAAGATCATTGCCATTGCCAAAATTGCAATTTTACCAAGCAATTGCAATTTTTTTTTGATAAAACTTAATGTTTTTTTACATTTTTTTTTAAACAATTGAAACCCAATATTTTTTTGATTTTTAATGAATAGAATACTATACTAAATAGTTTATAATTTTATAATAGGAATGACATAACATCTATTCCTTAGGAAAAAATAATGGAATATGTTAAAATACATATTTATCTCTGTCTGTTTTGAATATCATGTAAAAACAACTAAATCTCGTCTCGAATGTGAACAGTGTGAAACCATAAATTCGGTGATTCTTGTAATAATGAAGTTTTTATTTGATACCTTTTAGTATTATTTTATGTTGGTTGATTAAAACATGATACATTCAAAATGACACATTAAAAATTTTAGTATGACAAATTTAATGATAGCATTGTTTAAGATATGGGGTGCATTGTGAAATGATTACAGACTGTGACACAATAAAAAAAAAAATGTTTCTTTGAATAGTCTCATTGTTTTCTTTGAATAGTCCCGATCTGTTGCCCTGTGACTACCACATGTTTGGGCCACTCAAAGATGAACTGGGAGGTCATCACTTTGACGACAACGAAGGTGTAGAAATGGTTGTGCGCAATTGGTTATAATCGCAACCAGATTCATTCTTTGATGATGGAATTCATAAACTTCTAATACGGTGGGAAAAATGTGTGAATAAAAAAGGAGATTATATAGAAAAATAAGGTGTATTAAATATTTTTAATACACCACATATATACTACCAATAAATGTTATAAAACAAAAGTCCGGGTTAATATTTGATTTACCCTCCGTATATAAGCCTATAAATTAATTAGCAACATATTAACCGGTTTTGGTTGTTTTATTTATGTTTAATGAATACTCGTTTTTTTAGATCTATTCATTATTTTTTCATCATTACTCTGTGTTTTAATTTATAAAACACATTTACTTTTAAAATTTAAATACACTAATTTGTACTTTATGTGCTAGACACAGTACAAATTGTGTTAGCGAGATAAGTATGCACAAATGGTGATTTCTGATATGCTATTTGTAGTATACATTTTTTGCCATTTAAGGATTTAATTTTATGAAACAATTTCTTGCTTTTGTATATAACATATACAAAGTAGGAAATCTATATAAATAAATGCTTATTTCAGGTGAAGTTATGTCCCAGTCAGTAGTGCATCATGCAGCAGTACCGGTATCAAAATACGCAGGAATGGAGCATGTAGGTGCTCCTCCCCAGGACTCTCTCCAGGACTTTGTCACTTTTGTCTGTCAAGAGCCATCTGGCGATGCATCGCAAACCTTGCAGGTACACAGGTTTAGGGACAACACTGTTATTGTTTTATTAGTCGTTTGACATGTTTTTTTGCCATCTGGGCTGTTTGGAATATTTTTCTCATAGAATTGTTGGGTGAAAGAGAATTGTGATATTTCCAATGTTTTCATTGTTTTCTCTGGAGTGCAGATCTGTATTCAAGTTTCATCAGCTATCATTGTCCTCGTAAATGACTCATATACGAGTTTTTGTTCCACAGTTAACCAATGAGCATTCATCTTCAGTAGCTTCAATAAATTCGTAAACTCTCATTTGCTGGTCATGTAAAATCATTTGATGGATTTCATAGCCTTCTTTTGCATGGTCGATGTTGATGATTTACCAGGCGGAATGAGAATGAATCATCTTCTTTGCTCTCTCCCCACCATGTAAATAAAATCTGGCCATTTTTTTACGGTTAATGAAGAAGGAACAGACTCCTCTAAGTTTTGTCCATATCTTCATTGGTTTAAGTTGGTACCGGGTTTATTTATCGCAAGTCTTTCCCATTTTAGAGTTCTGTTGTGAAATAAGGAAACTCTATAATTTCATATCACAGTCAGCCTCACAGCTTTTGCAGTTTTAGACCTTCCTACGTGAATAGCACTTTGCAAGTACATATATACTTGATAAGCAAGTACAAATATACTTTTTGTAGTTTTAGACCTTCCTAAGTGAATAGCACTTTACAAGTACATATATACCTACAGAGAGATTGTGATATATATGATGGGCGGAGATAAGTCAAATTTTTGGAAAATTCCAACATCAGACCGGATCCATCCATCCGGACCATCATCTACAATAAAAAATTTGTCCGCCTGTTCATTAATTTATTCCATTGTGAATAAATTTATTCCGTTGTTGGAAACTTTCCATATCTCCAAATAAATAACAGAATAAAACATATTTTTACTCATATATATTTATCTCAGCTATTGGTAAATAAACAAACAGAATTACATTTTCCTATTCATACAGTACCCTTATAGGCGTAGTTACGCATCCCGCCCACTAAACATTCTAATGCTAATATCTTTTCATAATGTCATATTTTCAGTCATGAGTGCACTTCATATTTAATTATTTAAAAATATATTTCAAGATGAGATTCATTTGATTTAAAGTAAACTGTATAAACAAAGATTTACAATATTCAATATTTGCACAGGAAATAATTTGGATAAGAAAAGTTATGAACTATCCGAGGGTAAGCAATGAGAACAATTGATTCAATGAAATTAAATTCATTATTCAAAATGGAGTGATACTTATCTTTTTTCTGTGTGCCTCAGTCTTTCATCACTTTTATTCTCATCATTCATGCTTTCTTCTCTCTTGTGCTATATTATTATATTATATGGATACTACTCTGCATCCATTAATGGAATATGGGTGTTTATCAATTCTAGCTAATTTGGTTCCCATTTTCTCTCAAAAATGGCTCTCTTAGTGAATCTTACAGTTCTTTCTTCGTAGTTACGCACAAAATGACTATTCTATTCTAACTATGCTTTAATGTCACTAGGGATAGAAATTCTAACTGTCAATGCAGTTTTACATGTGAATGTCAACAGGTAGGAAATACTATCGCCGCCCATCTACCAATGGGAGGGCCAAGCACTCTTACTGGCTATCTAATATTGTATAGAAGGGACAGATGTTGCATCCCAATAACTTTTTAACAGTCATAGGTGATAGGTTAAGTTATCAACAGGAAGCGACTTTTTATCTGTCATTTTCGAATGATCCCTCTATCAACGGTCTGTTTTAGGTAAAATTATCTAATTTTTTGTTGAAATTCAGTACCGAGCATGTTGTCCTCTAGCTATAGCAATTTAGAAATGTTGCGACTGTTACTGGGTTGATAATTCCGTTAATGAAAGTAATTGGTCCCGGTGTATATGTAAACACCGAGTAAATTATATGTATATACAATAACAGGTGTTATTTTGTATATAAAATAAATTATAATTCCAATTATCCATTTGTTATTATAATTTATAACCTCTTTCAATTATGTACGTTATATTAATACTGGTATTTGTCTGATTTAACACTTGACTAATTGTATATAATTAAAACGTATCTGTTTAGTTATTATTTATTTGGTGCATATCTATTTTTAATCTTGAATTTGCAATATGTCTTAATGGAATATGTTGCTTGTACGGGAGGGCACAAATGGAAGCTATCTACGACCCTCGATAGACAGTTGAAACATCAAGATACTTACGGAAAATGTTTATATAGCTATCTTCGTCGATGGATACATGGAACGGAACATGTCACTTGTACGGGAGGGCACAGATAGAAAGTTATCTATGACTCGTTAAAAAACATCAAGATACTTGCGGAAAGCAAAGATAGATAAATAGAAAATTATCAACCATCTTATATAGCTATCTACATTGATGGATCGATGGAAGCAGGTTTTGAGCGTTAGTGAATTCTGTATAAAATAGACAATCTTCCCTTAGTTTTATCTATCTTTACTAAACCAAATGTAAAACCAAATGTAAAAACAAAATACATGATTTTACTAGTAATATGTAGTCGACCTTGTATTCGATAATATCAATTTCAGGTATTATTATTTATGTAATTTAACATTTATATCAAACTTGACTAGAAAAGAGTAGAGGTCAGCTTTGATATTTTGATAATTCTTTTGACTTGAAAGAATATGCATTAAACTAGGTGTTTAGCATCCTAAAGTTAGCCCAAAACTAATAGAGAATCTATTTATTGCAAGAGAAGCAGATGGCGTCTTGGATCTTAAAAATATTAAGAATTTCAAATTCATTGCCATAATGTAGGTTTTAAATTTATTGTATCATCTTGAATCTAAAAATCAGGTTTTGGAAAATTCAAATTCTTTAACATAATGTTTGTCAAAAATTAATACAATTACATATGTAGCTCTAATAATATTTTTTTACAAGAAAGGCTGGCCGTTTAAAAGTATATAATTACTTTAGATTGATTTTTTCTAAGGGAGTGGTAGGAGAAGGATTTTTAAAAGATTGATATCATTTCATGGCAAGTGAAACTATTTTTCAGAAAATTTACTTGAATTCTAGAAATTTACTTAGATTAGTGCATTGTATAGGATTTTAACTTTCTTCTAATTTCTTTCTTTATTACATGAACTCGATAGATGTTGGGTAGATCAAATCACTTTTAAAGTACACATGTAAAAGGCGTGAACACCGGAGGAACACTAAGTTTTCTGTGATATTTTCTAATTAATTTTATTCCCATGGTGTGTGGAGTTGACTATAGATTTATGGCCTTGGGTGGCGCGGAATAACCTGGGGTCCCGTGTTTATTACCCAGTTGCTCATCTAGCTGGGCTGGGTTAATTTCCAGGTTGCTCATCCAGCCCAGCAATCGAGTCCTCGTTGGCTGTAAGACATTGCTCTAATAGCAATAAATCTGCTATGTGTATCAATTGTGTACATCAAAATCAGTAAATAATTAAATATTTTAATCCTCGATTAAAGGATTTCCTTACCTTTTATTCTTTAATTTTTATTTTAGAATAAATGGTAACTGATTTTATTAGCCATCCAGACATTATGGATTATGACTATATGTGCACGTGGCATACTTACGTAGGTGTGTGGAATTGGTTATAAATCTCTAGCCATTTCTTCATTATTTTAAACTTAAAATTGTATATTTAAAATTGTTCACACGAATAAAAATTATATGTACTCAACAATACAAGGTAACTTAAATTTAAAATTGATGATGGAAAGTTGATGATTAAAAACACGTTTTCGTAGTTTTGTCCTTTGCTTGAATTGAAATTGTTTGTATCTATATGTAGGTTAAGGTTTAAAAAAATATTTCATTTCTAGTAAATAAGTAAATAATTACTAGAATTGACTAACTCAGTTTCATTCCATTGCTTCTTTTAATATGTGTAATAAGTACACACTGCTAAATGAATTAATTTGCATTATATAATTTAACTAAACAAAATTACACATTAACAGGTCCAGCATCTGTCGAGGAGTCCGAAGCCTGCGTATTTCAGCAGCAGTATGCTACCACCAGCACCCCTTCCACCCATGGCTAGGCCCGTAGCCATTATTCGGTCTACAGGTTTGTTAATAGTATCTATTGTTATTTTCACGATGGTTTAACCAAAGGTAACAACAAACAGAATTTTTGTCTGTCTGCATGCTATTTTGTGTCTGCATGCTTCAATCACGTAACATCTACTGGATGGATTTTGATGAAATTCTGATATGGTAATAGTTTATAATCAAGAGCAACATATGAGAGAAAAAAATTTCTTATTCTGAATTTCATACGAGTGAAATCGTGGAGCACAGCTGGATCAAAATAAAATTTATTTATCTCTGTTAAGCCTAAATAAACTAATGCTACTTGTATAATAAACTCTTTACAGATTTTTATTTTACACATAAAGTATAAAATAAAAATTTGGAGAAAAAGAAAAGGAAATAAAAGAGGAAAGCAGGTTAAAGGAAAGTCAGTTTTCAGGTATATTTTTAAATTGCGTACATATTGCATGTTAAATATTTTTTTCCATTATAATCTTCACATCTGCTAGAATCCTCGCATTAGAAAATATTTTTTTCCAAATTTGGTTTTGGTTCTGTTGTTGGATCATTATTTTTGCATAAACTCACCAAATTTTATGGAAAGCGTCTATAATTTAGAAGCTATGGTGATGGACAGATAGACAATGAGAGCAATACAATTACGTCTGAAGTGTTTGTTTGCAGAACCTTGAAAAATGTATGCATACAAAATCAAATTAGCACTTATTCCAACATTATTGTTTGATGATATATCTAATTGTGGCTATTTTTATAAACACAAGTCTAGAATATGTATTCCCATAATTAATTTATGAGAAATCAATTTTTCCAATAAATTAACTGTGCAGTCGATGTAATAAATCTCTCAATTAACTACCTTCTTCCAGAAAAGAATTTTAAAACTGATTTGATGCGGAATATGAAGTAAGAATATATTAATTTTTTACTCTCTAGCCCTCCGACTTTGAAACCCTCCCCGTTTGTATATCTGAAACAATTTATTTCCATCCTTAGTTGTATGTAACTTACCCTAAAGATTAATTGTTCACATGTTTATATCGCCTAGGTGAATTAATGTCGAGTGGAGGCGGCAGTCCGACAGCACCGTTGAGTCCGAGTGAACGTTCTGAAACACATCTGGGTCCAGCGCCATTGTCACCGAGCCCTCCGATGAGTCCTGCCCGCCGTCGAGTATCACCCCCTCACCAGCCCTATGCCGTACACCGTGATTTTGTTACCGCACCCCCATTTAACCACTTCCATCCGCAGACTTCTCAGGTAAAGGAGTAATAAACCCCAGATTAACTTTATAAAGCTAAGTATGAATGAATGTGTGAAGATGTTAAATGTTTGAAAAATTATTGCATAAAAATCTTGTTTGAAAAGTTTTAAGTTTAATCATACATAATCTTTATACATAAACAATTGTTTCATTCCGCACTCTGAAATGTTTTATAAACATATCAGATTGAATTCAATTACAAATAGAGAGGTGATGAACGAGAAAGCGCAATGAGGTTAAGGGGAATTCCTTACTTAAAAATTAAAATTATTTTTTGACCGCTTTTCAATTCTTTTATTATAGAGACAGAGAATTTTACCAGCAAAGTGTTTGGTTACCCATTTTGATGTGAAAATGTCTTTTCGCTTATTAAGTATCTAATAGTTTGTCAAACTTTTTTTTATTACAAAATATATACAGATTTCAATCACTAATAAATATAAGATTAATTATGTGTTAATAATGGTTGTTAACGCATTATTACTCTCGTAGTTAACTAATGTACGTACATGTATGTGATTGTTCCGAATTAGCATTGTGTAAAGTTATAAAGTAGTTTAGCATGAAAATGCATTTAGTTAGGGGATATTGATTTAGGTATATTGTGAAGAGCTTGAGAAGCATTTAGTAGGAGGCATAGTGAAACAATAAAAATAATTGTCGGAATATAAGTAAAAATCCGTACAAAATGGAAATTTAAAAAAAATTTAAGATGTCTCATATGAATCATAAATATGTTTGGAATTTTAAAAAAATTTTAATCAGAGGATAGCTTGCGTCATAAGGAATACATGAAACCTAAAAAGTCAAAGTCCGAGCAAATTACGAGAGCCACGATAGCGTCCAAAGAAAATGAAAAAATTACGCAAAGCGATTACATAGTTGGTCCGCTGGGTTATATAAATAGTAAATATGCTCGAAATTATAGAAAATATAATTCAGAGGAAACCTCACGTCAAAAGCAGTCCAAAAAATTCAAAATATCCAGGGCCGAGCAAGTGCAAGAGCCACAACAGAGTCGAAAAAAATATGATAAAGAAACGAAAAGCGATTACGTGGTTGGCCCATTGGGCATATAGCATCCAACGATAGTCCAAACATCCGTCGATCATGTGCAGGTATCGTTGGAAGATAATAACTGAAGACAGTGATAATATAAAGATTGATGACAACATGACAGCGCCCAAAAATTGTTGCCACTTCCTTGAGCAGACAATTTGAGATATTACATTCTCTTATTCGGTTGTCGACATAGATTTTAAATCTTGAATATCTTAGAGATTTTTTCAGCCTCATATAATACATTACACTTATATAGGTCATCTCTTTCACACACGTGTTCCATAAACTACTAGTAAATTTATAACATATTACAATTGAAAATTTGTCACATGCTAAAAGTTGCTGTTTTTTTTTGAAAGAGTGTACAATTTATTTTCACCCTCATAAGTATTTGGATTTATTTGGAAATATAACTTGAAAATCATCCACATTTTTCAGTTCGTGATATAGTACTGAATATTTACAAGTTCGTGATGTCCAGTGGTCTGAAGTATTGTTTGATTGGTTTGATCAAAAGACACTTGTATATTTTTATCGACAAATACTCATAGCATCCATACCTATTCTACAAGTGTTTACTGAGAGCGCCATGGGGTTTTCTCAGTACCCAGCTTCACATATTTAATTTTTCTATGAGTATAATTCTATGTATATAGGTCTATGTATTCTGTATCTATGAATTAAAAGTAAAACCAATTTACTATTGATTGCTTATTATTCTACAGTTTATTCAGCATATGCAACATGTTCCTCACAGCTTCATATTATTTTAGTTATGAGGCATTTATTCCAACTTTTCAATAGTATTTGTATACTGATAAAAATACTACAAAATTTCTACCATGCAGTTCTCCCAAGCTTTTTTAAAATTATTTGCATCTCTATCTAACCTTTCATTATATTCCCGATTAACAATAGCTAGTTGCGCCTCGATACAAATTTCTATATCTGAAGAGAAAAAATATTGTAATTTTACTGTGCATGATAAATGTTTTTCTGAATTGACATATGTTTGGTATGATGAATTCAGTTTAGCAAAAATGTAAATTTTTCATTTTTTTTGTTTTACATAAAAGAATATATATACAAGAATATATATAAAATAATATATGTAAAAAATTTATTTCAAAAATGCTCTTTCTGTTTCTTTCATAACCTCACTTTGTGCATTTTCATGTTTTTATTATTTGGGTTTATTTTTTTATTTTAATTCCTCTTTGTATTTGCAAATTCTGTATATCTTAAGTATACCGCCCTTATTCTGAGAATACTTTTACTGTTCATAAGGTTTGGTACGATGTAGGTATTAATTACTACTAATAAACTCAATAAAACGATAGAATAAATATATTCTGAGTTATTTAAAAAATTCAATGTTGCAACGTCGCATTTCATAGACAAACATGTAAAATATGAGGTTATGTCTATAATTGTGAATACAAATTAAATATTTGTCGAGTATCTTTAGAGCATTGTTAAAATTTATGTCGTTCTTTGTTTGTGTTCATTCATGTTGAATTTTTATCTTTTTTCCAGTTTACGAAAGAGAATGTGATGCTGAAAAACGAGCATGAGTTAGTTAGTATAAAAATATCATAAGAACAACATGAAGAAATAATGGTTGATTTTTGCAAAATTTTAGAGAAATGTAACAATGTCAGTGTCTTAAAATTTTAATTTAAAGATTGTTATCCTTAAATATAGCTCTTGGTACAGCTAAACGCAATAAATTACATAATACTTCTCCTTGATAGTTTCGATTGTATAATTGAACTATATAAGGCCATTTTCTTTAAAATAATTATAAACAAAACCTAATTGCAAAAACTGACGTGTTAATATGTGTACTTGCTGAAATGTCAACTTTATTAGGTTATATCAAAGTTAAACTTAGATCAAGTGCAGAATAGTGTTTGACAGATGAAGTTATAATGAGCTTTAGTAGCATTTTTATCTATTCTCTATTTATGCAAGGTATAACTCTCTGTTTAAGTTAACAGTGATGATGTTTAACTTAAAATTTCTACACTCGATAATAAAAGGGTTTACATTTGTTTGGATATATGTCTATGGGGCAAAAGGGTGTTGGGGGTTTCAAAGTGAAATATAAAAACAACTTAAATTCGCACATTTTTATTTGTATTTTTACAAAATAGAAGTAATGAAATTTTCATGACTTGAAAATAATGTTGTTTAAATGACGCCCCTCAGCTTTTTGACATTCTTGAAAACAAAGTCGCACATTCTGGAACAACTAGTGAAATGTTGTCCTCGGAATTTTGCTAATTTCCCGGATAATGTTTCTCTTGAGTTGTTGGACTGTTGTCGTACACTACAGATTTAAGGTAGTCCCATAAAAAATAATCACATAGAGTGAGATCTGGGCTACGTGGGGGCCATTCAATATTCCCCCTTTGTGAAATGAGTTTTCCCAGGAAAATTTCATTCAAAAGCGCTATGGAGGTCCTGGCAGCATGGCATGTGGCACCATCTTGTTGGAACCATATCTTGGACGTATTCCCTTGATGTTCTTGCAAGGCTGGAATCAAGAACTCTCTTATCATATCGCAATAATTGTGGTCTCTTACCATCATCGCGCGATCTTTTTCGTCCTCAGAAAAGTATGGCCCGATAATACCGTTTGCCGATATTGCAGCTCAAACGCCAAGCTTAGGGCTGTGAGGTGGACGTTCATGAAGTCGTCGGGGATTAGTCTCGGACCAGAATCGACAGTTTTTTTTGTTAACGTGGCCGTTAAGATGAAAGTTGGCCTCGTCACTAAAAATTACGTTGAAAAAGTTGTTAAAGCGGTTGAGCACTTCATTAACAAAGTTAAAGCGGTTCTCTTAACATCCAAAGCCTGGCTTCTCTTACGAGTTGACTGTTGCGAATTTTACTGAACAGAGACACGAACACGCTCCACTATGTCAGGCGTTCTCGCAGAGACTGGACGTCCGCGACCCATTATTGTTACAGTCGACCCTGTTGTTATGAACATTCTGATCCATTTCCGTATCACATTGGCGCTAGGACCTTCACAAATGTCTCGTAAACCGTATTCCTGTCGATACAACCGTCGCACTGTAATGACACAAAAAGCACGCTGCGCTCCCGTGTATGGCTCCATGGCGACTAAATTTCCAGGAAACAACGCGTCTAGCAACACCGCGCTGCAAGCACGTATATACCCCCCACCTCACACCGCGCTGCAAGCGTCCGAAAGAAGAAATTAAAGATTAAAATCAGTAACACCCTTATGGCCCACCTGTATATATAAATATATATATATATATATATATATACAGGTGTATATATATTTATATATATATATATATAGATATATATATATATATATATATATATATATATATATATATATATATATATATATATATATATATATATATATATATATATATATATATATATATATACTAGTGCTAAAATTGTGAAAATCTTTTCAAAAAATGTATTTCAAGGTTTAATAGCTAATTTTGAGGCTATAATTCAATAACATGTAATGCAAAGAAATTAAAGCTTAACAAAAAGGAAACACTATTTGTTTAGGTTATTATGAAGTAATAGCATGAACGTTTAAACATCCAAATAGTTCTACAGTTATTTTCCTTTCATATTTATTAAGACGAGTAAGTCTTTATATTTTATCATCTTATTTGCGTAATGAACTAATCATGTCAGTATGTTATGTTTTTGCTTTAAGTTTTCAAGTTGCTGTCGAATATTAGATTTTTAGTTTAGTGCCTACATACAGCATGCCTATATCATTGCCTACATCAAGCATATATAACAATATGATTTAATAGTTATTTACAAATTTGAATTAATAGTTAGTGTAGCAAATTAATATAAGTTTCATTTCACTCTATACATAAAAGTGTAGCAAGTGCAAGTGTTAGTGTGAGAATTTGGTTGATTTAAACATTTAATAACGGTTTACTCGGAGTAATTATACATGGTTTTAGGAATACAAAATTATCCGTAGTTCACTAATCTTTATGTTATCACTAAAGTTTTTTTAGGGACTCAATAAACTTTCAGCATGCTATATTATTCAAAATATGGACCAAATAAATTTTCATTACAAATATATTCTATTTTATAACATTTGTGGTGAATGTACCTTCAAAATTGTGCCATTTCAACATGCATATTATACGTGCATGACCTGAGAAATGACCCACACATATGCAAAGAGGTCAAAGCAATGACTACGAAAACGAAACAGGGTACATTTTGGGATAAAGCGTTTGCGGCGAAAGGCATCTTGCATTTGTGGGTGTAATAACAGCGCCGGTGAATAATGTGATGCAAAAACAACATACGTGTTCACATGTTGTTTTAATAATTGATAGGATAATGAACGGTACCAACAATATGAGCATAAGTAACACGAGTATACGTAACGAGAATTAGGTATCATATCCCTTCTTGTATGTCAATAATGTACCTGTGTATTATATAATAGCACTAAGTCATATTAATTATGAGTGATCATCGAATTTAGTTTGTGATTTATGTAACTTTTATAGAATCAAAATTAATTTCTGTAAATTTCAAACTTAGAGTATATTATGGTAAAAAATAAACGAAAAAGTGATTGAAAGCTCTGAGGAACTTGGCTACGAGATGAACGTTGTCTACGTGCAATGGAAAGATATGAAAATAAATAACAGAATATGTTAGAGGATAATAGATAATTGAAAACTTTCACCGCAATTTTCTCAAAATTATTATATTTTTACATATTCCCATCATCCATTTACATCTCCAACTGTACAAAAAAAGAAATAATAAAGGATGTATTTGGGATTAAATAGATTTCTAACGATGTCCAATACGGTTAATGTAGTAAGTATACTTTTCTGTACAAAAACTACGTGGAATCATTAAAAGAACACAAATTTAACTTTACTCATAAAAATTTATTTTGTGACCTTCAAAGTAATCTCCATTCTTTGCAATACAACTGTGATAATGCCAGACTCACTCTTCCATACACTTCTCATAGGCGGAAAGTGGTATGGCCTTTAATTCCCATTGCGCATTCTGTTTGATGTCTTCAATCGAGTCGAAACGGATTGCACGGAGTGGCAATTTCAGTTTTGGAAACAAGTCACATGGGGCTAAATCTGACAAATATGGTGACAGTTATGGTAATACTTAATTGAGTTTTTGGCTTTGCACTCAGTCAAAATTGCCTCGAGAAATCATGTCTTTAGAGACCTGCTTTCGATGCTCTTTTTGCAAAAAATTAAGCTCTTTCGGAACTAGTCTTGCGGCGACGCGTCTCATGCGCAAACATTGGTTAAAATTCCATGAATGATGAGTTTATCAATGTTCAACGCTCAAGCCAGCGGTCTAATATTGAATTGATGATTTTCAATCACTAATTTTTTGATTTTTTTTATGTTATCGTCAGCGGTAGATGTTGAAGGCCGTCCGGACAAGGAAAACTCTTCGAGCATTTTACGCTCTCTTGTACTACTCTTTGTATGCCTGTGTTTTCGACATAGTTGTGCCACTATATCCCTTTTTTAACGATTCGGCACAAGGAATTTCAATCGAAACACAAAATTTAAGGCCAACTCTTTGTTCAACTAATTTATCCATAATAAAATTTGCAGATTAACATTAAGGTCAACCTATTACAACAGCTACTGTAAACACACTAGTGGACAGATCATATGCTCAATTTTGGCTTGGTAATTAAGGAAGGTTCTACCAACTTAACAAAAGAAACATTTTTACCGAATCCTTTTAAGCGGTCCATATAAATGACAATTCCTGGTAGTTTTTATACAGATGGGTGACAGATATGGTAGTGAATAAGTTATACATAGTGAATAAGTAAATATGGTAGTGAATAAGTAAAGTAGGGTTTTTTACATATTCTGGTCTAAAATTAATTTTCGAAGTTCTTAAAACAATGTATCTTTCTGTGCATATTTTTATAAAGTTACTTATTAGTTTATATTTATATATTAGCTTATACTATTGTCGTGATCTCACTTCTATTGTTTGCAATCAATTTAAATGCACATATAGTTTTAAATTGATGAGTTGAATTCATTTTAATTTTCATTCATCTAAACATTGGATCTGCGAGTAGGGGATAGTTGACAAACCTAGTAGTGAATCGTAAATAGAGATCTACATGTAAACAAATATATTTGTATTGAGATTTTACCAGTAAGGGAACTTACCTTAAAGCAGTTCGATTACTTACATAAGTAATCGAACTGCTTTAAGGTAAGTTCCTTTAAAACTTTAAGTAATTTATAAAAGTATATAGCAAGTTGTGTAGTAGGTGGCAGAATCTGTGAAAGAATGTTTAAAGTATAGCTCAATTAGATGAAAGGATTATTGGAAAGTGATTACCACGAAAAAGTGAGAAAGCGAGACAATAGTGAAACTACATCTATTTAACCTAAAATTTATACATAAACACATTCTTACAGGTATTCAGCTATCCTACCATTAGCGGATTGGGTGGAGCCAGTTCTCCACCAGGTCTGGGCCTGTATAGCTCTGCGGTAGCAACGCCCAGGGCAGCTACAAGAGCTACTGTACCAAGGTAATCAACTAAAGTTATAGACGAGTGTTAGTCAAAAAGTTCGCAGAAGGTCAAAAAAAAATGGAGCTATTTTTTCTTTTCAATATATTCCCCTTTAGCCTACATTTCTCATATTTGTCAATAAATTTAATTATACATTAAAAATAAGTTTTCTATTTTCTTTAAAATAAGCTGAAATTTCAGATTTGACCCCTTCATCATCATTAAATTGTTTTCCTTGAAGGGGACATTTTTGGGGACATAAAAGTCGCAGGGTCCAAGTCTGGGCTTTAAGCTGCACTTGTGAAGGGCTGCCATCACAACGTGGCTCTTGTGCATTGTTGTGCAAAAGTAGCACTCCTTTGGCTAATTTCCCTTGCCTTTTCTCTTTCAATACTTCTTTAAGTTGCTCCTGTAGACCACTTATCTTCTTAGAGGTCCCCATCTCTCCCACCCACTAGATGAATATTTATTTCTTACATGCTAGATGAATATTTATTTCTACAATAAAATGTGTGTATACATCAAACTATTTGTCTCTGAGCGCTATGTCTTTTTCTCACTTTTCTAGCAGAAGGTGAATGTCAGGATGAATTTTAAAAATTGAGCAATTTGCATCTCTATGAGCATATCTTCTGAGCAATTTGCATCTATGGGAACAGATGGTAAGCAGATATGAGCTTAGTGTCAGTTTTATGAATAAATCAAGACACGTCATAAAATATTATGGAAGGCAACAATTTTTTGGTGCTTTGATGCTGCAGATCCTTGTTTTTCATAAAATTATCACGTTTAAATGCTCAAATTATTGTTAACTATGTTCAGATATTGCTGTTTCGGTTTCAAGAGCTCTTAATAGCTCACCCCCCCCCCCCCCATATCCCATCCTACAGAGCAGTGCTTTATGAACTGTAGGTATTTTGTTGAAGTCGATGCTGGATAGTGAAAAATGAATCCATGTTATGTACCTGAAATGCAATATAGTGTGTGTTCGTATTTGTTTAAATGGAAATTAAAATAGTCCATGGAGATAATTTATGAAAATATGAAGCATGGGAAAGTCCTTTTGTAATTAACTGTAAAGAATAGTAAAAAGGCTTTTCATCAATAATTTTTATCAAGGTTTTTTTAATTTTTATGAGAAATTTTGCTTTAACTGTTTCCAATTATATACAGGCAGTCCAGTGGCAGATTTCAATGTTTGAAAAATTGTAAAAAAAAAACTACACCTCTAATACAAAGTAGGTTTATTTTAACTTTATAACAACAAATGCAGATTTCATTTTTTAAAAACCACGTTATCCAAATGGCGGCCATCGAGTCTGACACACTCTTCGAGTCTAGCATGCATGTTTTCAAAAACGCATTTGCAGAGCGACTGGGGTATCCTACTGACTTCGGCTCGAATATTTTCTTTAAGTTGTGACACAGTGCTCGGATTTGTTTTGTAAACAACGGATTTTAAGTATCCCCATAAGAAAAAGTCACATGGGCTTAAATCGGGTGACCTAGGTGGCCACGGTACGGTACCGTTTCGGGATATGTTTTTTTCTGGAAATAACTGCCGCACTGCATTCATGGACATATTAGCAGTGTGAGCTGTGGCCCCGTCCTGCTGGAACCATGTGTTTTGGTTGAAGGATGGACTATTCTGTAGTTCTACTCTGAAAAAGTCATTTAACATCTGGGCACATCTCTCCGAATTCACAGTTACAGTTTGGCCACGTTGATTTTCAAAGAAATAAGGCCCTATGATTGCAGATGCAGACATGGCACACCAGACTGTTACTTTAGGCTTATGTAAAGGCTCTTGATGCATTTGTCTTGGGTTGTGGACATCCCAGTAACGAAAGTTCTGCCTATTCACATATCCTCCAATGTGAAAGACTCCGTCACTAAAGAATATGTTGCCCATCCGGGTAGCAGTACGAAATCTCAACAAGTTTTTCTTAATTCAAAGTCAGAATCGTGTAGATCTTGAACAATTTGAATTTTATATGGATGGAACTTGACCTTTTTTCGCATTATTACCTGTAAAGTTGATTTCGGAATTCCCAATATCGATGAACGTGTACGCAGTGATAAACGGGGATTTTCAACGACAGCTACCATAACACGCTCGACATTTTCATCCGTGGCTACCAATGGTGTAGGTCCCGACCTGGGCCTATTTAATGTTGATCCTGTAGCTCTGAACCTTGCTACCCATGACTGAATGAGGTTGATCGATGGTCCATCACGTAATCGACGAATACTGTAACGATTATTAAATAGACGGCGTGCTACAGACAGGGAAAATCCACTCGAAATGTACGCCTCGACGGCAAAAGTGCGGTGCTCTCCACTCCACTGTTCCATGGCTACTAAATCATCCGCACCGCTTGCGCTTCTAACGACGCCCCCCGCGCCCATCTTATGTGTTGCGTAGCAGAAACTATGTTTGTTCAAACTTTGAAATCTGCCACTGGACACCTGTATATAATGCATACTGTGTGCCTACCCTCAGTATATAATCGTTTAAATAAATTTTTCGAATAGAAAAGACATTTAATTTCATTTTGAATAGCTCGCTTTCATACATACCATATTGTTACTGTATGATTTTGTTAGAAACATTAATCATGGATTGTTTATTTACGCGGTACCAATGTATTTCACTTAATGCCATCATTTTTAGGACAATAGATACTTTGTTATGTTGTCGTCCTTAAATATTCTCACAATACTGGCTTCCTTAAGTCGGTTATAAATAATGATTTGTTCCCTAACTACAGGAATGAGTGTTTAAATTATAAATATGAGTAATAGCTCTGCACTTTCTTCACATTTGTCAGTTTAACATATAGTGTGTATATTCTAATTAATTAAGGAATGTGATTTAATGTCTACAATGGGCCCTTAACCCACTTTCTTGAGCTCAAAATGATGCTCGAGATTTGATTTTGGAGCCTATTAATTAAGGTCCTGTAGAAATTCTTACTCTGAATTCTGTTTCTTTTAAAGTCATTGCAATATTAATTACCAACATAATTTCAGGCTATCACAAACTTTTACGAAGCTCTTAAAAAACATCCTTTAAAACGTATACAGAAAAACGATTCCATGTTTAACTTGTTGAGTGTGTTTAGTTCTTTAAGAGTGGAGCCATATAACATTTAGATGATGACTGTAAGAAATAAGTTGTTTTTATGCCATGATTTCGGTCTTTTGCTTTTAATCTCTCCTGCTGGTTTTATTTCATTGCTGAGAAACATGATCTTATAATGAGAGACATGACCATGATCTTGATATTATCTTGAGCATGTTTATGTTTGCTGATAAAGTGATGTCAAAAACAACTTCAGTATTTCTTTGCCTCACTACATCAATTAAATAACTTATGGTTGTCCGGTATATCCCTCTTATTTATAAAAAAAGGATTATAAGTCAATTGTCCATAGTTTAAAGTAAAATTTCATTCAGAAATCAGAAAGTAAGAAATGAGATAAGGAATGTTGCTTTTAATTTATAGAGAAGATCCCTTAGAGATCGGGAAATAAATGAGTAGGTTGTGGTGAAGGGTTTAAGGAAGTGAAGAAGTTATAAATGGAAATATTAAAAAGGTATTACATTTTTGCTATTGTGCCATCTGCCACTCTACGCCAGTGAGATATCATGTGATAATATTGGCAAAATTTAAAAAAAATCATTATAGTTTTTTTACAAATCCTTACAGATGGAACGCTCCATATATAACATTGGAAGACGAATTCAGCATTATGGCAGCACCTGCAGCTGGGCCTGAACAACATGTGGTCTTGTTAGATGAAGGTAACCTTTTAATTTTAATTAAATAACAATTTTGTAACATATAATAAATAATAAGGAAACGGATTTCTTTACTTCTGCTTGTTGTCCATCAATTTAATCAATCATATATATTGATATCTCTACTATATTACAATGCAAGCAACAACCTTGGATACATTGCGTTATAGAGGTAGAGTAAAAGGAGTGAGTCAAAAGAAGAAACATAACGAGTACTAATTTAAAATAGTTTGCTAGACCGTGGCCAATGTTCAAGTAAATAAAAATTTCTTCTTTCATTGACATTTTCCAAAACATATTTTCAATAGCCCTATCAATTATAAAAATTGAGTAAATACAGAACTTTTAATGTATGATTTTATTATATTTCGTCGTTCCTTGCTTCCAAAAGAAGGAATAGGAACCCTTATAAGATCACTCAAATGTCCGTCCATTTATTCATCTGTCTGATACCCTTTTCCTCAGAAACCGTTCAACGTGGAAACTTGAAGTATGGCATAGTGGTAAAGCATATTTATCTGTGTACATTTTAATAGCAGACACTCTAAAATATTCGCATCGAAATTTTAGAGGGGACAAATGAAGTGATGGAAAAATTTTTTTACTTCCGTTATCATTTTTAGATTCTTATAATGTTGACAACAAATCTATTCCATGTTTTGTTTTCATTAAAAACTTAAATAATTAAATGTAAACTTTGTATACCAATTGCAGACCGCTTTTTCCAATCATCAGTAATAACAAGCGAATCATCTCCTATGGACACTGGACCTGTGGGTCTCAGCGAGGTCGGTCCTCCTGCGGAGCTTAGCCCCGGAGACAAGGGCGAATTGCTCACAGCTGGCAAGTCGCCGTGATGGTGTCCATCTGCCGCCCCTGCGCATTGGCGGCAAATACAGCACCGATAATCGGGTGACTTCCATACAAAGCCATCTTTTTTTTAAAAAAAAAAAATGACTTGTAAAACCTAGTAAGAGACAAAAATCAAATCCAAAGGAATTTCATTCGTAAAATAAAATGATTTCTCGTACACATGCCATTTATTCACACATCAACTTATCTAAAATAGAGAAATATGTGGCTATGGGATATTCTTAAAAATATTTTAAATAATAGATAAAATTTTAGGTCGATAACAATTGATCTAAGCAATGGAAATAATAAAGTTGTATAATTTAACTACACATCACCAATATAAACTTCCAACCTTTAGATTAAATTACTTAAGTTTAAATATCATTATTTAACTGTATTCTTTATGCATAATCTCAGTTCAGCTTGTAAAATTAATTATGATTATTTGGACTAAATCTAAACCATAATTGCTAGTGTAAGGAATGCCTTACTGAATATGACAATACATAGAGCTAGATATTATAGTAAATCATTTAAAATCTACTGCATAATTCAGCTTCAGTTTGAATGATAACACTGTCAGATCAGAAGTCTTAAAGTACCTGCTCTTATACGACGTACATTTCATTAATTATATTTTAATAAGATAAAAAAATATAATTAACGAAAATTATCTGAATTAACCTCCGTTAAAATTAACCTCCATAGTTATTCCATTACTGTAAAAGGAAGAGTGCTGGATCTTGAGCAAATTGTACACAAACGCATCATCGGTGAAATCTTGCCCTCCTAAAGTCCGGACAGTATGATGGGTTTTTAAGGGTTTCCCATAATATTTTTTCCAATTTACCTCTCTTTTGATTTGGTGTATGGGGCTGAGCTTTGTCGTGAAGCAAAATGACGTCCCTAATGGGGATTATTTGTTTCTGATAATTGACATTCAATTGATCCAAGAGAAAGTAGTTAATCAGCAGCTTTAACTGTTCTCCGACTGAAGGTAATTCAGCAAAAACAACACTTTTTGGGTCTTAGAACATTGTTGCGAGAACTTTCCCAAATGACAAACAGATTTTGGCTTTAACTGCCTATTTACTCTTGAGAGTGTAAGGATCGACACAAGTTTCATTACGGGTCACTATGCGGCTGAGAAAAGGGTCTCCATCAGTCCGATAATGAGGAAGAAGTCATTGGTAGTCGTCAAAGTGAACATATTTTGTTCCTCTGAAAAAAGAGCGTGATGTCCAATGACCCGCAATCTTTATCAACCGAACTCATTGTGAATGAATGTATGGATAATGATAAACGATGGTATGACAATGGTCATTCTCATAAAGTTATAAACAGCTTGAATGTGTGTTCTGGTCAAACTCGTTTTGGGCTGACGATCGTGGGTGTTATTTTCGACTCTCTCTTGTGAAGTTTTCTTACCAACTGTTCTTATAATCTTCGTTAAATTTTAGCTGGATGGACTCCCTCTCACTAGACGGGTGCACTTCCCCTCATTATCTTTGGTACTACTAGTCGTCTTGGAGCTGCGTCAGTACATTATCCCCATTCCTATAATCCCCTCTTACAGTTTTAAACAGTAACTTAACAGATCCTTTCCCTTTTAGAATTGCACTCTCGAAATTCTCATTTCTGTAATAATTATCTTTATCTATGATTTCAGCCATGTAGATTTTTGATTAAGGCAGCAGTAACAATGTTACTCCCCGACACGAACCCTTCTCATACCAAATTTGGTAGGAAACTACTGCTTAGTTACAGAGTTATTATGTTACAATGTAACTCCCCCACACAAACTCTACTCATACCAAATTTGGTAAAAACTGCTGCTAAACTGCGGACTTGTTATGTAATAATATTACTCCCCTACATCAACCCTACTCGTACCAAATCTGTTAGGAAAGCGCTGCTTAGTTGCAGAGTTATTAGGTAACAATGTTACTCCCCTATGCAAACTCTACTCATACAAAATCTGGTAGGAAACCGCTGCTTAGCTGCAGTTATTAGGTAACAATGTTACTCCCCCACACAAACTCTACTCGTACCATATCTGGTAGGAAACCGCTGCTTAGCTGCAGAGTTATTAGGTAACAATGTTACTCCCCCACACAAACTCTACTCGTACCGTATCTGGTAGGAAACCGCTGCTTAGTTGCAGTGTTAGTAGGTAACAATGTTATTCCCCCACACAAACTCTACTCGTACCATATCTGGTAAGAAATGGCTGCTTAGTTGTAGAGTTATTAGGTAACAATGTTACTCCCCCACGAAAACTCTACTCATACCAAATCTGGTAGGAAACCACTGCTTAGCTGCAGAGTTATTAGGTAACAATGTTACTCCCCCACACAATCTCTACTCATACCAAATATGGTAGGAAACCGCTGTTTAGCTGCAGAATTATTATTAGGTAAAAAGAAACTCTCAAATGAACCAACATTTGAATTTATAATATTAATAGTCAAATTAATCATAAGATATTCTAATTTTGCCCTTCCCTCAATTGTTAGGTTTGAGTATTATTGCATTTATTAATTATGCAAGTATTTTGATTTTGGCCAAATTACTAGAGCTAAATAGAAATACAAATTTTATGTGAAATCCATAATTTACATTTTATATTAAATGTAAGAAGCCTTTTTCCTAGAAGGCTTCTTCAAATTCATATGAACAAATTTGAAAAATTTTCCTGTGTCCATTATCCCTTTTATCAGACTATTGTATATTGTTTTCCAATCTTTAACATACGCAAAGGAAAGAAGTTAACTTATTTCCGTTAAAGCTATACTTTACAGTTCCCTGTTCCAACTCAGATAGTTATTAAGCATCAACTTAGTTAGTTTCATTAAGTTTTAAAGTGTTACTCACATACTTCACAGTCTAATTGAAATGAATATATGCATTTGTACTATAACACTGTTTCGAGAAGAAATTTTACTTTTAATGGAACAGACACGAAAACAATTAAGACTTTAACATAGTCTTGATTAAAAATATATTTAAATCTCTACATTTTATGACATATTTCTAATACATAATTAGATGGCATGCTGCGGAAATATTAGTAATGGTTAAAGCATGTATTGTTTAGGAGATTATACATTTTTTCAAATATAAAAACGAATGTATTTATGAAAATTGTCTCTTACAAGTTTTTGCACATTGGCAACCTGAATAATATGGATCTTGTCTGAATAATGTATTGGTGTGTGTTAACTTTCAATGCCATAATAATAGTGTTATAAAAAATGTGTTGGTCATGTATATAAAACATATATATAGATATATATATATATATATATATATATATATATGTATATATATATATATATATATATATATATATATATATATATATATATATATATATATATTGTCCTTTGTCATGTTTACGTGAAACATTGGATGTACATCACTACAATTAAAATATTTTCCTTCATTGAATATAACAATATTTATACATAATTTCACAATATAGACAATTAATATAATAAATGAATGTGTCAATTCTGTTGAACATAAATTATGTTCAACGAGGGATTTAATTAGGTGCTCATATTGAAGACAAATTAAAAGCATATAGAATATGGTATACTAAACATGACATAGCTTATTAATACATCGATAAATAAATATCGATACTTACTAGTAAATGGTAATTAAAGTAGCATCATTTCATACCTATCACTTTGATATATGTTGCTGTTTTAAGAGTGTCACTGTTGATATATGTGGATAGTTTAGATATAAGACGATTTTTACAAACCACGTGCTGGTATAAATAACAATACTGATAAGGTATGAAATAATATTTTCAAATGTTTGTGTTTTTATAATTACAATTACAAATTTATGTATATGTTTATTTCGTGTTTGTATGTATTGTTTTGTAGTCAGAAATATGTGATAGTTTACTTAATAGGTAGAATCAATTCGACGAGATTAATACATTATAATTTAATTTAATTAATTATTGAAAATGTTCAACATTTTTCATCGAATTATGTTATGGGTATATTAGCTTATTACTGGCACAAAAAACATTTTCCTCTACAAGTCTTTCTTTAAAAAAGAGGAAAATTGTTTAAACCAACAAAAGAAGGTAATATTGTTTGTGAAGATTGGATTGCATAATATAATTATTTAAAATTTGAATGCTAGACTCTTGAATGTCAAGTTTAAATGAAGACATTAGTTACACCACACAACAGTAACACTGAAGACTTGAATTTATAATATTTGGAAATGAAAAGAAAATTTAAATTTCCTGTAACACATTAAAAAAAATAATAAAGTAAGCATCCCATTAATGTTGCCAATTTTTTTCTATTACCTTAAAAATTCCGAACAAGAAGACCAAACAGATAGAAAAGTGAAAAGACATTTGTTAGTTGTTGTATTTATTTGATGTAAAATGTTATTAAATTGGAATTCTGTTACAATATATGTGTGTATATATTTATATATATATATATATATATATATATATGTATATGTATATATATATATATATATATATATATATATACATACACACATTATATATACGTATGTATGTGTAACTTGCGTATACCAATAACTAAATTGAAATTAAATAATGACTAAAATACTCAAGTTAATATAAAATCTCGATTGCTTGCAGAATAATTTTATAAAAATAATAATAGTAATTTTGTATCATCGTTAAAATATTTATATATGAATAAAATGTTTAAATATATATAATATTTTATAGTAATATATTTGCAGTTTTGGATCAAAACTTTGAAGTAACACCAAACATTTTATTTTAACAGTAAACCCGTTATTATTTATTTCAACACTTTTGGAAATGCCATTAGAGCGTTTCTTTCAGGCAGCATTAAACTTAGATATAATTAAATATAATTGTTTATTTGTGTTCTTTTTTAAAACTATGAATCTCCTTTGAACACCACTATATATTTAAATAAATATTTAATAGCAGCTTTTGTAGAAAGAAAATTGACAATTAATTAATTATATTATACATATTTATTCTCTAAATTAAAGTCATAATAAGGCCTTATAACTTATGTAATAAATTGTATAAAGATGTAAATAATATCAAGTTAATGTAGGATATTTTCAGTTTAAATGATACAATTATTCTCTTTAATTAAACAACAAGTATACAATTGAAAAATTAATGCAAAGTGAGTGATTTCTGCAATATAGTTATATTATATACAATTATAAAATGCTTCAACAATGTCTCTATAGTATTTGACCAGAGAAATAAAATCAAGAACCATGCTATTGAAACAGGATATAAAATAGAATAGCAACAATTTAAAAAAATTAAGAATGTGATCTAAAAATTAATAACGTTAAAGTAAAAATTTATAAAAAATGTTAATCTCACAGAGAATAAAAAATAATTTTTCTTTTTGAAATTTGAATGAGACAACGCAAAAAGAAACCAATTTCAATTTAGTATTGTATGCTAGACTGTCCAACTTTTCTTTTAATATTTATTAAGTATGTAAGTATATATCTATATGTACATCAAGTTAAAATATATATATATTACGAATACAGCAGAGCCCATAAATTTAAAGTGCCAACATTTATAAAACGACTTTAGAAATAATTATACCCTAAAAAAATATTAAAATAGCTAGTGCTTAAAATTATACCCTCAAGGAACACCTTAAAAATTGTAAATAAAATTTTGATAAGGTAGTCATGTTTAAAAATCATTATTTTAATTTAAACCATAATCAGCAAAAGTAATAAAATACAACTCCATTCTGTGTATTTACAATTTCAATAAATTAATAACATAATAAAGACTACGACCGGATATACATAACTAAATCAGTTTTATAAGATTTAAATGTTAATTTTTTATTTCAGTACATAAACCAGTGTATAAAAGTTTATAATTACAAATTTAAAAATTTGCCGATAAATATACAAGCTTTCGCTTTCTTTAGAAATGTTTTATAAACATCTTTGCAAAAATAAATTAGAGTTTTGATAAGAAATATTGTTGCTTATTTGTGAAAGGAAATTAAAATTGTAATTTAATGACGTCTTTAGTTACAATTGTAAAGAATTTATGATAATTTCATCATTTTAAAAGGGCCTTTAATTAATAGGAAAAACAAGAAAAATGTAAAAATGCAGTTCCAAAATATTCTATATAAAATAATTCTTCGATTTTTTTTGCATGTTAACATTTTGACAGATCATCGTTTTAAAACCGTTTTTATCCAGGCAACACTAAATACACTTGTCAAATTTTTACCTATAAATAATTTTTCAATTCTGTGATTCCAAAATTGTCATCACTGTCTTCAATTGGATTGTTTTTTTTGTTAATTTTGTGTTTGTCTACATTCTTGTTTACATAAATCATTTAAGAAAATGTCAAATTGTAAATCTAATTCATTATTTAAAATTATTAAATTTTGCAAAATTATGATGATAAGTATTGCTATTCGCAGTGATAACGTATTGCTCTTCGCAATACTTTATCATATTGCAATGTGATAAAGTATTGCTATTCGCAGCATGCAATCCGACTTGCCTGCTATTAATTGTTTTTAATATTAGTTCTCAAAAGCGTATTAATACAATAACTTTCAAAAACATGCATTACCTAAATCATGGCAATTGTAAAATTTGAACTATGTTGTATAAAACAAAGTTGCCTTGGTATAATATAGGTTACAATAATGAAGACCTGAAAAAAACTGATTATGATATAATTAGAATTGTAATAATTATTAGAATATATTTTTGTGACGGAGTAACATTATATTCTTATAGAGTCATAGAAATTGTGTGTGCCTTTTTGATGTCATTGGACTTTTGTAGTTACGTTTTGCGTTGTGCCCTATTAGATTTTTTCTGTATCGGGGTAAAGTTTTGTTACATAAAATTTTTTGTGGTCCAAAGCAATATTTTTGTTGTTAATACATTCGAGATAGACTTTTCAAAAGTGAGGTTAAGTTTTCTCTGTTTCAGTAGAATTTAAATACACAAAATAAAAAAATTAAACATTATAAACACATGTTTTCCAAATTTAAAATTATGTTCGTGCAAGTTCCCCTATTGCTTTTATTTTATAATCATAATTCAATTAGTTTTTATTTATAATATTTTAAATCAAGTTTACATAAAAGCCGTTAACAGTTTTAGTAGCAAGTGTTCAGTGTTTTCCCTGACCAAATTTATATATGTATATATATATATATATATATATATATATATATATATATATATATATATATATATGTATATGTTTTTAATAATTTTTTAAAATTATTTTATTTAAAATTTACTATAGTTAATTTACAGATGATATTTTAAAGAATTTAAGTTTATTATATACTTTGTACACAGTGTAAATAGTAATATTAATGTATATTTAATTGTTGTTTGTTATTTAATAATAATTATTATTATTTAAAAATTTATTATTTGTTTTTTTTTCCTCTTTTCCGTGGTCAGTATCAATGTCAATTAATGAACATTGTTGTAAACTCTTTCCAAAATTCTTAAGTCTTATATTTTTAAAGTATAATTTTATATTTTATTTTTGAATGGGGTACGCTTGTATAAACAGCATGCTACAAGTCACTTTTAAATTGGAATTTAATAAACATGTTAAAACACGTAAATGTTTATAAAATGCTAAATGAATGAAAATCTATAATATATTGAGTTTTATGAGAAATTTAGAATAACAAGTCTTTGCTATTATTACAATATTTTTTTATTATTTTCTAATATTAACTATCTTAAGTTAATATATTTGTATTCGAAACCAAGTCTTGAATACCTTTTTCGTTATAATTTTTGGTTTCCACAAAAACGATACATTTTTCCGTCATCATAATCTTATTAATCTTTACTCGTCTTTATTTTTTTTTATTACCTGCCTTAAAAAAAGTATGGAGAACTATGCTGCCATGAAAGCGTTGCATTTTATTTTAATCCAGACCATGCCCGTGTCTTCCATGTAGCATTACATAGTTTTTATTCAGGTAGTAAAATACCAACTTTTAGGTCTATTTGTAATTTAAAGCGTTTTTTGCCACACATATTTCTCAGAAACGTCTGCTGCTCAACTTTATTGCCTTGTTAATTTTTCAACTTAGCAGTTAAAGATGATATCTGGTTAAAAAGTCTTTGACAAACAGTACTTGAAATGTAATATATAACTAGTAGGCAAAAAATTATGTTAGCCATACTATTATATGGCATTTAATGTACTGTTTTATAGCATTAGGTTTTCCCAAAATGTTTTGGAAAAAGTTCTCACGTTACATTGTAATTGGTAATTGTAAAATAAATTGTTAATAATGGGAAATAATTAATTCTGTAACTGATAGCAATATAAAAGTAGACTTGTAATCTAAATATAAGTAATAACATATATTTTTAGAAGTCAAAGCACTTATATATTAAAATAAATAAAGGCATGTGAGTTTACCAAAATTAGAAATATCCAATTTACTTACAGCAATACTGAATTTAAAAGAAAAAATGTTTTTGGTAGTTAATTAAGTTACTTAATTATATTATACTTTCATTTGAATTAAATTTACTTAAATAAGAGCCTAAACGTAATGTGCCTTAGATATTAACAATATAACATGATTATATAACAGCCCGTAAAGAATTATACACTTTACGAATTAGAATTAAAAATTCAATCAGTTAATGAGATTTGGTAGGATTGATTATATTTCAGTTAGGAAAAGGTAATACAATTTTCCAAAAAACCTTAAAAATTGGATCAAAAACTGACACAAGACTACCAAATCTCAGTTGTTACAATGATAATCTTAAGTATGGAGTTATTTGGTTAAGATATATTCTCAAGCTGTGTTTTTTCTGATGTCTTGTTTGTTTCTGGATATATTCAAAATGCTTTAATTAAATCTTCTGATGTTGCGCGTTAAATAAAGTTCTGAATAAAAAATACAATGAAAAGATATAGATTACAAAAATTTTTGAAAGATCAAATTTTTACGACTGAGACACATTTGATTTTAATTATTATCAGACTGGCTGGCTATACAAGATGCTTAACATCATCAAAATTGAAGCAAAGTCTAAAAAAGTTAATAATAAATCTATAATTTTACTACAAAAATTTAATAATATTTGAGCTTCTCACTATGTAAAAATATTATGACCGACAAGTTCTGTTTCGTTACAATTTCGCATCATAAAAAAATTTAAATCACAAAATATAGTAAAAAAGTCCAGTAAAAAACATATTGCTTCTTGTATAAAGTTTCTGAGGTTTAAATTTTCGTATACAGAAATTGTCTCAACACTGTTCATAGATAATTAATTCCTTCACTATTTTGAAAAGAGTCCTTGTGAATAAATATGAGATCTCGTACAAGATAATACAGCCAACTTTAATGACATTTAAAAAAAAAATTCTTTTTTAATGTAAGCCAATGTCTAATTGTAATTATTAAATAATTGTAATAAACCAAAAATCTATATAGTAGTTGGCACAAACATCTCTGTGTTAACAATATTCCTTAAGATTTGTTAAGTTATATTTCTGATCATATCTATGATGCTAAACTTCACAATTTTGTTTAGTTATAAGTTTAATAGATTATTACAGGTCTTCAAATTTATCAATTCCATCATTATCGTAATCGGAAGACGACAATGATATCAGAAGAAAACATTGCGGTTTGAATGATATAACCTTTACATATAATATATTTTAAAAGTAAACTTACTCGAATTGCTTCAAATGTAGATTTGCCAAAATAACAATAATATCAGTTAACAATTTTATACATATTAATCCAATATTTATCCCTCTTTGGAATTAACCTTTTTAGTGGTCTCTATTTAAATACGAAATATGTAATTAACTTAATAATGTCTTCTCGCGACTAATTAGCATTAAACATATTTAAAAAAAATAATGAAAGAAAATTTAAAATTAGTTGGATTTATTTAAACTGTTCTTTAACAGTCTACTTTATTATCTGTATATTTTTAAATAACAGTTTAATATCTGTTTATTACACCATTTTAAGTTTAAGATGAAAACCCATTAGGAAATCTCAATTCCAATAAACCGTATATTTCCAATAAACCGTCAAGATTCTAATAAAATTGATTAAACAATATCTACATAAATTTTTCACATGAAACTAGATTTAGGAAATACTTTAATTTATATACTGTACCTCTTTAATATCTAGCAATAGTAACAAAAAGTCTTCTATTATTCCTGTTTATGTGTACAGCAATATTTCTTCTGTTATACTTATTGCTTAACCACTAGGCATGCTAGAATTTAATAAAATATTGTGTAAAGAGAAAGTTAATCCGTCTAAACAGTTAAGTTTGAGTAGTTGAGCATAAACTGTATTCATAATGATAGTACGAACATTAATTGGTAGATGTAAATTTAAGGATATTTGAAGTTTGTACTTGGATAGAGACTATTATCTTTTTCATATTCTAATTGATACATTAAATTTGTTACAGTATGCGATTCTTTTTTTTAAGTAAATTAATTAGTTTCCACACAGTTAAAATAATATACTTTTATTCATTCAAGACTTTTATTGATTGATGTATAATAAAAAAAATAAAACATAAACAAAACTTTTCACAACAAAAGTGCAAATAGTCATACAATTTTAAATTATATCAAACCATGCTTATGGTCTTCCTGATATAAATACCTTCTGTTAAGGGTTATATTACACAAAAGCAGTACTTACGAAAATTATCAGAATCATGTAAAAATATTGTACTAAAATGAATGAATTTAAACAAATGCTACACTTCTTTTTAATTAACTTTATTGCAATCAGACATAAATTGAAAAATTATGCTTCCATTAAACTTGATTTACGTATTATTTATTTTATATATACGAAAGAATTAATTTTTTATGTTAAGAGTGTAATAGAATAAAAATAACTTGTTTGATGGTTTCGAATGATAAATTATTAAGATTGGTGCTTATAGCTTACATTTGTATTTAAGTCTACGAATAGTAAAGTGTTAATTGTAGAATGAAACCATGCTCGGCATGCATTGTTATACATTTATTTATTATTATTGCCAGAGATACTGCCATTTGCTTTTCAATAAAAACTTCAGACAATTACTAACATAGAGTGCTAGATGTCTTCGATGAGGATAATTATTGTCGATTGATGATTCTAAAAGTTAACTGATTGTTTATTTTTTTATTTTGAGGATAACAGAAAAATTAGTAGATCAATAAAATGTTGAATGATGTCATTTCAAGATATAATAAATTTGTTTTGAATTTTATTGTAATGATTTTGTTAATACATCATCATATGTTATGTAAACTGTTGAAGGAGTGGTTAGATAGCATTACAATTTTGTAACTATGGTTTGTCTCCATTAAAACGGCCATATAATTATATATTTTGCTCTGGCATTATTTCATAATATAGTAGAAATCTTTTGCTCAATATTGAAAAGAGAAAAATGTTACAATAAAAAATCAATAAAATCGAAATAAACAATAATGATATTGCGTTTAATTATATACATAACATTTTTAGTTATTATACATTATTGCCATGTGCAAAAATTTTTAGGAGTATGCCTAATTTGAAAATATCAACTGATTATTTGCATTCAACTTTCTGAAATGGAAAGCATTGTGTGTGAAAATGCCTCGTCCAATATAAAAAAATCCTCAAATCATTTATCAATGCTAAAGTCAAATGGAAAAATACTACCAGGGGAAAGGAAAGTAATATTTATTTTTAGTCTACTAATAGCCACGGACCTGCAAAATGTAAAAAAGGTTTGCGGTACAAAGAGTCTAAAGGCTAAATACCCCCTACTCAAAACAATTTATCGATTTTTTACTTGAACTTACACAAACATGACACATTACATGCCACACTAATCATTTTACTTAAACATACATCCGACATCCATTGCTATATACATATGAGCTGTACGACTATACAACACTCTAAATTTATTTATTAATGCGTACCTGCAATTAATCATTCCTAGAGGACCCGACATATTTAATGATGAACAACACTCAGATTCTCAAACATTTCGCTAACTATTGATCTTATGTGAATACAGAATGTTAATGGTAAAGCATACAAACATTATGATTTAATAATTTCAATGTACAAATACATATTTCTCAAATATTCATATTAACTTAATATAAAAAATGAAAGCGTCCCAAAGAGTAATGAATCATTTCCCTAATGTGAATGACAAGCGACTCGATGAGTTATTGTGTCTATATAATGCACAAGTCGCAAACCATCTATCCATTACTTATTATGCCGAAACGTTAAGTTAAAGAGTTAGATGGACCAATAAGATTTCAAGTGAGTCATTTAACTTAATGAATCAGGTTAGTGTATTGATTCTTTTGGTTCACTTATTCATTTGTTACCCACGCCTACCTGTTACTTGATGGGAACCATCATGTGACTAAGATGTGCATAGGATAATTGTACAGAGAGTTACTTCACACCTGCATCAAAATTATGCTAATAGAATCACTACTGGATACTCGAACACTGATATCTAATGTGCAGCATAAGAAAAGCAAAGCCGCCGCTGAAGAAGAGCAAAGCCATGCATGGGAGACTATACTTCCCATACCGACTAGCCAACCATTACAAGCAGTTCCACTATACAGGGTTACATTATTCGAGAGCCTGAGAGTGACTGACAATGGTCACTATCAGGTGCTCAAGGCAAAAAAGGTATATAGCCATCTTTATATATCTAAAGACAGATGACCCACTCACCACTAACTCGGCAATCATGGCCGTTGGGTGCATTATTGTTGGGGGGGCGTGGACCAACAAATTTATAGTTGGATAATGGCACCAATCTACATGGAGCAAACAAGGAGCTACAGAAGACGATCAATAAATCAGCAGAAGTAGAACAAGGTGTTTCATTCCTGGGGCGGGGGGGGGGCTTTTGTTCTTATGAGAGACCTGGACACAACTAGTAAGGTCTTCTAAGATATCGCCTTACGTCACACTACAGTGATGGCATCTCACAGAAGAAGTTTACGCCACTCTCTGAACTGAAGCAGAATACATGAATAATCTGAACTGAAGCAGAATGTGAATAACCGGCTACTAATGCAAATGTCTGTAAATCCTGAACATTGCGAGTCAATCATGATGAATCATTTCTCGCTCAAATGCTGATGCTTGGAACCTTTCATAATAAGGACCTCATTAGTCACACTCACTGGTGGGCTTTTCAGCACCTCCCCGTGATCTCTTCTGATTGAGGTAGTTCAAAGACTACTTTCCTGAACTACAACATAGACAGAAAATTCGCAGCTGTGACCCAGCTATAAAGATTGGCAATGTGGTAGAACAATTGACATGCTACCAACAGATATGCTACCAATAGTCATGCTTTAAGGAGATCTACTGATCTAGTTGTCCTCTAACCTATGAAGGGATGTAACGTCCCGACAAACGATGCTTAGAGATATGTTCTGGCCAAAGTTGTAGCTAAAGGAATAATTGGGTGGCGGCAGGTTCATAACCCCTGGTGTGGAAACTGGTGGACGAAGGCTGATCCCTTTGTTCATCCAAGAGAGGGATTTCTAAACTGATATACAAGAAACGGTTTCATAAACAGTAAAATATTAAATAAAGAAATTGTCTCATATTTCACGTTAAGTAGTTATCTATAATCGACCCAGCGAGCTCTTCCTAGACTTCATAGTCAACAGCGACAAATCTGGTGAACATCAAATAAATTCCGCCAATCCAAGTAAGTGGAGGCTTTGACTATTGTCTGACATACCGTATAAACAAATTAATATTTTCCCGTTCTTGCATGTTTGATCATTAACTGTCGTATATACTACACTATACTGCAAGTAGGAACATATCTAGAACTATTATTAGGCCAAGTCATTGTGGGACCACCTACACATAAATAAATACATATATACGTAAATCTATCAGAAAAAATTTTGTTGTGTAATATATTTTATTATAAGCTTTATAAAAATTACAGGTTAAGCTATTATTGTGAAATGGCAATATTTGGCACATGAACGTTAAGATGATATAAGTGCCTTACCTGACCCGTATTTTGCGCATGACGGTTAAGCATTGATATATTTACTTGACAGATTCATTAAAAATGTTGAAGCTGACATTAAGTCTGGCTCAAGAGCATTTTAAATATATGTGAAATATGAGCACTCTGAAAGTTTCTTGCGACTACGACGGCATTTTATAATTTGATGAAGTAAGTATAAACACTTCCTGAATATTTCTAATAATGAACCCGTGCTTGACCTTGTAACAGCAGTGTAAGTTACTAGTCATGCTATTAAAATCTAAATTGCTACAGCAAGATAAGGTCTCAATATCTACAATATTATGTGTAAATTAGTCCTCAGGGTTTTGATATATATCTGATTAAGACGATGACTTGATAAATGTATAAGAAGTAATGTATTATATTGCCTTCTTGACTCATAATAGGGCATAAAATTAAACAAATGAATAAATTGTTTTTTTGTGTTGATAGCTATCACTCTAAATATAAATAAAATTATGTAATCTTAAAATGTTACATGACTATTGTTGTCATAAAGTATTGTGTGCCTGTGAAACAAGGAAACGTCAGCAGATGGCATAATTCAAAATCTTGTAAGGAGAAATATTAAATATGAATTGAAGATACTGAAGGGGATTTTAACGTATAGGCATTTTAAATTAGATGAAGAGAGATTTTCGCTAGTCATCGCAGAATTGTTTGGAGATGTGTTGAGAAAAGCCTGAGAAGTAATTTACACAATTAAATGAAACTACGTGATGTAGTATTATTTCTACTTTCTTTAATTTCTTTACCACGACCTAGGTTTCGTTGTATTACAACATCTTCAGGTGGGATATTAGCTAAGATTTTTGCTAATATCCCACCTGAAGATGTTGTAATACAACAAAACCTAGGTCGTGGTAAAGAAATTAAAGAAAGTAGAAATAATACTACATCACGTAGTTTCATTTAATTGTGAATAATGAATTTCTACAAAATTAACGCCAAATATATTCAATAAGTAATTTACAATTGAATATATGCGAGTAATTTAGCTTAACATGTAAATTTTTTGTCAGAGACGTAAACTTTGTGCTTTATGTTGATAGTTAACAAGGGCTCAAAATTCCAAAAATGTGAAAATTGTAAAAGTCTAAACAATGAATCTATCATTTACTACTATTGCTTTTCCAAGATCACAAAATCCAAATAAACTGCAAAGATTTTTAGGCATCATTATTTACTGAGTTCTATTTAGGCTACGACTTCCTTGAGGTTGATTCTAGGTCCAATGTAAATAATTATAAACTTGTAGCAGTATTACCCATATTCACTAAAATATTTAAAACCCCTCTGTGTCGCTGCATCTATTCATTTAGAAACATCCATCTAAGTGGTGGCAAATAGCAGAGGCAAGGGGTAGCAATAAAGCAACAGCAATTTGTTCCATATTCTCCTTCTATTTAAATTTTATTTGTTTAATTAATTGATGATCATTATTTTGTCATAATTAATTTGTCTATTGACATAATAATTTATTAGTGAAATTGAGTTTCATGAATATGTTTTTAAATTAAATGACGTCATATTTTGTTAGGTATGCTGTTAAATAAAAAAAAGTTCTTGGTCAGCGAGTAACAGGTTCAGGAAATAAAAATTATATCAGTAGTAACTTATCCCACGTTCTTCGAAATGGTTTTATTACATTTTCGCTAAAAAATTTGTAGACGTGCTTGGTTATTTGAGTGCGATGAAACTTTGCATAAAATTAATTGTTTTGATCCTCCAGATGGCACTAAAAAAACTGTCGCAAAATGATGCCAATTCTTATAAAACTTCCTAATAAATTAATCTTTAAACGAAAGTAAACAAATTATATATAATACTTATAAAACTTCCTAATAAATTAATCTTTAAACAAAAATAAACAAATTATATATATTAAATCATCACCATCATATTTGGCACAACATCCTAGGGTGGGCCAAGGCCTTCTGTTGGAGATTCTTCCAGGAGGTTCTACTCTTCGCCTGGGTTTTCCAGTTCTTTATCCTGAGAATGTTCTTCTTCCACTGAATCGATCCATCGTAATTTTGGTCTACCTCTTCTATGAGTTGTTAGAGGTTTTGCGATGAAAACTTTCTTTACTGGGTTTTCATCTTTCATTCTAGATACGTGGGCAGCCCAGTTCATTCTTTTGATTTTGATGGTTTTTATGATATCAGGCTCATCAAACAATCTATAGATTTCTGAGTTAAGACGTCTTCGCCAAATACCATTATACTTGACACCCCCAAAAATTCTCCTCAGAACCCTTCTTTCAAAGGCTGCTATTTTATTCTCTCCAGTTCTAGTCAAAGGCCAGGTTTCTGAACCATATGCTAGAACTGGCCTAATAAGAGTTTTACATACTAATAATTTTGTTTTTCTTGTAAGAAAAGAAGATTTAAGGATGGAGCTTAGTCCAAAAAATGCTTTATTGGCCAATAATATGCGATTCTGAATTTCAGAGATAGTGTCATTCTTATTGTTAACACAAGATCCAAGATAAGTAAAGCAGTCAACCGTTTCAAATGTATGTGAGCCAATCTCCAAACGATTATGTGCATTATTTGGTGGAAATTTTTGTATAGCCATATACTTAGTCTTGGAGTCGTTTATTGCCAGACCCATTTGATTTGCAGCTATCTCCAAAGACAGAAAGGCCTCTTTCAAGGCTGGTAGGTTTCTAGCAATTATATCAATATCATCAGCATACGCTAGGATCTGAACTGATTTGTAAAAGATGGTACCCCTAGTGTTAATATCTGAATCCCGAATAGCGTTTTCTAGTGCAATATTAAAAAGCAGACACGAGAGTGAGTCGCCAGTTAGCACCTGCCCACAGATCATATACTGAACACATCATGCACCTGCCATCATGATTTTTTTTTAAATGAATGCACCCAATAATGAAGTTTGTTTACCTACAACCAGCAATATTGTTAAAAAGATAATAGCAGTGCTCAAGAAAAAAAATACGATTTTAATAGAAAATTACGTAACGAATTATTTTTAATTTTATTATTTTTACAAAATTGATTATACCGCCATCTGGGGAAGCGAACTGCAACAAAGGTCCAACTTAGTATATGAAATTTCCGCAAATGTTGAAATATTTGCACTTCAAGACTTTCAGAAAAAACGTTTTTATAAAATATTTCCATTTTGCTTTTGTGTTTCATTTCGTACCTTAAAAGGAAGAATTGAAAGCCTTATAGGGTTATCCATGCATACATCCTTCTGCCCCAGCACCTTTTCTTAAAACGTTTGACGTAAAAACTCGAAATTGCATATGTAAATTCGGCAAATAGGACCGCGCAAAAAACATAGAAGCCGCTTGAAAATGTCAAAAATCAAACAAACGTTATTGAATTATAGAATGAGGTTATGTTATGAGCAAATATGATATTTGATTTTTAAAAACTTGTGAATGTAGTTATTATGAATTCCTAAAATGCATTTATACCATATATAGGCATTATTAATAATTTTGTTTGATTATAATATGTGTACTATGGGGACATGACAAGAAAAAATTTACAGCAGTGTAAGTAGGCGTATTTATTGTCACCGGTAAAGATACTCGATATCTCAGATCAAAATACGTACATGGTATGCAAAATACTTGGTACCGTAAATACGTACGCCCATGTGTACCATACCAGGTCAAAACTGTCAGTCGGACTTACTGACAGTTAAAAACCTATTTCTGTTTCTCATTTACTGCCAGTCGAGTCGGAACAAGAGTCAAATTTACCGACCGTACCATATTGCACGGTCCAATTTCTAAAGTATCCATACAAAAGACGTTTTTAACTGTCATTAAATCCGACTGTGAGTCCTGACCGTGTGAGTGCATCGGGCGTTAAATGGTGTGGCCGACTGGACATTGTACAATGGTGACTTTATGGTCGGGTTGCGCCATAATCCCACCCCTTTTTGTCTGGCTAACTATAGTTATTTCACTCCCAAATATCGTACACAAGTTTTCTCGCTCTTTCAAATGTAAAAACCTATATGAAATAAGGGATAAACCGAATATCTAAGTACTCGTAAGTCGTAATAGTTTTAAAATATATAATACGAATAAGTTTAAGAATACTCGTATTACTCATACCGTTAAGCATTGCTTCACACTTTGCAGCACCATTTTTAGTAAATGATACAAGTTTATTTCGTTTCATTCAGTCATTGCTAATAAGACGAACTAAATTATCTACCTATCATTTCATTCTTCACAAACTCGTACGCACGTAAATGGCACTTATCAAGAGTACATTTATAATGAAAACACTACATTCTGTTAGTTAATACCTATATTTAGATTTTAACATTACAATGCTTGCATTTGCAGGATTATTAATGTTCTCCCCTCTATACATTAAAAACTATGCCGAAGATATTACAATTGATCGATTTTGTGCTCAGTCGTGATACCAAATAAAAGTGTAATTTTATAAACAGCCGATAGTCTTTATTCGCCTTTCTGTTCTCGTATCACTGAACACAATTAAATTATTTTATTTCCACTAGTACCGCATATCCTGCGCTTAGAATGTAGAATAATCCAGAAGGCGCATACGCACAAATCTTTTCGCGGTCGCGGTGAAGCCAAAACTCGGTGGACGGGGCACCGCACTCTGCCTATTAGCGCATTCCCCCAACGCGCACGGTGTTACCACCAGAATAAATTTACCCGCCAACTTCAGGAAATCGACGCACATAAATATGTTATCCTTCTGGATTATTCTACATTCTAAGCGCAGGATATGCGGTACTAGTGGAAATAAAATAATTTAATTGTGTTCAGTGATACGAGAACAGAAAGGCGAATAAAGACTATCGGCTGTTTATAAAATGACACTTTTATTTGGTATCACGACTGAGCACAAAATCGATCAATTGTAATATCTTCGGCATAGTTTTTAATGTATAGAGGGGAGAACATTAATAATCCTGTAAATGCAAGCATTGTATTTTAAATTTCTTGTCTTTTGGGCTGATCAACAGTGAAATTCTTGTTGATAAAATGCATTTTTCCCAATTATTAATTTATAACTAAAAAAATCATAAACTAAAGATTTAATAATAAATTTTTAAGATTGGTTAAATTGAATATTTTTGTTAATATTAAGTGAAATAGAAGGCATCTTCTTAATATTTTGTGAATTTTTATTAATCTCTTATTTAACGTTTCCTCTTATTATAACTATTCATATTTATATGATTGTTAAATATGTACTATCTAATTATAAATGTAAAGTGAAAACAGTGAAAACAAATTGGCACTGTAAAAAATACAGGTATTATTGTAATTTTTTATCTAATAATTTTTTCATAACACGATAATGACTATCGAGACCTATTTTTTAAAATATGTCGTTTTTTATGTATATTTTTTCACTACGACATCAGTGAAATACGCATTTTTTCTAAACTGCACTGGTTTCAGAAATAAACTTGACAATATACGTAAGTAAATTATATTTTCTACGACAATATTTAACTGGAGCATTTAGACATTTCCATTTCTGCTAAAGAGAGCGCTATGGTCGATTTCGTTACCCCCACTCTATGGTTCACATCCGGCCAATAAAGAGGATAATTGAATACTACCCATCTAAATTCTTGAAAAAGGTTTTTCTTGTTGTTACAAGGTGCAGTCGGCCGTTATAAGTTTTCAAGGCGAATACAGTCTGTATATCTCTACATTTGTTCTGGGTGTTTCTTCTTAACCTTTGTGGTGTTAGTTTTTCTGCTTGTTTGGGGATGAATGAGCATCTACTGCTGGAACTGCTGTTTTGTTTCTGGCTGGTCAAACTACCCTATATTTCATCTACTGTAAGGATTTTTTTCAAAAAAACATTCCTCTGCATCGTCATGGTAACGGACACACAATAAGCTGAGCTAATTCGCTTAGTCATAGTTATAATGCCTAACGTCTGGAAGACGTTAGGCATTATATCTCGTCTTTTATAATGCCTAACGTCTGGAAGACTAATGATAAGAACTCTGACGTACATATTTTTTGCTATTTTGTCTGAAGGTAATAGTAATGTTTAGATCTCACAAATATAGCAATTTTACCAGCGTAGTCAAATGTGGATTTATATCGAGTTAAGTAATACAAAAAAAATCAATATTTTTCCTTGAATATATATAAAATGGAATATATATATAAAATCGATACAAAAACGAAATTTTAACTACATTCTGATTAATGTGAAAAGAAAATGTTAAATTATTTTAATTACCCCAAAAATACAATTAAAATGAAAATCTATATAATATCTTATTATAAATACACATAAAAACAATAAAATGCTTAGTTTCTAAATCCGTTCTAAACACGGAATGAGCTGCATATTGGCAAATAATTTTCTATAATACTTGACGACTTGATTGACTTTGATAAAATTATGAAGGTAACTTAGCGACAACTTTTTATCATTAAATACAAAAATTATTATTAAAAAATCTTTTTTTTCGTGAAATAACACTAAAAGGATGAGTTTCAAATCTCCTTTTTGGTTTTGGTGATATTACCGAAAAGGCCCGCAAGAAACATGATTCCCTTCTCCAAAACTGATAAAGTTATAATTATAAAGTAAAGCTTGGAATTTACCAAGGAACTATGGCAATGATTCTAGGTCTCATACTAAGTCGTGGATACTTTTACGCTAGTGAAAATTTTACTAAACCGTATATTTACGTGGGGAAAGTAAACATTTGCTTATAGTTTAACAAAAGTAATATTAAAAAGTAAAAGTGTCTGACGATTTATTATTTATTCGTGTGCTAAGTGTCATGGTTATAGTTGAAATCAGTATCATGAATAAAGTAAAATTAATGATACGCAGTTGAAGTCTTATATGTCTGAGAAAATCTATTTTTAATATCAAAATAATGTATAGTCATTGTTATAAGTTAAATCGTTATTATGAATATAGTAAAATTAATGATACGCAGTTAAAGTCTTATATATCTGAGAAAATCTATTTTTAACATCAAAATAATGTATAGTCATTGTTATAAGTTAAATCGTTATTATGAATATAGTAAAATTAATGATACGCAGTTAAAGTCTAATATATCTGAGAAAATCTATTTTAATATCAAAATAATGTATAGTCATTGTTATAAGTTAAATCGTTATTATGAATATAGTAAAATTAATGATACGCAGTTAAAGTGTAGCACCCGTTGAATATACCTGAGAAAATCTATTTTTAATATCAAAAGAATGTATAGGTGTATTAGATTACAAACACATAGATTGAATATACAAGAAGACATGTTAAATTCTGAAAAACCGATAAAACTCTTTCAAATTAAGCTTTCATCAAACCGAACTTAACATTGAATTGAACAGCAGACTTAGTTTAATGGCATAAGTTTATTGAAAAACTAGTGATTTACTTATGTCAAATTAATGTAATGAGTTGCATTGTAATAATAATACCTAGATTATTTATATAAATTATTCTCGGACATCTAATTAATTTGGAGAAAACCTCTGAACTCGGTAAGATCATTATATTCATTAATATTTAAATATTCATAACACAACTGATGACGGCTTATTTGTGGAGAACTATAGTCTAATTTTGTATAAACCATAAGTAGACGCTAAGAGTTGTATTTCACGATCGCCAAAATCCATACTCGTCGATAAAAATCATTCATCTCTGTCCCACCCGCTAGTCTAACCTTTTATCCCTCTTTTCCGTCAAAATTACGTCACAACGTATAATCGACGCCTAGCCTTGTGCGATATCGATTTTACAAAAGGGGGAAGAAAGTTGCATGACGCAATACACAACATATATTTATCTCCTTCACCATTGCGAATGCGGTAGGGAAACAAAAGAGCGTGTAACAGTGACTCCGACAGTAGAATCAGTGTCGTAGCACGGCAGCGTCGCTTAGCAACGGGTGGTTCCATTATGCGCTACGAGGGGTTGTTGGCAGATTTCCGATAGAACATCGTCGTAATATCGGTCGCGATTCCAGCGTCGATATTATACGCGGCGAATCGATGCATTGTGCGTATAAGTAAACTTAACTTGTTGGATGGCGTTATTTGTTTATTCTATGCAGTATATATTATAAATGTTGAGAAATTTCATATCGTAACTTGACTAAATTTGTGGTTGTTATCTCTTCTGACATTTTCTAGAACAAAAGCTAGCCCATATATTTGCTATTAAACTGGAGCAAGACCAGACACTTTTTTAATTATTATATATAATAATTTAAAGTTACTTTAATAAAAAAACAATTTTGTTTAAACAGCTCACATGTAATTCAATGTTTCGTATATTAATATGGGTTTTCGCATGTATTCTATAGTAGGTGGGTACGGACAAGAAATTGTTGCGTAATTGAAAGTAAGATTTGTATTATTTACAAATAAGAGTGGTAATTCTAAGGCACAGCCGACACGAAGAGCTAAATGCTATTGGTGATATAGCCAGGTATCCTGGTTTCCGTGGGTGCCCCTAATTTCGGGCATTAAATGACTTGTCGCGCCTATATTCTAAGCGAGACACTAAATGTCTCGCTTTTCAACGACGAGTGATCCTTTTTAGGGTTGCGTAGTAACACAAAGACCTTGGCAATTTCGTCATAGCCGTCCGTCTGTCACAGATTTATTGCAAGTAAATGCTAAATGGGGATTTTAACCAAAATAAATTACGTATTTCCCTACATAATTATTTAAAGTGGGGTTAATTTTTATTCGCTTGCCCCATTGAGTGGGACGTCCTTGGAAAGTTCTTACTTCAAAGTGACGAGCAAATTGTCCGGCCGCCCCATAATTTTACAGCCTTTTTTGAAAAATGAGATACGGTTGCAGCTCTGAAAGATGCATGTGATTATAACTTTCAAACAAAATGGTTTCGGTTAAGTTGCCATCATTCATTTTATGATGTACATGCGGCTACGGCACCTTACTTTATGCGTGGTCCGACACGTACTCGGTGTGTGTTTTTTAAATGCGGCTGACTTTTAAACAGTTACAATTTAAAATACGACTGACTCTTAAACAGTTGCAATTTAAAATGCTACTCACTCTTAAACAGTCACAGCGTTCTTTTAGACATTTAAACAATTCACTAGCCACTCGCCTCGGCTATGCACGATACATTTTAAGAGAGCCAAAGATAGAGTTGTGTCTTTGCCCGAGTTGTCGAAAAGACATGTACAAAGATTTCGTATAGGCACAATTAAGTAATTTGATTAATTTGATATTCACGAGTTTAAAATAACAAAGGATAATTATCCTTCCCTCGGTATATATTATAATATGTATCGCGACTTAAGTCTGCCCGCGAATACATTGCACCGCAAGTCATTCAAATGCCAATTTTTACTTTTATTTACTTTCAAAAACGACTGCTAATCCAAATTAGAAAGAGTAAAGGGTCAATTTTTATCTTTGAAAACTTCAAAGCTTGCTTTTTCTGTAAAAGATTTTTATTTTTTATTCAGAGCTGTTTAAGACCTATAACTCCTTAACACATATTATTAGTGTACCCGTTATATTTTTGCTCGCGTTCATCACGACAGCGTCCAGACCTACTATTTCCGACCACTTTGATATTATTAACTATTTCCTAAAAATAATACAACATATACTTATTATATAGACTGTGACAATCGGGAAACTAAGTTATCACACTGAGAAAGTGGTACGACAAAAGTTTCCTTTTCCCTATTTTTAAGACCATTGTTCAACTTTAAAGCTTTAATACTGTACAAGGGTTGGCCATAAAACTTGTACGAGCATTAAATTAGAAACATTACAGTTTATG
Organism: Druceiella hillmani; assembly: GCA_039881145.1. Taxonomy (NCBI): domain Eukaryota; kingdom Metazoa; phylum Arthropoda; class Insecta; order Lepidoptera; family Hepialidae; genus Druceiella; species Druceiella hillmani. The sequence continues at coordinate 461,868 of JAYKKI010000072.1, read as the reverse complement.
TGATATTTTGATTGGTCAGGGTTCATGCGAAGTTTTGCTTAATCACAAGTCCCGATCTATGACACATTACATTTGACAGTCCTAACTAAATGTAGTATTGTGTGATGGACACTGGACATGTTTAAAATTAAACAAGTTTAATGAAGTTTGCATCACGTGATTGCTAAGTATGCGAACCTAACCTATGGAATCCATACATATATTATTATTTTGATATTAGCATAAAAGTAATGGATATATATAAAATTATAACAGAATGAATTCTGTACATGGAAAATGTGTATTTTAAAAGCGTGATGGATTTAGGGTATACAATTATTGCAGGAACCAAAAAAACTGTTTTTGAAATTTTTGTCTGGGTGTATGTTAATTTGTTCTTCAATCACGGGAAATGTACTGCACGGATTTTTATGAAATTAAATTTGGTGTGGCAATAGTTTATAATATCGAGCAATATATAGGGTACTTTTTATCTGGATATTACAGATATAAAAAACACCTTTATGCTTGAAGAGTTTCGAGAGAAGTAAAAATGCAAAAAAATCCCAATAACATTTCTTATGCCGAATTCAATGGAATCAATTTTCGTTGACACAGCTAGTAATAACTTATCACAGGGGCATAGTCAACAGCGAACCAGACCAAAATTATTGTGAATGTCTTTATAAAATATTTTTGAAAAATTTTTGAGGTTATTTTGGGTGCTTTCTTGAATTATGGTATCAAACCGCTAGACCTAGATTAACACTAGAACGGTCCAATTTTGTTAACCACTGCTTGGACTGTCTGGCTAAAGCGTCCCGTTTTAATTTTAACAAATTTTACCAAATAATTTTAGTAAAAAAATGCTGTATTAACTTAGACAAAGAGATGAGACCCTTGATTATATTTTGGCGCTGAAATCTACCGGTTGAATCATCAGTTTCAGCTTACTTCCAGCATGTACTGTCTGGAGAAGCGATTTCAGTATTACAGTAACTGGCTGATACAATCAGATTATCTTCATGGTGTTTAGTCAGTATGATGTTAAGAGAGTAATCTCTCAAGCTTCTGAGGCCCATTCACGCATCCTCTTCAGTGGGTAGCTGATTTCTGTGTACAGTGCAATTAAACGATTCCATCCCCCCATTATGCGGAGAATGTGGAGAATCATTCGTAGATATATTGTAAACGAACTTGCATAATATTTTTACACGTAGATGTGTTTGCATTATTTCTATGTGTGATAAATTATAGATTCGGATATCATTTTATATTGTTAATTGAAAATGTATAAAGTAAACAAGTGTTTACCTCAGACGTAAGCTCAATTGACATAATCCATAAAATAATTTTAATGTTATTATAACGGAAAAAACTTATGTCGGTTTTGGGCAAATTACTTGTCTCCGATATTTAAGGTTGGAAATGCTTGTGTGTATAATTTAAAATAATTAATTAAGAGTTAAAAAAATCAAGACTATGTTTAAATATCGAATATACTCGGTGTTAAGTTTGTAGAAATTCATTATTACTTAATTTTTATTAACAGCTAAATGAACCTACGTGTTGTAGTATTATATCTACTTTATTGAAGAGATTGGATTTATTCAACTTGCCCATCTGAAGATGTTGTCATACAATGAAACCTAGGTCATGGTTAATAATTTAAATAAAGTAGATATAAAACTACATCACATAGTTTCATTTAGTTGTTAATAAAAATTAAGTGACTCTGTTTAAAAATAAGACAGCGTAACGGGTGACAGAACCACTACTGGCATTAAAACAATGATGGAGACGTCATAAATTTTAAAGTTTACAAAAAAGTTCGCAATGCTATCTCTGTATTGCCCATAATATTTGCTTTTATAATACAAAACGTACCAAAAATTCAAGACAATATTTTACAAACACTATTTAAGTTTAATACATTTATATTTATGAGTAATTGTATTAATCTCTCATAACATATTATACTAACGACCCTGTCCGGCTTCGCACGAGTAGGATGATGGAAAGGAAAATTATCAGATGTATGGTATTTACACAAAACCTACATCAATTATATATCTTTGGTGTAGCATTAAGAATCTATGTACGGATAATTTGTCTGGTGTAACGAAGTAATAAATGTATCTATCGCACTGCTACGAAGATCTTTTAGGTTAGATCAAAACACGAATGATGTGGAGTTTTCTTTTACTCTGTTTAGTCATAAAACAACGTAATGATTACTAAACGTTAACTAAATATTTCCGTGAAGTGTGTTGTAAGATGAATTGTAAAATAGTTATTCCAAGTGGATAACATTCGGAAGACATATTTTATAGACAAACCTAAAATATTTCTTTACTTCCAACATTTATTACTTCAGTCGGACGATTGATGTCACATGCGGCATGGCAACGTACATTTAGCCATGTGAAAAACATGGAACGCAGCTCATACCTGTCAAGCTTTCGGATCTTATGATTTTTTCCAAGTTACTTGACAATTTTGATCATAGTTCGGACAAATTATTCAACCTTCCTCGTGAATCATTCTATCTATTCGTGAAAATCGCATGAAAATCTCATAAGTAGTTTTTGAAATTATCTCAGACATACAGACAGATAGAAATTTTATTTTATACTATGTAGTGAAAGACAAAAAATAATTTTATTCATTGTAGGTGAAGGTATTATTAACAAAATACGTTGTTTGAAAGACTACGTTCGACGATACGGATGGTCCGAGCAGTGAGACATTGATTTTCATTGGACTTTCCTGACTTCTATTTCTACCCCGTTAAGAACAGAAGATGAGAATCACCAAAGCCAAATTGTTCAAGTGTTTATATAAAATAATGCGGTTATTAACCTCATCTATCTATCTATATGGCTACCGCTTTAAAAAAACTCCTATTCTATTAACATAACTTAATTATTATATAAAACACAGTAATTAATTATTAATTACAAATAAGTACAAGTTACTTGACAATTTTGATCATAATAATCATAATACAATTTTGGTCGCTTGGCATTTTTACCCGGTAAAAATTGCACTATTTGTATTAATTACATACAATTGTATGTAAAAGTGCACTTATTATGTAATCAAGTAAACTGAATGGTATTTATACAATGTTAAATTGATGTTACCAGCTTCTATAAATTTTGCGAGTACAAAATAAAACCATTATAAGCAATAAAACTTTGTTGCGTCTCGTCCCGTTCACAAGATACACTATTTCAACGTCTCATGAAAACGTCAATCGCATTCTCTTTTTGAGAAACATGACATTGAAATTATTTTCCGTTTACCGTTTTAGTATTTTTATCTTCAGAATTTTACGCTCCATGTACTTGTGCTCGATTTTTGTGATTTTGGCTGTACTTTGCTCTCGTGTATCACGGCATTTTCTTCACGTCACGTTACGTTACGGCTTCTCTTACGTCACGTTTCGTTACGTCAGTCGGTTCATTTGGATTGGATAATTAGAATCCGAGGTGTGATCACATTTATGGTCACGTGTCGAACGTGTTGACTTCAATAGTAAAAATCGTCGTCTTAATTTACGCGTGCGTAGTTTGCGATATCTGATGACTACGAATGTCTGAGCAGTACTGCCGTAAACATTTGACCTTCCTTTTTAAAACGAGGACGGCGATGCTGTATCAATTTTTATCTGAGTCGTTAAATTACGAAATTACTTCGATAGAAACTGTCGCTCATTTAGGGGCGACTGTCTGTCCACATCGGATATCGCTTTTAAAGACGTTTCCACATTAAAATGGAAACTATATTATTTAGTCGCCAATTTAAAAATCGCTCTTTAAAATTCCGTCACTCTCTCAAAGGTAACCCGATGTGTAGATTGAGGGTGCTTAGGTATAAGTGATACTAAACCATTACCGATAGTCCCCATATCAATTTTGAAGTAGGAGATAAACCAAAAAACTGTACGTGAGTAAAGTGATACAAATATATTCAAACAATTGATTATAAGAACGTAAAAAGATGAGTGTACTTTCGCTCAGGCGGTGTAAAATGTTGTAAAATTACGTTCGTTAGAAGTGTTATATGTACCTAAGTGTGACTTTTACTATAAAATGCAAATTATTTGCTCATCTATCCATGTACTTAACACGTTATAACATAATTAACAATTAAATGAAACTACGTGATGTAGTATTATTTCTACTTTCTTTAATTTCTTTACCACTAAAGATTTTATTTAATTTCTGTACCACTAAAGTGTGTTTTTTCTAGAAAGTAGAAATAATACTACATCACGTAGTTTCATTTAATTGTGACTAATGAATTTCTACAAAATTAACGCCAAATATATTCAATATTCAACGTTATAACATATAATAATTTTGAACGTAATGATGTGGTACGTCAGCTTGTCCGTTATAGATTTGATGAATAAATAGGTTTACAGACTTATAGAATAATTGTGGTACTGCAAGTAATCTGATGAAAGCCGACGAGGTGTGTGATTCATTACACGATATTTAACCGTTGCATTAATATTAAAATGGAGTGTCTCAAGAAAGGTTTACAAAAATTTGAATTAACATTTTCATCTACTGTGGAAATGTGCTTAGCATTTTTTTTCGTTAATATACGTTTATTAGGGATAACCGAAGCTTCAGTTTAGGAAGTTCTTTTACAATTATCAGAAAAAAATGGCCAAGTGTGTGTGGGAATTCACTCAAAGTTGCGTAGTTGTCCTTATCTCATTTAATTGTCGATATTGTTTAACCTAAATAATTTCATATGAAAGTCCCATTCTAATGCCAGTATCTAGAAACTTTCACATTCTTCGAAGTCGTAGTTGGACAATAAAAGGAGAGGATGCAAGTTGCATGTGACTTTGAAGCTTAATATTTTTGATAAAGACTTGTAAGTATAGGGTAGATTATTTTCCTTCTAGGATTTTGCAACCTACTAATTTACATGTGTAATGTAAAGTACATATATACTTTAAAAATTTCATTTACATGTCTGTAAAACTCTAGAAACCATAAGATGGCTGGTAAGTAATTATATACTCATTGTCGTATCACGTAATTAATATTTTCTAGAAGTATTTTATGTAATCCTAATGTACCTATGTAGACCGATAGATAAATCTACGTGTATTTTAAATCATGCAATGAAATCACTCAGACATAAATTGCGAAATGAGTGTGGCCAGAGGTAAGTGTGGAATGGTGCGGAAGGGGCAGGGAATGAAAGAAAAATACTTTTAAAAAAATAGCACTGATACTTTTTTCAATGATCTGTGTACACAAAGTCGCGGGGAAAGCTAGTGTAATGTTACACAAAGACGCTCACAATAAGCAATTTCTTATGTTATCAAAATTAATACCTTCAAGCTTTTAATAAATTTTCATGTCGTTTGCAATTTATTTTATTGTTATTTGAATACAGCTATAACGATTTAAAAGTCTAAGTCAAAAATGTGCTCTACGTACTGAAACTCCCTATACTTAAATCATTACTTTTTGCCCGAAAAGATTCTAAAAAGATTATATACCCCATGTTTATCGGGACATTATAAGTATCTTATGGACTCATAAAATTGCCGTTTTTATTAACATATCATGAAAATACAGGTTAATTAAAATAAATAGCAAAAAAGTTATATAAAAATCGACTAGCTCACGAAGGTAGTTGGTGTTTTGAAAAAAAAATAATTAATCTGTATAATTAATATAGAGTCTGTTAGGCAATGGAGTGTACATCATTCTCGAGTTGATTAATGAGATCGGGGGATGAAACATAAACCGTCACGACACCTTAATTTTAAATACAGAATTAGCTACAGGTACTTTAATGTGCAGGTAAAAATGTTGTTTACGTTTTAAGTTTTGCGCCTTGCCTCATCGAACGCATACAATGTAATAATATAATACATACAATTTGTATAATATTATATGTAATACATATAATGTATATACCATAATACATAATATATACAATATTAATATAACATATGCAATATTCGATGAGATAAGAAATCTAAAAATAATAATGTATTTTAATGGAATGAATTTTATTTCGCAACTCAATGGTATTCCATTACCAGACTAAATGAGCTGGCCAGTCACACTGCACCGACTGTCTCACGAAACGCAAGCCTGTTTAGAAATTGTTAGTTTATTGGTACAACGAAATTTATTTTCATCGGGACCTCGAAAAAATTAAATGAAAATAATCTACACTTTTCGGTTAGAGCCTTCTATCACGGAGAAAGAATTTATTTTTGATTAAAACAATATTACCTTTTCAATATTTTCTTATATATAAATAAGGTTAACATCTTCCATGGGGGAAAAACATCGAATTACTATTACAAATAATATTTCTTTCCCTGAAATAACATGTGTATCGACTACCTATATAAATTCCAATAAAGGATTCGGCGTGTCGCGTAGTATCGCTTTGATTTTACGCGGCTGTCTGTGTGCCGTGCGGTTCACGAGATTTAACCCTTTAGTTAATGTTAAAAGATTGCACCTCTAGAACGGGATGCAAGATAATTTTATTGGTTATACTCGGGAATCCATAAAAGTCAGCTTATGGTTCAAATTTCATACTTTGTGGTATAATAGTTCATTTAAAATGTTGAATGTTTCGTTCAGTAACAGACACTCTCTGGCGTTTGTAGAACGATCTCTTTAACACCCAGAAGTCGGCGAAGGTTATTATTTTCACACATTAATTTTAAGAGGATAATAATATTAATTTCATAAATTTTGTTTATAATAATTTCGCGCTTATCTGATTGGCATCAAAATTTTCATCTTTCCATAGTTTATGGCATCCAGGTGAAGGAAGTTCACATAGCAGGATGCTCGGACATTGTTATGCACAAAGATAATTTTGCAGTGTTTTGGACCTTTCGACGGATCTCAAGTCCCAAATTTCGAAGTTCACTGTAGTACAGCATTACGGTAAAAGTTGTATTACTAGGAAGTATTTTCTAATATACAATTTTATGAATATCTTCCCAAAATATAACATTGTCTTTTTGTGAATGGGTTCATTTTTTGGCATCGATTTGCTTAATTCCTCATGACTCTACCGCTCTCACTTATGAATATTATTCAGATGCTACTTGTCATTTCCACGGAAAGGTGGTTCAACCAGGTGCACTTATACTGAAAAGAGAAGTTGTGTACAAATCTCTACACAACAATTTGTAGAATTTTGTAGATTTTGCTCAGTTCGTGTAAATTTTTCTCCACTATTTCACACTCCAGATTCTCTGGAACCATTGTTTTCCAGTATTTTAAAGACAAAATCGAGAACTAATTCCTGATATATGCTGCATGCGTGATCTGTTACAGACTCACCAAATCGTAAGCTGTAACACATATAGGTTTTAACGTAGTCCATGTTTTACCAACGTTGACTTGTCAACAGTCGAACTGTAAATGACGTGGAATGTTTAGCGCTCAATACTTATTAGTCAGCGTCGCACGTTGAAGTAATGGAGAAGACATTGTAGACAATATGCAAATTTATAAAATGATGTCTGTATGTTACAAGTTTGTTTGTTACAAGTATAAGTATAAGATTGAATCGTTCTGCTACATACTTGACGGAAACGCAAATGAATTAAATAATGATTACACAAAAAAATCCGGACTTGGTCTTTTTTGTCCTTAAAAAGTCGGGTATTTAATTGTTAACCGTTATAATGACATCTTTATACGATACTTGAACACCAACTAACTCCGATACAATTATAAAAGCTAATGTTATATACGTTCTATCTATGTATTTGATTATTAATGTTGTCCCTCGAAATGTTTAATAAATCGATGATCTTCGGGTTACTCTTCAATATTTTTTTTAAAACTAACCGAAATAGTTACGTTACGTATTTAATCATTTTCGTCTGTGAATTATACGTGTAAATATATTTATCTATATTATCATTTATGAAATGTATAAAGATGATTTTCAAGAAATCGCAGTCTCGGTTTGTGATCTATAAGAAAACATGGATCAGTCACTGGATGCTGGGCAGATGTGAAATATCGATTGTTTCGTGTGAAACATTTTTTAAATTGTTATATAGAAATATTTTTGTTTGAACGAAGTGAAACAACCACTAAGTAAATAACAATAATCGTAAAGTAGTTTAATTATTAACGTAAGTATTATTATTTGTTATTTACAATTAAATGAAATTACTTGATGTAGTATTATTTATAAAGAAAGTAGAAATAATACTACATCACGTAGTTTCGTTTAATTGTGAACAATGAATTTCTACAAAATTAACGCCAAACATATTCAATATTATTTGTTATTTCAAATTGTATAACGCTATCAAGGTTTTAATACAGTTTAATCCAACACACCGATATAAACGAGTAAAGTTGTAAGTGTTAGTACATAAGAAAAAAATGGTGATCCGAATTAAGTCGGAAAGAACTGATAAGACATGACTTGGTTGAATTAAGTAGGAAACAAAATACACGAAGCCGGCCGAATGACTAATTAAGTCGGAAAGAACCGAAAATATACGAAAATTGCCGAATGGTAAGGCGCGTCTTGTCATCAGAACATTTTAACTCCCATCAAAACGCGCCATTAAATGTTTCACGTGAATAATACAAATATTTAAGTATATTTGACGATTTCGTTGACACACAGTACTACCAAATGTGGGGAGCGCCTTTGCTGTCGTACATTGTCGGCGGTATCCGAAAGGTAGGTACTTTTGAAGACTCCTATCATTTTGAATTTAAAAGTTCTAAAATTTTATGCCGAGTTTTGCACCGTGTATTAACTTCAGAGTTGCATTACAATTAAAATATATTTGACAATAAAAATATTGATTCAATGTTGAAACATATGATTTGATTACATAGTAAGAACATAAACGCTTTTAGAAGTGGTAATGACTATAAAGAATTGTCCAAAAGTTTGAATCGGGAGTCATATATGCATACTGAAATTATTAATCGTCATGGTGATTAGTTTAATTGATCGATATTTTAATTACTTAACGACGTTACCGCGTCACTAGCCCTTACGTACGAGTAAATCGGAACAACAGTGGCCTACCGACATTCTACTAAGCACTTAAGGTTTTTGTTGTAGTTCTTGCTAATTTAGCGTTTGTACAGCAAGAAGACAATGAAAAAAGGATGTGATTAAATTACACGTAAGTGCTGGTGATGGATCTGCTGAGAATGTGATCAAATTACACGAAGTGGAGTTATGGGATCATTGAAATGTTTTAACGGTTTGAGGAATTATGTGAACTAACATATGAGCAATGCATGAAGAATAGTGACACAAAAACCATTTAATCTTCATTACAACTTAATCCCTGTGATGATAGATGTGACCGAAAATCAGGATTATCAGCAAGCTGGAGGAATATTGTACTGAGCTAGGATCGCAGATTGAATGTAATATATATTTTTAACGCCTTTTTCTTATTTTTTTTATTATTTCTGGAATTCACCGCGTGTTAACTATCGGCAAAAATTGTTAGCTGGACTCATGGCGCTGCATACGACTTCAAACATAACGAGTCACGAGACTGACCGCAGTTTTTAAATCTACGGTTTTATTGTTGATCCACCAGGGAAGTGTTCAGATAAGTCCATAAAGCTAAAGTCTTTAAGTCTGAATATCGAAGCACAAATTTCACAAGGAAATAATATTTTCCCTTCGAGTGTCTCTAGGCTCAGGTGGTCGCCTTGGTTTCTGAGTGTGTTGCTTTAGTTGGTGTAGAAATAGACACTTAGCGTAGAAATGGTGCAGAATAGGTTGTTTAGTTGGCGTAGAAATGGTGTAGAAATACACAATGACACACACAGAGCCCTAGCACGCCAGGAGGTGTCGAAATTTCAACTAGTTTTATTGTAATTTGAGGCCAGTAAGGAGTTGTTTGAATCTTGGCCAAAAAGTAATGATGAAATTAAAAAAGAAAACAGGAACTATCGGCTATATCTACAGAACATCGTAGTGTAATCGAAGAGCGCGATCGCGCGGTGTTATCTACAATAGATAGGTATGATGAGTGCAGTGCTGAATACGAGCTGACTCTAAGGTGAATGATTAGTCTGGAACAGGAATTGCGAGATGGCCCTCAACCAATCTCTGCCATGGAACCGGTCACCCAAGACACAAACACTGCTAACTTAAAATTTATTCGAGGAACTGGTTGATAGGGCCTTACAGTTGATTGCGGCTGCAGGGAAATGCCCTTCTCCTATAATTGATCTCACAAATGATACTTCAGCATCCATCAGAGAGACTGGAATTGAATTGCAGCAGAAAAAAACTAAAAAAATATGTGAAATTATGTTTACAGATAAAGCTAGGCGTTTACAATTTGCAGAAGTACACAATAATATGTCTTGAACTATTCGAAATTGCAAATTCACAGCGACGGCTAATTGGGAAACTAATTGAATAACTAACTAAAATAATTAATCACAACTGTTAAATTCAGACGACGGTTTTTAAGCAGTAAAATAAATATTTGACTTCTCAGAAGCCCTATTTACATCTTACGGTTTGAAGCCTTGATGCGGAAGAGTAATGTTTATAATTGTCAGAAGTACGCGACAACATATCTTGTTATATTCGAAATTGTCAAATTTACAGCGACAGTTAATTAGACAATGAAAAAAAATTATTCACGTCCCCAAAACCTTATGTAAACTTTACGTTTCAATATTAAAATTTTACAGACTGAAGCTAGATATTTATAACTTTCAGATGTATATGTCAATATATCTTGAATAATTCAGAACGACGATTGTTTAAACAATGAAAAAAATAGGAACATCTCCGAAACCTCATGCACACCTTACGTTTTGAATCTCATGATTCCTACAGACTGAAACTAGATGCTTATTATTTTCCGAAATACGCAATAATTAAAATATATGAATTAACTGAATTCAGAGCCCAGCCATTCAAATTGTGGCAACGTTAATGTTTTCTCCTAAACTTCATAGAAATTTAACTTGTTGTTTTAACAATACACGAATCTTATACATATGAAGTTAGGTACCGGTTATATAAAGAGCGAAATAAAATATTTCACTTCTCTGAAACTATGGACAGCATACGTTTTAAATCCCATATATGCTGAAGCTTATTCAGATAAAAGACAAAATACCTTGAAATACTTCTCTGAAACCATCTGGACATCAAACCATAAATCTTAAACGAATGAACATTCTATTTTTTGCATTCCAAACTCTGTAGGCGGAAGCTAACTTTTTATGGCGGAAGTTAAATTATTATAAGCACATGCTAATATATCTTTAAAAAATGTGGAATTGTTAAATTTAGAGTCACCGGTATTTGCAAAGTGGAAAAAGTTATTGATTTCTCCGAAATCCTAGGCATAACCATACCTTTTAAATCTAAAATTCTTATATTCTCAAGCTAGATCCTTGTATTTTTTCAGAAGTGTCCGATAACATATCATAATAGTATTACGTTTTAAAATTCGGAGTGACGGTTGTTTTAAGGGTGAAAAAATATATTGACGTCTAAGACACCCTTAGGCACACGACACGTTTGAAAGCCCAGTCTTATTAGATGAAGCTATATGCTTGCAATTTTTCATAATTATGTAATAATATATCTTTAAAAATTTGAAGATTTGTAATTGAGAGCCACGAAAAAATTATTGGCTGCTCCGAATCTCTACGCTTTATATCTCAAAATCTTATAGGTTGAGGCTAGATGCTTTTAATTTTTCAGAACTGCGCGACAATATCTTTTATTTATTATATTATATTATTATTATTATTATATTATTATATTTGAAATAACCAAATTGAAAGCGACAATTATTCAAACTTGAAAAAAAATTGTTGACTGCTTCGAAATATTTTAGGCATATTTTAGGTTTTATATCTAATAGTCTTCAGCTACACCTTTTTAGTTTTAGAAGTACGTGACAGTCTATCTTTTAATATTTGTAATAGCCAAATTCAGAACGACGACCATTCAAACAGTGAAAAAAATTATTAGTTTTTCCAACACCCTAGACACACCATACGTTTTAAATTTCAATCTTATAGTGTAAAGCTAGATACTTGTAATTTTTCCAAAGTATTCGACAACGTATCTTAAAATATTTTTGAAATGGTCAAATTCCAAGCGACGGATAGTTAAAGGATGAAAAAAAATATTTAACAGTATCTGGGGAAAAATGTTTGTGACTTTTCTTTAAAATGATGTCAAAAACAAAATCCAGTGTATGGAATATCTCGTTCCAACTTCAATGAGACCCTATGCCAACCTTACGTTTTGAATCTCAAAGTTTTGCAGACTGGAGGTAGATTTTTGTAATTGTCGGAAGTACGCGACATTATATCTTGTTCGAAATTGTCAAATTCAAAACCGAACGCTGATTCAGAGAAAAAAAAATTAATCGCATCTTCGTAACCATATGGAAAATTTACGTTTCGAATACCTTTTGCATCCCGAAGTTATGTAGGCTGGAGCTAGATGCTTGTAATTTTGTAGACGCTCGCGATAAGAAATATTTAAATAATTTGGTATTCTGAAATTCAGAGCAACCGTTATTTACACGGTGGAAAAAATATTGATTTCTTCGAAACTCTATGCAAACCGTAAATTTAAATCTAAAAATTGTATATTCTAGTCCCGAAGTATGCAATAGCATATCTTTAGAATTTTTAAATTCAGTGTGACGTTAATTTGAGAGTTAAAAAATATTAACATCTAAGAAAACCCTATTCTTAAGTCTGAAAGTCTTATCAGGTGAAGCTGGATACTTATAATTTTTCACAAGTACGCGATAATATACCTCTAAAAATTTAAAGATTTGTAATTGAGAGCCACGATTCTTTAAACGGTTAAAAAAATTATTGACTTCTCCGAAAGCATAAGCACACGTTACGTTTTAATCTCAAAGTCTCATAGGCTGAAGGTAGACGGTTGTAATTTTTGAGAAGTACGCAACAATATATTTTAAAAAATTATATTTATCAATATATTTTAAAATTGTCAAATTTCGAGCGACGGATAGATAAGGAGTGAAAAGAATAACTAATAGAACTTGAGAAAAAGGTGTGCGAAGTTTTTCTTAAAATGGCGTCCAAAATTAAGTTCAAATGCACTATATCGAATATCTAGTTTTTCCGTTTATTTTTTGACGCCACGCTAAGACGTAGATAAGTAAAGGTTTTTATTCCAATTAGGACAGTTATCAAGAGTTATAACAAGTTGCCATGTCATAAAGAGACAATTGATCTGCAATTCATGAGTTTGGTCAAAAAAATTAAAAAAAATGAGATTTCCGAAACAATCAAAAATCGCTGAACATACATGTGGGTGCTTCGGATAGACCTTGGTATTCTCTACATTTCTTCTTCCGCTTACACCTGTATACCGTGTGTTTCACATATCAGTCTTATAAGCTGATGCTAGATGATTGTCATTTTCAGAAGTGTACGATAATACATACTGAAATATTCAAAATAGCACGCAAAAATATATCTTGGACTATTTGTAATTGGAAATTCACAACGACGCATAATTATCAATGAAAAAAATTATTACACACATGTATTCAAAATGTTTAAATTCAGAGTGAAGATTTATTAATGAAAAAAAAAATTGTTCACTTTTTCGACAGCCTGTGCGCGCCTCGAAGCTTTACAGACTTAAGTTAGGTTCTGAATATAAAAGTTTTACAGCCTTAAGCTAGATGTTTAAAATTTTCAGGACTTTGGGATGATATAGCTTGAATTATTCGAAAAAGTTATTTTCTTATCCGGCAAGAAGTTATTTTATTATTCAGATTCAAAACGTATAGATTATGCACACATTACGTTTTGAATATCAAAGTTTTACATACTGAAGCTAGATGTTTATGATTTCAGAACTACGCGGCAATGCATCCTAAACTATTTCAATTAATATTATTTTAATTTAAAGTTATTAAATTAAGGGCGATGGTTAATTTAACCACGAAAAAAAATATGCTCACCTTACGTTTCTAAAATTAAGATTCTTACAGATTGAAGTTAGATTTGTATGATTATCTGGAGTAAGCAACAATATATCAGGATATATTAGTAAGCAACAAAACAATATATCAGGATATATTAGTAAGCAACAATATATCAGGATATATTATATCAGGATATACTATTCGAAATTGTCAAATTTAGAACGATGGCAAATTAGACAATGGAAAAATTTACTTTCTTTTCCGACAAGTTATGCACACTTTACATTTCGAATCTCAAAGTTTTACAGACAGAAGCCAGATATTAATAACTTTCGATATTACGCCACATTATATCCTGAAAAATTCGAAATTTTTAAATGTAGAGCACCGATTAACAAAAAAATTAAAAAAAATTCATTTCTCCGAAACCACATGCACATCTTTCCTTTTAAATCTCAAGGCTACTGCAGATTGAAGCCAGATATTTTTAATTTTCAGATGTACGCGATTAGTATATATCTTAAATTATTGGAAATTTTGAAATCCAGAGCTATGTTTAATTAAACAATGAAAATATAATATTCACATCTCCGAAACCCTACGCATATCTTACATTTAGAATCTCAAAATTTTAGACATTGAAGCGAGATTTTAAACATTTTCAAAAGTACGCGACAAAATACCTCGAACTATTTGAAATTTTTAAAATGCAGGCCGATGGTTAATTAAACAGTGACAAGATAATTATTCACATTTCGGTAAATCTATTCGAATCTTACGTTTTTGAATCTCAAAGTTTTACAGACAGAAGACAACTTTCAGTAGAACGCGACAGTACAACTTGAAATATTCAGAATCGCAAATTCACACAGATTACTAATTAAACAATGGAAAATATTATTACATAGAAATATTCAAAATTATGAAATTTAGAGCGACGGTTAATTAAACAATGAAAAAGAATTATTCACTTCTCTGATACCCGGTGCACGTTTTATATCTTTCTGAATCTTAAAGTTTTACAGACTGAAGCTAGATGTTTTTAATTTTCAGAAGTTTGCTTTATATGTTCTGAAATATTTGAAATTGTCACATTCAGATTGATGTTAATTAAACAGTGAGAAATATTATTTATTTATCTACTTTAATGTATCTAATCGATACATATGGCGGACTTATTGTTACGAGAGCAATCTCTTACGACCTACCGTAACCCCAGTCCAGCCCCTTTGACGAACGGCCGGGAATAGAACCCGGATCCCCGCGGAGTGCCGCATCATCAAAGGCATACGGCCTTGTGAAAATATTATTCACATCTCCAAAACCCAACGCACACCTTACATTATAATATCAAAGTTTTACAGACTGAAGCGAGATGTTTATACTTTCAGAAGTACACAAAACAATTGAACTTCTCTTCTCTTCTCTTGAATTTTTCGAAATTGTCAAATTCAGGGCGACACACCCCAGTGTGCGTCGCCTTGAATGGGATTCTGCTGGCTTATATAAGGTCAGCCTAAATGCGGCCCGAGCACAATCTTTTTCGTGCAACCGTCGAAGTCACCCGTACCGGGTGCTGTTGACATTCGTGATTCGTTATACTAATAATATTTGAATCTATTATATTCTATGCGCACATCGTGCCACTTATTTTTATATACTTACACATAATGTATTACTGCACAATTTAGATGTGGTGTAAAGACGCGTGCTACCAGATTTGTGAATGCGTCGTGTTGGGGTTAATAAATGCCCCTGTTATATTAGTGATCAGTTACACAGTAAATTAATGACATATACAGTAAATAAATGAAAAAGTAATTAGTGATAATAAACTTGATAATAAATTAAAAGTGACTTATATGGTGGAAGTCGTAAAAGATTTAAAGAATGTGAATCTAGATCGAGGTGTGACAGGAAGATGAGCTGATCGACGTCATAGGAGTAGTTCACGTTCACCTATATGAATACGTACACGTTAACACTAGAGATCGGTGCTTCGATTTCGAGTGCAACAAATGCTTTGAGTGCTGGCTTTCAACAATAGACAGTAGCTCTGGCAGGACCGCTCACGAAGTTGATGACAGAGACGCGGTGTAAATGATCGGATGATGTCGGAGCAACAAAACCAAAATGTTTTGCCACTTGAACAGAGTAAATGCTTCTACGGGTAGAAACACAACCGAGGTGCCGGAATTGTATGGTGACGTATCTGTTCAATTCTGTGATACCTTATGATGGCGCTAACCTGCACACTTTTTAAAGTAAGAGGGCGCTGGCGCACGCGGCCTGGTTTCCGGGTGATTCATTTCCTTAATAATAGTTGCGGCTGATTTTAAATGAATTTTTCTTTTGAATACCATTTACATGCACACACTTAAAGTTTAAAAAAAATTGTGAAAATCAAACCTTATTAAAGCTATAAATTTGACTTTGTGTTTATGAAAGCGCAGCACACGTGTACGTGTGAGGTGTGAAGTGCGTTTTCTTCACAAAATAATTATTTTTCGTGGTGTATATTTTTGCTAGACATAGGAAACAATTGGGTGAGTACACGTGAAATTTTTCAGTAATATTTTTCTATTAAATTAAGTATTTATAAACAGATCAATATAAAATTAAATCGCTACCACCTACATCTTGAAGAATGTTAAAATATTGTTTTAACTACATGCTATTATAATATTGTGAAAAATATGTACAAACTTAATTAGTACTGGATCTCATATATACAAGGAAAATGGTAGTAAGAAATAGTTATACTTCCAATATTTGGACTCGGGTTAACAGCTGATTCACAATGTTAATAATTTAATTTAAAACTTAAATAGTTAAATGCATATAATTATGGCAACAATCTGATTTAATTTGATTCGATCATAAGTATAAATTATTGTCTTCTTATAAACTGGAAATAAGCGAGAGTTAGCTAATTGTTTTGTGGTAATTTTATAATTAATAGTAGTTAAATATACAATGACCACACACAGAGTCCTAGCACCCCAGGAGGAGTCGAAACTTCAACTGGGTTTACTGGAATTAAAGACGAGTAAGGAGTTGTGTGCAGAATTAAACAGTGGGGGAGGGGACAATGAAAAAGAACTATTAAACGCACTCGAAAACGATGACGGGCTTAAGAAGGAACAATCGGTTCAGTATACAGAACATCGTAATGTAATCGAAGAGCATCATAGGCGCGGTTATTATCTGTCTTAGATAGGTATGATGAGTGCAGTGCTGAATGCAAGCTGTCTGTCAGATGAATCACCAGCCTGGAACAGGAGCTATCAAAAATCAAAATCGATGAATACAAAAAGAGTGAAGGTATTTAATTGAATTTTCGGAAAATCTATGCACACTGTACGCTTTAAATCTTGAAGTCTGATAAGCCAAAAACCGACTCTTTTAATTCCTCAGACGCATGCTATGACGTTTCTACAAATTTATACAAACTCCTAAGCTAAGAACAGATGCTTGTAATTTTTCAGATGCATGCGATGAAATTACTACGAATTTGAAATTTACAAATCCAGAGCGATGATTATCAAAATAGTGGAAAAATATGTTCTAATTCACATGGTTAAAGTCATATAAGTTAAACCCACATACTTTTAATTTTTCAGATGTACATGAGGATATTCCTACAAATTTGAAATTTTCAAATCCATGGCGATGATTACTTTTCAAGAGAAAATTGAAAGTATTCAGATCAAAGTGATGAAAAATTTGAAATTTCAAATCCGGACAGATGATTACAAAATGAGTGAAAAAATATAATTGAATTCTCCGAAACCTTATTGCAAGCTGTACAATTTAAACCTTGAAGTCCCATAAGGCTAAAGCCAAATTCAGATGCACGCGATGATGTATCTAGAAATTCGAAACTTTCAAAACCAGAGCGATGATTTCAAAAATAGTGAAAAAATATAATTGAATTCTTTGAAAATCTACGCTTTAAAAGTACGCTTTAAATCTTGAATGTCCTAAGCTAAAGACAGATGCTTGATATTTTTCAAGATTCACGCGTTGATGAATCTAAAAAGTTGAAATTTTCAAATCCAGAGCAATAATTATAAAAAGAGTGAATTAAATCTTGAAGTCCCATAGGCTAAAGCCAGATCTTTGAAATTTTTCAGGTGCACACGATTATTTACCTTAAAATTTGAAATATTCGAATCCACAACGACGGCTATGATAAGAGTGAAGAAATATAATTGAATTTTCCGGAAAACTATGCACACTGTACGCTTTAAATCTTGAAGTCTGATAGGCCAAAGACCGATGCTTTTAATTCCTCAGATGCATGCTATGACGTTTCTACAAATTTGAAATTTTCAAATACGAAGCTATGACTACCAAAATAGTGAAAAAATATATATGGATTCTCCAAAATTCTATGCAAATCGCGATTCAAATCTCTAAGTTTCATAAATTAAAGCAAAATGCTTGTAGCTTTTTAGATGCCCGCGACGGTGTATCTAAAAATTTGATATTTTCAAATTTAGATCGATAGCTATAAAAAGAGTAAAAAAATATAAACGAATTCTACGAAACACAATACACCCCGTACACTTTATAACTTGGTGTCTCATAAGCTAAAGCCAGATGTTTGTAATTTTTCAGATGCACGCAAAGACATGACCAAAAATTTAAAATCTTCAGATCAAAAATGACAAATGAACTTTTAGCATTACTATACACACCACGAGCTTTAAATTTTGAAGTATCCTAAAGCTAAAGCCAGATGCTTTTAATTTTCCAGATGCAAGCGATTAGGCAATTAAAAATTGGAAATTTTCAAATTCAGAGCGATGGTTGTCAGAAGAATGAGGAAATATAATTGGATTTTCCGAAAACCTATACATACTGCACGCTTTAAATCTTGAAGTGTCATAAGTTAAAGCCATATGGTTGTACTTTATCACATACACGCGTTGATGTTTCTACAACTTTGAAAATTTTCAAATGCAGAGCAATGATTACAAAAAGTAACAAAATATATTTTAAATCTCCAAAAACCCAGGCACGCCCTACGCTTTAAATTTTATGTCCCACAGGTCAACGCCTGATGCTTGAAATTTTTCAAGATTCACGCGTTGAAGTATCTAAAAAGTTGAAATTTTGAAATCTGCAGCGATAATTATAAAAAGAGTTAAAAAATATAACTGAATTCTTCGAAAACCTAGCCATGTCCTATCCTTTAAATCTTGAAGTCCAACAGGTTAAAACTACATCCTTGTAATTTTTCAGGTGCACACGATGATGTATCTAGAAATTTTCAAGGACAGAGCGATGATTTTAAAAACAGTGAAAAAATATGATTAAAATCTCCGAAAAACTATGCACACCGTAGGCTTTAAATCTTGAAGTCTCATAAGCTAAAGACAGATGCTTCTGATTTTTCAAATGCACGCGATGACATTTCTGCAAATTTGAAATTTTTATATCCAGAGCGATGATTAAAAAAATAGTAAAAAAAAATGTAAAGTCACCTAAATCCTATGCACGTTGTACGTATTAAATTTTTAAGACTATAGGTAGATACTTGTAATTTTTCAGACGCATGCGACGATGGATCTAACATTTGAAATTTTCATGTCCAGAACAAAAAATTTTTAAAAGAGTGAAGAAATGTAATTGAATTCTTCGAAAGCATATGCACACCGTACGCGTTAAATCATGAAATCTCATAAGCTAAAGCCAGATTATTTTATTTTTTTAGATGCACGCGATTATGTTTTTTCAAATTTAAAATTGTCAAATCGGGAGCGATGATTACTAAAAGAGTGAAAAAAGATATTTAAATTTTCCCGAATTCTATGCAGGCCCCACGTTTTAAATCTCTTAAGTTTCATAAGCTAAAGCCAAATGCTTGTAATTTTTCAGATGTACGCGACGACATATCTAAAAATTTGAAATTTTCAAATACAGATCGACGATTATAAAAAGAGCCAAAGAATATATTTGAATTCTTCGAAACACAATGCGGGGTATATTGTACGCTTTAAATTTTGAAGCCTCATAAGCAAAAGCCAGATGCTTATAATTTTTCACATGCACACAATGATACATCTAAAACTTTGAAATATTCAAATCCATAGCGATGATTATAAAAGAGTCAAAAATAAAAATGGAATCTTCGAATTATTATGCAAACCATACTCTTTAAATTTGGAATTCTCCTACGCCAAAGCCAGATTTTTTTTAACTTTCCAGATGCATGCGATAATACATCAAAAATTGGAAATTTTCAAACATGAAAAGGAAATATATTAGAATTTTCCGAAAACCTAAACACACTGTACGCTTTAAATCTTGAAGTTTTTAAGCAGGTACTTAATAATGTATCAACAAATTTGAAAAAAGTAGGCACGTCCTACGCTTTAAAGCTTGAAGAAATAATAGGCTTGAAGAATAAAGCTTGTAATTTTTCAGATTTACGCGATGACGTATCAAGAAATTGGAAACTTTCAAAAAACAGAACGCTGATTTTAAAACGGTGAAAAAATATAACCGACATCTTAGGAAATCTATGCATACCGTAAAGCGTACGGTCTTGAAGTTTCCTAAGCTAAAGACAGATGCTACACGCGTTGATGTATCAGAAAATTTGAAACTTTCTAACTCAAACCAATTATAAAAAGAAAGAAAAAATATAATTTACTTTTCCGAAATCCTATAGACGTCATACGCATTAAATCTTGAAAGCATATAGGCTAAAGACAAATCCTTGTAATTCTTTAGGATGTACGAGAGAAATCATTACAAAATTTGAAATATTCAAATCCAAAGTAATGATTATGAAAAGAGTGAAGGAATGTAATTGAATTCTTTGAAAAACTATGCAGACCATAAGCTTTAAATCTGGAAGTCTCTTAAGCTAAAACCAGATGCTTTCATTTTCCAGATGAACGCGATTATGTACTAAAAATTGGAAATTTTGAAATTCAGAGCCATGGTTATCAGAAGAATAAGGAATAATAATTGTGATTTCCGAAACAATATACAAATCACACGTTTTATACCTTGAAGTCTCACAAGGCCAGACGTTTGTAACTTTTCGGGTGCACGCGACGCTGTACCTAAAAATTGAAAATTTTCAAATCCAGCGTGATGATTACAAAAGAAGTGAAAAAATACAATTTAATTTTTCGAAACCCTATGTACGCCATACGATTTAAAGCTTGAAATATGATAGGCAAAATCTATATCTTTGTAATATTTCAGGTGCCCGCGATGATGTATCTACAAATTTGAAATTTTCAAATACTATGCACACCGTAGGTTTTAAATCTCGGAGTCTCCTAAGCTAAAACCAGATGCATTTAATTTTTGAAATGTACGCCGTGATATTTCTGCAAATTTGAAATAATCAAATCCGAGCAATGATTATAAAAATAGTGAAAAAATATATTTGGATTCTCGGAAACCATAAGCAAGACGTACGCATTAAATTTTGAACTCATAAGCTACAGACAGAGGCTTTTAACTCTTGAGATGTACGCAATGATATTCCTGCACATTTGAAATATGCGAATCCACCGCGATGAAGAAATATAAATGAATTCTCTAAAAACTTATGCACATTGAAAGTTTTAAATCTTGAAGTTTAAAGCTAAAGCTAGATGCGTGTAATTTTTGAGACGCATACCATGAAGCGTCTAAAAAATTGAAATTTTCAAATTCAGGGCGACGGTTATCGAAAGAGTGAAAAATTATAAATTAATTCTCAGAAGCTCTATGCAAACCGTACACTTCAAATCTGGAAATCTTATAAGTTAAAGCCGTATAATTTAGTAATTTTAAAGATGCTTTTAATTTTTCATATGCAAGCGATTATATAACTGAAAATTTAAATATTTCAAATCCAGAACATTGATTATAAAGACTCAAAAATTGCAAATGAATACTCCGAATTATTCTACACACCATACGCTGTAAATTTTGAAGTCTGCTAAGTTAAAGCCAGATGGTTTTACTTTTCTAGATACGTGCGATTATATATCTAAGTATGGGAAATTTTCAAATCCGAAGTGATGGTTATCAGAAGAGTGAGGAAGTATAATTGAAATTTCCAAAACCGTACATATACATATGAAGTCTCGTAAGCTTAAGCCAGATGTTTATAATTTTTCAGGTGTACATGATGACGTATCTAGAAATTAGAAATTTTCAAAGACAGGGCGATGATTTTAAAAACAGCGAAAAATATAATTGAAATTTCCGAATATCTACGCACTTCGTATGGCAATCTTGTAAGTCTCCTAAGCTAAAGACAGATGCTTGAAATTTTTCAGATGCACACTTTGATGTATCTACAAATTTGAAATTTTCAAACCCAGAGCGATGATTATAAAGAGATTGAAGAAATATAATTGAATTCACCACAACACCGCACGCCGTACACTTTAAATCTTGAAGTGTCATAAGCTATAGATAAATGCTTTTAATTTTTCAGATTTCAAATTTTTAAATACGAAGAAATGATGGTCAAAAGAGTGAAAAAATATATTTGAATTCTCCCAAATGTTATGCACGCCGAACGATTTAAATCTGATGTTTTATAAGGCTTGTAATTTTTCATATGCACGGGATAATATTTCTACAAATTTAGAATTTTCAAATTCAGGACGATGGTTATCAGAAGAGTTAAAAATTATAAATGAATACTCCAAAACTCTATGCGCACCGTACGATTTAAATCTTCAAGTCTCCCAAGCTAAAGCCAGATGTTTTTAATTTTCCAGATGTACACGTTGATATCGTATATATATAAGGATCTAAAAACTGGAAATTTTCAATTACAGAGCGATTGTTATCAGAAAAGCGAGGAAATATAATTTAAATTTTGGGAATACTTTACGCTCAGCACCTTTTAAATCTTGAAGTCTCATAAACTTAAGCGTCTTGTTTTAGCTTGAAATTTTTCAGGTGCATTGGTGATTTATCTAAAATTATGAAATTTTTAAACCCAAAGCGATGATTATATAAAGAGTGAAAAAATATAATTTAATTCATCGAAACCTATGCACGCCGTACGCTTTAAATCTTGAAGTCTCATAGGCTAAAGCCAGATCATTTTAATTTTTTGGATGTACGCGAAGATATATTTAAAAAATTTACATATTCAAATACACAGCGATGAACTTAAAAGAGTAAAGAGATATAATTGAATTTTTCGAAAACCTATGCACACCGTATGTGGTTGTAATTTTTCAGATGCACACGTTGATGTGTCTAATAATTTGAAATTTTCGAATCAGGTTGATGGTTATCAGACGAGTGAAAAATAATAAATGTATTCTACGAAACTCAATGCACGCCGTAGATTTTAAATCTGGATATGTAATCAGCTAGAATCCAGATAGATGCTTATAATTTGTCAGATGCCCGCGATGAGGTACATGAATATTTGAAATATTCAAAGCCAGAGCGATTATTATCAAAAGAGTGATAAATTGTAATTGGATTCTGCAAGATTCTTTGCACGCCGTACGCTTTAAATCTTGAAGTCTCGTAACTTGAAGCCAAATGCTCGTATTTTTTCATATTCACGCGATTATGCACCTAAAACATTGAATATTTCAAATTCAGAGGGATGATTATCTAAACAGATTGCAAAAATATAAATGATTTCCCCGAAACACTATGCACACCGTATGCTTAAAATGTTGATATCTCAGAAGCTAAAGCCAGTTACTCTCAGTTTTTCAGATGCATACGACGAGGTTTCTTTAAATTTGAAATATTCAAATCGACAGCGATGATTATGAACAGAGTGACGAATTCGAATAAATGAATTCTCCGAAAACCTATGCACACAGTACGCTTTAAACCTTAAAGTCTCATAAGGCTAAAGTTAGGTCCTTGTAATTATTCAGATGCACGCCATGATGTATCTAGAATCTTTTAATTTTCAAAACCAGAGCCATAATTTTACATACAGTGAAATAATATAATTGACATCTCCGAAAATCTATGCACACCGTACCCTTTAAATCTTGAAGTCTCCTAAGCTAAAACCACATGCTTTTAATTTTTCAAATGCACGCGATGATGTATTTAGCAATTTTAAACTTTCCAAGTCGGAGCGTTGTTTATTAAAACATTAAAAATATATAATTGAATTCTTCAAAATACTATGCACACCGTATGCCTTAATTCTTAAAGTCGCATAAGCCAAAGCCAGATCCTTGTAATTTTTCAGATGGCACGCGATGATTTATCTAAAATCTTGAAATATTCAAAACTACAGCGATGATTATGATATGAGTAAACATATACAAATGATTTTTTCGAAAATCTATGCACAAATCATGTTTTAAATCTTAAAGTTTTATAAGATAAAGCCAATGCTTTTAATTTTTCAGACGCATGCGATGATGTTTCTAAAAATTTAAAGTTTTCAAATATTGGGCGATGGTTATCAGAAGAGTGAAAAATTTATTAACGAATTCTCCGAAACTCCATCCACGCCGTATGTTTTAAATGTCAAAATCTCCCAAGCCCGATAGAGGCTTGTAATTTTTCATATGTTGTGTAATAAGATCACTTAATATTTGACACTTTCAAATACAGAGTGATGATTACAAAAAGAGTAAAAAAATAAAATAATTCTCTGAAACCCTACGCACACCGTACGCTTTAAATCTTAAAATCTAATAAGCTAGAATAACATGCTTGTAACTTTTCATATGCTCGCGATGATGTATCTAGAAATTCGAAATTTTCAAAGCCAGAACGATGATTATGAAGAGAGTGAAAAAATATAATAGAATTCTTCGAAATTTTATGCAGATTTGAAGCCTAGCCTACGGGTAGGCTTCAAATCTGGAAGTCTTTTAAGCTAAAGCGAGATGCTTGCACTTTTGCAGATGTATGCGATGATTTATTTAGAAATTTGAAACTTTCCAAGCCAGACTATTCCATTTTCAAATCCTGACTAACGATTATAAAAAAGTGAAAAAATACAAATTAATTCTTCGAAATACTATGTACACAGTACACTTTAAACTACGAAGTATCCTAAGCTAAAGCGAAATGCTTAAATTTTTTCAGATGCACGGGTGATATTTTTACAAATTTAAATTTTTTAAATCCAGAGCATTGGTTATCAAAAAGCGTAAAAATATATTTGAATTCTCTGACATTCTATGCACGCCGTCCGCTTTAAATCTTGAAATCTCATAAACTTAAGCCATATATTTGTAATTTTCCAGATGCACGTGGTGATCAATCTATAAATTTGAAAATTTCAATTTTTCATTCACGGTTATAAAAAGAGTGAAAAATTATAATTGAATACTCCGAAACCCTATGAACGCCACTCGCTTTAAATTTTAATGTCTCATAGGCTAAAGGCAGACCTTTTATTTTTTCGGATGTACGCAATGATGTATTTAAAAATGTCAAATATTCAAATCCACAGCGATGATTATAAAGAGTGAAGAAATATAATACAATTTTCCGAAAACCTACCCTTTAAATCTCTAAGTCCTATAAGCTAAAACCAGATGCTTTTAATTTTTCAGATCCAAGCGATGATGTCTCTACAAATCTGAAGTTTTCCAATTCAGAACGATAATTATCAAAACAGTGAAAAAATATAATTGAATTCTTCTATAACCTGTGTTTCGACACCATACATTTAACATTTCAATATCTATTTCATTCAATATTTTAAATTGTCAAAATCAGAGCAAAGTCGTTTTAAAGAGCGAAAGAATCATTGACTTTTCCAAAACCCCATACGCACCTTTTATTTTGAGACCCCAAAGTCCTACAGGTGGAAGCTAGTACTTATAATTTTGCGGAAGTACACAACAATATATTTTTAAAGATTTGAAATTGACTAATTCGGAATTATATAAACTATAGTCATATAAATAGTGAAAAACAAATTTAGTCTCCGTAATTCTCTATATTATCTACATCTCTATCGTCTTGAGTAATAAATGTCTTTAGTCTTTTTGTCAGCCTGATCAAAAATCCATTCACGGGATTTGGGTTGATCAATTTTTAAATTAATTTGCCTCTACCCCCTCTCTAATCTGTTGCCAATCAATATGAACTAGAATTCTTAGAAGAAGATTTCTGTGTTAACAAGTTGGAGTGAACTTGTGTCATCTTAATTACTCTTTTTCTGTTGTCGATGGCATGTCATTCAACGACAAATGATTGTATCATCTATCTGTTGATATCTTCTATCTGTCATCAACACTTATGTCCAACTCGGGCTATATTCCGAAATTATAGAAATCTCAAAAAGATTTCCTATTTTGGCATTCCGGGACTCGCTCTCTCCTTACCGTTAAAAATACATTTAGCGTAACCTATACACGAGCCTGTAATAAAAAATAAAAGCCTACTGAGCACACATGCTTCAGAAACTATTCAGGCCCACTATGGAATAAATCGTTTTCGTAGAGGGATTTCAACGTTTCGTACGTTTCAACGTTTGTCGACTATGGATGTACGTATGGGTCATTTTTTGTACGTTAAATTTTACTGCCCCCAAACTTTAAATTGGAATATCTCAAAAACCAATATTTGTTTTTATTTTTCTCCCCGAACTTTGAATATAGATGTCGCAAGAACCAATTATCTATTTCGATTTCAGCTTCATCTCGGTAAAACGCAATTATTGTACGCAAAAGTATATAGAATTTTTTTTTATGTATCTATTATATATTTTATGTATTTTTATGTCTCGATATTTTACAGACTGCTTTAATGCTGTAAGTAAAACCTATACGTACGAGTACAACGCTCAATACTTCGGTACACACTTCGGCACGCATACAAATTAAAGAGTACATAGTATTTACATTAAACCATTTACAAATATTAATAGTATTTTTCACTATGTAAATGTATTTAGCATATTTTTCACTGATTAGTATTTTTCACTATGTAAATGTATTTAGCATATTTTTCACTGATTAGTATTTTTCACTATGTAAATGTATTTAGCATATTTTTCACTGATTAGTATTTTTCACTATATAAATGCATTTAGCATATTTTTCACTGGTTAGTATTTTTCACTATATAAATGCATTTAGCATATTTTTCACTCATTAGTATTTTTCACTATGTAAATGTATTTAGCATATTTTTCACTGATTAGTATTTTTCACTATGTAAATGTATTTAGCATATTTTTCACTGATTAGTATTTTTCACTATATAAATGTATTTAGCATATTTTTCACTGGTTAGTATTTTTCACTATGTAAATGTATTTAGCATATTTTTCACTATGTAAATGTATTTAGCATATTTTTCACTGATTAGTATTTTTCAGTATGTAAATGTATTTAGCATATTTTTCACTGATTAGTATTTTTCACTATGTAAATGTATTTAGCATATTTTTCACTGGTTAGTATTTTTCACTATGTAAATGTATTTAGCATATTTTTCACTGATTAGTATTTTTCACTATGTAAATGTATTTAGCATATTTTTCACTGATTAGTATTTTTCACTATGTAAATGTATTTAGCATATTTTTCACTGGTTAGTATTTTTCACTATGTAAATGCATTTAGCATATTTTTCACTGATTAGTATTTTTCACTATATAAATGCATTTAGCATATTTTTCACTGGTTAGTATTTTTCACTATGTAAATGTATTTAGCATATTTTTCACTGATTAGTATTTTTCACTATGTAAATGTATTTAGCATATTTTTCACTGATTAGTATTTTTCACTATGTAAATGTATTTAGCATATTTTTCACTGATTAGTATTTTTCACTATATAAATGCATTTAGCATATTTTTCACTGGTTAGTATTTTTCACTATGTAAATGTATTTAGCATATTTTTCACTGATTAGTATTTTTCACTATGTAAATGTATTTAGCATATTTTTCACTATGTAAATGTATTTAGCATATTTTTCACTGATTAGTATTTTTCACTATATAAATGTATTTAGCATATTTTTCACTGGTTAGTATTTTTCACTATGTAAATGTATTTAGCATATTTTTCACTGATTAGTATTTTTCAGTATGTAAATGTATTTAGCATATTTTTCACTGATTAGTATTTTTCACTATGTAAATGTATTTAGCATATTTTTCACTGGTTAGTATTTTTCACTATGTAAATGTATTTAGCATATTTTTCACTGATTAGTATTTTTCACTATATAAATGTATTTAGCATATTTTTCACTGGTTAGTATTTTTCACTATGTAAATGTATTTAGCATATTTTTCACTGATTAGTATTTTTCAGTATGTAAATGTATTTAGCATATTTTTCACAGTTTATTATTTTTCGCTAAACAAATATACTTAGCAAATTTTTCAAAAGTTAGTATTTTTCACTATGTAAATGTATTTAGCATATTTTGCACAGGTTAGTATTTTTCACTATGTAAATGTATTTAGCATATTTTGCACAGGTTAGTATTTTTCACTATCTAAATGCGCGCATTGCTGGAATAACGCAATTTTTTATATAAAACTGTTTTATAAAAAAATTGTAATGAGTCCCGGTTTAGTAGTACGAGTTTGGAGACTATAAATGTAACATATATAACATGTGACTATAAAAAAACTGCTGGTCTTATTCTTTCATGAGGCGTAAATCCTACCCTTCAAAGTCATCTCGGTACGCTTTGAGTAACTGTGCCGGTGCTGTCAAGAGAGTTATTTTTTTTAAAACAAATATTTTGTATTTAAAGTTGGTTATTAAAAAAACGATATTAAGATATTTTAATAAAAAATTACGCCAAAGACAAAAATGCATCAAAGAAGTTTTCTGGCAAAAAAGAATATGTATTAAATAGATCGTAAATCAGGATGACCCATTAATGATTTTTTCCAGCTTAAGATAATTATTAAACATTTTTTTTCATATTTATAGGGTTTCGTGCTGAAAAGGAAAAAAAACTCATGTATCAGTCTGTACGTCTAAGTGACAGAAGTTTTTATAAGAAAAAGTGATGTACAAATTTGAAATTTAATTATAGTTGAAAGCACATTACTTAATTATAAATCATATTAAGAAATTGTTGTAAAGGATATTAACCTGCATATATTTCTATAGTTTCCACATTGAAGAATATTTACGTACAAAATTTTCTTTTCATTTCGCATATGGTGTTCATTAAAAAGGATTCTGAAACCGTTTTTTTTAGATTCAAAACGTGCAAGAATGAATGAAGAAAATGTGCAAAAATGTCAAGATTCAAAAAATTTTGAATATATTGTTGAAAATTATACAGAAACACTTGCCCATCTCCGAAATTTCCAAGTCAAATATATATTTACGTAAATACTAAACATATATTTACGTAATTTATTTAACACATAGTATATGATTGGATTACAATGAAAAGCCAGCAGAAAAATAAAATGGTGGACCACTCGTCTGTCAAATAAATTTTAAATTTAATAATTTATTGAATATAGATTTTACCAACCGCATTTATAATCACGCTTAAGTCCTTTTATTATTTTATTTCCGTTAATTATTTACGTGGTAAATAAAGATTCTTTTGTTATGTCAAAGAAGAATAGCTTCTAACGCGCGTCCAGAAGTATACACACGATGTTTTTTTTTATTTTACCGTATGCCGTTACTACTTCCAAAACTATTTCTGTTGTTAAAGCCTCCATCTCCTCGTTTGTTGGCTGTCAATATAATGAAGATACATTTAAGTGGTCCCTTAGTTTTGCTCACGCTTTAAACCTTGAAGTTTCATATACTAAAGACGCTTTAAACCTTGAAGTTTCATAAGCTAAAGACGCTTTAAACTTTGAAGTTTCCTAAGCTAAAGCTGCTTTTCAAATGCACGCGATGATGTATCTAAAAAAATTGAAATTATCAAATCTCTGGATTGATGATGATCAAAAGAGTGAAAGAATGTAATTAATTTCTCTGAAATCTTATGCACACAGTAAGTTTTGAATCTTGAAGTCCCATAAGCTAAAACCATGTGCTTGTAATTTTTCAGTTGCACGAGTTGATATGTCTCAAAATTTAAAATTTTCAATCCAGAGCAATGATTATAAAAAGAGACAAAATATAATTGAATCCTCTGAAATTCTATGCACACCGTACGTACGCTTCAAATCTTGAAGTCTTGTAAGCTAAAGCCAAAAGCTTGTAATGTTTCAGATGTATGTGATGATGTATCTAAAAATTTGAAATTTTTAAATCCAGAGCGATGTGAAAAAATGAAAAGAGTGAAAAAATATAATTGATTTCTCTAAAACTCTCCAACACCTTATGCACCGCACGCTTTAAATCTTGAAGTGCCATAAAATAAAGTCTCATAAGCTAAAGCGAGATGTTTGTAATTTTTAAAAAGCACGCGATGATGTATCTAGAAATGTTCAAATCAAAAGCGATGGTTATCAAAAAAGTGAAAAATATAATTGAAATTTACGCCATACTCTTTTAAGCTCTTCATGAAAGCTAAAGCTAGATAATTGTAATTTTTCAGAAGTGCGCAAGGTTTTGATGTGGAATATCTATAGGCGCAGGTATAAACCGGGTCGTTGGTGTGGCGACGCTTGCCGTGGCGACGGGTCGCCACGCTATACTAAAGTATATATATGTATATATATAGTCTATATGTAGTAGAACGTACGGTATGGCAACGTGTCGCCATGCGCAACCGACTACGCGACCCCCTCCTCACTCAGTTCGACCCTGTTGTTTACTACGGTATACATAACCTGTGCTTTATTATTTTTGTATTCATTGTAAATAAATGTTTATTAAATAAAGTCACCATTTTCTGTAAGAAATTCATAATACTTTATTTTTCATTATGCTATATTTAGTTCCTGTAATAATCTTATCTTTTATGCATATTACTTGTACAAACACGATGTTTCACATCTGCCAGGCGTCCCGTGACGGCTCACTGTTTTTTTTTAATTCAAGACTACCAAAGTCTTAACTATAAAAACAAATTGTAGACTTTTATGAAAAGTCCAATATTCTGAAGCCAGATACTTGTAATTTTCAAAAGTATACAAAAATATATCCTTAAAATATTTGAAATTGTCAAATTCAGGGGGACGGCTATTTAAAATGTGAAATAAACTGATTGCTACGAAACCCTGTATTTACCATTTATTTTGTTTTAGCATCGTCTAAATATAAAAGAAAATAAGAGTTGGTTAAGAAAATATGATAATAAAAATTATTCACTTTTCCGAAACTCTAAACTTTTGAACATCAACATCTTATAGGCTGCAGCTAGTCGCCTGTAATATTTCAAGTACTCAATAACTTAGCTTGAAATATTTGAAATTGTCAAAATCGGGGCGATAATTATTTAAATAATGACTAAAATCATTGATTTTTTTCCAAAACTCTGTATGCACCTTGCGTTTTTATTAATATCTCGTGAATCTTACAGAATCTTAAGATGCCGGTTATTAATAGTCAAAAAATATTCATTTCTCCGGAATATTCTGCACACCAAACGTTTTAAATTTAAAAGTCCAATAGGCTGAAGCTAAATGTTTAAAATTTTTAGAAGCAAGGGATAAATTATCTTTAAATATTTGAAATTGACAAATTCAGAGCGACGGCCACTCAAATAGTGAAAAAGAATTATTAACTTCTCTGAAACTTTATGCACAGTAACGTTTTGAATCTCAATTACTTGTTGATTAAAACTAGACGCTTATAACTTTTTAGAAGGGCGCGACAACATATTTTAAATGTTTAAAATAGTTAGTTTCAAAGCAATGGTTATTTAATCTGAGAAAAACTAATTATTCACTTCCCCGAAACTATAACTATATATCATACGCTTTTAACTCAAATTCTTATAGATTGAGGCCAGATGTTTGCAATTTTCTGAAGTTTACGGCACTATATCTTTAAAGATTTGTTATACTCAAATTCAAAGCAAAGTTCTGACAGAAATTATCGATTTCTCCGATATCCAGTATGCACCATACATTCGTCTTTTCAATATCTCTTAGGATTAAGCGCGATATATTTTAAAAAATTTGAAATTGTTAATATTAGAGTAACAAGTATTTAAATAGCTACTATACACTACACATCTTATGTGTTGTTCTAATATGACATGAATCTTAAAGGTATGAAGTTAGATATCCGTTATGTAAATAGTAAAAAAAAAATATTCACTTTTCGGAAATCCTATGCACACCTTTTATTTTGAAACCCCAAAGTTTTATGGACTGAAGCTAGTACTTGTGATGTCTCAGACGTACACGATAATATAATTTTAAATATTTAAAATTGTCAAAGTTGGAGCTATAGCCATTTAAATAGCGAAAAAAGTTATTGACTTCTCCGAAATCCTATGTACAACAAATATATCTAATCTTAAAGTCATAATGGCTTCTACGTAATTTTCTATACTCCTTCTATCGTCTTGACTAATAAATGTTTTTATTATTTTTTACAGCCTGATCTACTAAAGCTCATTCACGGGATTTGCGCTGATAAATTTTTAAATTAACTTGTCCTTTAAATTCATTGCCGATCAGTATGAACTACTTATCGGATATAAACCTACATAAGTTAAGCACTTTCAGAAGAAGATTTCTGTGTTAACCTTGTGCCATTTTAATTACTCTTTTCCTAGTGACGACGGTACGTCATTCAATGACAAATAATTCCGCTGTTTGTCTGTTGATATATTCTATATATTATCAATACAAGGTTCAAATCGTACTATGTTCAGACTATATACATAGAAATCTCAAAGAGTTTCAGAACTTTATTCCATTTTTCCGAATACCATTCTATTTTGGCATTCCAAGACCTACCTTCTCAACATCAGCTTTCAAAAATTATAATCCTCAAATTCAATTAATTAAAATTCATCATTCGTCTTTTCTTTTCCATTCGACTAGGTAATACATAGGTCAAATGTTAATTTGCGTTTAGTGTTGGTAAGGAGCCCATAAATAATTGTTAGATGGATTGGATGTGAATATGTACAGAGGCATCAAAGCTTTGTCAAATAGCTATGTATCTGTGTATCTTATTCTCTAGTTGCCGCCTCTTTTCCGGCACATTTTCCGCCTCCGGGAATGTCAGTCTATTGTGAGCGCTTTGACGTGTGCTCAGCGTAGTCCCAAATTCCTTTCCTTCTCCGTCCTTGGTAATTCTTTTTTTCACAAACTAACTTTCTGATGCTTCAAATCAAGTAGCTTATGCTTGATGTCGAGAGATCGGGAACAGATATATTTCTCGTATGGGTTTCTGATCGCTGCGGTATATCAGGTAATGAAATAGTCGAAGCAAAAACTCGCTCCCACATTGTAATCGAGATCCACATTACCCTCGCATTTTCACTGAGGATCTTCATCCTTTGGGCCGCTGCTGGATGTTCTCTAATTACTGCTGTACCCTAAAAACATTAGTTCTCGAAATTCGTATTTTCTATTCGCGCACATGTGGCTAGACGTCGTATTGGAGAGTCTAATCTGCGGTTGCGGAATAGGGCAACGTAATCTAACTAAGCTCATTTTTGTATGTCCTTCAAATGATAAATTTTCCTTTGTTTATGAATTATAGAAATATAAATGCTGACGTCCCATTGATATTAGATTCCTTTTAGTGGTTCTCAACAAACATATTCTAGAACCAATCATACAATATATAAAAATGATCAATACAAACGCGTATTTCTATTTACACATTTAGGATTGTACATGTGTACATGCATGTTTTTGTGTTTGTCTGTATATTGTAGTTATATTTGTATTATCTGTAAATAGTTTTTTTATTTGTATTTTCGGCTCGTATATTTTATTGTACTTTACTTATTTGATTTTTGTTTTGTGATTCTGGCAATAATAACAGGTGTTTATAAAATGATTCAGTACAGTGGCAAAGATTCTGCCTCTAAAAGGGAATGACTTCTTGTAGTCTGAATTTTTCAAAAGTTTTGGACAACATCTCATTAAATATATCAGAATATGTGCAGTTTAGCAGAAATTGGGATTTCTGTTTTGGTAAAGAAAAAGCATACATTAAAAACAAAGTTTTTAAAGCCAATATGACTCGATCGCGATATAAAAAACTGATTTGACAAAAAATGACAATGAATATTTCCATTTCTTTATTGCTGTGGTGTTTTCACTTAGATTTATAATTAAATGTTGTAACATCTAACTTCAACTAACAAACATAAATATAATTGTTGATAAAAGTTAAGCGTGCGAAAAATAAGAGTTTACAAGGTGTTATAAAGGTAAACAATTATGACACCTATCTCACTAAATATCAATAAAAGCACTCAATTCTGCCAAACTTAAAAAAAATATTTTTAAATTTTAATTGTACATTGATAAATGGGACGAAATGCATTTTAGTAACAATGAAAATATGATTATTTTTTAATTAGTAAATAATAAAATATACATTAAACAAATGCGAGTCGGACCGCCAAACGAAGGGTTCCTTAGGATCAAACAATATTAAACTTATAAGTTTGTATTTCTAAAATACATTGTGAAAAACAAAATATTATAAAACAGTATAGTAGTCTCAAAAACTGTGTAACATCACTTATTCAAACCAAATTTTACTGAAAGTTTATGTTAAGTTCTACTACCTTAATTTTTTTTTCAGAATTTTACGCACATTACTTAAAAAGACTTTAGACGCGTATATCCCACCGACTATTGGCTTAAATAAAAAAAAGTTATTTTGGATCTTCTATATAATTTTGGACCTATCCAACGATCTATGTGCACCGATATCACACGCCTACGTGCACTGAATTTTTTCATCCCTCATTGAGATGTATGGACTACCACCCTTAATCTTTTTTTCATAATTCCACTATTTCATTGTTTAGCGGTTTAAAGAACACCATCCTAATTTTATTTATATAGTGCCAATAGTCTCCGAGTAAAATAGTAAAATAGCGACATACTAACAGACATACTGACAGACATACTGACGGACATACTAACAGACATACTAACAGACATACTAACAGACATACTAACAGACATACTAACAGACATACTGACAGACATACTGACAGACATACTAACAGACATACTAACAGACATACTAACATACATACTAACATACATACTGACAGACCAACAGGACGAAATTATAAGGGTTCCGTTTTTGCTATTTGGCTACTGAACGAAAACGGTGAAAACGTCACCAAAATACGGTCAGTGTTTTGATGTAGTATGTGATGCGCATACAAACAGACATGCAAAGAAAAATTCAAAATCAATTGAATCCTGCTCTGTAGTTCATTCAGAGTTTTTGAATTCATTTCGTTCGTATGAATAGCTTTAATAAATTGCAGTTCAAAATTATATTTAATTTTGCCGAAGTGTAGTTTTACGGTAATATATATATATATATATATATATATATATATATATATATATATATATATATATATATATTGATATATATATATATATATATATATATATATATATATATATATTACAGTAAAACATTGGTTTATGTAACAATATTTTCCATACCAGTAACAACAATTGTATTAAAATTTAAAAAAATAAATTAATTCTTTGGTATAAAAAATACATTTTGCTTAATATATAAATGAGCCTGTAATAATAAGCACCAAAAGTCTCCGGAGCACACGTGCTTCTAAAAGTATTCAGGATCATCTACTGCTACGAAATACATCGCTATCGTAGAGGGGTTACAACGTTTCGTAGCCGACTATGGATGTACGTATGGGTAATTTTTTTAAGTAAAATTTTTCTGCCCCCATACTTTAAATTGAAATCTCGCAAGAATCAATATTTGGTTTTATTTTTTTTTCCAAACTTTGAATAGAGACGTCGCAAGAACCAATTATCCGTTTCGATTTTGAGCTTCATCTCGGTAAAACGCTGTACTGTACACTAAATTATATAGAAAAATAATTGTTATATGTATAGAAAAAATAAAATCTTATTAATGACAAGGTTTCATGAACATCGCGATCTTTTACTGAGTGATTTAATGTTACAAATAAAACCTGTCAAGTACGAGTAGAACTCGCAATGTTTCGATGTACATTTAGGTGCACATAAAAATTTAAGGACTGGCGCATTCTCTTGTAATATTATGATCTCGGATACATATAATAAATTGAGCTCACATAAAAACATTCTCTGATACTTAAAAATTAAGCTGATTCTTTTTTTGGCAATATATTTTGAATGCACAATCTGTAAGACCACGACACAATCTACAATTACATTACTCTTTTTGGTACGCTGACAAAAATAGCAATATGATGGTATTTTTAGATGTCAAATGAGTTTTAAATTCAGTAGGTTCACCGTAGTTGAGTCCACCCGGTACTCTCCATGCAATGATATCAGCAAATTTGGAGGGTCCTTTGAATTGAGCAGTAACGACGCATATTTTTTATCCTGATGTAAATTCTACATTATGATGTCATTTTCATAATGTAGTCTATAATATTTAAATTTCTCAATATGGATAAACGTTTTAGAAAGATCAGACATTCAAGATTGTAGTGATGACACTTATTAGTATATGATTTCGATGAATAATTTCAATTAAAATTTTTAATTCAGATCCATTCTTTCAATGGTTGGTACGCGGTCATGGTTACAGTTTATATCATTGCAAGATACAGTCCTATGTGGCCATGGTTACAATTTATATCATTGCAATACATAAAAACAAATGTTGCATGCAAGTATAATATATGAAAAAAATTTATTCTGGTAAAAAAATATTGGTACACCTTACGATTTCTGTGATGAATAATTGTCCATTTTTAATATTATATATATATATATATATATATATATATATATATATATATATATGTATATATATATATATATATATATATATATATATATATATATGTATATATATATATATATATATATATATATATATATTTATATTTAAAGTTATTAAATAAATGTTCATGTCGTCTGACATTTTAAAAAATTTGCAATAAATATTTAAAAATGAGAAAACAATTCCATGAACAAAAACGAAGTAAGAGCCGCCCTGTTGCGACTACCCAGTTATCATGACCGAACATAATCATGTTTATCCATAAAAGAAAGGCCACCTTGAAGTTAGCCATTGATGAACAGTCCAATGCTCCAAATGGCGCGATCGCAAGCCGAAATCCGCTTGTGAACGTCAAAGTCGCCTGCAATGTCTGTCGTCGAATGAATAGCCCGAGTGATTTTAAACGATTTAAAAGTAATACTGACAAATGACCGACCGCGACGTTCCGAACGGTGCGATCCTCAGCTACAAACGACCCCATCGACGCCAGAATTGGTGGGGTTGCAGTTTGCATTTATTGTGACTTGTGTGCTAGTAAATGACTGTATGAGATTTTGTGGTAGAAATAACTGAAAAATTTAGCTAATTAGGTATTTTTATGACTGACAAGAAATATGTCGGACATAAAATTACATTGAAAGAGATTATTGTCCAAATTGGAAGATATAGTTATTAGCTACAATAAATATAAAACATATTAAGTACGAGTAAAACTCGCACTACAAGGGTCCGTACACACTTAAGCATGTTATTATTTTTATTATTAAAAATTTTTATTATTATCCTTAATATTATACTATTAATTCATTAATAGATATGAATATAATTTTAATTAAACTAAATTTCAATTTGATAAACATTTTTTTTAAATATTATTTTATGACAACAAAGTATTATATTTTCACATTTTGATTAATTAAAAATATTATATGGATAATTAAATTCAATGTCCTCTAATACAGATGGCCGGCCCATATACGGTAGTCCAAATTTTTTTAGGTTGAGAGCATCTCAATATGTCATTTAAAGACAGCATTAATTTCGTGAAAATCAATAGTTTAATAGTTATGTTTTTTTTTGTACTATTTGAATAATCTTTACTCCAGTCACATAAATAACTTTTGCTCGAAAACTATTCCATTTTTATGACACAAAACCATACTCGACATATTATATTAAAACAATTATCATTTGCGCTCTAAAATCGCTGTATAAATATTTTAGAGTGCTAACTTTTCTAATATATTCCGATTGATATTCTTCAGAATAATGTGGGTTAAATATGTGCGAAGTGGGTAAACGTGCACGGGTTAAGTATTTAAAAAATGAACATGGTTCCCTCTCCTCTGCAATTCACCTGATGAGAAAGATATGTGCAAATTGTATGAATAAGCTACATTTCATTTTTATTAAACAGTTTGATGGATAATTTTATTATAATTAATGAGTTTGTTAAAACTTGCGTTTAGAAATCATCGAATTAAAATACAGATTCCACAATCGATTTTCTGTAACGACTAAGCTGAGATTGTCACGTAGCCATATGAAAAAATAACGAATTTTTATTTTGACTGTTTGTGGTAAGAATATGCCCTGTCACAACGGAACGTAACTTCCCCATTTGAAGGCTAAAAATAATGAAATGTAATAATGCTAGAAAAAATTCACTGTATGAACGTTGAATATGGTACATTGGTGTAAAATGCAAGCTTCAATCAACATATATCTTTCCACCCTTGTGTGTTAAAATATATATCTGTCTAATATTTTTCTGATTAGTATTTTATAACCTTCAATAATCTAGTATATGTATAGCAGATAAACTACTTATATGTTAATGGTATATTCGTATATACATTTTGTAAGGAAACTCAGTTTTTCCATCGTGCGCATTCTCACCTTAAACACATGTAAATACATAATCTACGTCGGATAAAGTATGCGCTTTTACTTTTTTTAATATTATGCCCAATGTAAATATGATAAGTGTAGTATTTTTTATTCGGAAATTGTTTATAAATGAACGCTGTTCAATATTACCACAGCTTTATTTAACTTAGATATAATTTTTATGAGATTTAAAAAAATGCGCACTTTTGCCCCATATGACTCTTCTTCCTACTGTGCCAAATTTCATGTTTCGGTTTCATAGAAAACATCTTCAACACATTTTCATTATTAAAAATGTTTTCTCTGAAACCGTTTTACATAGAAACTTGAAACCTGTGTGTTCAACAATATTTATAGAATTGTGACAATATGACAAACGGACGAACACTTGAGGGATGTTGTAAATTTCCCTTTTTTTACATCCACATAACACAAACGACTAAGGTTTCTGGTCGAGACTTCCAGAAGCAAGAAAACTTGAGAAATTCGCCCATTCCGAGACATGTTCGAGACAAAACATGTCGAGAACTCTTAAAAGTAGCTTAAATATGTTTTAAACGTTTACCCCGCGTTCAGCGCGCTCGGTCCTACGGTTCTACGGTAATACTAGTGTTGGCTGTGCATTTGCACGTCACGTAGTGAGCCTTCGTTTACGCGCGAGCCGTTACAGAAACAGTAGAAAAACATTAGTTGTTTTAATAAATTTTAAATCAAAACTTAAGTGCTTCAGTACTGAACATGTGAATTGCGAATGTTTTTACTTTTTGCTATATTAAGTGCCATTTTTATTTTTTACTGTAATAGTAACTGTGTAGTTAGTTTTTTTAATTAGAATGTTCATGCTACATATGTTTGTATAGGTAATTTAAGGTTCTGTTAAATTTGTAACGATTCATAAAATACTTAAAATTTATTTACGAGAAAGTAAGTAAAATCTATAAAAAGTAGTTGAGTATTATTACCTATCAGTTTATAATTCAATTATTAACTTATTGCGATGTGAGATTGCAATGTGCTACATGGGGTAACTGTAACTATAGCTATAAATATTGACTTGACATTAATTGAATTTTTAGGATGTGATCAATTTTCGAAATTGTGTCGCTTTATGATATCATCCTTAAAATTGTATCCTACGTTAATCTCTTAACGAAAAGTTAATTACTAGAAACCTTAATAGTTAATTAGTAAAAATTGTAAGCAGTAAAATTATATTTTTTTACAGATCAAAGTTTGGAAATATTTTAGTAAGGTCAAAGATTTTTCATCTGTATAATGCCTAAAATGTCCTAAAGATATATTAATGAAGAACTCGAATATTAGCGGTTTGATCAAGCATCTTGAATATGTCCACAATATTTCTGCAAAGATTCCAAAAGAAACAGGGAAACTAAATGAATATAACACTACTTCCGGTAGTAATGAATATAGAACAGAATAAAAAGAATAAAAACGGCTATTTAACGAACCTTAAAATTTAAACCAAAGAGCGAATCCAACAATGAAATAAATGTAGTGAAACTCAGAGTGGAACTTGAGCAAGAATAGGAAAAGGATACAATAAATTCTTTAAATTATTTATGTAACGACCAGTCAGGTCGATTCGTTTTAAACGTCACCACGCAGACGGCACGTTTTATAATTTGGGCCAGTATACATTCCGGACAAATGCGGACAACAGAAATGAGAGAAATTATCGAAAATGCTTGTAAAAATTCGGTTATGCAAACCGCACAATGTAAAATGTACAGTTATATAGCTGTGATGTGCTTAAATTGAGCCACGAAAACCCTACTGAAATGGTCCTCTGCCTGCTGAAACGGAGCTCGTTATAACTTACTTATAATGACATCCTTAACACTACTTTGAAGTGGAAGTGGTGGAGGTGCTCTCAAGTTAAAGTGATTTTTTTGAATTGATTTGCTGTGAATACTTATCTAATGAAACTAAATTCCATAATATATATATATATATATATATATATATATATATATATATATATATATATATATATATACATATATCTACTTATATTCTACAATACAAATCTTATAAATTAATCAGCACTTTACATTAAATGGCAACATTGAAAAAGTAGTAGTATTCGTTTCTATTTGCGGCTCGCTTGCTGGTAACGACAGTGTCACCTTAATATGCCTTTATTTAATTAGAAAAAATATACAAAGAATTTCCATAAAAATAAACCAGTATTTCTCAATTTCTTCATGTGGATACCTACACAAACACATATACAGGAAAACAAATTAAAAATATTGCTTAATTCAATGAGTTGCTAAACAAACGTTTGGGGGATAACCATATTCAGCATCTTCATCTTCATCAAATAAAAGTGCAACCGTAAGTGGAAATATTGATTCATTTGGTATATCGAGCAGTTTTGGTGAGGAAAGTGACTACAATGATGATGATCGTGATTCAGGATGCGATAAAATTTAAGTAAAGTTTCGAAGGAAATTCGTGCATTGGTAAATTATTCAGAGAAATTTATTTAGGAAACGTTACTGAAATATGCAAAGGACAATTTGGCAACGAATAGAACTTATTATTGAAAGTGAGAACACGTTGGAATTCTACAATGAAAATGGTTTTTAAAGCTGAGAAATACAATAAAAAAGAACTTATTGATTTAAATATATCCTCAACGTGGAATTACGGCAATATCTGCACGTTAAAAGTTATTAAACCATAAAATTATAAAACCATAACATTACAGGTCATTATAAACGTATTGGTTGAGAAATTACAATCGATAGAAGACGATTTGGCTTTCGCATTTTTAGAAACTCTATTGAAGATACGAAACCGATTATCAGATGACACAATAAATGTTCTTATATTTTTAAAATCATACTTTACTGAAAATAGTTAGTAGGTTTATTATATTATTGGGATATCTATCTACTAATTTCTGCATTTAGTAAATCTCCTATCTACTAAAGTCTGACCGCATTTAATCTCGACATCATATTCAAAAGAGTTTTTTGTTCTGATTTTTTCCTAATTACGTTAATTAGCTTAGCTTATCTAAACAAGGTCCGTCTAATTTGACTTATGTTAGTTTAGTACAGTTTTTATCTTTTACTAATTTCTCGATTCTTCGCAAATACTCGAGAAATCGCAGTCGAGAACTCTTGAAATACGGGAATTAAAATAAGTCAGTCGAGAAATCAAAAATCCTGCAAGCGACGCTTTTAAAAGGACAAACTATTGACGACAAAGCTATGCCAAAAAAAATAAATGTTCTAAACAGTTATATCTTCTTAGATTGATAAACTAAAACACTCGTTTGATTAACGATCCAAAGGTTAAACAGCATCATTATTTAACAGTTGAAGTGTTGGCAGTTGACAATGTGCCTATAAACATAATTGATGGAACTGATTTTGTTGTTAAATCTAACCTTATCCACATTTAACAAATCGAGCCAACCTTACTTTTGATGAAATATAATTTCAAAATTATATAAACAATTGGTACGTTAGACATTATATAAATAATTGGTACGTATACATAAAAAAGTTCATACAAAAATTGTTTTATTTCTGCAACAAATAATACGTGGATGATCTTGCAAAATTCCAAAAAAACGTGCAGTTTATGAGAATTTCAAACTGGTAAAGATCGACGTCAGACTAAACTCCGGGCTTTATTTTGTTTATGCGGATACGGTAGTTATTAGTTGATAATTCTTTGAAAATTCAAATTGAAGTAGAAGAAACATCGCTGTCGGAAAGAGAATTGCAATTCACTTCAACCATTGCAACTCAGTACACCTGATGGAAGTGAAACGTCTTCGGCAAACTTCAAGACGATTTGTAAGTGTATAGGTAGTAAGGAGATAAAGAGAGAGAGAGAGAGAGAGAGAGAGAGAGAGAGAGAGAGAGAGACAATATACTAAGGATAAGTCTAAATATTGTACTAAATTCGTATAAGAAGACTCTAATATATACATTCACAAAAATCAATAAAATGTCATTACAAGGTAAAGATCTAAAAAATCTTTATAGAAATTTACATAGAAAATTATCAATTAAGAAAATAAACAATTTAATTGTCAATTAAGAAGATAATAATTAAGAAAGGAACACGGCTAAACACGGCTCAAGAGAGTTGGGACGTATTGCTCCTGTTGTAAATTGTAAATATAATTTATATGTGCGATTCATTACGTCTTGTAATGTTGTTAGTCTTGTAATGGATGAAGTACACGCAAAGTTAAATAAATGGACAAAATTTTGACAGTTAGCTTTTGGCACACATAAGGTAAAAAATAGCCTATAGCAGTAGTGAACGGCATTTTTGTTTGTTTTCGCAAAAAAATTTGACAGTTTACTTTTGACACACGTAACCTACAAAACAGATGATAGCCAGCAGTAAGCACCATTTTTGTTTATTTACGCGCATGGGTAAGTAGTGTGTCTTATTTTATCGTATTCATCTATCGCTCTCAAGTGTTAGCGAAGTACCTCCTATTTTCTGTCCCTCTTACGACAGATTCGTTACATACTGACGTAACAAAACGTTGCATGAAAAACGTTGCGACCTTGAAAATTTTACTCTTATTGCGCCCAAGGAAGATTCATTTAAAAAATGGTAGGAAAGCCAACAATAATTAGACCTTGTTGAACGCAAGCTATACAAGCGGTCAGAAGTCTCATTTAAAATACCACAGAGAGACTTTTATGACAAATCCACAATTCCTCTTTACTCCACAGAGACCACTCTTATTATCAATCAGACAATTGTACGGTGGGGAATGGTCAGAATATGTTAAATATTCTGAAATAATTACGGCCATTTGAAAAAAATAACAAAATCACTAATTCTGTTTATTAATGTATATTCGAAATAATTCTATAGCTTTTCCCTCTAAAACGGTACGGTGACAAAACTAAGGCATCATATCTTATACTAACAGAACTAACCATGCAACGGGAACTAAATCACTGTTTTTAGGACTTGAGGTTAAAATTTTTTATTGGAAATACTCGTTTGAACATTCATTTCTCCTTGAATCTGCCGGAAAGAGAAGTCCGTTCAGA
This sequence comes from Druceiella hillmani, assembly GCA_039881145.1. Classification (NCBI taxonomy): domain Eukaryota; kingdom Metazoa; phylum Arthropoda; class Insecta; order Lepidoptera; family Hepialidae; genus Druceiella; species Druceiella hillmani. Next base: position 418,159 of record JAYKKI010000072.1, on the reverse strand, counting down.
TAAGTGCAAAGAATGGCCGTGCAGCTGAACTTAACATTTAGAATATACCATAAAAAATAATTAAAATCCATTTGCTTGTTGGGCAGTAAAAAAAGTAAAATTTTTACGAAGTTTAGTTAAATGTAGAGTAAGATATTGATCTACTAATATATATATATATATATATATATATATATATATATATATATATATATATATATATATATATATAATTTATTTAATGTAAAGGAAAAAAAAGCAAACACAAATTACTTGAAATATTCTATTAACACTAAATACGAAATAAGCTTGTGTTCTAATATTTCCACAAACAGAGAAAAATAAATACATTTATAAAATATTAAATTAAATAAGATTTTTAATGTGATGTTGTTAACTTAAATAATCCAAATAATATTTTGTTTGAATAAGACATAAAATTAATACAAAAAACACTTGTAGTAAACAATTAAAGAAAGCTGCAATTGTGGTTTGTAAGTTATCTATGTACGGCGCTCTAGTTATCTAATTTAGGCAAACATTGAATAAAATAAAATGAAAAGTAAAATTACTGATCCACGAATTTCACGGAGTCAGTTCTTCACATCGCATCAAAACTAGGGTGGTGAGGGGGGGGAGTATTCATCATGTATTTTCACGGAAATAGCTTTTCAACATGTAGGAAGTGAAAACAAATTGAAAAAGGAACTTGCTCCTAGTGCGTCAGAAACATTAATTAATAAAGGTGTATCAGCGCCGAATTCAAACTTTAATCTGGAATATCTTGGCAAGCAACGGGGCTAGCGAGAGAAGATGAATGGCGTTCGATAGCTTATTGGCGCAAATTTTTAGTCATTATGTCGCAGTTGTCCGGCGTACACAGGGCTTTACGCTGTGGAAGCGCATTTTTGAAACGGTTTTCTATTAGTAAGACAAGACGCAAGTTTTGTAACCATTTTGAAATTCGGCGTTTTAATGATGGGCCCCAGTGTTCAGTTAATCAAGTTATGGGTAGCAAAGGATGTACACTAAATCATTCAAATGGACCTCGAAATAGACCTGTGCGATCAATTGAAAACATTAACCGTGTTGCCGCTGCTGTAGAAGAGCATTCAATATTAATTACAAAACATGCTGCCTCTTTGAATATCCATCATTCAAGTCTTCAAACAATTTTGGCTTTAGACTTTAAATTAGATACCAATAAAATACAGATCGTTCAAAAAATCAAACTTACTACAACAAGCGGAAAATTTACTGTCAGAAAATGTTAGAGATTTTTTCAGGGGGAAATGATATGGACAATGTCTATTTTAGCGATGAATCACACTTTCATCTTGAAGTTTACGTAAATCGTCAAAATTGTCGTTACCGGTCATCATCAAAGCCATCAGAAAGCATTACATAGCCCTAAAGTTACTGTATGGTGCACAATATCATTTAAAAAATCGTCGGCCCATTTTTCCTCAGAAATGACAGCGGTGCAACGGTCACGAACGCCGCGAAAAAAATTGTTAATCATTTCTATATACCGCTCGCAGAACAGTGACGAGCGAGCGGTATATCGAAATTACTAACAATTTTTTGTACCAACAACCGAAAGCATCATGGTGACATCAGCTACGAGAGGATCATGTTGTGTGGTTTCAGTAAGATGTAGCCACTGCCCACACAGCTAGAATCCATGGACATAATTAGAGCGCTATTTCCGTGAAAAGTTATAAGCCGATTTGGAGACATAATTTGGCCACCCAGATCGCTCGAATTAAGCCCAGTTGACTTTTCTTCTATGGAGTTATCATCTCAAAGTAAGAGTTTTTGATACCCCAGTTATGAATTTGGAGCAGCTGAAGATTAAAATAACGGAAGAAGTGAGAGCCATCTCAGTCGACGTTCTGCGGTGCGTCATTGCAAATTCGCGTTTACGCTTTGAGGAATGCGTTCGCCTTGATGGGAGACATTCCTGACGATGTAATATTCTCTACGTAAAATCTGCACAAATGTGCTTTAGTTTACCGTAATTACAATATTATAAATACAATAACTGTTTTTTTTATTATTGTTGAAAATTTTAATTCCACACTGAGACACCTTTTACTTTTGCAATCCAACTTGTCGCTTTTAAATTTCTGATACAATATAAGGTCTCGAGGCGTAATAACAAAAAAAAATGCATTATAAAATATAAATAGTTAAATGGTTTGACCATCTATAGGTGTTTCATTTATAACAAACAATTCAAATTTTAAGTAAATTATACGCCTTCAGTATTGGATCGTATACTATATGCATCTAATATGACGTATATCCCCCAATATGACGAATATTCGTTATAATTCTAATAAACATTAGAGCATTGGTGCGATATAATTGACATTTTGAATATAACTCATTAAAAGTAATATTTATCGATTTGTACAAGTTTTTAAATTAGTTCTGTAGAAAAATTTATTAATTTTTTTCATTAAAAGGTTTCTGACAAAACCGATTTAAGAAAATCGTGGATTTAGGAAAGTTTTTGTCCGAAGTTTGTCGATAAGTCCAAATACGAGTTGAACTTGAGACTCAAACTGAAAATTGTATTGACTGTAGACGAATCTAATAATGCCAAATCAACTACTGACTAAATAAAGGTTTATTTACAACCAATGTTTTGCTGCAAGTATCAAGTGGATTCCAAAAATTTATATCAAGAAAGAAGAAGCTTTTTTAAGCTCACTATTGAATTATTTTCACTATTAAAGTAACTCTTTTTTCTGTTTAAGAAACTGAATTTGGAAGTTCAGTGCGGACACCTGCACTGAACTTCCAATTCAGTTACTGAAAATCCAATTCAGTTACTCCAAAATGATAGTTACTGAACACAAAATGTGTAATTCCAAAAACGTAATAATGGTGAATCTCAAGAAGCATGTACCAACAAAAATAGGCGTGTTCATGAAAGCTGCACTGACAAGAAGTTAAGAACAGTATACATAACATCTGGATGGTGTTCAAAATCTTCTCAAATTTATAATGCATTTCTCGTAAAGATTGAGCGGTTATTAGATTACTACATAATTACTTAATTAGGTACTTACATCGTCTGTCGATCGTCCGTCTATCAGCCCCAGACTTCTAACTTATAAATGAAATAAGACAGCAACTTCAAACTCACACAGTGTAGTTTTATTTTTGCCGTAGGCATGTGGGGTATCTTTGGAAAGAGAGTATAAGTATTGGTTCACATATTTCATTACGTTAATATTGTAGAGTACAAATTGCAAGTGTGCGGGTGATTTTTTTATTAAATTAAACAGTATTATTTTTTTAATTATCTATACAAATTGTTATTCTAATGTTTATGGGGTGTGCGCAGGTAAGCCTGGCCCAACCTCGACCTACCGGGAATGAGTAAGCGACCTTTTAAGATTGAGCATCCCCAATACCGCCATGACCTCATTGTGAATGCATCAAACTACTAGTTTTACAATCGAACGCAATTTGTGTCTGTTGATCTCATAATATTTGTAACGCATAAAGGGTTAAATTTCTAATATATATATATATATATATTTCTCTGTTTCTGCTTTGAATTTGGATGGTATGGGAAGGTATTATCAGCTAAAATCGAATCGTTTCAAATTATATGCTATGAAAATAGGGAAAAATGTGTTCGCTTCGATTGGATCAATTTTGTAGCTGTTCACCATCCTGGAAGGATTTTGAGTATATAATATTTGTGTTGGTGGTTCAAATTACGCAGCTAAATTCTAACATGTAAACATTTGTTAAGTATGCACTAGAAAGTGGACAAGTAAGAAGGGCTCCGACGTTAGGAGAAACCAGGGACAAAATCTAGAAAATAAATAAATAAGCCAGTCAAGTACGAGCGGAACTCGCACTACGATCATTCAATACACATAGAGACACGTAAATATTAAGGATACGTAATATTTCTATTAAACTACTTACAATTGTTTACATTATCGCCTGCTATATCCTTCGCACGCGTAAAAAAACGTGAATTTCTGAATTATTGTGAGATATATATATATATATATATATATATATATATATATATATATATATATATAATCATTTCATTAACTTCCCGTAAACTTTACGGACTGTGGAAGTTTCGAAGATAGTAAGGTGGATTTTCCAAGAAAAATATTAAAATACTTACAACTTGCTCTTTCAATTGATACAAGACGTGAAATGAAATCGGTGAACACACAATTCGAAATTTCAAAAAAATAATCAATTACTTCATTTGCACCTTTTAAAATTATGTAAAGTTATTTTTGGAATGAAGTTATTTTACGCAGCTTACAGTAGAGCGAACTGGCAGGAATCGTTACGTAAGGAAAAAAGCGTTATGCTCCCTCCAGGCGCTTTTCCCTCTCTTTCTCTCTGCCTCTTTCTATTATATACGGTTGTATGTGTGTGTGTTCGTGCGAGTACCGACATTCGAGCAGCAAGCATTGTGCGCGGTTAGCTGTATAACTTCAATTCTAAACACGTGTAAATATTATTTGAACTTATTTTTTTATTCTACTGGCTTTCTATTGTAAGCCAATCATCTGCCAGACCGTTTTCAATTCGGTATGTATTTATTTGCATTATAGGTTATAAATTATTGCTATATAATTTACTAAATGTTAAAAATTTATATATCCCAAAAAAATTGTGCAAATTCATTTATTTTCATTAATTAATTAAACTTTACTTAGATTGTTTCAGTAAAGTTAACAATTCATTAAATTCATTTAAATTTTTAGTATAACTAAATTTAATTCTAAAAGTAATTTTAAATTTTATTAATTTATTAAAAAAATTAGAATAACTAACCTTAAAAAAATATATAAATAAAACAATATATAAAAAATATGTAATTAGTAATTTTGAGTTTAACTTGCGAACAAACGACGCCTTTTCTCCTATCTGAGCCTACAATGTATGAACTTTAAAACTTAAGGGTCATATACACACGATCGGTTTGGTGTGTTTAGTTTTAACCTTCAGTCCGATGAGATGCGATGCATTGCCCGCGTGGTTAGTTTGGTGCATCCACATGAAGCGCTTACTTTAACTACATAGCTTGTTGCGTACTTTTCACTTGCGCTAATTAGGTAAAATATTAGTAATATCAATGTTTCAGCTTCATACCACGAGTAGAACTCGCACTAAAAGAGTTCCGTGTACATTTAGGCACTTATAAATATAATTAAGGTCACCAGTATTTATATTAAAGATTTTATAAATATTTGTTTCTCACAATGTAAACGTATTGCCCACTATATTTTTCACAGGCGCAAAAATACGGGGCATATTTCAAAAATTATAAGATCTAGTAAAATTGCTGTCGTTTGCTTACAATCTTTACAAAAAATAGGGTTTTCAGAAGTACACTTCTGAAAACCATATTTTTTCATAATTTTATGTTGAGTAGTTGCGGAAATAAAGTGAAATTTTCAAAATATCTGAAAATATGTTGAAAAATATGCAGAAAATATTCGCCCTACCTAAAATTATATATAAAATATATTCCTTGTCTTGTCTGTTAAGTCGAAATAAAATATTTTCGATTTCCTTATTATTAAGTCCTTTTAAACGACCACTAAAGGAATACAAAAAAAAACATATTTCGAGCATGTAACTTATCGCACCTAAAAACTTGAAACTTAGCGTAATGTTAAAGCATATCAACATGCATATATCAATAGTTATTACTTAAATATTATCATCGGATATTTCCGAGGGCGCATAAAGTACTCAAAACATTTGTTATTTCATCTCAGTATCATATCGATTGAAAAAAATTACAGAGATTCGAAAGATAATGTTGAAAAGGTTCACAAAAAAGTTCCCCTTTCTATCTCAGAATCGCTAAAGTCAAAATTTCTAGACAATCAGCGTTATTATAAGTTTATCGCAAAATGATGATTCGAAATTCTTCAGCTTTTAAGATATTCCCAATAGTTTTTCGTCTGTGAAAGATATACCGGACAATATATTTGCTTGGTTATAAATAGTATTAATATAAATACTTTGACCGAAATACTATGTATATTTATAACGTTTTTTTATACATAAGTTTATTATACATACAGGAAACTCTAATAGTGTGAATATTACTCGTCCGAAACGGGTTTATTCTACATATAAAAAATATTGCAAATCGTTTACTGTTCAAACGCCAAATTTCAAATTCTTATCTCTAGCAGAAGTGATCAAATAATATTATTAAATAAACACACAAAACGTCTCCATAAACGTCTCTAATGTTAACAACAAAATAAACGAATATAAAAATAAACGAAACAAAATAAACAACATTTATCAGTGGGGCCGGGCGGGTCATACGCGCAAGGGATAATGTGAAGAAGTGAAGTAAGCTGAATCTACACACACCCAGTGCTATGAGTTCCATTGCACGACATAATCCCATCACGTCATCAGTTCACATTTTTGCGCCCACATTTCACATGCAAGTAATTAACTTCAATATGCACAATAATTAACTGCAAGATATGAAAAATATTTGTTTTTAGGGTTCCGTACCTCAAAACGGAAAAAAGGAATCCTCATAGGATCACTTCGTCGTCCCTCTGTCGATTTCTTAGAACTTTTTCTCAGGAACGCGTGAAGGTATCAAGTTGGAATTAACTTCAAATACTAAGATCTACAGCCCCTTGAAGCTGTAAAAATTAAGCTTCTAAGTCAACACAATCGAGAAGAACCCTAAAAATACGGTCATTTATGCCGCTGCATATTTTGACACTAACAAATAAAACAAAACCTATAGGGCACTTCCCGTTGATCTAGAATCATTAAATTTGGCAAAAAGCAATATCTCATAGCACAAGTAAAGAAGAAAATCCAAAAATCGTTAATTCATAGTTATATCATATAAAAAAAAATTTAATTTTTTTTAAATATGCGAATGTGGAAGATATACTGGCCAATAAATTTCATTCTAAAAATTAAAACTTCCTAAATAGTTTAGTAGGAATATTATGTACCACTAAATGTTTATATATGCCTAAATGTGAACGGAAGTGCGAGTTCTCATAGTGCGAGTTCCACTCGCGCCTGACGGGTTTTTTTAAACTTTGTGTGTTTTGCAGAAATTACAGCTGTACTTTTGTATTGTGAATATCATTTATTAATTAAATTTGGTTCAGCTAAAATATGACTCCTGTATTTTCGATTTGCAAATAGCAAATAGCTAAAACCTTATTATCTCTCAAAAGTTATTACACTTGTGATATTTTTATTTGATTATATTAATATAACATTTATTGATATAAGTTGAAACAGGTTAATAGATAAGCATTAATATCGATGTTTTTGAATAACTTTATAAATTATGACATTAACAATAATATGACAAAATACTTTCGAATTTGAGACGTTACATTTTCATTAATGACTATGAAGCGTTTTGTCGAAATTTTATGTTTACAAAATACAAATAATAATGTTTACAAATTACAAAATAAAATAATGAAAACACATAATTAACAGATAATGCTTTTAATTATTGGAGTTAGAATTAATATTGGAGTAGAATTAATTATTGGAGTAGAATTACTTTGCCAAACTTTACTGTTAAATTTTCGGATAAAAGTAGTATTTGCATGTTATTTTTGTATTTAAATATACACAAATTTTAAAATTATCAACAACAGTATTTATGTATAAAATATATCAAATATTTAAACCTGTAAAATTTTACTTTGACAAAAGCAATACTTAGGTCACTAAGTATTGCTTATCGTTTACAAAATTATTGTTCATTTTATTTTAATTTCTGTACGAAATAAAATATCTAAAAATATCCAACTTGTCACGAAATTAAAAAGATTAATAATAAAACAAGTGAGATAATATTCTATAACGAACCAAAACAATAATGAGGGTAAATATATATGTTATATATTAGAATTCAATCCAGCGAAAAAAATTAAAAAAAATATTAGCCATCACGGGAGCTTGGCAGATGTGAACCTGATAAATTTATTTACATTTTTATATCGAAATAGTTTTGTTTGAACGAAGTGGAAAGGAGAAAAAAACAAATATTCAGATAGTTGCTAATAATGAAATATTCGTTTAATTTTGTTATTTTATTTTTATGACATAATTTATCACAGAAATATTTCTTAACATTATATTGTAAATGCACGCGTTTAACGTTTTAAGGCAGTTTAATGCAATACACCGATATAAACGAGTTAAGTTGTAAGCGTTAGTAAATAATAAACAATGCTGATCCGAATTAAGTCAGAAAGAGACGCATTACACGAAACTGGTCGAATGGCAAGGCGCGTCTTGCCATCAGGATGTTTAACTCAATTCGCACCATTAGATGTTTCACATTAAACATTTAAATTAAAAGTATTTGTCAAAGTACAAATTTTGCCGGAGCATAAAGTACAAGTCTTGCAAAACTTTAGAGTGGGTAGTGGTATTTTTTTGTAGAAAATTCGACATTTCACCATTAAATTAATAAGGCACAAAATATTCACTTTTATTAGCTTTTTAATTTTATTCGACGTACAGCTGAGTTTACTCTAAATTTCGCTGGACCAAATGAATAACATTTTTTTAAAATCGTTTCGAGGTTTGTACGAGCGTCCCTTTGTAGATTAATTTATTTACTTACATATTATTTTCTTAAAAGTTATACGATATTAAAAAAGAGGAAATTGTCAAATAACAAAATTTGCGACACAAAGACAAGAGAGGAAAAATTTAAGGAACGTGTCAAAATCACGTAGTTTTACCTAAAAGTCGAAACTACTTTGCCAAACTTTAACGACAGTAATGATACGACTAAATCCATATTCTGCGTTTGTACAAGAAATAAGCTGAAAAAATTACCACAAAAAGAATATAAGTTATTACTCCAAAAAAACGCACTGTGCCAAAAATATTATATTCAAATAATATTCAACTATTACATCCAAATAATATTCAAACATTACATCCAAATAATATTAAAGAATTACATCCAAATAACATTAAAATATTACATCCAAATAAGATTCAAATATTACGTCCAAATAATATTCAAATATTACATCCAAATAAGATTCAAATATTACGTCCAAATAATATTAAAATATTACATCCAAATAATACTACATTCAAATAGGATTAAAATATTACAACCAAATAATATTCAAATATTACATCCAAATAAGATTCAAATATTACGTCCAAATAATATTCAAATATTACGTCCAAATAAGATTCAAATATTACGTCCAAATAATATTAAAATATTACATCCAAATAATACTACATTCAAATAGGATTAAAATATTACAACCAAATAATATTCAAATATTACATCCAAATAATATTCAAATATTACGTCCAAATAATATTCAAATATTACATCCAAATAATATTAGTGGAACATTGGGCTCCATATTTATTATCAAAACAAAAAGCATATTTGTCTAAAAGAAAGTCTGGGTACAAGTTTTTGCATTGTAATTCTTTCAGACATAGAAACAACAGAGTGTACTTGGTTGTTATTATCTGAAGCCATCCATAATTTTGGTTTACTGCTTCTGTTGTAAATCTTTTAATGACAACAATTTGAAATCTATTTATCGCGTTTGTTTTATGTTCTGAATAAATTGAAAATATTTAAACATTCATGAAGTTGAATATGGAAATTGTCCTATATTGCCAGGTCTTTCAAGGCGTTTTAATAAAAATTACATAAGTGATTCTAAAATTCAAAATATAATAAAAAATAAATTAAAGACTAATAAGCTACCATGGAAACAATTTGCTACGTGGTTCAAATCTAGTTGAGGCAAATTTAGCCTTTAAACAATTTGTTTAAGAATAATAAGTAAGGATAACTTTTTAAAATTTATAGAAACTCCAAATTTGACCCAATTATGCCAGTATAGACAAAATGAGCTCAAATACATGATCAGAGCAATTATCTTGCCAATAAAACGCAAAATGAAGTATGAGATTAATAGATTTTATCGGTAATATATTTTGGATTTACTGTATAATTTTCAATTTAATAAATATTAAATCCAAAATAGCAAAAAAAGGCAAAGTATTCTTCAGTATTATTTCACCACACTTTTGACTAGTCACCAAGAATAAATTTAAATTTACCTAAATTATGTTTACTTAAAAAGCACGCAGATCAGAACTTTTTTACTTTTTCCTATAGATGATACGTCAGGTTCGAGCTTGATAAAATGTATTTTGTTGGTGTTAGAGAAAAAAGGGTTTTATATCAACCATTTGTGGGGTGAGGGTTACAACAATGGGGCAAATAAGCGTGGCAGGCCTAACGGGCTACAAAAAGTGGATTCATATCCACGAGCTTTCTCCCTTACTTTCCGTAATCATAACTAAACTAAATTTAGCAATTAATGATGCCTCGGAATCAAATATTATCTTCATAATTTTTTTTCTTCAGTTCAAGGGCTGTTTTTTATTTTTTTTCGGTTTCTATTATTGAACGCTGGTCAAATTTTAAATATAATGTCACAAGTTTGACTTTAAACTTTTATCAAATACTCGATTATTTAGTAGAATGGGTGCAATAATTTCTTCAAGGTATAAACTTGGATACGTTTATAATCTTTGAAATAAACATGAGAAATTTTGAAATTAATATATAGCATTTGGCTGCATCGTTGGCCAGAAAACTGCAAAATGTTGAGTTTATTTGCATTCTTATTTTATAGTATGATATTTAAATAAGTGTTAGAAAATGATGCTAGTAAGATTATACAGTGTTATACTAGTAAGTAGTAGTTGATATACTAGTAAGATTATTAAGTGTTGCTCAACACACAACGAAATTGGACGCTCAACGAAATTGGACGTAGTGATATGTTGTGTGCTATAAATCGCATAACCCCGTTCATGGTTGAAATACTAAAAAAAGTTTTTATTAATCAATTTAATCAGTAATTTTACAGAATAAGTGAATACTTAATATTTGAAAAATGTATTATCGTAACAATGAAAACGGAGGTGTAGTTTGAAGTAAAGTGACCTTTCGAATGTATACTTGAAATGTCAAAATTCTAGTGCGCTATGCAAAGTGTTGAATCTATTAATTACTTGAAATAGCCATTACAACTACAGTCGTCTGGTCTTTGTCGGTTAAATTATCAATACTTCGCTTACGTTTAACAAGTAGTGAAAACAAGTACAGTAGAGATAACGCCGTTCGCTATATTTAAAGTGAGTCAGTTATTAAATGTTAATTAACAGTTTGACGTTGATCCGTGAATACGTGGGACTAGCACAGCTCAGTAATAATTCAGTTATAAATTTGAATACATTTTTTAACACATCGGTCCGATGGGGGTTTCAATTTTTTATTGATTGATGCTACAGAAGTCGCAGTCAGCTGAGACATGTAACCTAAATTCAAAAACCAAATAACACCGAAAAGAAAAATAAAACCGGTTTTCTATAGTCAATAAATGTGACGCTGAACCGATGCGCGTTGAAAATTTAAATTTTAATGTGAATTGTTTTTTGATTGCTTCAGATTGTATTTAGTGGAAGAACGATTCCAAATACTTTTTCCTATCGTAATAATATTCAAAATTATTCCGCAAAAGACCAATTACAGTTATGTTAAAAATATGAAATTACGTTAAACAAGGAAACTTGTAATAAACGAGATATAATTCCCGCGAAATATGTTGACGAATTACAGTATTTACAGAATTTTGATTAAATCGTTCTTAATTAAAGTATGTAACGGTTAACAACTTGATAGGTTCGTTTCGTAATACGAGCATTATACTTCCGGCCTTATTAACGATACCTGTTTCTCTTGCTACTGCAGGATGTTCTTTTTATCCTACTACCTCAGAAGGAGGGTTATGTTTTTCGAGTGTATGTATGTATGTCTATTCCTTTGGCACCGGTTAGGGATTACGAGTAATCTAAATAGTTTGATCGATTTTAACACACGAGTTGTCGTTACATTCGTCTTGGTGACACGAGTGACACTTGGTGTATTAAAATGAAAAAAAAATCAAAATGGTGGATTTTGTGTGCCATATTGAATAGTCAACAAAATTATTTTTCTAAATTTATCGAGCAGAGTATGACAATAAATGGTTTTCAATGACGATTACAAAAATATACACAATTTGTATGTTTAAATTTAATTGGAACGACAACACGTTTAACAAAAAAATCTTACTTTATCGTAGAACTTATTTACTTACCAGTACCATCTAATACTTAAATGAATAAGTAATTTATTAATAAAACTAAAAAATGTGAAATATACAAAATTAAAAAAAACCCGACCACAAAAACGCGACTGATAATATAAAAGATGTAAAAAACCCGATTGCGTAAAAAATAAATAACTGAAAAAACAAACTCTATAATTTATATAATTTAGTTTAAGTGAAGTAGAATGCACCGGGCAATGTTTTTCTATGATATCTATATCTATATATTATCTGTAAGTAAAAAAGAAAATATAATGTACTATAAATATGACTTAAATGTTATCATTTATTGCAGGCGGGGTCAAACGAAAATTACAAAACATTGTTGTGGTAAACATTTAAATAGAGCAGCACAAACCAATATTTTGGTTATCGATTTGTCAATCGTGTTTTTGCAGCCGGTTAAAAAATTATTTCAGATCGACCGTGGGGCAAAATCGACTGAATAACCTAGCTATAAAACTAATCTTCAATATATTAGAATCTATTAAAATAATTAGTAACAGAATAATTAATTAAAAAATTTGTAAAAAAGAAAGCACCCACATTTATATTCACTCAGTTAAAATAATAGTTCTATTTTCTTAATATTCCTATCTTTCATTTTAAAGATTTTTTTACATATTGACCAGTATATGTACCTCAGTCAGATAAAATTTATACGGCTTATAACTCAGTACATCATGTAAAATATAAAAACAAAAATAAATTTATCAAAACACTTTTTAAAATAATTTTTCAAAAGTGAATAATACCAAACTTCATCTACCCCTTTATTTATGTATCGGCGTTATAAAAAATGGGGGCGAGGTATATTAAAATGCGTAAGGGCGCCAAAAATCCACGCGCGGACTGGGTGCGACAAACTAAAAATAGTGCTGGAAAACACTGAGCTCGTATCGAGTGATAAGGCCGAAAAAAAAATCGATACATCGATCCACATGCCGGCGAGCAAATAATCAATATTAAAACACCACTTGCAACAATTCACGGACAGCATTTTTGTTTATCGCGCAGCTGTTACGTCAACAGGGCGTTCGTAATATTTTTCGTAAGACGTGTCACTAACTATAAGTTATTTAATTTTTTAATTTCGATCCCAAACTCGTTTTATTACAATAATATAGTGATATCAAATTTGACAAATATTGTCAGGCTAATTGTGTAAAGACGAAATTACTGCTTGTTTTTTTTCGGTATTTGGCAAAAGAACGAAGTTTGTCGGTTGCATTTTTGAGTTTAATATTTTAACCATTTTAACTATATTCAAACAACGTACGAAGATAATATAAGTAAAAATAAAGTCTAAAAAAAGATTCAAAACGTATTTGCTTAATTGTTATGTATTGTTTTGTTATAAGCGTTTTATACTACAAGTTCTGTAATGGACTAAAGAACAGTGTTTGGTGTTTTTATAATTTTTCACGGTAACGGCACGGTACGATAATTTTTACCGTCGCGATTTGAAAGGAAAGTAAAATGTACGGAATTATAGGGATTTACTTTTAAATTTCCGTCAACAATGACTTCAAGCTGTTCACATCCGTGGTAAATATGCCGTTACCTTAGCACACTACAGCTCTGTCACATCGTCGCGCTAATTTTGAGACTGTAATTTGTATTTACAAGAATATTAAATACGTGTGAGTGAGTGCGCGCTTGCGCCTCTTCCGTTCCGCTTCCCCCGCCCACTGCTTCCACGCGACGTAGTAGCGGGACGGAAGAGGCACGAATTACAAACATGTATAATTACGTCAAATTTCAGCTATATAGAACTAATAATCTACTAATGAAACGATTGTGACATATAGACGATAGACAGACAGACAAATGGACATAGCGAAATCCCTGTTTCGACTTTTGAACAGAAATTAGTCACTTTTCTGTTCAAAAATCGAAACAGGGATTTTTTACTTTTCGATCGGTATAAAAAGACTTTTTTGTATGGAAACAGTCGGCATTTGCACCTAGTGAAAAATCTATAGTATTTAGGGCACATATTTGAATACTTTGAGTTACCCTTCCTATGTAATATGCGAGATTGGTGAACCCCCTGTGACCGACAGGCATCACGTAAATGCGGGTCCACGCACGATGGGTTGAAGGACCCCGCGCACGTGGCGTGCGCCAGGTGCTCACCCTCCGTGCCGCTCCGCTAGTCCTCGTTTTAGGGTATATCACGATTGTTGTTGTCACTGAAATGTAGTTTTTTTTTGTTTTTGACAATAACATTTCGAAATAATCGATAACAATTCGAAAAATATTAAGGAATCGTCAGGTGATTTTTCAAAATCTTGCAACGATTTGTGCAAACATATTTTTTTTTATGAAGTAATCTAAGACGTTCTAAAAGCTCTGTCTGTTGCAACGTGACGACATCAACGTTCAATTCAAAAACTTATGTGAGTACTGATGTCCCTTATCGTAAAATTGTACCGCCGATGAACGTTTCAAATATAAAGATTTTTTTCTAAAAAGTCGTTTTTAAAACGACGGAACGGAGGATATATGTATTTAGGTGAGAGGTTTGTTTATTTGTTTGTGTGTGCAGTCCAATGTCTCTTAGGTGCGCAAATAGCTTTTCTACGCTGCTACAATGTAATTGATATCGGGAACGGAAATGGCAATGCAGCCCCGTTTTACTAAAAGGCAAGGGGATACAATAAAAATACTCGGCGGAATATCAGTGAAGAACAGCATAAAATTGAAAACTCCAATAAAATTGAATAAGTCGTCTCAAATGAATCGTAAATATGCTCGAAATTATAAAAAATGCAAATCAGAAGAAAGTTTACGACAAATGAAATCCAAAAAAACTAAAAAGTTTAGGATGATGAAAAAGTGAAAATGAAAAAACGACGTAAAGCGATAACGCAGCTGACTCACGGGCACACGACATTCCGCTGTCCAAATGTCCACGGATCATGTGCAGGCGTCGTTGGAAGGCAATAACTGAAGACGGTGATAATATAAAGATTGATGACAACGTGACAGCGCACGACGAGTATGTATTGCGATCACCAAATATCGTCGTGTTGTCATCACCGAGCATCAATGTAGAGTGTGTACGTCAATGTAGAGTGCTACGGTAGTTTATGATGTTATTGAGCATGAAACCGTACGTACGATCGAGGTTCGATGTGCTACAACTCTGTTGGACTCCCAGTGAAAAACGCACTGCAAACATATTTATTGGGCGCGCCAAATCCAAGTGTAAGCGAGCGCAATTTCCAGAGATTGGTAATTCAATTACATATTAATACGAAACGCTTGTTATGATTTTATCCCGACATTTTCACGAAAAATCTACGGTGTGTACCCGTACTACGTCTTTCGATGTTGTTTTTTGGACTTAAAAATTTCAACATATATCTAAAAACTGGCCACAACTGAAATTGCTAAAGATACGTGATCTCGTACCCTCCATTTTATTTGTTTTTATATAATAACCTCAATAATCCCTTTACACCTTCATACCTGAGATCTAGATTCCACATCCCAAGATTTTGAACTATGTTCTAAAAAGAAATACGTCTTCATAATCCCCCAGCATGGAACTGCGTTCTATGGAGATACCCTTAACGTATATGCTTCTAGATTATTGATTCACCTAAACACAAAAATACAAAGAGCATCCTCATTGTCTGTATTGAAAGATCATTTGAAAATGTATTACCTGTCATAATCAGCAGATCGAAATCCCATCTATAGCATATCCTTATCCCGTACCTACCACTAACGTATAATTTTGCTTTCTTTTACTCAATCTTGTATTAATTCTGTATGTTTCATATTTAAATTTATTATTTTTTACTTCATTTTGTACGTTTCATGATTTAGCTTTCACAAATCCCTTACTGTCCGTCACAGTGCTTATCTTTCGCAGTAAATTCATTGTTATTATTAACGCCAATGAATTGGTTGAGTTATATTTGCATTGCGCCATATTTTATGATACGAGTCATATTATAGTTTTTATGACCATCTGAGGTGATGGTAAACAAATTATAATAGCAAATATTCTATTATACTTTGAACTATGAGATTTGTATTGACTACAAGACTTAGTGAAAGATATTCATTATGAGTTTCATGTTAACAATGGGGGAAAGAATTGTACGCATAATCAAATTATAAAAAAAACTATATTCATCACATAATGAGTACCTAATATACTGCTATATTATCCATATGCCGATACAGATATTTCCATTTTAAAAAAGCTTGGCGCGGAGAGAACTATATAGGTATATTTTGGGGTTCATTTTTCTACATTACCCACTTATACGAATGTATTTTATGGCATACATCATATTTACAGATGCTTTACCCCTTTCGTATATACAAGTCTCGAAGAATTCTTCGAAGAAGCTTTCCTGTAATTATCTCTAAATGCGAACTTAAACCGTTTAACTACCGGGCTCCGACAGCACGAAGCTCGTTGTGTTCAACTTTAAATAGTACATAAGCGTTACGACAGGAAAAGCTTTAGATCGCGTTATCAGATTCAATCAGGCGTAAAGTTATAGAAATTTCTAGGATTATAAGATATGCTGCAGGTGGAATTTTGCCTCTGGCCAAGTATGGAACCCCAGCAATGGTGAGGTGACTTAATTTGTTTAATAAAAAAAGAGATTTTTTATTCGGATTATATTATGAAAATATATAAAAATCAATAAACAATCGCTGCCGAATTCAAATTCATAGATATGTTTATTGAATGTTATTTTTTGAGTATTTTTGGAAGTCCTTATTGTTTTTATTTGTGTGAAAAAAATGGTTTTGTTAAAATTCCTGCATTTGAAAAAAATTACTGCAAATCAAACAGTCGTCTTCAAGGTATCGATTTTGATAATTATTCAGAGTGGATCTCGTTGTTCGCCTAAACATTTTGTGAGAGTAGTAATTAAAACCACCTGTTTAAATTATATTTCCTTAATGGATAGTTAAAAAGAGTGGTTTAAAAAGGCCTTCAAATAAACTAAAAACATCTTACGGTAATAAAAATAAACAAATTTTATATACATTTTGAACTTAGATTTTAGTGTTTTATACTTAAATTTCCAAAAAAATGTTTAAATTATCTTAAACGAACACAAAACTACCAATTATACTACTATAAAGCAGATTTTTAGGTATTATATTTATGCACACATAATTCGAATGCTCAAGAAACGTTTTTATTATAAAATACAACATTTTATTTCACGGCACACATAATAAGCATACCTAAGTATACATAATATCTATATTTTTCCCATAAGGACTATTTCTATATGTGACTGAATGTAAGAAATGTGGTTAATCAGTGAAAATAAACTGAATACATTTGGCGTTAATTTTGTAGAAATTCATTATTCACAATTAAATGAAACTACGTGAGGTAGTATTATTTCTATTTTCTTTAAATTCTTTACCACGACCTAGGGTTCGTTGTATTACAACATCTTTTTTGCTAATTGCCCACCTGAAGATGTTGTAATACAACAAAACCTAGGTCGTGGTGAAGAACTTAAAGAAAATAGAAATAATACTACATAACGTAGTTTCATTTAATTGTGAAAATCAATTGGTGAAGGTTTCATACAAAAACTGTTTACTCAAATGGCATAATACTTTCACTTCGTGTTGTTTACAGTGTTACAATAGAAATAGGGTACATAATTTTTCTTTACATGTGGGTATTAAACAATTGTGATTGAAATGAAGGTAATCGAAGTGTGCCACCTCCATTTTTTAATTAATCTTTTGAACAGTTATAATGACATTAAAACGATGGAGGACCATAATGTAAACAACGTAAAATAGAATCTAGAAACAAAATTCATCGCTGTATGTTGGCAAAATTCATCGCTGGTTGTAATAAAGTTAGCATAGATGGCCTGTTACGATCCGTTTTCTATTATAATATCCACCGTAGATTTTTTTAATCTAAACAAACTAGGCCACTACAGCTACATACATTAAAAAAATGTTTGAAAGAATTAAACACTAAAATAAAATCTACAAACAAGTTTCTGTACATGTATGTACTCAATTAAAGCACAAAACAAGTAAATAAGACGTTCAGAATAATTGTAAATAATTGTTTTATAAAAAAGTGAATACAAAAAAATGTATTCATGGTTCCTACTTATTCGGGATTGACAACTAGTATGAAATATAAATCCAAGTGTTAAAACTGGGCATGGCGAGACGTTTCCATAAAATATGTACTGAAAACCGCATACATGCCCTTTAGCCTGTATAGAGTGAGAAAACGAAGGAGTACCTTATTCTTCGTTATTTTAGTATCAAAAACGGCAGGAAAGCAGTGTCCAAACTTTCCTTAGTAGGCCCCTTTCTTGTGAAGAGAAAAAAGCCACACGACTTAAGTTTTGTAGTATGCGGTTCGTAATAACGTGGATATTCTGGATAGACGAAGTTAATGCAAATATATAATAGAATACGCCTAAAAAAGCACTAGTATCTCTAGTTACGGTAATAATAATATTAGTTGAAAATATGATGGAAAGAGACTATGTCGTACATACGTCGTGACTAATGGCGTAGTAGAGAGCTGTGTCACAGTCGATAAACAAACATCGATTTAGAAATATCGATACGGGGTCGGAGAAAACAGTTTTTATACGATTAAGGCATTGATTTATTTAAAACGTTCATTGATTTATTTTGAAACAAATTCTTATGTTGACATATATTTTAAATGTGGAAACTGTTTAGAATTCAAAAAATTATTTTCTTATCGGAGGTATTACCCCGTTTATCGTGTCAAATGTGTTTTTTTCGGACAGGAGAACTTTCTGCAAGAACTAAAACGATATAATAATTTTAGGAAATGCCCTTTCAGTATTAAATGAGGCGAAGGGTTAACAAAGCATTACTAAGTATGCGTAGCTTTGAACGTCGTAAATGGTCGCGGGCTGTCCGTTAAGTTGCATATGTGTTTTCCATTTGTTTATTTTTTAAAGATATACTTCTTTAGACGCGTTATGAAAAAGTGATGAGAGTGAAATTTCACGATACACTCATGCGTATACACGATGCAACAAAAATTGATGTGGTGATGTTACATATATTACCATGCCTGTAGTGACCGATACCACATTCATGATAGTTATTGAGGTATTTGTAAATGCACAATACGTGTTTTATATTCATACAAATTTAAGTTATATGTGTCCTTTTAAATAATATTTTAGTAATTAAAATTTAATCATGGTACATATAAGAAAAAACATTTATTTATTGTGAATATTCTTGATGAAAGTAGAGCTTATAATCTTTTAAAAATATACTTTTAAGCGTTTTCCTCTAAGTGAAGTTAAGTTTCGGCGTGTATTTATTTGCATTATAAATTATAAATTATTATTTTATCATGTATTAAATACTTAAAATTAATAAATTTTCCGCAAACTAATTTTTTTTATTAAATGATAATTATTGTAATTCTAAAAAAGAAGATTAACTTTTTTACCAATATGTATGAGAAAATAAATTTTAATCTTTAAAATGTAATTATTTCCTTGAATTTATATTTTACCAAACGTATTTAAAATCACTCTCCAGTCCTTTTCAAATAAAGTTATTCTTGTATTGCGCCCAAGGAGTATAACTTCTAAACGCGCGTGCATAATCACACAGATATTGTTTTTTTTATTTATTTTAAAAATCCAAACACGTAACTTCCGTACAGTATATACATATTCTTTTTGGATACAATCACCCAACTAGATCTTGGGTGTGTTCTTGCATGAGCCGGTTGGTACATGTATTTGTTTATTGTCCAACAAACCGAAAAATAAAAATAAAATAAATGCAGATTATACTAATACATAAATATATTCATAATTCGTATATATCCAAATTATGTATGTAGGTGTATATATATACGCGAAGATAAATACTTAAATACATTTATATCTAAGTTGGATTCACCATATTTGTGTTAGTTCACTCTTGTTTAGCAGTCAGCTCATAATAATCCGTTTGAAAGGTGAATTTTTGTGTCGCATGTCCCTATTATATCTTTAGTCAATTCGTTGTGTAATTTTGGTCCAGAGAATCACGGTCATGTATACATATTTTTAATGAGTGTTTTAGTAAATCCTGTTCAAACTCTATTTACTTTTTTCCCATATATTAGCGGTGCTAGAATGACCAGTACCAACAATTCAATAAATGAAAAAGGACCAAGTGCTTTTTAGCATACTATAAAATAATGTTTCGTGTTTGACCCTGTTTCTTAAAATTATTGTTGTAAGTTAACGGATATAATGGAAATTAAAAGTGACAGTCAAATTATGGCTCTCGTCCAGAATTTTTTATTCAAATAAGGGTAGTAGTCAAGAATTTTTTTAGATTTTTCTAAAAAATCAGAGCGAGGATTATCTATTGTAGGTTGAAGCTTAATATATGGCAAACTGAGCTCAAACATGAAAAATAGTGCTTAAAACCACGATATAATTTTAAAAACCTTTCCAGTGAATCCAACATATATGGTCAGGTATATTAAATAATTGTTTGAATATTTTACTACAAACTAATCGATATCTCGATATGAAGCGTCTATTTTTAAATTTAATACACTAAATTTCAGATCAAAAATTTTATGACTCCGCGGATTTTAATTATCGCGGTACATTTTTTCCACATAAATATCTATTAAATCTATTGAACGCCCAACATTTTTGAATGTAAACATAATTACTCAAATTGGAAGCAAACTTAAAGTAAATGAACGAAGTCTAATATTCAATATACATACGTTACACATACAAAATCAAGTTAAAGCCTCATTACAGTTTTTTTTTCATTTATAGACCGTAGAATGGTGACCATTATAAAAATCACAAATTACTGCTAAAACAATGTCCTTTACAGTTCAACTTTCTTCACCTGTTGCTTCAAGTGCAGACATATAAAGACTATGTTCCAGCAAAGAAATTATAGAATTTGTCGGCATTTTTAAAATTTAAAATAACTTTTATTATATAATTAAACAAGAGATGTCACAAAGTCGCATATTTGACGCATATATGACTGTTTAATTTATATTTGGAAATAAAAAAAATCAATCGAAACATTATTTTTATTTTAAATAATTTATTATTTTTTGAATAATTAGTTATAAGCAAACATTAGAAACTTTTCACTTTTCAATGAGGCACATGTAAAGAGAATACGAAATATAATAAGCAAAAGAAAAAAGAAACGTCACAAAATGTTGGCTCTATTTTTTTCATTGAAATCGATGATATTGCATTAATGGGGTACAAAAAATAAGAAATAAACGCGTGTCGTCACCTAGATATGAACACAACCATAATAATGCATTACAAAGCCAACAATAAATAAGACAGAATACGCAGTAGAGATGGACCGACTAGAGTTAATATCAACTTGATATCTCAGGTTGTTACTAAGAAAAAGGCTCGACACACAGACAGACAGGCAGATGGACAACAAAGTAATCATATTAGGGTTGCGTTTTCAGATTGTAAGGTAGGGAAATCCAAGACAAAAAAAGAAATAAAGAAAACGTTCAAGAACTTTTTCTGATGACATTGACCGAAGCTAACTTCAATACGGCAACACACGAAACTGATTATTATTATTATTTTAATAAACAATATACAAAAAACTTATCCGCACTTATGTTTTAAAAAGTCGAAAAATGAGTTTTTGTTCACATAACAAAGGTTGTATAAATAAGTAAGTAATAAATACGTATTGGAGTGGTGACGAAAAAAACTTATTCACCGAGTACTTGCAAAAAAAAATTTCACTTCCAGTGACTGTATTTTTGTTTACTCTATTTTTATTTAGTACACATTTACAGTTAATTTATTGATAGTAATCGCAAAGCTTTAGCTATTTCATCGAACTGCACCGCTCAATTTTGTAAAAAATCATCTATGGTTGATGACTAACCGTATGCATCCTGGAAGGATTTAATGTATATTCTATAACGGTTTGCTTTATTTAACTCAACAATATTTTTATAGCCCAATTTTATAGCCCAATTTTGGAGCCTATTGATAGACGATGAATAATTATAGCTGTATATAGACCTGCACTTTTTTGCATTTCCGTATATTACTTTAATATAGCTATAAAGGTTTACAAGTTTAACTTAAAAATGTGCCATGTTATTACTCGTTATCCACACGTTATAAAAATATATTATACATGATTTTCTGGAATACGATTGTCTGGAGACCAAATTTCACGATGGTGAAAATTTCAACATATTCGAATAAGTCGTTTTCATGTCTAAACCTACAAAAAATTTTGGTGTGTGCTTATGACAACACGGTACAAGTGAAAATTTCCAATTTTGAATATGAATATAATTATTATTAGATGGATTTTATGTGATGAACATCAGTTCGGCGAATCAGGAACAATGTGAGAATATTATTTTAAAATACAATAACATACGAGTATTACATTAAACTACTCTCAAGTAGAATATTACACACTAACTGTAAGCACTTGAAATGTTACACTGATTATATACAATGACATACGCGTATTATATTCAATTATATTCAAACAATATATTAATCGAAAAGGGCACATATGGTGCCTAAAAAAGTTCACTTGGCCGATGTAAAGGGAGCCAAGTTTACCCGAATCAGCGTCACCGACCTGAGCGTAACGGCTCACTTTCGTTCACTACTCACAAAAATGCGCAGATGTGCCTAAAGAAGATTCCATTAAAAAAAACGAGTATGCTGTAGACCACACGACTAAAGTAAAACTTCAGATTCACAAAATATGAACTTTAAAATGAATTTACAATTTTATTCACTTTAAACGTAGAATATTATTGAACAAAATAATAATTTATAAAATTGTTCAAGAACGAAATGAAATTACAAAATAATAAAAAAATCACCGTTCGCGTAACGCTAGCAAACGCGCATATATATATATATATATATATATATATATGTATATATATATATATATATATATATATATATATGTATGTATATATATATATATATATATATATATATATATTTATATATATTTCATGCACTGACTATGAAAGGAAGAGAGAAAAAAATGGGGGCGCGCAATGCTCTCTTTTGTTCCTACAGTATGATACAGACAATAGGCTTGCACTGTGTCTTAGATATACGAAACATAACTGGCTATGAGAGTAAGAGGGAAAGAAAATGTGTGCTCGCACCTCTCTCTCTTTCGGTCTTCACTAAATTATATCTCCCTCTCAACTTCCGTTCGCCTCGCCCGATCACACTTTTCGTAACGCTCTCGTCACGCATTCACCAGCGTACTCCCCAAGTCAAGCGTGCGTAAAGAAGTTTTACTTCAAAAATAATTTAGCTATTTAAAAATTCCACGTTAATTAGTGACTTTTCGCTTTATTTATGCTATAAAATAATTCTTCGTACCAAGTTTCCAAGCTTAGAGGGTCAACGAGAAGTACTCTTCGCAAATTTTGATGTGTGAGTTAATATCAAAATATATTTGAGAGGCCGTCTCTATTTATCGCATTAAGATAGTAGCTTGAAATATTTATAGTAATATGGGTTAGAAATCCTTACATTTAATATTAATTTCAACGTGATACCTCTGGTTTGAAAAAAATATCTTGTAAGAAAGAAAAACAAACGAAAAACAAAGTTCTCCCATAAGCGTTCCTTTTTTCATTGTTAAAACTAAAAATACGCAAATAGGGGACGGCCTCTAAATTAGTGTGATGGCATGTATGGCATGAAATTTTATTTTTCAGTTGCCTCTCATATGGTAAACACTCATTTTAATGTACGATATTTTGATTTGCGGTATTACGAACGTACTCTATGATAGACATTTTCTGATAGAATTTAGTAGATCAGTCCATCGAGTTGGGTACCAACCGACCCTTTTACTCGGTTTTCAATTATTAAGCTGTGTTTGCAGGTGACGTATCCAAAAGAATTTAAGGCTTTTAATTGAACAACTAGCTCAAACCATTATTAAATCACGATGGTGGTTTTATTTGAAATTTGATTAATATAGAAACATTGATGGGATGCCTAACTATTTTCAGTAGAATTAAGCCCGGTATTATTGAACTCTAACCTAAAAATGTTAAGACTGGAATTGACACAACTACGCTCAGAACGGAAAATAGGATTAGGAAGGCCGACCTCAAGACAAATGGGACCTAACGGCACGGGGTTTCTTCTCCCCATGCCGTTAGACCTAAAAATTTTAAGAAAAAAATTTAAACTTGTTAATGCGACAGCAAGTGCCAGTTTATTAATAAATAGGTAGTTGATATAATATATAGCGAAGCAAAGAAAATGTGACATCCGCGGAAAAGTCTAACAGGCAATTAAAGATATTTTAAAATAGGCGCAATTAACATAAATAATATTTAATTTCTCGAATAAAAGCTACAAATTTTATTGAAAATTATTTGTTATTTTTATTCAAGGGTACGACAATTGTTTTTTGTCAAAGCATGTGGGACAATTGTTTTTTGTCAAAGCATGGGGTTGTTTAAAAGAGCTATCTGAATAGAGTCCAAATGTATTTAAAAATAATAATAAACAATAGTGAATTTAAAAAAATCTACATTTTAGACTCACGTTACATTTGATTAAGTTCAAATGTAATAGTTTGAAAGTTACGTCAAAAAAGATACATTTTTCAACTAACACGATCCTCTGTGCTATCAAGTTAAATATGTGTAAATAAATAAATTTTACACTCAAATCACATCACTAAAATTTAAAAACAAATATTGCGTGACAGCGGATGCGAATAAATAAGGGTAGAAAAACGTCGTAGTGCGGTCACGACCCTTACTTGGCTGGTTTTACCATTTAATTTCTTCGATTCCAAAAATTACAAACTAGGAAATATTTTTCTCGCTTCAGCATGCTTATATCACTAGGTCACAGTTGCCACAATTATCGATTTAAATGCTGTGTTTTTATAATTTTTCACATAACTGACATACCGACTTCTGTGTTGTATTATATTATAGTTCACACAATTGATACATCAACTGTTGTACCGTATGATACTTGTGCCTCCATTCCTATACCTACACCCCATACTTTGGCAAATCGGAGGTAGAGATGACGGGACGCCACAATGCATCTACATGTCGATAAGACATGCCACGACATCGTGGGAACCCCATTTGCCTACAAAACCATTTGTGAAATATGCAATTAAAATTTAATCGTAATCTACAGCCCAGAATAAAATATTTGCAATTTGTATAAAAATAGTTTTCGAGTTAAAGATCAATGATTTTTAACTGCAGTAAATTGGGTGTAAATATTTGTAATTGGATTGGATTTAAAACTTCAATCATTATTTGAGTAAGATAGGGCGATCCCACAAAATGAATTCTGTAAACAATATTCACCGGTTACTGTAGAATGATGACGCGTGTGAAAGAGATAGGACCTCTATTTTTCAATTTCATTATTTGTTTGTGACGTCATGGAATTTACATATCACGCGACTTAGTTTTTTGGCGCGAAGCTTTGCATAAATGCAAGAAAAATTTCGATTTTATCAGCTTAAAACACATTTGTTTGGAAAACATCATAACTGTAGGTTTGTTTCCTTTAGGTATCCTTTCCAATAATTTTTAAGCACTTTTTAAAAATTGTCAAAAATTACCGATTTGCCTCGAAATATTTGCAAAAAACACTTTAATCTGCACATATTAATTTGAGGCCCTTATTTTTTTGAAAAGAAAAAGAAAACTCTATGAAAAAATAAACTGTTTACAATGAGGCAGATAACGTTTCCAAGTTTACAAGCAGAATAACGTTTCCGTACAGTGAACGAATTGCAATTTCGATACTAATTGTGTAGAAAAACCCGTAGGTGTCCCATCACTAAAAAATTCACCCCCTCTGCAAGAGGGAGTCTTTGCATCGAGGGGTCGAGGAGGGAGGCGGCTCGACAGGCGGGTGCGCGGGGCGGTTGCGCGGGGAGGGCGAACGCGTGCTCCGACCGCCCTAGTGCGTTGTGCCGCCTCGCGTCGAGCGGACGTGTCGCGGCATGCGCTGAGATGGAGGAGGCGAGAATGCGCGAGCGCGCGCCCCTCACCGTGATAGTGGCGCCGGGCGCGGCGCCCGAGGAGCGCCTCTCCCCCGACGAGCTGCTCGCCGGTGCGGCGGGCCCGTACCACCCGCTCGCGGCAGTCGGGGGTCGTCTGACGCCGCCCGGCCTCGAACCGGCTTCCTACGCAACGCTCACCCCGCTGCTACCCTTACCGCCTATCAGTACGGTCTCTGACAAATTCGCTTATCACGCCGGCGGCACCTTCACCGTCATCCAGCAGCAGCAGACTGCCACGCCGTATGCGGACCTGAGTCCGGCGCCATACGCGGAGCCTCTCTCGCCACAGTCGGCGTACAGCCGGCGCAGCGCCTCGCCAGCGAGCTACGACAGCAGCGCGTATCGCGGCAGGCGCTCGCCGCTCTCTCTCTCGCCGGCGCTGCCTAGCCCCGAGCTGGAGCTGCGCTCCTTGGAGGCGGGCGCGCCACCGCCGACCGTGCCGCCGCACGCCGCGCCCTCGCCCACCGACGCCGAAGAGATCAACACGAAGGAACTTGCGCAGCGCATAAGCGCTGAGCTCAAACGGTACAGCATCCCGCAGGCGATATTCGCGCAGCGAGTTCTATGCCGTTCGCAGGGTACGCTCAGCGATCTCCTGCGAAACCCAAAGCCATGGTCCAAGCTTAAATCGGGACGTGAGACCTTTCGCCGCATGTGGAAGTGGCTGCAGGAGCCAGAGTTCCAGCGGATGTCAGCGTTGCGGCTTGCAGGTACGTCAATCGGCATCCTCACCCCGGACTGTATACCGTGTAACTATTTTTCTATTTTTATGTAATTTCTTTTAAACACCGAAAACGGTTTACAAGGCAATTTAGACGATACCGTCAGCTCGAAAGGACAGCTGGATATGTATGTATACATATATGTGCGTGCATAGATATGTATATGTATGTGTGTATATATATATATATATATATATATATATATATATATATATATATATATATTACATACATATATACATGTATGTATATTTTTCTTATATGGAAACAAGTTAATCACACGAATACAATTTTTTCTAATCGGTTTATTTCTTGCTATGCGGTTTTCGTCGGAATACCTTGTAAAGATACCCTAGACTATGCATGTTGTATATTGTATCAATTGTAAATGTAAGGTATACTTACTGTCAATTGTTTGTACTATAATTCAGAAGCGACTAAAACATTAGTACATATATTTTTTTTACATTTACAATAAAATAAAGTACACCTATCGTGGATGACGTTGTAAGCTACAGTACTTCCGTTGCCACCGGATATAAATTATTCCGGAAGTTGTTGTTAAAAAAGACGTGAAAGCAATTAGGGATGTTCTTGAAGCATTCTCAGGGACCATTAATGAGCATCGCGACAAGCAATTCTTGCAAAAAGTCACCGAAAGCATCTATGGATTACTTTTCCGTCACATTTAAATAAGAAATTTTTTATTTATTTTTATTATTCAACTATCAATTCTTTATGTTATTGTTCGTAATCGGTTGTACGTGTATGAAGAAAACGAATCATGATGTAGTTATCTTGCATATTTACATTATCCGTAACATAACAAAATAATTTTACAAAATCATAAATGTTTTTAGTGTATTATTGTTTAATAGATTCCCCACGATTTGTAAAATATAATTATTCGCTACAAAAACAATTATATACCAAAGAAAATACGTGCTTAAGAATAAATATTTGAATCTAATGTTTTACATTTTTATGATATGAAATGCTTTAAATAATAAAGCTAAATTTAAGGCATTTTTCACTGTATATACGTACGTCGGTTTACTTGTCTGAGAATATAAACGTACGCAAAATCGGCATTTCTAGAATATAATTCGTCCAGACCTTATAAACTGAAATATGAAGATAAACGTGGGAGATAGTATCTTTAGATATGAAGTAGCAGTATTTAGAACAGATAGTAAACAATTGGAGATTATCGTAAAGGTTTAAAGTATGTTGTAGTACACTGGTTTATTAAGGGATTAAAAGGAATTATTTATATTTTCCGCTGTCAGATTTAATCTCTAAGGTTCCAAACTCTCTAGCTCCATAGGGTAAAAAAATAAAATAAATATACGAGTGGTTTTTTTCAAAATCTGTACCCGGTTAATAAACGGTTAAAATATTTCTAAAAACTCTAAAAGTACTCGCCGTTTCTATCACTTCACCCATTATGCACGACCATAAATATAAGCCCGATTTGTTCACGCTATTGTTCGTCGTAATTACTGATACAGTTTTGTCCAAAACTTTCATTAATTTTCAAAGATTATGAACTATTTGTGCCTAAAGTAACATTTAGGTTACGCTGCGTACAACTATGCATACGTTCGCCAGTGTTGTGAATGAGGAGATCGATTGGGCAGCAAGATGCCATCAGCTGTCGGCAAACGGATCGATGACGCCATCCACGCCGGGGTCAATCGATTCGCGGATGCTGGCTCGCTTGGCGAATCTTTTATTCGCTCTCACCGTCCTCTAGATGTATAGATGACTGCGTATAGCAGTGGCCTTTACGCCTTTTAACCTTTGTTTTTGTTTTGGTACTTTTGGAACGCCGCAATTGTGTCTTGGGTGATGTGATGCATCAGTTTGTCGCGGTGCATTTTTGTTTTAAACGATTTCATCTTACATCACACGTTAGACATTATCCCGTAATGCACACACCTATTTCATTCAATAAAAATAAATTAATTTTGTTCTTTACGTCCTCACTTAATTTCAACAACGGTTTGAATCTGATATGGTAATTTCTGTTTTGTTAGAACTTGTGAAGAAACTGTAGTCAAAGTTGATTTTTTAGAGATTAGATAATTTTTTTAATGTTAAATTAAAATTTTAAATTGATTTACAAATTTGAATAAAATAGAGATTGGACAAATCGGTTGTCTTTTGGAATATTAATTTAGCGCATAAATATGTAGGCTATGCTTATGGCATTATATTTTGGTGCAGTTTGGGGTAACTATATTTAATTTTTGCGGTTTTTTTTAGTTTGTTTAGGTGGGGAGACCAAAACACCGGATATTGCGCTCGTAACCCTGGGACGTTAAATTATTAAAGTAAAAGTTGATATTCAATAAAAATGAAACAATATTGGGTTAAGTTCAAATATTTATATAAAACTAACTAAAATTATTTTGTCTTAATCAATTCTTATTTACCTTAATAATTATAAACAATTATAACGTATCATCTATCGTATAAACAATGGATTGCATTGCACTAACCATTTCTTTCGACTTCATTCTATATTTTTAACTTAAACTCTGGAACTTAAATGAAAAGGTAAGATAAACGGCAGTCAACTTCAAAAATTATGTCAACAGAAAAAATATTTTTAGTTGGACACATATGTTAGCATATTATTACAATGTGGTAGCTAAAAAACAATTTGTAAATTTTGTTCACAGTGCTTATATTAATTTTTTTCTCACCCAGTTTCAGAATTCCTGTTAAGCCAAGTTAGTCCTCTTAATTTAAGATACAGTTTCCGGTTTTAGTTTATTTCTTTTATTAATCCATTTATTAAATTAATATGTTAATAATAAAAAATAGCTTTTTTTAAATCACAAATGAATTTTAAAAAATTCTTCGGGATGGTCCAAGGCGCTTTGAAAAAAGAGTTTTGTGTCCGGGGAAAATTGCACGGATGGCGACCCTAACTAACGAGTACTAACGACTTCACAGACGTATGGGCCAATTTTCCACTCGGCAGTAATTAAAGACGCTTTACTTTTTTTATGTTTTAGAATCCACAGAGACCAGTATAACTTGAAAATATCAGTTATACATGTGTCCGTATATTAACAAGATTCATCCCATATTTATTTTATTCAAATAGTCGTGGCCGAGTAGCGTATATGTTCATTACCGCATATTTGACTGCGAAAGCGAAACAGGGACTCGGATATTATGACGGTGATGTGGCATCTTGTGGACATAGAGTAGATTCCATTCTTATTCCCAACTTAAAACTTTCATCAGTGTTTAATCAAAAACTTTAATCTTCCCCATAAATCTTAGTATGTTTTCCTTTTTTAGGGTTCCGTATCTAAACAGAAAAAAGGAAACCCATATAAAAACATAGACGTGTCTTTGCATTTGTTTTCAATTTATTAAAAAAAAATATTTAAATATAAAAATATGACAAAATTTAGATGTTTCACATTTTGATGTGACACATTATTGACATGTTTCACATTTTGATGTGACACATTTTGATGTGACGCATTATTGATTTTTTTTATTGACATCCTTTTTTATATTTTGATATTGAAATATTTTCCTTTGAACGAAGTGAAAAGAAAAAAATCAAGTTTAATTCTGTAAAAGTAAACAACTACTAATAACAATAATTAAAGTAAATATACTTATAGTCCATTCAAATTGAAGATGGAATGTTTGTAAACAATCAATTTTGACAGTTCAGGTATTGCAAACCTTTTTCTTACATTCACGTTAGTAATTTAATGTGGATTTATTTGTGATTAAAAAATATTTTTTTATTAGTGTACACATTTACACTGTATACATACGTAACTTATATTATATAGGTTATATTTTATATTTAAGAGAAATTCAGATAAGTAAGATGCGTTTCGAATAATTTATAA
This sequence comes from Druceiella hillmani, assembly GCA_039881145.1. NCBI lineage: Eukaryota > Metazoa > Arthropoda > Insecta > Lepidoptera > Hepialidae > Druceiella > Druceiella hillmani. Next base: position 387,217 of record JAYKKI010000072.1, on the reverse strand, counting down.
ATATTACTGTTACATAACAGATATATAATAATACCAACAAAATTCCTCTCATACTTAATCCAGGCTTGAGACTGGCAGTCTTAAAGACTGGCGTATTTAAAAAGTTGTTGGTAGCCAAATCTCTACTAGTAATTCACCCTTGGCAAACCTTCATCAACTATCTGTCTATCTAATAAATAATATTCTATCATACTAACAAATAATACTTTATTTTCTAAGTATATTAGTAATAGTAGTTTAACGAAATGTTAGTTAGAACACAGAAAATGAAATTATTACAAAATAAAACAAATATTACTTAATTTTCAAGAAATGACTAAAACAACTTTTAAAAACATAAAATACACTAATGTGTAAAAATAAACCAAATACGTTAACATTCTAAGAAAAAAATACAACAATTACATCACAAAGAACTCAAAATATATATTATAAATACACAAAGTACACTAATATTTCACATTACTATATAGAAATACACTAATATTTCATAGAAAAATTGCACTAGTGTTACAATCAAATCATAATGAACTTAATACACAAAATACATATTTATATTTTTAAAAAACCACAAATACTTTATTATTTCACAGAAAACAATTAACCACAGTGCACATGAACATGAATTTCACGTTTTAAGTTCATTGTGATGAACATGAATCATCACAATGAACTTAAAACGTGAAATCACTAAAATATTTAATATAAATACACTACATACATCATAACAATTACAGATTATCACACTTATATTACAGAAATATCAGATTCTGCGCTTTTTCTATTACGTTTCTGGTATGGGAATTTCAATTTCTTTAAAATATTGTAGAACGTCGTCCTTTTGAAATTAGGTAAGGCCTCATCGTTGTTCACCTCCATAAGAACCTAGTCGATCGTAGGTAGTTCATTTTTAAAATAAAAAGTATGGACTTTACGTCTAATCGCGCTCAGCTCTAGATCATCCAATTTTTCAAATTTTGTCAATCTTGGCGGGTGCGGCAAAGGCGAGCAGATGCGTTCTATATTCCCGAACTGTATTGTACACTGTGTTAGACCAACACCGGTAATTTCAGCCATTTGCTTTGCTACGTATTTTTTGTAAATGTTTTTTCCTTGGGCGTAATCTTTTCTACGTATTTGTATACGTTTATTAAAGTGTTTTTTTCTTTCGAGCTTAAAGCATTCTTCTTAGAGCGTTTCTTCATGGGCGATGAAAATGTTAGAATCCCGCCGCTAGTACCTGGTACATACGCCATTTTATTTACACAATAAAAATACACTTTAACAATAACACATATTATTATATAACAAACCGAACTTAACGCTATGAAACAAACAATAATATAATAAACTTAATGTAATACAAAGTAATGAAAACAATTTACAAAACGCCAAAAAATCAGCGAGTAATAATTGCAAACGTCAAAGTCGTTCAAAATTCCAATGGGAAAATACGTTCGCTAGTGCGGACTGGAACATCGACGCTTCGCCGTCATGTTGTTCTTTTTGCTAGCGGTGCGCGCCAAAAGTTGGCATACATGCGAATACACAGTTAACAAAAAAATATAATTGATCTCCTGAATCTATAAGCAATTTGACATAAGAATTGTGATAAAATAAATAATGAGTATTGCAAATAATTATACTAGTTGTGCGCTCGGATTAATTCAAATTTATTTAGTTCAATGTACATTTCTATATGGCTTCTTCAATACCATTATGAAGTTTCGTGTTTGTGGAACAGATAAGACTGACGGATGATTATACGGATCCGCATTGGTTGTCCTCAAAGCAAAAATTAATAATTTAGTTTTACTAAACATACATATAATAAAAGTTAATGACATAATGTGCAGTAAACATTGTCATAACACTTTGACTTGTAGTGTAATCCTATATATACCGTTCCGACGTAGTTTTTATCGATAATAAAAAATTTTGAACATAACATATACCTGTCTCGCTCGAACAGTGCATACAGATCGTATTGTGTCACTAGTGCATATATATTCAAATTGCACTTAATCAATTACAGCCATCCGCTAACAATTGGGCGAAAAAATAAAATCAATTATTTTTTTCACAAATTGTCCTGCAAAATTCCTAAGCAAAAACCAGGTATTTTTATTTGATATGAAGCAGGTATCTTTATCTGATAAACTGAGGATTTTATAAAATTCCAACGAAAGTACGATTTTAAAATAGTAATTCACATGAAATGGCCAATTGAAAAATTTCACTGTTTTTACTCTAGATGTCGTAGCTAAATCTAGTGAGCGGCTGCTACCCGAACATGTACTTTGCTGTATACGTTGTGGTATTGAAAACAATTAAAAAGCATTTTTATCTTCAAAATTTAAATTTACTTCAGATTTTTTAGTTTATTGATATTTGATGTTGTAGTGTTAAGATTTATAAAATTTATTATGTTTTTACTATTTTTTCGTTGAATACAATAACCCATTGATAACATAACCTCAAATCGAATAACAAATTCATAAATGGCGCTAAATTTAGATTCCAGATTATACTTTCTAGATTATGCTTACATGATAATAATAAAAATGATAGAGTTATTGAAGAGATTTCAATAATACTTGAGGATCCTACGTCTGAACGGGTTCAAGAAGAACTTCCGCCAACAGTGCCTTTAACATAAAGATCTAATAAGGATGCTCACAAAAAGATACGCCTTCAAAGTACCTGACTAATATGTACCCAGTTGTAGAACTGCTTTATAGCGTCCGGAAACATGTGCAAGCAAGTAGCAAAGGTACTCGCATCCCAAGATTACATTAGAGAGAAAAAAGAGAAACTAAAAATAAAAAGATTATGAAGAAAAATCTTAATATTGAAAAGCAAAAAATGAAATTATATTCAAGTTCTGAGGAAGAAACGATAGAATTAGCCGGTGAAAATTGCGGTCCCGTAAATAATATATATGATACGTGGAATACGGTGAAAATTACTACGAAACTGAAAATATAAAAGATTAGCTGCTATGAATTGTTTGTAAATTATGGCCGCATATAAATTGCACTCCATTCAACAATTATTGTAATTCTTGTGGCAAAAAAATGAAGAAACAAGAAACGGAAAAGAAAAACTTGTACGAGAAAAAAGCAAAAAGTAATGGAAAAGGCAAAGGGAGAGGAAAAATGAGTCGGAAATTAAATGGCCATCTTATCCTTAAATGGGCGGCCAATTTCTAACAGATTTTAACATTTAAACTTTTAAAAAATACATTATCCTAAATTGCATATATAATTTGTAGACTACATTGAAAAATAGTTTAGTACCAACATTTATTTGAAAAGAAAATAACATGTCACAATGTTTGTTTAATTATCTATATGCCAAATATACCATAACTATATCTGCGTATACGGTAATCAAATCTAGAAATATAGCAGCGTAAGCTGACATATTGTAGCTATCTCACTCTAACGCCTTATAAAATTAGTGAATAGCATATATGGTCTAGATTTTTTTAGCGTCGAGATTTTGATTATTTTCACAAATTGTTTGAAACGCCTGACTATTTCGCAAAAAAAGTGTAGGGTTGCCAATTTTTCAGTGTAAAATTTTAGAATTCGTATCAATAAAATAATGGTATAATACTTGTATTTATAACATTTTTTATAGTGAGACTTTCTGAAGTTAATATTTTGATTATGTATATAGTTTAATAATACTCCGGGAATAATGCAATGAATTTTATAAATAGTTGTCAGCTGATCGAATATTATATTTGTGCCAACCATATTTTAACTGTCAAATTCGATTGTTTACAAACATTCCATCTTCAATTTGAATGGACTATAAGTATGTATACACCGATATAAACGAGTAAAGTTGTAAGCGTTAGTTAATAATAAACAAAACAAATCCGAATTAAATCGGAAAGAGCCGACGAGACGTGAAGCTGGCCGAATGGCATACAAGACGCAAAGCTGATCGAATTAAGTCGGAAAGAACCGACAATACGCGAAGCTGGCCGAATGGCAAGGCGCGTCTTGCCATCAGAACGTTTTAACTTCCATACAAACGCGCCATTAGGTATTTTACATGAAAAACGGTAAATAAGGTATAAATTTCTCTTTAGACGACCTTTCCAATAATATTCCACTCGATGAGTTATGCGAAAAAAATAGTTTCGCTCCCATTTTCTATGTAAGGGGTGGTATATTACGAATGTAAATTTTCAAATGTTTTGCTACATATTCATTGAACTCTTCCTCTGAAGCATCGATATCCAAAATATAAACGTACAGCTTTCGCGACAGAAGCTTGCAGATGGACGGACATCAAAAAACAGAATGTAACAAAGTGGATTAAAAATAACGCGTTACGATATAGTCTGCGTAAGCTTATTAAGTATTTTATAATACGAGGAATAAAATATAAATTCTCTTGACATTTTGCGCCGAGTCCACGCTCTATCATCTCGCTATCAGTAAATTTGATTGCTCGATGACACCACGTTGGTGTCATTTGTCAAGCTATCAGATAAATACTAGCGATATTACATTGGTGTTGCATGCAATGCTATCGGATAAATTCTGGTGGCGTAGTTGAAAACGGAGAGGCAGGATTACATATTATTTACATTTTCATGTAAGATCTTTGACGATCTCTCGAAAAACGCCGGTTCTAGACTTCAATATCTAGATGAAACCTGTAACTAGGTCAGACTTGATATAGGTCATACTTGGGGGCGTTCAAATGTTGATATGAGTACATACGTACACTGAAGCGAGTACTGGTATAGATCGATATATCGACTGGTCAATGTTTCCTTAGCGCAATATGGCTAATTATTTATTTTCGCTACGGTTTAAATGATCATCAAATAAAAAAATAGAACAGAGTGTACAGAACAAATTTTAGAACATTTAATATGAAATAAAAAGTAAAGTAATATAAATATAATTTCCCATAAAGTCCCATTTCGGAACAGAGGCCTTTAATAAAAGTCTTCAATCTGACTTCAGCTTTTTCAGCGCTTCCACAGCACCATAGTTTTATTCCAGCTTCCTTTTCAATGTGTTTTTAGGTCGTCATCCTTTGTCATTCTTGCGGAGTTCCATTCAATGTTTATATGAGAATGTATTCTCTCTTCTATATCTTCTTCCTAGGAATATCTTCGTCTTATGGTATATTCCAATTTTTTCATTATCGCATTCTGATTTCGATGTCTATCAGATTATATTTTGTTTCTCTGTGAATGTCTTCGTTAGAGCTTTGGGCCGACTGGAAAATAAGTAATACTCTAAGTAATCACCTATACATGAATACTAAAGTAAATTCCGCATAAAATTACATTCTAATTAACATTATATTAATTTTAATACGTATTTATTTTACACGAAATTAGTTAAAATTGTATTCGTAATAAAAAAAATTGCAACTCATGTGCGCTGGATTAAATGAAATATTTCTATTGAGTGGTACGTGACAAAATTTGGGAAATGGAACTCTTATGAATCACATCTTGTGGGTCATTGATGTAGAGTAGTTCATATGTAGCTCTGCGCACCATTACACACTACTTTGCGTCTCGCGGAAACATATTGTTCACTTTTAATATATATTCTAAGTATGTTACATATCATACATTTTAGTAGATTAATAAACCTTTCCACATACAACATTTCATGTCGATTGGTTTAATCATTTTTACGTATTTCAGCAACCAACCCCAAAAATACTGTAACATTCAGCTTCGTTATTTAACTTTACTGATGATTTTTGCTTTTGAGAAATAATCTATCGTATGCAATGGAGGTTTTCTTGATGTTTCTTATTTATTTTTTTTCAACAATATTTCATACAATGTACCTATTGCGCTGCAGCATAATTTAAGCACTTCCTCACAACATTATATTATATGAAAATGTCGTTGACCCTCTAAAAGGGCCCCTCGAAGAATATGTCATTAATATACCCACTTTACTTCACCCTACATCTCTCTTTATAGCATGCGCGCACTACCTAAAGTGTATAACTTGTCTATTTAATACAACGTCATTGATTATACGCGTTTTGTCTCTATAGGCTGTTTTTCTATATATATATATATATATATATATATATATATATATATATATATATATATATATATACATATATGGCATAGTAAAGTTTTAGTTGCCTGGTCTCTTCCATGCTGTATAATAATATAGAGCAATAGAGGCAAACATATAGAGTTATATGAAACAGATGGCCATCAAAGATGGTGTTCCGAAGTAATGTTTTGCGAACACTACATTTCCTAACTTTTTAACAAAACGGTTGTTTTTAGGGGCCGCACTGGAATTATCCAAACGAAACGCCTATCATTATTAAAGTGCCGTTCGTATGTGAATCTTTTAACTTCTAAGGAGATTTGAAATTTTCACGTGATGTATAGTTCTTTGCCCTAAAACCAAAATTTATATAAAAATTATCTGCAAAATTACATAAATCCAATTTTCTTTTCAAATTATATAAATCCAAGGGGGCTATGTACAATGGTCATAGAAGAATTATGGAGATTCATCGTTTAAAAGAGCTCATCCAGTATATTTTCGTCAAAAATAAATTTAATAAAAATACAGTCAAAGTTTAATTTACTTTGAACTGTCTACATATAAACAGCGCGGCACGACAATGGATGTTTAGGTATTCCTAGTTCATTCAAGAATCTTCATAATTTGCCGCATTTGACACAGTGAAAACCTTAAAATAATCCATAAAACGCATGACCGCATACGTTCGTTATTTCTCCACTAATTTTCGAGTTCCCACGAGTGCCTCTATCCTTGCAGCCAGCAGTTTGCTATTTTGGTATTTGCCACTCCAAGAAAGTGGTCAAATCACTGAAAGGAAATGCCGGCTTGATGAATTGCAAGAGGATATTACTAGAGTAAACTGTTAGTGAGATAGTTTGGTTACTGTCGCTATTCTTTTAGATCTCTTTTGGTGTAAAAGTAAAATACTTTTTGGTTTACTGTGTCCAATCGGAAGGCTATTTACAAGTGATTCACCAAGGGTTTTAAGAATCTTAGCATGACCTGATCTGATCTTTAAGGATGCTATCGCTATTAAATCTGGCAGTGGAATGGGCGCGTCAACGCCGCTACCATGCTTGGTCTGTACCAAAATATACGTAGCTTTAAATAGCATCGGTACAGAAACCGGAAAGAAGAAGTCTAAATAATTATTCTCTTTAGTTTCGAAATTTAGATACCTAATGGATCTATGAGCAAGAGGTTTAAACTATGAATGTATTTGTACAGATTACCTTTAAACATATGATTGAAAAATGCATTATTAACATTCAGTCAGCAGCTCCTTATATAAAAAAAATCCCTTGGAGTAGGAAATGCAAGCGATTTGACACTAGATATTTTCTAGCTTGCGATTGATGGTAACTCGGTGACCGATTAATATCTCGGTGACCGATTGGCATCTCGGTGACCGATTGGTATCTCGGTGATCGATTTTCAATAGAGGAGAAGTAATGTTAAATAATGGAATATTTATTATAGCGAAATTCGCGTTTATTTAGTATTTCATGTTCAATAGACATAACATGTTAGTTAAATAAGGGTAGTTGCTACAGTGGTATATTTTTGAACACTCTTAATTAATAACATAATAAACTAACAATTTTAATAAGGAATATTGAAACACGTTCCGTTTCTTTTAAACTTATGTTAAGTACATTATTATGAAGTAAACAGATAAATTAATTTACTTTTATAACTGTTTATATTTGTGTTAATTACACGTGTGCAGTAAACTGATTAAGTGGGTTGCTAAGATTTTAGTAACCTTCAAATAGCGCATCCATTCGCAACAAAAAATAAAAGATTTTGAAACTTAAACTTTTCAATTTAGTAATAACTAGTAAATTTTATTTATTATTATAAATTTCTAACAAAAGTGCTGAAAAAAATCAATTAAAACAACTGTCAAAACTTATACAAGCTGAAATATTTTTATCACATTCGTCAATGAACTTTAGTAAATCGGGCTTCTAAGTTTTTATTATAAACAAAGACTACAGAAATTGTGAGAAACCTAATTTTTCTTATTATATGTTCATGGATATAGAAAATGTCTCAATTTTAATTTAAGGAGTAATACTTATAATATTAGCGTTATTATATTATTACATTTTTCTCAACTAAGTGAAACTGCGTGACGTAGTATTATTTCTACTTTATTTAAATTCTTTATCACGACCTAAGTTTCATCGTAAGACATCTTCAGGTGGGCAATTTGTGAAGATTAGATTAGAATATTATTGTGTAGAATAAAATATTGATTATTATTCCAAATATTACAATAAATATTGATTCTAATCCTGATGAACTGGCCGAGAAAAATCTAAAAAAAAATCGATATATGGAAAAATATATATAGATTGAAACAAATGTGTTTTGAGGTGCATACGACTTATATTTTTGACCCGTTGTCAAAAATATTTGCCTTATTTCTCCATTATTTCGTATCACAAATGTGGGCAGTGATTTTGCTATCATGATAAATTTAACTTTTTTGCCTTTACCTACTTTTTTACTTCAAGCTTTGTGGACTCATGTCGTTATTGAAATAAAATTATTTAGATAGAAAAATTCGTGTAAACAATTAGATTGTTTATTTCTTTATGACTGCTGAACGGTTGCTTTTAGATAAAAAGTTTGCGACAAAAAAATAATCCTCTCGACGTAAGGACAACTTATGTCCTTACACGAGCATATTCATTGGTGTGGTAGGCGGCAGGTAACGCGTCAGATGGGCGCCTTTTAAGCGCATAATCGGAGTGCTTTTACTATTAATAGTTAAGTGGAGGGCTGATGGCACCGAACACTAACCGTGCAAGTATAGCTTGACCAATTTTTTTATAAAATTATAAATTTGCAAATCTACTTCATTCTTTAACAAGTTCTAAACAATGCATCATCGTTACGTTAAACGATAATAATATTAAATAATGATTATAAAAAGAAAATTATCATGATTTTATTTAGTTTAATTCACATTAAAGTCAATCATTATATAATATATGTTTTCTCTATAAACGCTAATTCTTAGATGTCCAAAAACCTCATGCAGTCTAAAATATCTACCATATGCATTTTAAGGTGCATATGACTTAACCGTTGCCAAAAATGTTTGCCTTATTGCTCCATTATTCCTTATCGCAAATGTGGGCTGTGGTTTTGTTATCATGATAAATTTAACCTTTCGGCCTTTATCTATTTTTTTTTACTTCGAGCCTCGTGGACTTGTCTCGTTAAAGAAAAGTCGTTTCAAAAAAATATTACGGACATTTTCGACAGCATTTAAAAAAAATATGAGCCATCATGGGGCGCCTGGCACTGGCAGATGTGAAGCGTATAAATGTTTATATTATTCCATCGAAATATTTTCATTTCAACGAATTGAAAACGCAGAACCAATATTCAGTTTAATGCTAATAATAAAATATTAATTTTATTTTATTATTTTGTTTTTATGAATTAACAATTTATTGAAAGTATATTTTTAATTTTATAACACTTTTAGCCGACCAGTTGCGAAGCTGACCGAATGGTACGTCGCGACTTGTCATCGGAACGTTTTAACTCCCATCCAACCGTGCCATTAGATGCTTCACATCAAAAGTCAACACAATACTCCAGGTATTGTGTTGCCAGGCACAGAGAATAGCACGTCGGCTATAAACATACTATAGTTTGTGTCATAGTCAGAGAGTACAAAATTTCTTGATTTAAATTTACTAAATACCTAACATATTTTCGCCCCCTTATATTGTAATTAAACATTATTGTCATGTCAGAAAATTATTTTGTCAAAATGATGAATCCACAATTTGTTTTCTCAAAAGCCAGTAAGAGATTTTCTTGGACTTTGGAATGAAAGTTATTAAATATAAGAGCGATATCTTCGACGTTCGACTCTACCTATTTACCTTTCTAATTGATTACTAAGTGTATCGGAAGAGAGGGTAGTGTCACACCCCCAATCTCCATGCAAGTAAACCACCAAAGTAGAACTAACCGGTTAGGACTACCAAAGCTCCAGTAAAGCGATGTTACAGTGTTTCACTTTTCTTTATAGTAAGAGTTACTTTTCGCAAACACTTTGATTTCGCTTTTCGCTTCTGTATTATTATTTAAAATTTTCCCTTGCGAGTATGAAATAAAACATTCAACATTTATAATTGGGCTCAATCAAGACAGCATTAGAGCATTTATACAAGTATCTGACGCGGCAATATGTGATAAACGTGTCGCGCGATCTGCAAAATATGGTCAAGTAAAGGCGAATCGTCAATGTATGCTTACGAGGCTTTCAGTATAAATCTTTCTTAGGTGAAGCCAGTGGCTGCCGTTCACTCTGATGTCGTATATAATAAATCGGTTAGTGAAACAAAAAAAAAAAGAATGAAGCCTTTGAGCTGCGGTGCTGGAGAAGGATGCTTCGCATACTATGGACCACCAAAAGAACGACAGAGTCTATCCTCGAGCATACATCAAAAATCTCTATTTAAACTCTATCACATTAAAACTACACTTGTAACGATCTATTACCAATAGGGTTCACAGTTACTTTGGCCACATTGCCCATCGGCAACCAGATAATTTAGACAAGTTGGTTGGAGGAGGCAAGGTGGAAGGAAAAAAAACCCGTAGCCGATTATCCGGCCGTTGGTATGGCCTAGTAACCGCTATCCTGTAATAACCGCCCTGATGGAATCTGAAAACAGGACAAAGTGGGGAAACGTTATACGTAAAGCTAATGCTTTTCAAGTACCCGACTTTCCCAAATGGATAAGACGACCGGTTTACATTGACCAATTGGTCTGCACAATACCAAATTTAGGCTGTTTTAGTTTTACATTATTTATTATTAGGAATTGAAAACGTAGAGCAAGGTTTGTCACTAACGGGAACAAAACCTCAGTATTGTTTACATAAACAAAGTCGAAAAGTTACAGATTAATTTTATAATGTTTGTTTTTCATTTATTTTTCATCCCGCAGTAGATTTGACAGATTCCTTTTTCATTTGTAAAGAACAGATGGTGAAAAAGTGAAATAAATACAATATTTCATAAATTAATACTGGGCAGAAAGTTCTTTTTTAATTACAACTGTAATTTATTGTGCTACGTATTAAGGGAAATTGTGTTTTTTGCGGAGAGGTTTAACCGGGATGCAGAACACCTCTAGCCAAGACAATTATTTGCAGCTGTTATCCATTCATCATTTATAGACAAACGCTTGCACTGAGCATATACAGTTTTGAAATTATTCCAGAAATAAGAGGCACTTGTTGTCCCGACAGAACACTTAAAATATAACTAAAAATATGGGACATCCCGGGAAATGAGGTTTTTGGCAAAGCTATTCCGTAATGAAATAAACAACCTTATAATTTCGTCGCGTCGTAGAACTCGTCTGTCTGGTACAATCTAATAGGTTCTACAGTATTAAATCTATGTGCGTGTAATTTTGCAAGCAAATACTTTAGATGGGATCTGAATTAGCATGTAGGTGATTATTTAGACAATAGCTTTGGAGGCACCTCCCCATAGACAGGCAACTTAGATGCGTTCAAGTACCCTACAGAGTAGAATATCCTTGTAAACATCTTTTAAAATAGAATTGTTTTTTTTATTTACTTTTTTAAATTCAGGCTCCTTTTCCAAAATATTAAATTTAAAACTTACGGAATTAGTAAAGAGGGAGTTTGGATATGCTCGTAAGTGTTCAACTATCGATAAGAAACATTCTAAAAATATCCTAAATACCTGTATTCGATCAGACTTTTGTTCATTATTTCGGTTATTTGTATTAATAATTTCAAAACTTACTTTTTATGTATGTTGTAAAAGGAACTTGGCCAGTTTTGTCTGATGTTCATAAAACTACCATCTTTTCTGATTTTCATAAAACTACTAGGAGTATCTGATGACTGAAATGAGATTTGTTGATCGTAATTAGTATATTTGAGCGCTACAGCACATTTCTAATTATTAAGAAAACGATTACATTTCCATCTGTAGGATACAACATTTATTTACTATTAAAAAGCTATTTCAATTTTAAAACACAAAATTAAATACTAAGTTGTATATGCTTCTTATACAAAGTGATTACTGTGCTTCTTATACAAAGTGATTACTTTTACTGTGATAATTTCTTAATTCTTGTCACCACAATGTGAATAATAGGACATAGTTACCTTAAAAAGGTTACTTGGCTAAACTTATTATGGAGTAAATGGTGGAGGTAAAAATATTGCATAATTTTAATTCCCAGATAAAGTGCATTGATGTAACGTAGATACAAGGTCGATCATAGAATCATCACAAAACAGACTATAGGAGGATGATAAGGAAAGAATGAGGGTTAGTTATCCAAATTTCACAAATATTTTGCAGCTCGCTCTTCAGCAGTACATCTCATTATTTTGTGCTCTCGATTACGTTGCGTTTTTTGTGGATTCTTATATTTTAGTAATTGTCGCATTGCTGATATCGATTTTTTAAATTACCCAACAGTGACGCTCATGCAGTAATGACTGAGGCGATTTTATTTGAGATAATTTATGACAAGTATTCGAAGCAATTGAGTTGAGTAAAATCACGCTATGGAGAGTTTTAAGGAAAAAATCATTGCAACTTCTTCAAAACCGCCGTATACTAATGCGTTTTTTGCAGTTATATTATCTTATCTACTTGGATGATTCGACCTTCTTGAGAAAATCATATGAATAGAAGGAGCACAGTTCAGCGGTACCGAGTTTTAGAAATCACAGGTTTTGAAACCTGCAGGCGTCGTACAGCAGTTTAAGGTCAGAAACCTGCAGGCGTCGTACAGCAGTTTAAGCTAAATGTTTTACCAATGTCTTGACGCAATCATTAACGGACAGTTGGTTGAACTAGTGCAGTTGCCTACTATTCTGAATGTACAAGGTTTTCCACGTTGTCCCAAAAATGTAGTAGAGGAAAATCAAAAAGCCAATTATCTTATTTAAGCTGCGATTTAAACTTATTCGATATATAATGTGCGGTTCGACTGGTGAAAAAGTGCCGGGGAAGTCCAGTAACTTAACCACTCAAATCATCGGATTTACCGTCTTTTGATTTTTGTTATCAAGAATATGAAGTAAGGGAATACTAAATAAGAGAGACAAATTTTTATAATGAATTTCAAATATAGTAGTGAATCTTGTGATATGCCACATATATTCTAGTGTACAGTCATACTACATACTGCAGTTTGCGTTGAAAAGAGTGGCGGCCATTTCAAAAAATTAATTAAATTGTAATTAGAGTATTTAACTGAATTGTAACAATAACCGAAATACATTTTTTTTCTTTCAAATTGTTATTTATTTATATAAATCTAGAAAATAACGAGTATTTGTTGTTCGAGACAGGTTAACTTCTGAGGTTTTCAGTTAAGAAGTTATTCTAAAAAATCAATAGAATTAAAAAAGGTTATGCCTTAATAAAGAAACTACTCCCGGTTTCTAACTCTGAAGTTTGATCTTGAAGAAAGAGAACCCATAAAGGAACGAAGAAACGGTGAAAAAGCAATGAAAATGTATTTAACACTTTTATTGCTTTTTCACAACTTTGTCTTTATCCGATCATAAACTGACCACAATAAATAAGGAAATATCTGTCGAGATAAATTTCTTTTTTTTTAAATTACTTGTCATTTAATTATTACCTTGTTATTATTTTTGCGTTTTTTCTGACAATAATTATTATGTAATCATTGCCCTGTTATTACTTTTCACTCCACCGTTCGGAGTCTTCTGGAAATATTCAATAATATTTTTCAGCTTAAATTTTTATATGGAATCTTACTTGGTAACATAACAAGTTATCTTTACCATTAGATAATAGGTTTTACGTGCGTCGGTACGTTGTGTATGTCAAATAAGATTTCTTTGGCCATTTTAAATATATGAAGAATTTAACTTTCTCAATTACCAAGTTTACCAAAACTTTATATCAAAGATAAGTTTAATAGTATTGCTTCTACGATTATTTTCCATCAAAGTTTTGTAATGATTCCTACTTTGTTTATGTATGGATACTCAAGAGTGTGCAGGTTCTTATCCCTTCATTGCCAATATGTTGCATGGTACTGATTTCATATTCTTAGGGTATGGCAAAAAATCCTTCATTCGATTCACATGAAACTTAATCATCCTATTAATTTTTAGTGTCCAGGTGGTTACGGGTACATACTACTTTCTTACAAAGTTTGGATAATGAACGATAACGGTTTAAGTGAAGGGAGTCGAAATGGGTCGAGGTGTATTATTGAGTTAAACCTTTAACCTTTAGCTATATAAAATAATCTGTGGAAATGTTTTAGAACACGTGAAGAACACGTAATACAACGATACACCTTATACATAATTACGGATTTTCTGTTATTACACATTTTCTGTTGCAAATTTGGATCGAAGAAGTATTTTCCGGACCAAAATTAAACACACTGAACATGACAATAAAATCTACAAATATTCCAAAATAAAATGATATATTTTAAAAGCATAGATTATTTTTATAAGCGTTTTTATATTAAAAAACGACAGTTTTTTACACATTCAGGTGTTTATAAACATTTAAAGGTACATAATATTCCTATTAAACTATTTACAAAATTTTAATTTTTTAGAACCAAAATATATCGCCTGCTGTATCTTTTACAGGCGCATAATTAAAAAAATATTTGTTTTATGCGACATAACTACAAACTTTCCGATTATTTCCTTTATTTGTGCTGTGAGACCTTGCTTTTTGCCAATTTCCATGATTTTACGTCAAGAGGAAGTACCCTACAGTTTTTGATTTATTTGGCAGTGTCAAAATATGCAGCATAAATATTTTAGTTTTTTATCCTCCGTATTTTTAGTTTTTTATTGCGTTGCCTTAGAAGCCCGATGTTTTATAGCTCCAAGGGACCGTAGACCTATGAATTCGATATGAATTTCAACTTTATACCTCCACGCGTTCCCGAGGAAAATCTTTCACAGGCATAAAAATATCGCAAACTTCTAAAAAAAACATACGACCTAGGACGACCACCATAGTTTTCTTGTAATATCCTAGTCAGATTTTACCAATTATCTGGTTCAGTACTTTTGAAAACAAGGTGGGAAGAGAATATACTTTCTTGCACATTTTGGTACCCATATCTGTAACTTTTACTAATAGATATATCAACGATATGCACCAAAAGATAGAAAAATAGCGCCTTCAGCCTTATTTCGGAAATTACTGAATCAAAAATCCTGAAAAAATAAGATAGCTAGAATCTTACTAGAGCATTAAAGTTATTTTTGGATGGCATTTTTGAGTTTCTTGTAATCATCTTTTTGAAAAGATACTCCATACGATAGACAATACTAAAAAAAATTATTTCCAGTCGGTACTTCATTTGCCTGAAATTTCGGTATAAATATTTTAAAGTGTTTTTGGCTCCAAAATATATGGTTTAATATGATCCATCAATATGCCATTGCTGTAAATTTCCAGTTTCTGCGTCAAACGGTATCAGAGGCCGTTAATAGTTTTTAAGGGTCCGACAAACAGACAGACACGTGAGTATATAAGGGTTTCCCTTTTATTTTTGAGGCACGAACCCTAAAAAATTTTGAAAATGTTTTCCTCACTGCAGACATTTTTCGAGCTGAATAAATTCTTATTTACGAGATCCAAATACTTTACGTTTAATATACCAGTTTATACTTCTCAACGATTTATAACATACGTGTTCGAT
Source organism: Druceiella hillmani (assembly GCA_039881145.1). Lineage (NCBI taxonomy): Eukaryota > Metazoa > Arthropoda > Insecta > Lepidoptera > Hepialidae > Druceiella > Druceiella hillmani. The sequence goes on along the minus strand of JAYKKI010000072.1, from coordinate 371,412 downwards.
ATTTACCATGGAGTGACCCCAAAAACAGGTTTTATTCGTCGTAATTAAATTATGATTTAAATGTTACCTAATGATACATTAACTCTGAGGAGTCTCGAGGATATTTTAAAGTTTGCCGCCGTCGTTTTTTGAAGTATCGTAAAATGTCTTAGTAAGAACATGAAAATTTCAATATTTTTGCAAATGTGAAATTGTATTATTACGTGATGTCACAGGTTTTTGTCCGATAGCTTTGAAGACGACAACAACGTGGTGGTACTGGACGGCATGATATTAAAAAAAACAATTTGGTAAAGCGGTACACTAAACATGTCTTGTACTAATGTTTCAAGCCTTTGCAACCTGTTTTATTGCATCGTGTTATTTCATCCTCAAAGACAAGCCTTAGTAATTCCTGATATGGAATTGCTCGTCTTTCAGGAAAAAGGTACCAACCCTTTCCCTCCTATTGGGCTGGCTAGAAAGTGTTCGGAGTTACCAGGAGTTCGAGACTTTTACATAAATAATTAGGCCGAAGTTAATGGGAATTAGTCCCAAACCTTCAAGTGGTTTAGGTCAAAGAAAAATTATTCAAATCGCCTTTAATTATGGACTCTTTGGCTTTATGAGTTCCGTCTAGACCATTACGCAAAGATCGCAACAAGTAACATATGAAATGCGGTGGGAGAAATTTGATTTAAAAGTTTAAGAACAATGGCTATATACTTGAAGACGAACCCTGTTACGGGCGCCTTTTGAATTAGATATACAACTATTAGGGCACCTAATTGAAGAAAATCCTCAACTGACTACACCTTATTTGGCTAAGCAGCTGAATTGCCAGTCACGGCACAACAAAAAATGCACGTCCCTTTTAAACCATTATTTCCCGCCGATGACGCCTGGCCCTTCACGATCATAAAATATTATTGCTACCCTTATGTTCCACACTGGCCCTACGCATATCCCACTCCTATTGTCTTTAATTTTCCCTTCCAACGTCTTAAGCACATCCTTTAAATTTTATTCAGCCAATCACAGATAAATTTCTAACCTTTCTGAACGTTTAGCAAAAATTGCAAGTTAGAAATAAGATTAGATTACTACGAAGCGTCGAGACGAGCGGATCTCTCGACACGTAACTTCTACCGTTACTTCACGTGTACCTTATACCTTTTGATTAATTGACACATATCTTTGTTACCCCGTACCCGTTACGTTATACCGTAAAAATTATTAATTGAAGATTCAATATTTATCAATACTTATAATTCAATACTTATCCATCGTTACTTCACGTGTACCTTATTCAATACTTATCCACCGTTACTTCACGTGTACCTTATACCTTTTGATTAATTGACGCTTATCTTTGTTAATGTAAATTGCAATTTGTGAGATTTAAAATAACGTAAAAATTATTAATTAAAGGTTCAATACTTATTCCTGTGGACGGTACCTTCAAGCTTTATTTCTATAAAAATCAGCCACATTCGTAGAAATATAAGTGTGGCATCACTCTCGTAGAGAACAATATAAAAAAGAGGTATATCCTGCCTTTTACCTATTACTCTTAACTGTACTATTGTATGTATATACCATATATAGTTTTGTCATTTATATGTCATAACGGTTTTATTTATTTATTTTACCATTTATACAATATTTATTAGACAAATCTGGTGCTCTGGAAGACTGAAATATGTCGACTGTGAGAAATTATAAATAACTCATTTTTACAAGATATTTTAATTACTTAACAATGCAAGTAACTTGATTATCAACATGCATATGAAAGAAAGATAAGGTACAAGAGAAAGAAATAGTATTATAATAGGGAAATCAAGGTAGGAAAAACTTATTATTATAATAGGGAAATCAAGGTGGGAAAAACTTTTTCAGCATTTGAAAACCTTAATTCGATGATGCATCTCTGCTGCTACCTATACTTACAAATAAAGAGGAAGTGGTATTGGGAGCGTAATCCAAAGCTGGATCGTTTTAAAGGATTTTTGGTGGTAAATAGATGCATTATTATCAGCAGAAGTAATAAATTCTCACAGTGCATTTTTATTAAATGTCGATATTACCTCAAATTTATATGCTAACTGCTATTGAATATATTTGGCGTTAATTTTGTAGAAATTCATTATTCACAATGAAATTAAACTACGTGGCGTAGTATTATTTCTACTTTCTTTAAGTTATTTACCACGACCTAGGTTTCGTTGTATTACACAATCTTCAGGGGCTATTAGCAAATATAGCTATGGGATAGCTATGGAATAGATATGGGCTATTAATAATCTTTGCTAACAGCCCACCTGAAGATGTTGTAATACAACGAAACCTAGGTCGCGGTAAAAAACTTAAAGAAAGTAGAAATAATACTACATCACCTAGTTTCATTTAATTGTGAATGCTAACTATAAATACATTCTCTGTACACATTCATGTGAATGTGAAGTATTTAATTTTTAATAAAAAATTGTTTTTAAATTCACAATTTATTTCCTACAGATCTTGACATAAAAACTCTTAAAGTATATAGACAGACATGTGCGCACAATATATTTGATCATCTCGTTTGTGACATAATCTAGACATATAGCAGAAATTAATCTAGGATCAAGTGTTCTTGCTAGAGACACTCAAAGAATGAGACGAGGGTTATAAAAAGGACTCAGTACCAGTTGAACAAGTATTACAGCGTTTATAGGTTTTAATTAGTTAGTATATATCTTTTATTAGGTTTTCTTGATGACTTCCAAAAATTGGATTCTTCAAAATATATGTGTTAGAAATGAATAATGGTCATTTTAAGTACACGTTGCACTACGACTGAAAATTTCTTTGCCACATTACGTACATTTATACGCACGTAATATGAATATTTCTATTATGTATGTGTAATTTTACTTGTGGACTGGTACGAATTTGAGGTTTCTTAACTTTATAGATTTTCTCGCTTAATAAGGCATTACCGTACTCTGCTTTGAAAATTGTGTTAAGCGTATTTCAGTATAGTGTCATACAGAAACATCGATTCGACCAGTAGTGGCCTTTGAGCTGTCCGAAACACAAGACGTTTCAATTAATTTTCATCTGGTGACGTAAACAGATATCACATGGGTGCTTTAAGCTATCTAAGATTTTACCGCGTGTCACATTTTAGATATCTGTCAATACGACACAACTAGTTATCTTCCAAGTGCCCCCCGTTCTTCGGATACTACACAGAGAGTAACTGGAATTTAGACAGGCATGTGCTAGTGGCACAATTTTTTAGATTTTTAAGACAGATCGTCCGTGAAGTTGTTGATTAATCGGCACAGAGAGCCAGATTCTATGGGCAACATAAGACGATTATATTCAATAAAGTGTCTTTATCGTATCCCATTCCCACACTATTTCGACGTTAACACAAGGGCGCCACGTGGCACTATCAAAGAAAATCAAACCCTAACTGAGAGATAGAGCATTATTTCACGAAAAAATGTCTATTATTCTGGTAATACAGTATTTTTTGGAAGTTTTCTTTCAGTGGAGTTCTGTTTATAATAATGAAGTTTTAAATGTAATTATGATGGAGAAAATGTTGAAAATATTTATTTCAGTGAGAAGTGACTGATTTCTCTGTAATGAAGATTTCAATAAAGATGTAGATTATTTTCACCTTATATTTTCGAAAGGAAACTGAAAAATAGTTTTACTTTATAAACTAACAAAGAGCCTTATTTCTTTAATAGTTTAAACTGTTTGTGCAATAAATGGCGCCAGAAGCGCGTCTTTTCTCACTTGCTTTATTTTTACCTCTTTTCATGGAGTTTGTGTCCTGATACGCAGATGATTTCACTCGCAAGATATAAATGAAATATGCAATTTTAATACGTGACCCAGTGTTTTTTTCAATCCATTAGGGTTAAAAATATTTTTAAGGCAGTTTTATTTTTAAATATTTTTGCCAAAGTAAGAAAAAAAACTTCGAAAAACTAGAGAAGATTTATAAATTACATTAATTTCATGAAGGTAAGATCCTACCTCCATACTTGATTCCTAATTCTTAGGATTCCGTACTTTAGAAGTATGCTCGTCCTTATGTTACAGACGTTTCTCAGGAACTGTTTGACGAAGAAACTTGTAATTATCATAGTGAAAAAGCATATTCACTCGTATATATTTTTAAAGTTAAAACTCAAAAATATTTATATAGAAATATTAGAAGGAAAAATAAAATAACTGATTTTTCAAAATTTTATGTATCGTGTGAGGTGCCAATTCAAAGTTATGAAAATCGCAAAACTATTTTTCTTAGAATTATATTAAGATATTTATAGAGACATTGTGGAACATGTACACAAATAATATCTCATCCATTCTCCGAAGCTGTGGAAGTAAAAACTATGAAAAAAGGTGATGTTACTAGAAATTTCCCTAAAATTTTCGGGATAACTATAATAACGATGTGAACCTCCTACTTTTCAGAAATTTACGATAAATTTGCTCATGTCAAAGACATAGATATTATATTTAGGTGTTATATATATATGCATATGTGTGTGTGTGTGTGTGCGTGCGTGCGTGTATGCGTGCGTGTGTGTGTGTTTATATATATATATATATATATATATATATATATATATATATATATATATATATATATATATATATATATATATATACATACACACATACCCTTAATATTTATGTTCACCTATGTCAACTTAAGTGTAAATGAATATTAAGGGTACCTAGAAAACCTCGCAGTGCAATTCTACTCGTGATTAACAAGTTTTATTTATTTATTCGGAGACTAATAGCATTTTCTTAATTGTCGATAAAGTTATAATATGAAACTAATAGTAAATAATTCTTATTACATAATTTTTGTAAATACCTAATATAGTCTGTGGTCAAACAGTCGCACAGAGTAGAGATTGTCGCCAAAGAATTTGAAAATGTCAGATTAACTGAATGAGTTTCACGTAAACGATAACGTTCCAAGTTGAAAATTTATCGAATTACGGTCGTATTTCGACCACTGGGCGACCACAATTATTAATAATTTTGTCTAGTATATCTTTCAGAGGTATACATTATTGTGAATTTATAAATAACTATGCAATTTAGAATCATCGGGATATACTTTCAATAAAATGTAATTAGAAATATTGATATTTTCGCTTTAGATCCATTTATTTACATTTAATTTTGTCTAGTATATCTTTCAGAGGGATAAATTATAGTGAATTTCTAAATAACTATGCAATTTAGAATCATCGGGATATACTTTCAATAAAATGTAATTAGAAGTATTGTTATTTTCACTTTATATCCATTTATTTACATTTAATTTTGTCTAGTATATCTTTCAGAGGGATAAATTATAGTGAATTTCTAAATAACTATGCAATTTAGAATCATCGGGATATACTTTCAATAAAATGTAATTAGAAGTATTGTTATTTTCACTTTATATCCATTTATTTACATTTAATTTTGTCTAGTATATCTTTCAGAGGGATAAATTATAGTGAATTTCTAAATAACTATGCAATTTAGAATCATCGGGATATACTTTCAATAAAATGTAATTAGAAGTATTGTTATTTTCACTTTATATCCATTTATTTACATTTAATTTTGTCTAGTATATCTTTCAGAGGGATAAATTATAGTGAATTTCTAAATATATATGCAATTTAGAATCATCGGGATATACTTCCAATAAAATATAATTAAAAATATTGTTATTTTCAACATTTTAGATCCAGTCGTTTCGGAATTTTGGGAGGAGGCAATATATTTTCATCGCATGTTTTTGGACAAGTCTCTGGAGATATTCTACATAAAATATGTTTTTGTAATTAACCTTTTTCAAACCGTCTGCACTAGATTTAAAAAAACGAATAATGAATTTACCTTCTCTAAAATTTACATATAAATGATTTTTCTGTGTAACTATTGCCACATTTTATGCTCTATTGCCACATTTCATGTTTTTTACGTTGAACAGTTTACGATAGAACGGAAGGAAATGTGAGTGATTGTATAAGAATCTGTTTTTTCCTTAGGAGCCTAAACCCAAAAAAATAATAAAATCACGGTATCGCCTGACTCGTTTACAGCAATGAAGACTCTGGTCTCCCAACCTGCGAGTATGCAGTTGTTGTAGGTGAGATCGGATATCTGCAGAGTATTTTAAGAAAATACAGTTTGCTTTTGTTACGTAAATACCATTTAATTAGTCGACAACAATTGGTGTTTATTTATCAACTCCTTATAATCTAGTTTAAAAGGATTAATTAAACAATAGCAATAAAATATCTTCCGTTTCTATTTTACAAGCAGTAATTTATAAGGTATTTTATGAAACATATTAGTAAAATTTCTACAATAAGGACACAATCGGTAATTACGCACTAAGTAACACAATTGGTAATAAAAACAAGGTATTGCTTTAATTGATAGGTTTACATGGTTTTTGTTGTTTCTTAGGTTTATGGGCTAAAAGTAGGATTGCCAGATGTTCAGAAATTGCCACAATTTCTGGGATTATTCCGGAATTTTTGGTGTTATCCTATGTCTAGGAATATAATAAGTTTGGCTCGGAAAAGCAAAAATATGCGATAATTCTTAAAAATTGTCTTTATTGGCATTTTTCTCGAACCTATGTATGCTATGGTCACATTACAGTTTTACTAGCTTGATCTATGGAAAGCTTAATCTTATATAAATAATACTAACTTAATAACAGCTAGAACATAAACTAAATGTTGTCATTATGAAACTACCAAAGTTAAGTTCCTGCAATTAGATAAGTTTAACTATTGAAAGAGAAATAAATGTCTAAAATTTCTTTTGCCGAATATTAGTATTAGCTTCTAATAATTTGATGTGGTCACGACTGTTTCTCTCTCAATTATCATTATTCAATGAGTCAGTCACGTTAAAAATTTTACTTTATATTGGGCAGTAGAAGACAATTTTTATTTACTTTTATTGATCTGAATGTTTTGTTATGTTCAAAATACTTTTTTTTGGTAAAACTAATGTTTTTTTCTTAAACCACTAGTTATAATATGTTTACAGTATAGTGTAAACAGAAAGGAATAAATAATATTACTTGAATGAGGTTTTATTTTTAATTTTGTTTTAAATACCACATCTGCGCCTTGCAGTAGAAATGTCGGGAAAAGTGATTCTACACATGAAAACCCTAAATAAAAGTGCTAGAAAATATAACCATGTAAAGAAAGACTGATATGTCAGAAACGAAAACTTACTTAGAAAAAACTTAACCATTTAATAATAACATTAATTTATCGAAGTAAAATTAATTACATTAGGGGCCAATAACAAAGGGTTTTTTTCTTTTCTTTGGTGAGACAAAAAAAATTCAAAAATGCAATCTTTATGAATTATTGCCTTATTTAATTTCTATGTTAATTGGATAATTGTAGGGGAATAATGTTGGGACAGTCAATTTGAATATGTAAGGCAGTCACAAGAAAAATAACGCGATATAAATATTAATTTTTTCAAAGTAACTGCCTTAAATATTCAAATCAACCGTCCTAACATTACTCCTTGTAACGTCAGGATACTTGATTTGAATATTTAAAGCAATTGCTTCAATAACTATTAGTGATTAAGTTAAAGTGTAATTTAAGTACAACAATGCACCCTTACAATTTCGTAATACCCATCATCTATTACAGTTTTTACTGTTTCACATATAAAACTTTGCTCTTTTGCTAGTAAGTGCTTTGATGCGGAGATCACCTTTTGAGTAGAGTTTCAATGGATAAGTCACTTAGGTATCACTAGACTACTGAAAGATTTGAAATCTCTTTAAAATGTTGTTTTTGAAAACATATCGTATATATGTATCTATACGTTCAAATTTCAATTCGTCATTATTTACATGGACGCTGGTATCGTCCAGGCGAGAAATATTTTTTCCATATTTCAATTCGGCTATGTTTTAGTTTTATATATAGTTGGCGTTAATTTTGTAGAAATTAATTATTCACAATTAAATGAAACTACGTGATGTAGTATTATTTCTACTATCTTTAAGTTCTTTAGCACCACCTAGGTTTCGTTGTATTACAACATTTTCAGGTCAGTTATTAGCAATCTTTGCTAATAGCGCACCTGAAGATGTTGTAATACAACGAAACCTAGTTGGTAGTAAAGGACTTAAAGAAAGTAGAAATAATACTACATCACGTAGTTTCATTTAATTGTGAGTAATTTGTACGTTTTATATATTTAATATTTATTGTTTAGAAGCTAGAAAGCGGTGATAGACAAATGGACAACCGGAGCGTTCTTAGTTTTTTTTCATAAAATATGAATTGTCCTTCTTATAAGAAATAAGTCTTATTTCCTAAAACAATTTGACACCCTCATTTTGATCTTTTCTTCGAGAACTTAGTTGACTTATAATATTAGATACCTGTATATGGAACTTATAATATTAGATACCTGGATATGGAACTTATAATATTAGATACCTGGATATGGAACTTATAATATTAGATACCTTTATATGGAACGTTCTCATGAAAAGAACCTATTTTGAATAAAATTATAATGGCTTTAGGCATTCAAATGTATTAGCGAGACTATTGGTAATCTTTAAAAGAAAAAAAACTGAAGACGGTTTATTAAATCAATACATTAGATATCTGTCAGGGTATTCTAGCAACGTTTAACCTTGATATTTGTTCTAGTTTTGTGTTCTAGAAATCACAAGTATTAAACATTGAACAAAATTCTATTTTAAACGTACTTTGCAACTGAATAAAATTGTTAAATATAATATTTCAAACGTCTTTTTATGCTATTACTTGTTTATGCTACGTCTTTTAGTTTTTCATATTTAATGTTTAACATTTTGTGTTATCATTTGAATATTCAGTTTACAAAATAATATGAATATATATGATGAATATGAATATAAAAAAATTATTCCTCGCAAAAACAATTCGCATGGAAATTAGTTTGCTACGACAATTTTTTTAAACGCCGTTTAGGGTAAGTTTTATTTAAATCAATAAAGGAAAACTGTGGAAAATTGACTCTTGTTAACCTCCGCTAATGCTCGTTCCACTTGTGGTTTGGTTCTAAACATTGAGTGTGTTAAATGTACAATGTACTTTACTGAGGATAATGACGCATTGTTTTTACGTATTCCTTCTATTGACGACTTCATTTTCATAGATACAAAATGTAAAATATTAGCTCAAATGGATATCATTTGAAGGCAATCTTTCTCCAAAGTATCCATTGCTTATTTATTTTTTTAATCGCTCTCAGCCATCCCTAAAATATATCTTTCATTTTTAATAGAAAGCCGAAAGATATGTTCTAGCAACCAGATACAAAATACATTTCCCGAACGTCCACAACGTTTTCCGAATTTCGTATGTGCATAAATATACGCATATAGGAGATTTGAGAGACGTCTAAACACAAACCCTGGTAATCTCAGGTATCCACGATTAACCTTTAAAAAACAGACCACAACACCGCGTACCAGTTCCTAGCTGAAAGCGTTACTAGCGCGACAGAGTGGTCGCTGTTTGCCGGCGTAGCAGCCTAAGCGACGCACCAGAGCGAGACGGAAGCAGAGTGAGCAGGACGGGTCGATTGGAAAATCGATACTGAAGGGTCGGCGTCTACCGTGGCGGTCGCCGCTCTGTACGGCTTTTACTTCTACCTATATAGATATATTATACGAGATCAATTTGTGTGCGTAGTATGTCTCGGTATACATATACATATATACATATATATATATATATATATATATATATATATATATATATATATATATATGTATATATATATATATATGTACATATATATATATATATATATATATATATATATATATATATATAAACATAAACGTCATCTATACATATAACAAAATTGTAACAGAGTGAATTCTGTACATTAAAAATATTTAAAAAAAAATTACTGATTTAGTGTATAGAATGATAATACAAGCCAGAAAAACTGTTTTTAGAATTTTTGTCTGTCTGCCTGTACGTTAATTTGAGCGGGTATCACGCAAAATCTACTGGACGGAATTTAATGAAATTTGGAATGGTAATGGTATATACCCAGGAGCATTTTTTTTCTCTTATATGTTAAGAGAAAAAATTTTTTTTTTCATTATTACACGAACGAAGTCTTAGGGCTGTTCCTACTTAATTACTTAGTAATTACTTAATTTTACATGAAAAAAAATTATTAACGAATGCGAGGCGATTTTCATTCGACTAGTGAATTGTTTTCCGTGACAAATTATGCTGTCTGTACTAACTTAGAAGGTTAGTTTTATTTTTAAGTTTAGTTTTATTCAAATTTTATAAGCTTATTTGTGAATCCGATGAAACTAGTTTTAAAAAAGACGTGTTCAAAACAAAGTGTGCAGTCTTTGCTATCAGGAACACCGGTTATATAAAGGTTTATCATTTTAAAATAATGACATGTTACACGAGTAAAAACACCGTCAAGTGTCCGTCCGAACACGCATCCGGCTGGCATTCTTATTTGTCTATATCTTTTGAAATTGCTCATTCGAGACAATCGAAATACTTTCAATGACCTTTTAGGTCTGACTAAGTGGATTTTCAGACCTAGAATTTTTTTAAACAATTCTGTGGTTAAAAATTAGATGGGACGGAACACATTGCACCTCATTTAAAAATGAAAAATCATAAATTACACCGCAATTTCATTTTTCTGAAAGACTCTTCCAATGATACACCACTAGATAAAGGCGGTATTTTCAAAAATATTAAACCTAACTTTTCATTTATCTACACAACGAGAACTGAACTCTCTCCCGTTCGACTCCCCCTCCCCCTCTTGTCTTTCACACAGCAATTGTATGACAAGCAATGGATCTGCCCTATCGCACGCTTCTAGAAAATGCATCTCCACATTGACCTACGAGTATAATACTTCATATATTTTCATGTACATTTGGCCTTACAACATTACTCTCTTACGACAATATTATCAAGTCTTGACTAATATTCTAGATTTTTCACACATTTTAACTGTACCTTTTTAGACGTGCATTTTTTTGAGAAAAATCTGTGGTCTAAAACAATAGCTAATTACCTAAAGAGATCTTGTTATTTTTCTGCTTTATTTGATTAAAATATAATAATTATAAGTGATTGACCATTTGATGACGTCACTTACCTAAGCAAAGCAGTGGCAGCGCCACGGACGGAGCCCCGAGAAAGGCTCTTTTGTTTATCAAGGAATTGTATTTTTCCGAAGTGAAACTATCATATGTTATTAGTTCACAATATATTCTATCAGTGTGAAAACCTTTTTAAGGATCGTATTCATTTCAGAGCTATTCAGTAGCAAACCAATAAGGCAACAAAAACGCTGCCTTATTTAGAATGGTTAACTTTCTGAGTTTCCTTTAGATTTATGATCTTTTTTTAGTTATTTGAAGATATCTTTTTAGTGGCTCCAAATGGTGCATGTTTCCTTTTTTTGCCTAAATTCTGCATATAAATCTTGTGATATTATCCGCTGTCTCACGATGTGACATGGAAAATAAATGAAAAATTATAACTGGTTGGTGCGCTATTGCATGGCAGTCTTTATAATTTTAGAATGAAATTTGTCCTTGGTCGATGATAGTTACTGTCACAGATCATATACTTACTGTCACAAGTCATTGTAACCACAGATCATACACTAAAACTATAACACGGCGATAGTGTTATTTCTAGAGGTGCGCAAAATGAAAAGAAAAGAGTGATATATATCATATACGCATTATTGTTTGAAAATAAATTCTATCCACTTTTCTTAATACTTTGTAGGTTTAGGATTTAAGACTGTCAATCTAAGTTCAAATTATACATAAATAACTTTAAAGATAATTAAATAAATTGGAATAGATTGGCGTATTTATACAATTATAAATTAGAATTTTGAAATGAAACAAAAAAGTGTTTTTTTACGCAAATATTTTGATCGAATTAAAGTATACTTTTATCACAGCGTTCATATTCGATCGCGAGTAGCTACGTTCTACGTCTACATAGATCCAGTATTTGACTAAACACTTTCGATCGTTTTCTTTCTCTTTCACGTAACGTCAAAATATATATACTTTTATATCTATCTTCATGAGAGTGAGTTGATTTGGTGAAACGAAAAAGACGCCGATCACTCTCGAGCTAGTGATATACCGATACATTTTGATTTCAAGTAAGCGAGTGATAGATATGATTGTAACATGTGAGCTATATTTTTTATATCTCTCACTCATGAGTTACACGTCTCTAGTTGTTAGTGATAGGCACAGCCGCGACGGCAACCGTCACACGAACTGTCACCGTGAAAACCTGTATCACATCGACGTGTAAGCGCCATATGGGGACTCGTTACCTATTCTTCTAAATCGTACTTCTGTAGGAGGCAGCGCGAAAATAACTACATATTTTTCATATGCCTGCCTTATCTTTTCCTTATTTCTATTTCGGAAAAAAATGGGATGAATCTCATCTATTTTAAAGTAAGATGATTTTTAAGAATGTTAATTAGTTAAATGACAAAAACGAAAGCCTAATAATTTCGTTATGTCCGTCTGTTCGTCTTTCCGTCCGTATGTTATATATACATATACATATATATATATATATATATATATATATATATATATATATGTATATATATATATATATATATATATATATATATATATATATATATATATATATATCCACTTCAATTTCAGACTGATGAAGTTTATAGGAAGACGTTATAAGATGTATAGAAGACGAAAATGGGAAAACGTGAATTACGTAAGAACAAAGAAATATGGAAAAAAAAATTTTTTACTTTCTTTTAAGTCCCCCATATTTCGAACTCGTGGATGTTTTTTTCAAACAGAGTGTCATTTAAGAGGACTTTTAGAATGCGATCGAAAATATATCGGGATATATTTTCGTACGTACTATTTCTGTTAAACTATTTGCAAATATTTTTATTATTTTTCTTTGCATTTTCAAGTGTAGGTTTTGCAGGTTTAAAAACCATTTTCAAGTATTTTCTAGATTGTTAATATTGCGTTTTATTTTATATGCGGGTCAATAAGCTACAATGTAATAAGTCAGTGCCAAACTTTATGCCGAAACTTTTTTGTCAAACAGGTTCTGGAAAAACAATAGCGTCTAATGAACGGATGAAAATGGGTTATCCTATAGAGTAGAGGTGCGCAAAATGTATCAGTGAAAAGAAAAGAGTAATATATATCATTTGATTGGAAAGATATATCACTCATTTATATCTTTAGCTCAGTAGCTCAGTACTCCGAGTTATTAACGTATTTATTTATTGCGCATACGTTGAACAATGGCCATAGAACGTGGTGATAAAAAGTAATGACTGAACATTATGCACTATTGTTTTGAAAATAAAAATAAATTCTACAAGAGTATCCATTTGATTTTGCTTAATACTTTGCAGGTTTAGGATTTTGGACTGCCAACTTAGATTGAAACTATACATAAAATAACTTTAATGATAATTAAATAAATTGAGATTGGAGTATTTATACAACTTTAAATTAGAATTTTGAAATGAAACAAATAAGTGTTTGTTTATGCAAATATTTTGAACAAATTAAATAAACTTTATCTCTAACAAACTATACTTTATCACAACGTTCACATTCGATCGTGAGTAGCTACGGCATCTACATAGGTCCAGTTGCATGTTTGACTAAATATTTCAATTGTTTCATGTAACGTCAAAACATCTATTTGTACGATGCGACGAGTGAGTGAAATGATTGATTTGGTGAAATGAAAAACACTACAATCACTCCTGAGCTAGTGATATACTGATACATTTTGATTTCAAGTGACCGAGTGATAGATTTGATCATAACATATGAGCTAAATCTTTTATATCTCTCACTCATGAATTACATATCTCTACTATAAAGTATTTTTTCTTTTGAGATACAGAACCCCAAAAAAGAGAAAATATATACATAAGGGTGAACTTTTAAAAATAGTTAAAATGAAAAAGTGGTATCAAAAAGTGTACAGCTCTATTACATTTATTTTACTGACAGTATGATATCAGTATGACAATGGTAATTACGATGATAGCAGGTAATGAAGAAGTCTTTATACCCAAATTGAACATATTCCCATCTCCTATACTTCAGTATGCTTTCTTATCATTTCAAATATTACTTCGATCTCAAGAAAATTTATTCAGATAATTCTGTTTCCAAAAAATTACTATTATTAAAATGACAGGATTTTGAGATTAGAATGTTATAAAGCAACAGTGATAGATATTCGGAGTGTGATCAAGTCAATGTTGCTTAACCAATAATTCTAAACTTGACACTGGCAAAAGTTCTCTCTAGAGAGAATAATCGCCATGGAATAAAAGAAAGAAAGAAACAAACGACTTTAGTGTTAGAAAATAACACTTTGAGAGAAAATGAAGAGAAACAAAAGTGTAAAGGATGAAATGGTCATTTTTGTTTGATAATTAAAACAATATAATATAAATTCTATTTTTTGTTTTCAATTCATGATATTAATCATTGAGCTAATAGGCAACTTGTGTTGCTACAACAAACCAAAATAGTCATCTCTAATGCAGTGTAACCAACTCTCTAGAGCCAAATAACTTTTGACCAATTCTAACATGAATTCAGGTTTGTAAGTATTTTATCAATATCTGCCTACCCTCTTGAATATTGTGAATAGATCATACCAGATAATAGAAGTTTGGAAGTTTATTCTCTTGAACTGTTAGAAAAAATTATAAATATATATGGAAACTAAATCAAACTTCAAGTTTTGAACAATATTTTTTTCATTGCATTATATTTTGAATAATTTTTTAGGATGTGTAAAGCTTATTTTATTTTTATTGGGCTAACAGACAGTTAAAAAGATGTTTTCAATATTCCATAGAGAATAGTTAATGCTGCCAACTTTTTTTAAAGCAAAGGAAAAACAATAAATCTAAATATAATAAATAGTTTTAATGTATTTATAAATATAATATAATAAATACATTAAATCTAATGCCAGAAGATAGTAAACAAACTAAAAAAGTATTCAAGAAAAACAATATTGCTAATATGACACTATTTGTTAATTAAAATTCAAGAATAATTAATTAATAGTCTGGTGTGACTCTTGTAATCTGTCGATTAAAGTGTGTACTGTTCATTATTGTCATTTACGTTCAAAAATGTTAGCTCATTTATTAGAGTTTACTCAAAAGAAAAAACAGGATTCTTATAAGTTGACTCACGTATCTGTCTGTCCTTCTGTCACAGCCGATTCTCTCTGAAACTGTATATAGACGTTTGGGATTTAGCATAGTAATACATCTTTTTAAGTCTTATATTTTGCACCAGCACACTTTAAAAATATTCATGCAAGAATAAAAGAAGTGAAGTGATACATTGATTTGAAAGGCTTCTTGTTTTAAATGCATTCAAAAATTGTTTATAAAACTTTTAGCTACTAAGCTGTTTTGTAAAGCTACTTTCTTTTTTTATTTTTAAAAACCTTTAATAAGGATACCATTCGTTTTGTTAGCCACTCGTATTTATTGTTTCACATTGTCCTATGTCTTTTTATTCCTTGGCAATAAACTTCCTGAACAAATTAACTCATCTACTTGCACCTTGATCACATTACTAGTTTTTACTTCATATATTGCTTTTTTGTATTCATTCTTTTCAACAACCATCTCCAAACTTGCAGCATTCATAATTAGATCTTTCCCCAAGTATACTTGAGACTTTTCATTACTAGACAAGGTTAGGTTTACTAAACAAGGCAAGGACTAACAAGACAGCACTATCGGCATCCATACTATGCGAAACTAGACTATTTCCTTTTCATATTAAAGCTATGCCAGCGTACCTTTCATCTCTATATACCATTTCATGGTTAGTTAAATTATGCAACGGTCAATGTATAGGTTGAAGGCTAACACAGGTCTCATACAGGGCTTTGATAATGTGAAATCAAACAGACTTTTATTCAACCACAAATCAATCAAAAGTCACAATCATTGCCGACTCTAGTTTTGACTTTACCATTATAATATAACAAATTTTATTTCCTAAATTAATACTTATCCAGTCTAAACAATGACAATACTTTCACGACTCTATCGTAGGCAAACCAAAGTCTGCAAAGGTACAGTCATTTTTATTTTCCTAGAAGTTTATTAATTGGACCTGGGAATGAAAATCTGATTCATGCGTTTCTGTTTTGCTGATATATAGGAGTTGTTAAATTAATATAGCAAGCTAGCTTCCATACAAAATAATTTGATTATAATAAATAAAACTTTCTTATCTCATTCGCGAAGTACACCATTTCAATGTTAATGCAAAGGTTAAATGTAGTGCAGTCCGCTGTAAACCGAGCACAGTGCAACATGATCAAAATTTTCTAGAAGCTTGCTTAAGGTTAATAGGAAAATTCTAGTAATGATAACACTATATATGAATTGGCCTTTGCTGTGCTTGTATTAATAAAGAAGCCAGTCGTTTGAAAATTAATATTCACCTTCTTATATTGTTTCTTACCATCATTTTCACTTTATTGTACAAAATATACAGGTAATAAAAGAACCTGTCAAGCACGAGTGGAACTTGTACTATGAGGGTTCTATACACATTTAGGCATTTATAAACATTTAATGGTACGTAATATTCCTAATAAATTATTTACGAAATTTTAATTTTTGAGAATGAAAATATATTGCCTACTAAGTAATATATTGCCTATTAATTACTATCATCAAAAAAAGAAAACCTGTAAAAATTACTTCTTACGATTCCTGTGGATTTGTTAACATAGATTTTTAATGAATGTGGTGTAGTTTTTCTTTAGTAATAATATTTGTATCCCAAGGCTACTCATGACGGGAATAAAAGCAACTTATGTTCCTTATGTTAAGGACTTTAAGGCGAATTTCTTTGTATTAGCTCTTTAATTTGTGCACTTGTTTAATGGTATCACAATTTGTGATACCATTAAACAAAGTGCATAAACTTTTAGTGATTTTGTACTAGGTAAAAAAAGGAGTTTATTTCTTATATTATATAATTATATCTTTTTATAAACTTATTAACTAAAATGTTTATATCAAGGAGAAGCTGTTTAAATAATCCTAATTTCTTTTGTTAAATTTATAAAAGAAAAGAAAAGAAAAGTTGAGTGATCTCATCGGAGGTCTTGAACTTTTCAAACTATCTTCAAAGGCTCCAAAATTTAAAAAAAATAATCTGTTCATTTGAAATCAAAAGTGATATTTTATCATACCAAAAATGACTACTGTTTTTTCATGCAAAATATAATATCGTTTTTTACTTGAATGTCGAAGACCTTATTTTAAAAATAGGTCTCTCTGAACACCCGTCAAATCAATGGCGTTCCTTCATAGATAGCTTTAAGCGAAGTCTAAACTCCTTTTTTTACCTAGTACAAAATCACTAAAAGTTTAATGGTATCACAATTTGTGATACCATTAAACAAGTGCACAAATTAAAGAGCTAATACAAAGAAATTCGCCTTAAAGTTCTTAACATAAGGGACATAAGTTGTTTTTATTTCCGTCATGAGTAGTCTTGGGATACAAATATTATTACTAAAGGAAAACTACACCACATTCATTAAAAATCTATGTGAACAAATCCACAGGAATCGCAGGAAGTAATTTTTACAGGTTTTCTTTTTTTGATGATTTTGCCTTTATACAATTTACTTAAATGAAAATTATTTAAATTATTTTTGAAAAGAAAAATATTTTAACATTGCTTGTGGACAATTTTAGGAGTCTTGGATTCATTTCACATTTTACATAAAGTTAGGGAGAAAAACATATTTTTTTTAAACAATTCCTGTTTACAGTTGGCCCATAAATAGCTCCAACATGTGCTCCAACATGGCAAAAATACAATTGATTTTACTACATAAACAGTAAAGTATAACACAGGATAACAAACAGCAATTCAAAGTAAACGTTATACTAACTATCATGAGTTATCAATTATAAATTATGAACTATTTTCCATAATTGCATTCCTACAACTGTTAATTGAATACAAAAAAATATCAGAATTGGCCACCTTTCAAAATAATGCATTAATGCAATGCAATGCAATGTAAGTGTGCGAAAAATAGATGAGCACTACACGATGTTAACGCATGCTCTTTGTAGACAAAATAAACTATGTCTTCATCCTATATCAAAATAAAGTGTTATTAAACTCAAGACCGAAGGGTTATCAATATACTTATTTAATCATTTAAAAAATGCTTGATCGAAAGTAGTTCCTGAAGGAGTTAGGTTCATCCATGAAAACTGAAGGAAAATGTTGATAAAGAAAACTCTATAAGTGTGAGAGAACTTATTATTATACACATTTGTAGAATTAAAACAAAAAAAAATTTAACAAGATGTAGAAAACTTTACAGAATCTATGAAGCAAGTGTCAGTGTGGGAACTTGATATATTATATTGGCTATGTTCCACTAGCCGTCCGCAGCATTTGCACCACGACTGCGATCATACCCATTCCCTTAACCATCAGTCCAAGTGGAACTTGGTATGAACAATGCATGTTTGTATCTTTATAGATACGAAATGGGAAATGGCAGGTATTAAACAAAAATAAAAAGATTATAGCATTGCATTTTTTTATTTATATTAATAATCAGATAATAATTTACACTTATACTAATTGCAAAAGTGCAACTTAATTTCTATAAGAATTTGACAGTTGTTTGACATTTTGCATCTTCTCGTATAGCCTTTACTTTTATTAGGTACATCTCACAGCTGCATAAAGTAATTCTCTCTGTCACTATGTTTAATCTTCAACGATGATTTGTTTTACTTATGTAAACTTCATATATTAATCTGTCAATGTCAAATTGACAGATGCAGACTGCAACAAATCACTTTGACATGTAGGTCTGAATACGTTCAAAGTGGTTGTGAACAACAACGTCATCGATGACGTTTTGATCATGACCACAACGACTATGGTTACCAAGTGCAAAGATACAATGAAGATCACCTAATGGACCCTACCTATTGTGTAAAAATCTATGTCTAAATTATCAAATGTCTAATCAATTTCAATAAGTCTAAACCATCTCATAAAAAGAAACTGAAAAACCAGGTCTTTCACTTTCCATGAAAGTAATTTTTCCGTGAAAGACTAACTAACCTTATCTTCCATTTAATAGGTACGAGAATTTCTTAAAATTGGAACTATGGTTGTTTTAACGATAAAATTGTTAGGTATACCTACATCTTCTTTCATGAAGAAATATGAAAGTTAGGTAGTACACTAAATTTGAACATATTTATTGTATACTGTTTGATTTTATGAATGTCAAATGGCGTGCGAACATTAAGAAAAGGCTGACTTAAATTGTCACCATGATTTAAATTGACATAATTGTTTGATTTAATTGACATTTAAGGTTTTCAGGCAGCATAAATATAAAAGTTCTGATAATCTGCTACACTTGTTTATAGGTATCTAGTGGTAATTATACTAAAAGTTTAAATTATAGTATCTACTGTTAATAATAACATTGAATCTTCATGAATTTCTCAAAAAGTGAACTCGAAACCCATAATATTTCGTGCATATCTTAAAGATCTCGTATACTTTTTGTGATAATAGGGTATGAATAAATGTAAATCAGGAAAACATCAGCTGATCTTCTCTAATATAGATATTTAGCTTTTTTTTTCCTTTGACTACATATTATAAAATGTTATAATTTTGTGGTAGAGAAGCATTATATTTTAGTGGTCTAGGAATTGTATTTCTTTGGAACTTGTAACCTCGTGAATTCAAAAGAGAGGTCAGTTGTATCAAAGTAACTCGCAGCTCAAACATAGTTCCTACACATGTAGATTCAATTAAAATAGTGGCCTCGACCACATTGTGATTATGAGTTTTGGCTTGCCTCTTGGTATACTACAGAGTTTCAGTTTCCTCAAACCTCTGAATAACATTATAGGTGTGACCACACACAAAGTAAGTATAGGGAGACTAGAAAGACAATAGAATTGTTTTTTTCTAATTTTAAGTCATACTTCAATTTTACCCTTCAATTTAAAGCTACAAGCAAATAAAAACATTTTAAATATCATACACTCAGTCCTAAATTATGCACATGGGTATTCCAAATGTTGTGGGTATCCCAACAAAGCAAAGCGCGGCCTCTTCTTCACCAGTGGCATTAGTGTTATGCAGAATTGGATCATACTAGTGACAACCTAGGACCTCATCCCACGTGAGGCAATTCTAAACTTAATATTCTGTAAATGTGGCAAATACTGCTAAGCTATAATGAATTGCACCACCATTTCCCTTAGCAGACAAGGTGAATACCAAAATTCTATTAGGAAATATGACAATGAGGAAGGTTACGATTTAAAAATTGTTCCTAATACTATAGATTATAATCTGCCCAAAGTCTAGATGGTCTAGATGTTTCTGACGTGATGATTATATGTAGCTATGATGATCGAGATGATTATATGTATCTATAGCTTGAAGTTGTAAATAAACTACGGTAAGGTGGCAACAGTAATAAAAAGCAATCTAGTGGTGAATACTTTTTGTTTATTTATGTAATGAGAAATACATATCTATTAGCAGAGTTGATAATAAAAAATTATAGAATATGGACATTTATATAAAAAAATATGCAGTTTCATACATATCCTTCACTTGGTTCATAAATTATGTGATCAATGAACATATCTTGGCTTGTTTATTGATTTATAAGTAAATTTATTAATTACTACTTAAATCTAGGTGACTTGCTTATGAAAAGGTGACATTATATTGATTATTGGATAAGTTGGAATTTAAAGATATCTAACAGATAAAATCCTTAAAGACACAATAAATACTCAAGGCGTTTTGTATGATAAAAATTGTATCCAAAATAAAACGAATGTGTTTAATTTATTAGTATATATTATTTAATTGCATCGTCTTTCGGTATCCATTATTGGAACAGTGGCTGTAACTAAGTGTCCATTTTAGGAATTTAGTTTTCCATCGTTAGTAATCAATATATTATTCAGGTACACGTTAGTAAAGAAAACGGTTTCATCTAGTTTATAATTCTTCATATGCATTATACAATTTTTTAAACTAATTATATGTTACATGAGTTTATATACTCGATTACTACATAAACAAATTAATTTGTGAAGTATTATATATAGTATATATTATTCCATCTATGTATACGTATGACATGTTTTGGATTATTATTTACTTTTTCTTCATAGTTCATATTATTTTATTTTAAAATATTTGTTTACTTTTTTACTTCAAAGTAGGACATACCGACTCTCAAAATGACATTGAAATTCTATTTAGCCACAAAATAAAACACGAGTTTTCAACGACAACTCTGTCACATTACATTTCAAAGGTTATTCAAAATATTTTTAAATCATGTTGACCTTATGCTTTTGTGTTTTATCTTTAGAATTGTTTACTGTTAGAAAAAATTCCGTTTCTAATAGCTCTTCCACTATTTTAAAATTAATTAAACATTTGGCAGAATAAATTTTAAATTGGATTTAGAAGGGTCAGACTGTGACTTTGGGGAGCTGTGGGCTAACACTATTTGGATACTCACCTAATTAATCAAACTAACTGCAATTTTGTCAAAAAAAAATTTCCCATAATGAATGTATAGGAAGGTATAGCAAAAAGAAATAGGACAATAAAATATTAATTACTCATTTAATATCACTGAAGTACCTAAACTGGGTCTGTAAGAAATTACCGCAAAAGAAATAACATGTTTGGGATGTGTAGTTATATTATATAAATTATAAAGCAATCTTATTGCATTTTCACACTGAAAATTCCTTTATTTTTTTGTTTTGTTTTCCTTATTGCTTAATTGCTCATCACATTGTAAATCCTTGGTTAAATGACAATTTATGGAAAGAACTGATAAATGATTTAGTTGATTGTTCGACATTGTTGTCCTATCTTTGTTTTCTATATATGACATCCTGGAGAAAGAGGGCTCCGCTTCGCAGCTAGTGATTGGCAGCGTTAAAAAAATCTTTAAGACAGTATAGCAATTTGGGAAAACATCAATAAGTTTGTTTTCATAAATTAACATAAACATTTCACTGCAAGAGGTTTAAGACTCTAGCTTAGATTGTCATAAGATTTTAACTGAACGCACTCATTTGCTAAATGTTTCATCTACATCTGGATATTTTTTGAACTATCAAAGTTCACACCATATGAGTAAGTGACCCGGTAATCTTGAAATGAAATATATTGTTTTGTTATTTTTTGGAGAAATTCAGGAAATCAAACTTTTTAGTTTATAAGAAAAGATCATTCTTTTGATCCCAACTGTCATCGATAAATTGTCATGAATGTAATTGCGACTATCCCGCCAATTAGACCCTAAAAGTATTCGCGACTAATTTGTTTAGCACCTTATATACATACCTGTTTACATATTTATATAAAGTCTGTTCATCGAGAGTTGATAAATATTATGAAAACATTTCACAATAGCAACTGCCCCCATAGTACCAACACTGTTGACAGTGCTGAAAGTTGATTCAAAATGTACCAACGAATTCAAAATGTACCAATACTACCCTTACTTCCCAAAATGGTGACCCCAAGGTGATTTTTTTAATTTTTTTATTTTTAATAATATTGTCCATTGTTTTATGAAGGGAGGCCCTTTATATTTACGGGGCCCTGGGCTGAAAAAACCGCCTGTGGGTTTTAAAGAGTGATAACACAGTATCGAATTGTTAGCAAATATTTTACATAATTATTATTAAGAAAGTTGACTATCTACTTTATATATATATATATATATATATATATATATGTATATATATATATATATATATATATATATATGTATATATATATGTATATATATAAATATATATATATATATATATATATATATATATATATATATATATATATATATATATATATATATATATAGGTGTATACGTAAATACATACATACAGTAACATATCTAAGATTTTCAACTAAATTACTGCTGTTTTATTTGGTTTGAGAAGTATTTTTGCACTTATTATGACTGAAATCATCCTTTTTGAAATGCCTTAAACAAATTCCTTTTTAAGGTCTTGATTTATAATAATTATCATTCCTTTATATACTTAATATTCAACTCTACACTTGAACAGGAAAATGATTTTAGTATGCTACAATGTAAACAATGATCCTGTTAAATATTGCTCACAATAATTAAAAACACAATTTAATAAAAACTCAATGTAAGCATGCATATTTAATCACTAAACGACTCAAACCTATGAACACTTTGCATTTAAATACTCAATTTTGGCTTTATCAGTTTAGTAGCTTTAGAATTATTGAAGTCGCAGACAGATAGACAAATAATAATTTGCTTCGCTTGTAAGTTTGTTTCTTTCTCCGGCACCCTACTCATTAGTAGATTTTGAAAAACTAAAGAAAAGTGAATATTTAAAAAAAATAATGTGTGAAAACACATTCTTACAAAGTTACTATGTTGGAATTCATATATTTTTTTAAAATAACAAAAAGTGTATATTATTGAAAATTATAATTAACCAATGGTGAGATACTTTATCATTATTAATACTCTCAAGCTGTAATTTAAACATTTTTTTCTACACAATCTGGCATTTCTAGTCATTGTTAATGATATCAATGATAAATACTTTGTTGTGATACCGAAATGAAGTCGTTATAAATTGTGAAAATTATAAAACAAAAGTTGAATATTTAAATTATTTTTACTTTCTTTTATTGTTCCGAATAATAAAAGAAAGTAAAAGTGAAATATATTTGAAAAAAATTTTTAATAAAGAATATCATTTTAATTTTGTTTTATTCTACTATGAAAATTTTAGAGAAAATATTCGGGGCATAAAACAGAGGGGAATAAAACAGTTAAGCCACTCAACTGATACATATAATTTAAGAGACTTGCTTATATACTCGTAGGTGTATATATACATACATATATATATATATATATATACATATATATATATATATATATATATATACATACATATATATATATATATATATATATATACATACATACATACATATATATATATATATATATGTATATATTCATACATGTCAAAACGTAAATTATGAGTGCTTATCATCATATTTAGTACGTGGTTTGAGTATAGAGTATACTCTTGCTATTCGTATGAGTTACCTTTCTGAAAAGTGTTCTTAAAATTGCAATCATGAATACCAAAGAGGAAATTATGTGAGTTACATTGTAAGGATTTAAAAAAAGTTTTCAGGAAAAGAAAAAAATTAAAATGCATAAAACATAACACTGTATTAAATAACATAATCATTTAATGATATTCTCTTTAAATCTACCAACCATTAGAATCTTGAAAGTTGACTGGTTGCTTGCTACTAAATCTGGGCTGAAAAATGTTGAAACAACTTCTTTGTTTTTTCTCTCATCTTTAGAGCACTTAATAGATTCTTTCTTAATGTTTATCCCCAATTTACTGCTTCAACACTGCTCTCTTTTGTTGTACGTCGTACGTCTTGCTACTTTAGATTTTTCAGATAAATACTATTTATTTTTAATTCAACATTTTTGATTGTCAATATATTGACATTATCAGTACAAACAAAAGAAGTAATTATTCTTTTTAACACGAACATATCAAGGGTTTTACATTAAGGAGGCTATAATATTCTGTTATTCTAATAATGAAAAATGAATAAATGTTGAATATCTTTTTTATTATAAAAATAGCAGATTGGATTTTTCAAAGTATGAAATCAGCAAACAATTTTTTATTTTAAAATGATGCCTTTAAAATTTTAAATGTTACTGGTGCTGATCATTTTGATGTACAGGTATATCAGAAAAAAAAAATTTATCTCCACAATGTTAGGCTATTGTAGATACTATGCTATACTTTAATATGTTATTTTGGAAAGTAAATAATAATCTTTGTATTGGAGCGTCGCGGCTAGGGTATGTATTTCAAAATATTTAAAAAATTTTTCCGCTATTACAAATCCGGAATTGAACAATCCCGAATCAAAATAATACTAAAATTTTCCCATAAAAAATTAGTTCTTTACTAAAAACCCAAAAATTTATTGCTATAATATTTTATTTCAATGATTATTTTCTTTAATTTTGAAGACACTCAATTTTTCCTGGAAAATAGTCAATTATTTAAATCAGAGCTTTAAATGAACTCACTGCTACACCTAAAAACTAGAATTCAAAGTTCACTTTTATATGAAGTAAGTTTTTTACCATTTTTAAAAATTTATTTGGCGGAGTAATATTTTCTTTCTAAGAACTAGATGTTCGTTGATTATTTATTGGTTTTTCATACATTAAGAATAAAGACTGTAAGGGAAAGTTTGAGGGAAACTGTAAGGGAAAGGGAAACTTAATTTGTAAGACTTATATTAAAGTAATTATCAGCAAAAGAATTGAAAACTTAAGTTTTTGCCGAATACCATATATATTAATAATTTGTTGATGTGTGATGGACCTAATCCTTAAATAACTTTTTCGTTTCTTTTGTGGCATACATAAATAAAATTCCAGTTCTGGAATTTAAGATCATTCCCTCTCTTGCTTTATTTGCCATCTTAATTGGTATTAATGTTTTGGCAAGTAGTGATTTATGTTTTAGGTATGGTACACATGGTGAGGTGACACTAATAATTAAAATGTCTATCAATTTAATTATAATTTACGAATTTTACTCATGTAAACATTTGATCATTTTATGTGAGGCTACATGATTAATTATCTATTCATAATAATATGAATCTGCTTATAATTGTAAAGTTTGAATAAATTCAGCCATGTTCGAAGAATTATTTATGGTCAGCTACCACTTATAATCTAATTGTATTGACACTCTCTCTGTTTTGTAATATTCATCCCTTTTACTTTTAAGTTTCCTACAGTCTATTTCAGTTGTCAGTTGTAACGTGGGTAATAATGGGATTTCATTAAGTGGTTTGAGATATACGAGGACTGTTCAAAAAAAGGTGAAAAGGTTTATTTTTCTAAAAAAATATTCATTTATTCATCAATATCCATTTTATCCCTTTCAAAGTAATCCCCCACAGTCGTGGGTCTTCTAGTCGCTTTCATTGGGATAATTGGGTTTTGGTTTCGATGTCATAACTATATACTTATGTTTCGTCACCAGTTATGACCTTTTTCAGCAAATATGAATCGTCGTATCAGTCAACAGCTCCTGAGAGACGTTCATGCGACAGCTCTTTTGGTCAAAATGTAGCAATTTCGGAACAAACTCCGCTGTCACATACTTCATGCCCAAAACTTCCTCAGCAACTTCTCTAATAGTGATTTTATGATTCTCCATAACTACTTTCTTCACAGCTTCAACGTTTTTGTTGGTTGTTGACATGCTGGGGAATCCAGGGCAGGCATCGTCATTAATATCTTGTCGGCCTTCTGTGAAGAGCTTGTACCACTTATAAACATTTTTTTCTTCAAAGTAGACCCACCAAATACCACAGTTAACATTTTAAGTGAGTCGGAGCACTTAATTTTTTTTTTCACACAAAATTGAATACAGATTCTTTGACCCATTTTTTTCTATAGCAAAAAATCGACAAGCGTAACAACACACATCTAACCTTTATAACTGTCAAAGGCAAACTAAAAATGCAATATCAACATATGTCGGGGACATGTGTACCAACATAAAAAAAAATTCGACAAATCCAATGTACGTAGCCTGCGAAATTTGAAAGTCACCCTTTTTTTTGAACAGACCTTGTATATCTCCAGTTGTCGATGTCGAACTTTTTGTCGTTGTCGATGTCAATGTCGACGACGTCGATGTCTTTCTTGATGTCTTTGTCGATATCGATGTCAATGTCAATATCGATGTCGAAGTCTTTGTCGATGTCGATGTCGATGTGGATGTCGATGTCAATGTCGATACACGTCACATCATGTCACGTCAAGTCACGTCATGTCACGTCATGTCACGTCATGTCACGTCATATCACGTGAATGTCACGTCAATGTCATGCCGATGTCTTATCTTCTTAATTTTTGTCTATACCAGTTCAATTAGTTTGTTGTCATAAATGTACGGTGAAAATGTAGAACACCATGTCCATGTAAATACATAATTCATTTTTAAAATTATCGATAATTGCCAACATATAGCATGTAATTGTTTTAATTGTGTTGAAATTATGGTTAATGGAGTCGTGTCAAATTGGAAAAATGTTTTTTCCGCAAGTAATTGTTTCATATTAACTATATTTTAGTTGAAAGCATTCACTAAAGCTATAAATTTTTAAAGTACAAAACCAAATTTTTAAAGTACAAAAATTACAGAATTGGCAGGGTAAACGGACTTAGTTTGAAATTAAAGATGTAAAAAACTTTTTGTTTATAGTGACATCTTTTTTTACACCATTTTGAAGATGATACCTTAAATGATAAAAATATTTCTGTTCTTAGAACATTTCTGATTGCATTCTGTTTTCGTAACAAATATGCATATGCATAATTATTGATATTCAATTTTCCAAAAGTTTTCTGATACTTTTTAAAGTTCGGTTTATGTGGGAAAAATAGGATTTAATATTATAAGTAATTGAAGTGGTTTTATGATAAATATTTTTACAAATTTTTTTAAATTTTGTATTTTTATAGAGTTATTTCGGAAATAGTTGAACTTTTTGACATTTATAAAAAAAAACTCTTATGGTCAAAATAATGATTCAGACCTGTGAAGGAATACTGTGAGGAAAAATACACCTGGAACTGTAATGCTATTGGATTTACAGTGGAATACAAATATTATTTACTGAGATGGTATAACAACTACCCACCATTATGTAATGTTATTGAATAGTTACTGTATTAGTTTGGCAAAGTTATTGTATTAGTTTAGCAAAAAAATTGTGTAATATTCGACTTAAATTAATGTAACGTCTTAGATTATAAAGGAATGATTATATTAATAGAAAGCGAAATTCCCTTGCTTAACTCAAAACTAAACAGTACTCGAATCAGAACTTGAGTAATATGAGTTTTTTAGGCCATTATTTCAAGTACTGATTATCTGAATACCGTATTTCAGTTATTTAAGATAACCGGTGGTACATAAATGTATTTGAGTAGCATGAGATCTGAGTTATCTTGTCTTTACCCATCACAAAATTCACGCAATTACGAGATTTGATGTTTTTATAAATTAGACTAGTGTAATACAATAAAACTGCTATGGCACTATGTTAATTAGACTAAATAAAATATCTAAATTTTCATTAAGTGATACAATGGAAATGGCAGAGGAAATAAAAAATGATGATACAGTAAAATATAAAAATAAATATTTATAGAAAAATAAAAAAATCACCAAAATCAATGTTTATGTTCGTTACTGTTATTCAATTGTAAACTCGAACCATCACTTGAATCAGAATTATTTTATAAATTGTAATTAATCTGCAATCACAATCAACAAAATACTCATGTTGTTGCTGCATCTCTACATTTTTTATTTTGTATGGGGTTAGTATGTATGAAGGTTTACCTTATTTAACATTTGTACATCATGGCACTACACATTTGTCTTTTCATAGTCTTCAGTTTTACACCATCTACACTTTAATTTTAGAAACATGTCTTAGGCCAGAATATGCTTCATACTCTCCTATGTACCTTCTTTACGGTAATGAGTGATCAATATAATATTATATTCTCACGTGCATCAAGTGCTTCTGTAATGAAAGTCGCGCCCAATATGGCATCTCTTTCTTCTCACAAGGGCCCGACAGTTTTGGATTATGTCTTGAAGGATAACAACCTCTAGCCATTACTATCAGGCTGTTACTATTTTTATTATCTCAATATTAAATAAGTATATGGATACTTATAATTTGCTTAATTTACACCCGGTGCCATCTCTTCGTGTTGTGCCGAATTACACTATTCAATTGTAATTTCTTACTTATTGAAATCTGCACGGTTACCGCTCACACTGCTCTTGTCGCAGCAGTAATAGATGTCATAATCAAATAATAAAAAGAAAAGTTTTTATTGTTTTTAGGATTTGGCAGAAAAAGGGCTAATCTGATAATTGTGAATCTTCCACCATCCTATGGCTTATAGCACAGAACATAAAACAAAATAGAAGTGGTATGTTCAGGGATATGTATGAAAATACACATCACCAATTTGAAACAAATGAAATTTAAACGCGCCAATTACATTGCGATGCATGCCCCACCTTTAATCTCTTAAATTTGTTCTCGTTTTCACATGTTGAGTTACATATAATTGTCCCACTTGCAACTAATGTTCTAAAATTTTAGTGTTGTTTAAACATTTATAAACCGCTCACAACAATATCAAACTAAAGCATCACGATTATAGAGATTAGTTGATATATTTCAACTTAATTTCAAGTTATGAGAAAAAACTAATTTTAAATTCAAATATTTACGGATACTAAAATATTTATTATCTGTATTTAACACAAGAAAGTGATAAGATATACATATAGTTATAAGTCCTAAAATAGAAAAAAAATGGAAATTGACGGAATAAAATTTATATAAAAACAGGATTTAATTAAACATAACACTAAAGATTGTCAGTTTTTAAGGAGTCCTAGATTTTCAAACAACTTTCGGTTTGAACTGAACCAAATCATTTTAGTTTCAGTTGCTCATGATGACAAGATAAATTGACAAAATATTTTAGAAAATGCTTGTTGCTCTTATTTCTCAGAAAATCATACATATTTGTTAAGTATTCGTCAATTTAGTATACGGTGTTTTGATAATTAAAATAAAGCAGTTACAAGATTGCTTAAAAGAAAATCTCCATGCTGATACAAAGCAAAGCAATCAAATATCTTCATGGATATAAAATGGTTTAAATTTGTGGTTGAGTTCCAGATTGAGTTAATGGCCGTAACTAGACATAAAAAAGCCTCTTACCTTCAGCCATATAGTGACCATTTAAATTAATTTCTACGTGTATGTAGCCGTGAAAATGTTTTCCATTCCAATCTATACAAAGGCAAATTACCATTTTATCATAAAAATGGCTGATAACAACTTGGTAATGGTTAGTAAAAACTGGAACTGCTTTTGGGTACAAATCTCTTTATCCGGACTAATTTACATCAAAATCATGTTTTAAAAAGTGTACTGAGCAAACTGTTCTTATCTTCGTAAGAAATTAATTTTTCTATCCAGCGGCTTTAATCCATTTCGCCTTTATATAAGTCTTTAGGATATCTAACAGAATGTAATTCAGTGAGATAACCCGTTTATTTCAGACTTAAAATTAAAGTAAGGGCCAAAATATTAAACATTCAAAATTCAAAAGTTCAGTCCTTTCTCAAATTGTCATGAGTCGTAAAACAACAGTTGTTCACCTAGATGTATACATGTGTACCATAATTTTTTGTTAAAACTCTTTTCAGTAGTCAAATGTTATTCAAACAACATGTACTTTTATCAATAATTAATTAATTAATTTTTTATTTATCTTATGAAATGAATGAAAAACATATCAATCCTTTATCTTCATATTGTAATTATACTGTAGAATTATTATGTAAATTTAACTGCATTTAGTGTGCATTTTTATCTCATTAAGATGACAGTTACCAAACATGTCCATGCTATTGATACATATGAGATAATGATATCAAGTGAAATGCACTTGTGATGCGTATCAGTGCAATGACGTCGCCAATAACGTTTTTATTTAAAATTCTTCAGAATTTTAAATAAAAATGATTGTATTGTTTCCTAAGTTAACATGAATGCCCCCAACTGTTAAAATGGATTATTATTTTGGCATTTTACATAGCCTTGAGAAATATTATCAGTCATTGTTATACACAATTTTATCTGTAATTCTATCTAAAGATAGTTCTATAGATGGTTTTTACAGTACCCAAAGTTGAAGTGAAGTGGTCTTATTACTGTAAGAACAGGCAATATCTACTTCGTTTTCTTTACACTCAATAAATTCTAGAATTTCTTCATTTATAGCAAATCTGAGACTTTTGTTACATTTTTCTTAAGACCCTCACTGAATTGCTTAATCAACGCAGATACCTCAATTGAACTGGTGTTATAATATTAGAAAGGGAAAGAAAAATGTCTGCCTCTATTTCTCCCAGATCTGTTTAGAAATATTGCAATAGTTCCAAAAATATATCTATTTCTGTCGCATGTTTCTTATTGGTATTACTTCGAAAACGGTTATTTGGATTCTCTAAATTTAGAAAAATCAAATGTGATGCTATCATCGATCAAGCAGCAATAGCAATACAACTGGGAAAAATTACTAATATTTAAAAAAAAAATAGTAATATTACTAACAGTCATATTACTATTTTATACAGTCAAACCTGGATAAGCAGAGTTCAAGGGAGCACAATCTCATTCTTGCTTATAGAGGTTTCTCACTAAACCGAGTTTCTCGCTAATGTAGGTACATGGGTAGCGTTTCTCTCTTATAGAGGTATGTAGTAAATATGTAATATGATAAAATTATGTGCATAATATGCACAACATATATTATGTATGTACATATATATTTTTAATAGTGTGTATATGTTACGTTCATTAGATTTCAACATATAAGTACTTTATAAGGGTAGGTATCAAGATGCTTACGAAAACAAAACAAAAATTCGTGAGACGCAAGCTTAGTCCATTCCTCGTTGCTAGGTCCAACTTCAACATCATTTTCCTCTGGCAGGTCTTGCTCATCTGTACTTTTCCAAAACCCAGCTTTCTTGAAGCAGTTTTTGACAGTAACGTCACTGACTAAGTACCATGCTTTTCTAGCAAATTTCATAGCTAGAAGTACGTTAATGTCAGGGCTACTGTTTTCTTCCAGACTCGTAAGAATATGTTTAACGACTTCTCTGTGATAAAAGCGTTTAAAAGTATGAATGATGCCTTGATCTAATAGTTGAAGTTTACTAGTGGTGTTAGCAGGTAAAAACATTACTTTTACGTTTGCAAGTGTTGGTAAGTCCGTATGGGCAGCACAGTTGTCAATGAATAGCAGAATTTTTTTTTGGTTTATGGTTCATTTGTTTGTCAACTTTTTTCAACCAATCTTTAAATAATATCTTAGTCATCCAAGCCTTTGTATTATTGGCATAATCAACGGGTAGAGTCTTGACACCTTTAAAACATCTAGGTCACTTTGATTTCCCGATGATGAGAAGTGGGAGTTTGTCCGTACCACTTATGTTTACACACTGGAGAAGTGTAAGGCGTTCCTTGCTTTGTTTTCCTCCATGGCATTTTTTGCCTTTAAACGTAAATGTTTTATCCGGAAGGCACTTGAAAAACAAAGCAGTTTCATCCGCGTTGTAAATATCGTCTGGTTCATACCCTTCTAAAAGATTCGGCAGATCTTCAGTCCAGTGGTTGCACACACCTTGGTCCACAGATTTACTTTCCCCAGCTGCTTTTTTGAAAGCTATACCATGACGCCTTTCAAAACCCTCTAATCAGCCGTTGCTAGCGGAAAAGTTCTGGATTCCACGTTTTGTAGCAAACTCTTTTGATTTTTCTTTCAACAAAGGTCCATCTATGGGAATGTTCTTATCGAGAGTTTGTTTTCTCCATTCCAAAAGGCACTTTTTGATATTGGGAAATTCAGAAACTCTAGTCCTCTTAATATTTCCATGTCCATCAGAGCACTCAGACTTTATAGAGTCTTTTGATTTTATAATTTTATAATAGGTGGATTCTGGGAAATTAAACTCCCTCTGAATTTCATTTCGTGATTTTCCGGATTCAAACGCATTCACTATTTTAAGTTTATCACTTAATGACAGTACTTTAATTTTCCGTTTTGACATGATGCAGAACAGAACTTTCCTTCGCAATTGATTAACTATAAACTGAGTAAGTCCGACAAACAGGACGGTACACAGGCACACGTGTCCACAGGCACACATGTCCATTAGAAAAGAATGCGATAAAATAACAACGTTATTTAGTTCCACGAAATAGAATAGGTACAATATTGACGAGAAAACAATACAAAAACATTGGTAGGAAGTTCCACGAAAGTTAAGAATAAGTCATAAAATAGCAGATGTTAAATTTGTTTTGTCATTTGTTCCTCCTAAATAATATAAATAAATAAAGCTCGATTGTCGCTTATAGAGGTATAGATAAGTAGCAGTCTCACTTACGGAGGTCTGTGAGGGAAAAACGACTCTCTCTTACAGAGGTTTCTGTTTCTCGCTAATAGAGGTTTTGGGAGCTTAAAATGACGGGTCCTTGCTATTACTCTCACTTATAGAGTTTTTTCACTTATCCAGTTCTCACTTACTCAGGTTTGATTGTATAACTAATATTTTACAACAAATTATATCATGAAGAATAATTGTTTCTTTATTTCTCAAAAGATATCTACATTTTAAGCAACAATTATAAAAATTTAAGTTCCACCCTTGCCTTTAAATCCACCATCAAAATACTTTTGTCAAACAGCTCGACCTGCATTGAGTGGAGCATCAGATGTTTTGTTTGAATATGCAAGTTCCATCATCTCAGCAAGTTCCATCTGGGATAGCTTCAATCTTGACTGATTAATCAGTCAGACATCAGCTTTAATGTCACTAATGGTAGTTTTTGATTTTCTTCCTCTCTTTTAACAGTCTGGAGAATACAATTTCTTAAATTATTCCTGTGATTTTCCATTAGTCAGTTCTCTTTTTATTCTTATTTCTTTTTTATCTTTTCTTCCAAAGGAACAGCTCTGATGAAAATTGGCGGTATCTTTTGCCTAATAAGGAAAGTGGTTTCACTTTTACTAAAAAATTCTCAATCGAACGATGTTGTCTCACATCAATATTCTCCCGATTAAGTGCATTGAGGAAAGAAGCCCTGAGGATTTGATATCTATAATGTGCAATGAAATTAATAGGAGTTTCTTCATCATTTTTATACCGTTGGCATGAAGTTCCATAAGTGAGTCTTAATTATCTCATGTAACCTAACCTAACCTAACCTAGCTGTAGAGGGTTCCTTGAAAAGATGCATTATGTCCTTCATGCATGAGCAAACCCCAATCAACTTCCAACATGTCAGCAAGATGGCATTTTATCATAATGTTGGGGCGTTTGGACATGAGCACTAGTATTTCTTAAAATATTTGATGTATAAAATTCATTTGATGACATTCATAATTTTATATTGATCAGGTAAGAAAACACATTTAAAATCTCAGTCAGTTTTGCAATAACAATTAATGTATTTATATATATGAAAAAGTTGATTTTCAAATGACGACAAAATATAGACATTTATAAAAAGACCGATCAAATATGATCTGAAAGTGTTTCTCATCTATAGGAAATCAGAATACATATGAGTGATCTTCCTTAAAATGACATCTTAAGAAGTTTAGCGACCATTTTGCCTTTGGCGTTTTATGTTATTGATGAGGTCATCTTTCATTTCAATTTTGTGTACTATCATGGAATTTTCTAAATTAGGGGAAAGTGTACAAGTTTTCATTCGAAATACTGTTATTTATCATTTCAAATTTTTAGGGTTCCATATTTCAAAGAAAAAATGGAATCCTTCTAAGATCACTAGTATGTCTTTCTGTTTGTCTGTCAAATCTTTTTTCCTTAGAAACAGGTTGACACAGAAATTTGAAATTCAACATAGTAATAAAACGTATTAAATGACACGTAATAGCACTCAAAAATATTTTTATTAAATTTTTTTAAATTTTGCATATGGGGGGGGGGGGTATCATTTGGGAGGGCTAATACTAAAGGTCTCAAAAATATTTTTTACATACTTTTAGCTAGTATAACTTCAGAGACTTCAGAAATAATGGGGTTGAGGACCTACTTTTTGGCAAAAAATAGGTCCTCCATCCCATTATTTCTGAAACTACTCAAACTAAAATTATGAATAAATGGAATATTTAGAATTCTATGCAAAGGTTGCAGTAAAACTATAGCAATTATCCTTGGTCTTATAATGTTTCAAATATACATCACACTTTAACTCCTGCGAAACATAAAGTAAGCAATATACTTTGTGAAAAATGAATATTTGTAAATCTACTATTAATAAAATTCTAACAAAGTGAAATTTTAAAGAGTGATTGATTTAACATAAAGAATGATAATAGAAGCCAGAAAACCTGTTTTTAGAATTTTTGTCTGTCTGTGCCTGTTTGCTAAATTTTTCTTTAATCACGGATTTTGATGGATGGATTTTTGACTGATTTTGTTGAAATTTGATATATTACTAGTTTACACCCAAGAGTAACATATGCGAAAAACAAATTTTTCATAATTTTTCTTATTCTGAATTTGTCATAAATAGAGTACCATTAAAACAAAAGCCAATATACCAATTCCAATCCAGTCCATTTTCTGTAAGGAAGTCTAGCTTTTTGAATATTTTGTTGTTAAATACATACCACACAAAAACTATAAGTTGAGCTTAATTTGTTACATTTTTACTTTCATAGACACAAAAATTGCTGTTTTTTAATTGGGCTATCAAGTTTTCTTTAAAATTTAATGGCATGTTTTCTGCATGCTATTCTGTGGCAAATAGCATCCTTTGATGATGGTATTGTATGTAGCTGCTTAGCTAACGATTCATCTAACATACAAGCCACCATATGTTTGGTAGAAGGTAACAATAGCTCTTTATTGATTTTAATAGCTTTTCCATGCCTTGCTATTCTTAAGCTCACTAAAAGTGACTGCTCTTTCTTTGTGCCTTGCGGCTCAGTTTATTTTCAAACTAAAATAATCTCAACTACTGTTGACTGTTTAGTATTTATGATGTTTCAATAATGAGAATATTGCGCTGCGGTTCAAAAGAATTTCAAAGTAGATTACGTATTTATCGAGTCTTTACAGGTATTGACCAGTATTTTCCATTTAAGTCTTATAGGAAATAAGGTGTCTGCTATGAAATTTTGGGTTAATTCATTGGGATGATATCTATTCTATTTTTATCATTTTTGGTAATTTTCTTGGGCCTTTCCTCGACTATAGGTATACATAGGTCTTTGTGTAAGGTCTCATTTGCAATGTACCATTGTGCCTGTGCAATCACTTTCGGGGTTCACATTGGATCCTCTGGATAATGCTGATATTCGACTTGGAGCTGGCGCCCCACAGCTGACTCCCGTACATCCAGATAGGCGTAATAATACATTTATAAATCATAAGTGTAGGGATAGGGATAGGGATAGTTGTGATTGCTTTCGTGGTATCAGTACATCTTCTCGATTAACATATCGAGTAGTTTGCTTTTGATATCGATATGTTTACGCTATGTAAGACAATGATCCAGGTATATGACATATGGATAGACAATGGCCAAGATATCTAACATCATTTCTTTGCAGAATTTATATACTATTGATTTGTATGTGAGGACAGGTTTCACGCCTGAGTGTGAATGATTTTGTTACCTGGAATGATTTTGTCTCATTGATTTTAATATGCCGT
Organism: Druceiella hillmani; assembly: GCA_039881145.1. Lineage (NCBI taxonomy): Eukaryota > Metazoa > Arthropoda > Insecta > Lepidoptera > Hepialidae > Druceiella > Druceiella hillmani. The sequence continues at coordinate 334,754 of JAYKKI010000072.1, read as the reverse complement.
TTTAACTTTAATAGTGCAATTTAGTTTAGGTAGTTTTGCTGCATATTTATTGCCAAGTTTGGTTCAGAGTGTGTCACTAATATAGCCGTATTGTCAGTACATATGAAAATTGTAGTATGACATTGGTTAGGAGGTCATACGTATGAATGAGGTAGAGTATAGGGCCCAGTACACTACCCTGTGGCACACATGTTTTAATTTTATGGAGACCGGAAAATTTTGTTACCATACTTTACCATAAAGTGCCTGTTACTTAGGTAGCTTTCATGTATTTTGACGATTCGCTCAAATAGATTAATTACCAAAAAGTAGGACAGATTCTTTAGAACTGGCAAGTGCGGTGATCCTTTTTATAGTGATCATTAAGAAACTTAGTTGAACATGCGTAGTGTTTGCATGCGTCGGTTGAACATGCGTGATGCATGGGTTTGTTCTTACCAGTTGGATTCATATTCTTATTTTTGCTATACACAAATCAATTTCTCAAATTGAGGGAAAAGAAAACGTATGGTCAAATATTTTTCTATCATAATATACAACATGTGCTGAGATTCTGAAGGTGGCACGCAAACGCATACTACATTCAGAATCTCTACATACCACCAGAGGTATGTGTACTATAATATGAGAACTACTGGTCTAAAAGTAGTACATGTTAGATTAAAGACTAGGTTCAGTTAGTTATATTTAAAAGTATATAAATTGAAATAACTATAAGAAAATTAATTTTAATGAAAATAAAAACAATAATATATGTAAATTTCATGATGATTATGTGCTAATTGATTATATGAAATAATGACTAATATTTTTTTTAACTTCGAGTATGTTATAATTTAACAATTTTTAAGGGCTTTAAAATAGTTTGTTTCAAAAAAAAATCTTTTGATGTAAAATATAGTGTTTGTCAAGTAACTATATTTTTCAGTAAGCTGTGATCTGTTTATTCATATAGATTATTTATTAATCGCCTTAACAAAATGTTAACTTCTGAATTTTAGTACAAACAAATTCTGTACCTATAATAATTTAGGTACCATTGTATTTGACTCTCCATTTTGCATTATCAATTTATTTACAGAAAGCCAACAGCAATCAATACGAAGTAGCACTGGCGACAATGTAAACAACAATACGGCACATGTCGAGCAACAACCAGATTTACAAATTCAAGCAAATCAATCGTCAAGAAGTCAAGATTTTCACCAAATTCATGCGCCATTGTGGCAAACTGATCAACAACGGGAACAGGGCGATGAAATGTCATGCTTGTGAGTCTCCCAATCACGCAGAACAACTGTTAACTATCTCCTGCACTCTCCCTCCGTTCCTCTCCTCCGCCTTTTTTATTATTTTTGCTTGTCACAGATAGATGTTGCGAATTGTGATTGGGAATATTAGTTTTTGGTGGGACCCATAAAATTAAAATTAAATGTATAGTTTTTGTATCAAAACAGATATGCAGATAATCCAGTAATTGTAAGATAATTATAATTTAATATGTTATTATATTTATAAAATTATTGGTGTAGCCATTTTGTTAAATGATGGCATAAAGTAGCTTTAAAAGGGCTATAAATTAATAAGTATATTAGGAATAAAGAAGTATCAAAAATATTTTTTTCGTCCTGTACTTTTTTACATTGTATTCGAGATAGTCAAAAACTTACTAAGTGAAAGTAAATGTCTGGTTATATTTTAATAAATTATGCTAATGTGCATTTAAAATATTATAAATTGTGCTTACATACATTTAATATAAATTAAATGTAAATTACGTACATTACGTACATTTAATATAAATTAATTGTAAATTAAATCAAAACATAACTTAAATGCTGAAAAAGCCGTACACCTTTTCGGTCTTTTAAAATGCGATTCCACTTTTTTGTATAATGGTGCTGTGTTAAAAAAATAACATTAAAGTTTTTTCAAAATTAATTTTTAAAAATAATTAAAGTGACGTTACATTTTTCATTTGAATTCCTCATTTCATTCCTCGCTATGCGCTATGAATGGTCTTGTAGCAGTGGACAAATCAAAAATAGCTGTTTAGATGAAAACTTTTCAATTGTTATTATTAAAAAATCATCTGGCTTGTCATAAACGAGGTTTCATGTTGTATCGATGGCTGTGATGTGTCCATATAAAATATTGAGTGTTACGCTAAATTTTTAGTATTCGTTTTGACAAGCATATTTGATTTCACTTGTTGTTTCTAATGACTAATAGATTCTAGATAACTTTGACGTTCTATATGGGTGTTGCATTTGCTGTTAAATAAATAAATATTTTAATATTTGTGTAGGATGTTAGCGTTTAAGAGTAGCGGAATTAGAAAAATACACAGGTTGTTAATTGTAAATGTTTCATTAGCTTCTTATACATAATTATAAGTTTATGTTAAATCTGAATGTTGTTCTAAATGTGGCAAGTTTCCTATTTTCCCTAGTAGTCCTGCAACCATATTCTTGGTTTAATTTTTTATTTATGAATAATTGCGTGCAGATGTAGAAAATGGGCTGAACATTTAGGTGCCTGCTGAAATTCCTTTATTGTTTACATTGTCGCCAGGTATGTTTGCAACTTTTAATAATTTGTTTCTTTTTATTACAACATGTATCTCTTGCCTAAAATATTGAGATAACTGTTGTAGATGTAACATTATAGATGAGACTTTAATGAAATCACTATTTTGGTATATTTAATATTTAAAGATTTATGAGAATTTTACAAAATGATTAAATAAAAATATCAGTCATAAAAGAGTGCAACTTATTTAATATATTCTCTTAACAAACTGTTTTATTTACTGGCCGATGTTTGGGGAAAAGATTTCCTATGTATTGTATGGTCTCTCCAGGGACTGTCTTATTCTGGTTAAGGGATGTAATGACTATTATCACAGTCACAGTCAAATGAAAAAGTTTATTCTGCATATTGAAATTTTAATTATTTTCGAAAAGCAAGAATTTGTTCATATTTTATTTTGTATCAAGTTGGTGAGAAATTTTTTTGCTTTGTGCATGATATTAAACATATATGAAAGATGTTTTGTTTTATAAAACCCACTTTTGGTTGACCAATTATACTTTGGGAAAACCAAAATTTTAATGGTATATTCGATATAATTTTATGTCATTTAACAAACTTTTTTATATTTCTTTTTCAGCTGCCCAGATACCACAGAGAGGCAGTAAGTTACATTTTTTTTTATATAGAAATATAAAATTCTTTAAAACATTAGTTAAAAATAGTCTAAATGGAAAATACCTATAAATTTATAAAGTCTATATTATAAGACAAAAATTGAAATTTGTTTAAATATAATAATATTTTATATTCTTTGCTATGGCTTATAAGTAAACTTTTTAATTGTGTCATAAAATGTGTTTTATTGAGCAAATATGTATTGTGCAATACAGATAATATTCCATTCAGGCTATTATAATTTTCAAATAAAGGGATACCTTTATTATTAACCAAACCGAAACTGGAGTCTACCATTTTATACTCTATTATGACAGAAACGTCATTCAGGTGTTCATTCATTGGTTAAATGGGCAATATTGCAGAAAAATCAACTCATTTGTACACAAACTGTGGTGTGAGACGTAGCCACACTTATGTAAAGTCAGGTTTATTATCCTATTTTAAATTAATTTTGTCAAAGTTAATCATCCCAAAAAATTTCATTATTATTTACAAATTGTCGGTCTGTAAATTGTTTGTAAATTGTCAGTTTCTACAGCATTTTATTTTTCCGTTAATAATAGATTCGGATGTGGCAGGTTGCAAGCGCAAGGAGGATACGTCGACGCAGGATTTACTTCCTTCACAGAAGAAACCTCGTTTGGTTTTTACCGACCTACAACGGCGTACTCTTCAGGCTATTTTTAAGGTAATTCAACCACATAATATCAGTTATGATTCTGAATTATTTATTATTAGACTTTTATTTTCAATGTGGGAATATTTTCATACATAAATATTAAGTTAGCCTAAAATGAAAATGTCCTCAAATTCAGTGGCTTATATCAAGAAAAATATACTATTTCAACTGAGATGATATTCATGGCAGATTCTTTCAGCTATGGGTAGACTTAAATTAGTTTTTAATTTGTTAATTGCAATCAAATATGTTTCACTTCATCAATACATTATCTCATCAATTAAGTAAATTTCCTGGCTACTACAAGTGTGCCCCTTTATATCATGTTATTGCTTTCTGATCCTAAATCTACAAGTGAAGTTGTGTAGCTATAGAGTAGATATATTATATAAATTAATGAATATTTAAGTTCTGTTAAATTAATGGATATTAAAATCACGAATAAAATTAAATTCCTCCATTACAATTTCAAAAACAAAGTGTGTTATTCATTACAAACCTTGTACTGAATAAAATTTTTTTTCCAGTGCATTAGGGATAATATATTTAACTTTTATTACCCAAACAATTGCTTCAAAGAATTTTAGAAACAAAATTTAAATACTTAATCTTGACTTTCAGTTATAAATTCATCCTAATTCTAAATGCTACAAGCAATAATAATAACTATTTAAACATTGTTAATGGACTGAACCTAAGCATTATAAAAAGGGGATGTTTAAATTATGTTTAAAAAATGCTTTTGTTTAATTAAAGCTTTACCTCGTACTTTTCTATTGTCCAATAAAGTACAGATCTCTCATTTCACAAGTGTTTTGAGTGATATGAGGGGGGTGGTTTCTTTTTAAACTTGATGTCATTGCTGATTACCAAAATTACACAGAGTTATATCCTTTATTTTTTGGCTTGTCAGTTTTTCTTCTGTGAAGATGCATTGTTCATAGCAAGGCTTTCTCATATCACTAGGAGAAACGTTTCTTAGGGTATTACATATGTTGATTGGTGTCTTATATTTAAGTAAAGCAACTATTGTCTTCTGCTTTGGGTCTTCAGCACCATATGGATTATTTTGTTTCATAGAATATTTACAGGTAATTGGAAGTGAGAATTTTTCCTGTTTAGTCCTTTTTATGTTAATTTGTCCTGTTTAGAACTGCCTTTAAATACTGTGATCTTACTGTGACTGTGGAGTAGTTTGGAAGCCAAATTGCGGCACCCAGAATTCAAGGGACAGCCTGAATTATGCCCGCATAGTGATTCTCCAGTGTTGCCAATACTGTTTTTAATCTTGCTTTCATATTCATAATATTTTGGTAAAATTACTCTTGACTAAATTTCTTAAGTTCCCAAGGTTTATGAGAGTCTCGTCTAGGAAGCATTCTACCAATTTCTTCAGCCAACAAGGTCTTGACTGTTATTTACTGGGAGACACTCCTTCACCGGGTCTATTTCGAATGATGATGCTCTTTTATTCTTTATTGGTCCAATCTAAAGCCGACGTATGAATTTCCCCTTGGCGAGTATGGTTGAACTAATTCCGCTTAAGTTATTTTATTTGATACATGATGAACTATGCATACCATTCTAAAAAGTCTTTGTTAGATACCTTGCTGGATAAGAATATTCAGAGAAAGCAACATTTTTAATATGACAATTTTTTATTTAATTTAGTTAACAATGAATTTAATTTCATTAATAATGAACTCAAAAATGTTTTAAACATGATTATGTATTTATTTTTACAAAGTAAGTTTCAGTGAAATTAAAAAGTATTTAATTGTCTCTTCCACTTCATTAGTCCAGAGTTATTATTTGTTATATAGTTGTATAATAGTTTATAATTTGTTTTAATTATGATAACAAAATATTTTAAGCATTGCCACATCCTTTGCCAACTTCTAGTTCAAGAATTCCAACAGTTGTTGCAGCAGATGTGAGTGGATATTCTTTGTCATTATTTTTAAGTATTTTTTCTACTCTCTTTCTGTCACTTTGTGTGTAAACAACACAAGATCTAAAGCATATGACCATCATAAATCTTTGATTCTTCTAGTACAACACTACAGAATCAATATTTTGTTTACACACTCTAAATTTATAAGCTCCATTGCTCTTCTGCACGTGGCGGGTGAGAATACTCCTCCTCTGCAACACTTCTCATAATATTGTTGTACCTATTTGACATATTGCCAACATCAGGTACATTCCCAAGAAAGTTTATACAATTTTTTTACTTCATTTGCTGCCGGGTTATTTAAGTATTCTTTACAATGCTTAGAAAATGTATATATTGCCATCTTAGAATGTAGAGTAATGCAGAAGGCGCATACGCACATATCTCTTGGCGACTGCTTGGAGCCAAAAATCATCCCCCCTCCATCATGTTCCTTCTACTAAATTGATGAAATTTACCCACCAACTCTGGGAAATTGTCACATATAAATATATCTACTTGCGGCAGTACGATACACATTTGCATCAATTTATGTGGTGCATTGTTTGGCTTATATTAATTATTATTATGGCCCCCATGTTAAATTTCTAAAATTTATGACCACAACCAATAGCCGAAGAATTTAGATTAAAATTATTAAACACTTTGTCACATTTTACCATTTTATTAATTAAAATGAGTATTAAGATACATTGTCCTTAAAAATCTGTGTGTGTGAGTGCGCGTGCGAGCGTGTGGGTATGTGTGAGCATGCATGCGCGAGTTTGTGTGTGTGTGGGTGTACATGTGTGTGCGTGTGACTAGTGTGTGTACACATTAATCTACAAAATTACGTTGGTACTTTTGCCAATAATTTTTTGTTTTTTTTTGTTAACATAAAAAGGAAACAATTAGCATAGTGTGTTAAAGTAAAAAGAGAGAATGGGAAGAAAAATTGTTTTATATTAATTAGCATTTATTGTGATTAAATTTCTACTTATTTTAAACAATATCCGTTCGTATTTTCAGGAAATTAAAGACGGCAAAATTTAATGAATATACCATTTGTTTCTTTCACGCGTCTCCTTAATACCGAAAGGTAATGATTAATATAGGTATAATCTTCTAAAATTGAATATGATAACGGAAATTTCAAATATTACACAAAATTCCCCAACGACATCTCCCAATCCAAAATAAATTTTACATTTTTCAGTATCGAGCAATTAATGTTTTAATTTGGGTAAACAATTTTTTAAAAGGTGACAACACCAACGAAAATGGTGCGATAATAATCTAGTTTGATACTTTAAAATGGCATAGTTAACTGAAATTTAAATTAAGTAATAGTATTTACGTATGAAAAGTAATCCACATTTGTTTCTTTTGCAGTCCAGTGATATTTTTTCAGGTGGGAATTGCATAAGCCGGCATTTTAAGCGATGTCACATATGAACTACACAACTGTTCAAAGCTGTGTCTTAAATTGTACTGACAGCCGCGTTTTGATATCGCATTTTATGCATAGTTCTTTGGACATACCGTCGTGTGTATTCTCACTTTCTGGAGTACTCATTATTCTAAGGTTGCCATATAATGTAACTTATTGATGAGACATATATGAATGCAAATATATGTTTTTGATAAAATCGGAAATAGCGAAAATAGAAGTATGACAAGTTTATATATAAAATTTTGCTAACAGGTCAGGTTACACAAATGAATGGTAGTCTAGTATATAAGTAAACAGTTGATAATTTTGTGGGCATAATTTCAAATCTTGCTAAGTAAGAATTTTTTGAACTCAGTTATAATTACTATCAAACTGTAGGTTTCTGGTGAAATAGTGTGTAACTCGTTTGTCATATAATTCTATACATTCCAATTATTAGAAATTGTTGGTCTAACCTTCATGTACATATTTGAGTAATTGGCAATACTTAAATTCCAGGAAACGAAGAGGCCTTCTAAAGAGATGCAGGTGACAATTGCACGGCAGCTGGGCTTGGAGCCAACCACCGTGGGCAACTTCTTTATGAATGCACGCCGTCGTTCCATGGACAAGTGGAAGGACGACGACGCGCCTCAACCTTCCTCGCCCTCCGCAGGCCTCCACAGCATCGACTCAGCCGAGTCAGATGCAGAACATGACCTAGACACAGAAATGGACGAACATCTCTTGTGACGAAATCATAACATCACCGACAGTAAACATCTGCTCATACTATGATTGTGCTGGGTCTCGAACATTCCATGTTGGTTTGTAATGCAGAGATGGGCGTGTCGTACTAAGCTAAGAATCGTCTTTGTGTTTTACAGAATATGCACCTATTCAATTGCTCACCATGTATTTGAAGTATCTTAAACTAGAATTTCGATTAGCAAAATATAGATTACTCTCCTGGAACAAATACAAAATATTATTACAATCTTACATTCACCAGAAATATTTTAATGTAAATAGATTAAATCTGACACAAATATAAATTAATTATTGATTTTCTTCTTCTTGATAAAGATTTTAAAATAGTATTAATTATACCACAAAATATTACTTTAATTCCCCCAATTCCAAGAGGGAAACCACAAGGTTATTTTTCTCCGATGTGCCCAAGCAGTTGATTAACTCTTGACTCATTAGTACGTTTGTTAACAGATATATGTATAAGCACTGGTTGATTATCTGTTTAAATAGATAATTTCAATTTTAATTTAAACTAGTTTTGCCAACAGTTTGCATGAGTAGATCTTTAGTTAACGCAGTGAAATTGTTCTCCGGTAATTTAAGTACTCCAATTCAATAGTTATAGTTCAAAAGCAACTTTAATCGGGATAAAAGTGACTTACCTATTAGCTTAGATTTTAAGCTAAATCAATTTTATGGTTCTTAAATCCACACTCAGTTCTTACTGTATGGGCATTAGTAATTCTATTCCAAGTCCCTTAAAAAATATTTGATAGAAATAAATGGTATTGCCGATTTTGGTATGAAATTCAGACCCAGTGAGAGTCCCGTTCAAATTAATTGTGCAGTTTTTGTGTGATGTTCTAACAGATAGATTTACAAAAAGTCTCTAAGGGAATATTCAGTAGAAACCTTGATTTTAACCTGAATCCAATCAAAGCATCATTTTAGTGTCTCGTTCCAGTTAGTTCAGTACTTTTTGCATGATATTTAAACAGACAGTAATTTTAAAAACTATTATTTGAGACTCAAAGAAGCCAAAATAACCCGTTATAAACACACTCTAATACAACTTCATATTAGTATAGACAGATGTAAAGCAAGATCAGATATTGAGTATTCAGTAGCTATTTGAGTTTGTGCCAAATTAAATTGCTCTAGCCCTTTACGTGTTTGTGGTTACTGCCAGTGACCACATTTTGACCTATGCATTTGAAAATTATGCTTGGTTATGGTAACCATGTTTAATTTCTAATTTCTGCCTAATACAATCAATTAAACAAAACTTCAATTATAACTTTATCAAAATTCATATATTCTTCTAACAATTATACAAAATATTAAGTTAGTAGAGAGTACAAAACCTGGTCACTATGACCAATCACAGGGCAAACAATCTCTATCTGTCAAATAGCTAAAAGTATTATGAGAAAATCTTGTCATTAAGTGTAAAGGAACTAAGAATACCTATGCCCTGGTATTAAACAAAAATTACATTAAAAATTGAAATGATCATATTTTCAAATTAATCACTTAATTATTTATTTCATTTACAATATAAGCACATCCAATTTATATTAATGTTTTGGGATTGACAAAAGTTTTCATCTAGTTTTATTATTTAATTAGCTATTTCTTATCGTCATATTCTATTTAACAGATGAACAATGTTTCTCTACAAATTTCATTATTTTTGAAAAGACAGATCAAACTTATTGGTAAAAATAGATTTTGCAATGCATTATAAATATTATTTCTGCTGTTCAGTGTACAACATTTATATCACTTGGAACTAATGTATTAATATATCTAAATCAAAATCTGTTGAAAACAGTACAAAGTTGAAAATTACGCTTGTTAACAAATTACTAGAGTGGCAACGAATATTCAACAACTATTCGGTATATGGTCATATTTTTAATATTCAATTGAATAGTGAATATCTACAATTTAGATTTGTTTTGATATCAAATTACATAAACAGCTGTTTTAATCACTTAATTAGATATTTAAACAAGTATTTAATATTATAATTAGATACAGAAGTGATAGGTTGTAATGATTTTGATTTTTTTGTATTACTAAGAAGAAGCCTATTCCTGTATTCCTTACCAAATGCCAATTTCCAGAAACACATTGCCAGTTTTGAAAAACATTTTTTTGAAATAAAAATACAGGAAAGACATACAATTTGTCTAGCTTCATCTTACATTTGTCCCAAAGAGGGGCAGATACACACTTTCATTTCTTTACAGCATGTTAAGGCTTTCGAGTAAAATGTACTGGCAGTGGTTTTCTCTTTTCAAAAAGTATTTATCCTTATCAAGACTTAAAAAATGTAGTCATAACCCTTGTTGCGTAAGATTTGATATATAAGTAGCCTTTGAATTATGTGTAAGATCTTATATAAGGATCTTGCACAGCTTTGTATATCAAATATTTAGCTTTTTTTATTCAGCTCACTGAATGTTCGGCTTAGGCCCAAATGTACTATTTGTTGCAACTCTAGAAATTATTAATCATTTATCAGATTAAATATTTCTGCTTCAATTGAATGCATGTATATTTGCCAAATATTCGACAGAAAAAGTGCTTTGAAACACAGTATATGTGTTTAAACAAACTAACATATATTTGAAACAATATCCCTTCATAAAATCAAAATCTTATCTCACTAATATGTGATATGAAAACTTTACTTAAGACTAAAGTATCTATGGGGCGAGCATTGATATTAATTAATATTAAATTGTTGTAATGAAACTAATTCAATATATTCTACAGGGAAATTATACAAAAGATAGCAATGTGTTTAACATTTTTAAATATTATTCCAGAAAAAGATATTATAAAAGCAAAATTAGAAATTGAATTAGCTCAAGGACATTAATACTATCAACAGAAATATATTGAATTTTTTGCCTACTATTAAACAAAGAAGAATTTGAAAAATTATATAGTATGTTGTAAAAGTTAATCGGAATTCAGTATGTAATATGTTTAAGGTGGAATGTGACATATTAAAGGGAATATGTTGTAACTACATATCCTGTCAAAGAAGTTTTTGTATAGAAAAAAATTATAAATATACCCTAATCTGCATTATAAACTAGAACGGGAGCAATTTCTTAGGACAAATAGAATTACTAGAATTATGAGCAGCATGTGGTGGATAATAAGGTGAGAAAAGACTTCTAAACATTAAGCGTAATGTTAATTTGTAATGTAAAACCCAAAAAAAATTGTGAAGTGCATTTGAAATAACATTTGTTGTTAAAAACCAAATCGGCATTTCTATGCAAGAACTCGATAATAATCAGTCATTTTGTATAATTATTTGTATTTATGTATACATAATTATATAAAAGTTTGCATTCTCAATTTTGGATATTTTGGATTTACGCATTGTTCATTTACATATTAAAGTCTCTTTGTCATGGCATAAAATTTACGTTTTATTTAATTCGAAAATGTTGAGGTATAAAAAGCTCTCTCGTAATGTTTACGTTGAGGTTTTACTTTTTAACTAATAGATATCAACATGACTGAACTAAATAATATCTGAATAAATTTAAAGCACAATAGCAAACTATGTATATTTATGTGTATATTGATAATAAAATAGGCATAATTAGTTAAGTAAAAATGAGCAATACACCGAAATATGTTGATATATTTGTATATTAGCAGTCTCGGTTTTAGAGGATATGGTAGAAGAACAATATGATGGATATTCAATTATTACATTTTTTATATCTGAAGTGCGAAGTTATAAATTAAAACACTAAGAATGCAAAATGGTCAATAGCAAGGAAATGTTAAAGGATAATAGATGGAACATTGTTATTTTACCTCTGAAAAAGCATATAAGTAGAACTGTTTAATCTTGTGGCCAAAACGATCCGAATAAAGTAAGAAAAAATATGATTACTTGAACTACATAATTTTTATGTAACTAATGAACTACGTAATTTTTATGTAACTAATGAACTACGTAATTTTTATGTAACTAATATGATACTAATATTGATATAACATATTTATCAAAACTGAAATATTTGAATTACTTACGCTAATCATCTTAAATAATTTATTTTAAGTACGATACAGATTTTACATTTTGGTAATATTTATTTATTTTTAATATTTTAATAGAATTTAAACCTGAATTATATTTCATGAAAATAAAAGCACATACCACAATTATGTTTGTGTGGAACAAAAAATGTATGTAAAATATTTAATTATTTCCGAAATTGAAATTTAATAATTTCTTACATAAAAAGTTGAAAAATAAGTCTAAATTAAAAAATAATGTATGACCATAGGCGTATTAAATTTAAACAAATTTTCTTAAAAATTTTGAAAAAACTTGAAACAGTTTCAGTCAATTTATGTTATGTCTATATTAAAATATCTTGTTCCATTTCTATTACATTTTCTAAAACCGGGCATCTTTATATTATAATATTAAGATAATAATGAATAGACAACATATAAAAAAACATATTTGATACTAAATCAAGTGTGTCAACAAGTTTCATGAAAATCAAATCAAATGTTTTGTGACAATATATCGCAAAAAAATCAATGTGAATACAATATATTTCAAGAAGTGCGAAGATTGATTAATACAAAGATAGCGACTATGAATAGTTATAAATACAGAAGATTGAATAATTTTTGATACACGAGAATGATGATAAACCTAGTCAACTTTTAATTTGTTTTAAATAAATAGATCTCAGTTATTTAAAAATGTGATCAAAAGTATTATTTAAACAAAAAACCTGGTTTCTAGTCGAAGATAAAATAAAAATAGTGATTAATTAGATTATATTTATGTATGTTTTTTGTTTTTATAGTCAAATATTGTATTAAGTATTTAAATATTAATAAAACAGAAACTTGTGTACATGTAAAATAATACATTATAATTTACATTGTACATATACAATCATACATATACACATATACAATATAAAATTGTTTTATAGTTCCATAAAGAAATATCTAGAATTGTATTTAAAGGAACTAGTAATATATTGAAAATACATTTTTCTATTTCGTTCTTTGAATCCCATTCCAACATTTTTGTTTTTAGTTATAATTTGAAACCCCTTTCAAGTGTTTATTTATTAGCTTTGGTAGAAGAATGTTTATATATAAAAACATTTTTTCTTAACAGAGTTATGATCGTTTTGTCTGAAAAAACTTTTATTTTGTGATGAGATCATTAGTCTCACATTTTATATCTACCAATTGTTATAATTGCTGGCACTTTACATCAATGCTTTGTTACAGTAATAAATAGTTCTGTTCGCATAATGTTATTGTTAACACATTTTGGCTAGTTCCACTGTGGTTACAAGTAGTTACATTTTTCGGATAGGTTATGCCAGTGTTTTTGTATTAATATTTCAACCGAAACACATCATAAAATAATTTAAGTTCTATAAGTAAATATGATCTCATAGACTTCATATTTCTCTGTACTTCGTTTGGTCATTCCATTGTAACAACTCCTTCTAAAGTGTTGTATATTTTGAATTAATTTAAAATATTGGAAGAATAAATGTGGTGGTCAGGAAGTTTAGCAATTTTATGTAAATAAAGAAATAAATATTTATTAATTGTATCACTTAATATTTATATTGAATTTCCAGTGATATATATATATATATATATATATATATATGTATATATATATATATATATATATATATATATACATATATATACCTACATATATATTTATATATATATATATATATATATATATATATATATATATGTATATAAATAGACAATATACAACTGTAATAGATTAAATTTTTTTTACATAAATACTTAATTTTTTTAAATTGTTAGTAGGCAGGCACCTTATACTCAAATATTCTATATTTTTAATGCTACAATATTTTTCTCTACTAAAGTAATAAAATCAAGATTTTTACTCAAGTGATGTTGTAATGAAACAAATTTTTGTGCAATAATTTCAGGCATTAAATATATTTTTAATCACTAGTCATTGATTTTTTTGTTTATGAAGCAACAATGATTTTTACAACACGCTAGTCAAACTTAGAAATAATACTGTGGTTATCTTAGTCAAACACAGTTTTGTAAATAAAATATTTTGTTTTTGTACCTTTTTTAATTTATTCAGATCTAGATTTGCATAATAAGTTATTTTTAAACACTAAGTTTTATAGAATTTTCCGTTAGCATTAAAAGTGTGGAAATTGTAAAGTAATTTAGGTTATTGTAGTAATTTTAATTTACCTAGTGTGTTATAGTATCATTCGATATAAAAATTGATCTTTATGTGTAACTGGATTAGATAACAATATTTGCTCTTGAGTGTCTCACCAATTTTTTGAGTGCTGCAGAAACAATGCAGTAAAATGAGATAATATGTCACAAGCGATTGAGAATTTAGTAACTGATTGTTAAAATATATTTCACTTGATTTTTGCATCCATAGTGGCTTGGGAATTGAAAAAAAAAATTATTTTAATGGTATCCTCTTCAGAAGAGATTTAGCTTTCAAAAAGCTGACTAAATATAATGGATTCAGATTATTTTAGTAACATGGAAAATTGTATTAAACTCACTTATCTTACAATCTTAATTTATAAAATACTAATTGTTTCAAATTTTCGGCTTGTAAACCATAATTAACTGTCTAGTTAATATCAAAAACAGATGTACCATTTACTTTATATTTTTACTTTAACAAAACTTAAACCCATTTAATAATTAATATATTGTTGACTATGTTTTCTACTTCTTAACTTCATAAATGTTTTTCAAAACGACACATATTTTTCAAAAACAAAAACGGAGAAATAAGCTAAATAATTAAGAAGTAACAGAAGTTTTGATAAAAAAAAATTATTATCAGTCTGATCTATTTGTTCAATAAATTTTGGAAAATATTTGAAAATAGTATCAAATATGCTGAAATTGTTACACAAATATGTTTAGGTTTTTTTAAGTTATTTAAATTTGAAACGTAAATTGAATGATGGTATAACGAACAATAAAGATTATTACTGTAAACATACAAATGATGACAAGATTTATATTTGAAATAACGTGTTTTATTTAACATCCCTATGATTCTAAACTGTTTCTTAAATGTTCTTAATTCAACATATGGTTAGTGGTTACTCTAAAAGAAACTTTGATATAGTCACACCTATCACCTTAACTCTAATGCTCGATACTAGTGAACTGTGAATGCTAAGAGGTTGAATGGAACGTGTATAAAAACTTAAGACACTTCACTGAAGAAACCCTCAAATTAATTTTTCTGGTCGATTCATTCGGAGTGAGGTCGACTCGAGACTGTCAACTGTGAGGGTTTGTCACTCTTAGAAGTCCTTAAACCTCCAAAAATTTATTTTGTGAAAATTGAGTTTCGCATAAAGTATTGTGAATTTTTCTTACGCATAAAGATAATAATTAAGTAAAAAACTTTTATTTAATTTTTATTTTTTAAGAACAAAAATAGATTTACTATCACTAAACATGGTACAATGTTTTACTTATTGTTTGCTATTTCATTATCATAAAGAATTTCTAATTAAACAATTTATATTAGAATTGTTTGAAAAATGAGACACGATTCCACCCTCTTAATTTATCTCTCCAAATAAATATGGTTTTTAAAAGTTACTTTAAGTATTAATATTTTTCCCTATGTTATATGTATTAGTGGTCGCTCAGTGGTTGATTTTAACGTTATTGTGGTTCTTTTATCAAAGGGTATACCTTTATAATCATTGTATATCATATTTTTTGAATTATGTTCTATTACATCAGCTGAGAGCGTGTACAAATATGTCATTAGCATATGTCGTTTGCCTTAATCCCTACAATACCTATGAAATTTAAAATTTAACGTCAATCTGATATTTTAAAATTCTTTGGTGATAATCTTTCCTCTGTGTGACTATTTAACCACAGACTATAATGTGTTTGACTTTGACAGTACAAAAGTAAACAATGAATCTTTTAATGTATTTGTAACACAAGTTGTATATAAATTTTATTTTTCTGCACTCCTTCTCCATATAAACTTTAACTATGTCAAATCTCACACACCTCCAAACGTGCAATATGCTTAAAAAGGGGTAGAAAGTTTGTTATTCATATATTAATATATAGATGATTCCCTTGATAACCATGTCTGATAATTGCTTTGTTTTATATAAGCAAAATATAAATTTCCATAAAAAAGATAGTTTTAAAAAATGTTATATTTTGTATATTTGCAATTATTTGGTTATTCGGGATTAAGTACTTAAAATAATTAACTGATTTACGAATTTATAAAATAGATAAAAACATAAATTCCATTCTAAACCTTAAAAGATATTTTGGTCTTATAAAAAAGTTTAAATTTTTCGTTGATAATATTGAATGATATCTTATTTTCAGTCTCATATTGTAAACATGAGACTGAAAATAAGGTATTAATTTTGCAAAAGATTTGATCTTGGGTAACTCTAGAACTGCAATGAATTTCAAAACATGGTTACCATTGTGCTCTTCAGAATACTGAAGAGGATTAATTACCTCTCCCTTTCTATGTTCAATTTTATACTCCATATATTTAATCTTTTTAGTGCCATGATTTTTTACTCATATATACTTAAAAATGAAATCTTTTGTTTTTGATGTCATTTACCCTTGTCTCGAAAAAAAACTGTATCTTCCAAAAATTATCCTATTTTAATAATTTTTTCGGTGTTTTCTTAATAAAAACTTGTACAAAGATAATAAAATACAAAGAAAATTATGGAAATATATTTATGTACACATCATATTTTCGTAGTCCGGTACATCCTCTGTATTAGCAAAATAATTGTTATCGTCACTATTATCACTATTACCCAAAACTTGCATTACGCCAAATTGTGAGCGCACCACATAGTCACTCCCACTATCACTTTCTTCACAACTTGAAAAACGATCATTTTCACTCAAATTATTTACGTATTCCGACATTATGGGTTAAACATTTTTTTTCCTGGATCCTTTTTATATTGTAATTACTAATAATATTATAATTTGAACTTTATGTAACATGTACTTAGAAAGATAAAAAATTAGCGATGCGTGCGAGCGACCTCCCCTACCGCGCATTAAACAGCAACTGATTTTGTGAAAGCCATCACGCTTGTGGCAAATTTAATTAGTACGCACACAAGCACGATGGAGCTCGTCGGCACTCTCACGGTTCATTACCTCTCTGGCTTTCCCATGTTCAATTTTACACTCTATATATGAATATATTTGTTATGAATTTATTGAAAGGTTTCAAAAGCAGAAAATTAATAAGAATTTTTTTATCATTTAGGAGCAATATAATTTAGATGAAATAATGAAATCATAGTGACAATTGTTGCTTTTGTTATTATGACACAAAAAGAAATATTTTCATTACTATGCAGAAGTAAATTTTACACTCTATCTATCTCTATCCTTCTTTCTACGAAATATTCAATGCCTTAAGGTATAAATACAGACAAATACAATGGTTTTGCATTGTCAATCAAGTAGCAGTGTATCAGCTTTTTTCTTAAAGCAAATTAAACAATTTAAAGAGACTTAAATCTTTCAGAACTGCTTGGATCTAGGATGAAGGTGAAAAATATACACTTTGCTGATGCATAATTCATCTAATATAGATATATAGAGAAATAGACTTTGTAGAATGCACCTTCAGATACAATATAATAAATACATTTTAATATCAGGAAAAGGGAGGTAAATTCGTTTGATAAGAATAATAAATACATTTTAATATCAGTTGGCCATTCCGTGTTTTTGAAGAAAATATTTTAAATCTTGTATAGGAATTTAAGTGCAAAGGATACGAGTGTAAAATATGTGGTGATTTGATAATAGACCTTGTGACACATATTTGTGAAGACAAAACTATGTCGGCAGCAAGAAAAAGATGGCAGTACAGTGACTACAAGATCATTTGAATAAAATGCATTCAATTAAAAAAGAAGTACATAGCTTAGCCAACTATATAAAAACTTTTTTCAGCTGCTTCTTAGCAAGACAATGATGGACTTCGAGCTTTTTAAAATGTGTCCTTGTTAATTGTGCAAACAGTGAAACCAAATACAATTGGGGAACAGTTAATTTTATCAGCAATAAAAGAAGTAATACTACAATTATGTGATAATTAGTCAATTCTCAGTTCAGTTGGACTAGTCCACTTTATCAACTACTGAAGCATTGTTGTTGTCATACATGAGGTTTATTAAAGATGAGAAAATATACCAAGCACTATTATTTGCTAGAAATATGGGAACAGATACAAAAGGAGAAACCATATTTAATACACTGGAAATATTTTGCAATGAAAAGTAAATTCTCTTGAAGAATGTTATATCAACTGCCACAGATGGCTTTCCGACTATGACAGGGTATTGCAAACGCTTCATAGTGTACTTAAAAAATCAATCCCCAGATGTGCTCTCTGTATATTGTGTTATTCATCGCCAACATTTTTTTGTGAGAAATCTGAGTGAACATCTGCGTCATCACTGAAATATGTTATCAGAGCGGTTAATAAAATTAGACACAATTCTTTAAATGATAAATTATTTAATCAGCTTTATGTTGCTAATGATGAAGATTTTAACCGATTGCTGTTCCACACAGAAGTGTGTTTGGCAATCAAAAAGTTCTTGTCTGACCGAATTTCAATCTGTTTGACTCCATGATAGAATTTCTGTAAAACAAAGACACAGAATTGCACAACAATCTCATCTCATCAAAGAAGGATATGGCATACTTAGCAAAGCTTAATGATATCAATCTCCAATGTTAAGGTTATGATTTGAACTTGATTAAAACAAAAAATATTGTTGTGCCTTTCATAGCCAAATTACTCTTACACAAGAAAAATATTGGCAGTTTTGAATATAACAATTTCTTTAATTCATCAGCAGTATCCTTCAAAAATGACAACTTGCTTGTTTACTGCCAACATTTGGAGAACCTCCACAGTGATTTCAAAGAACAATTATAGGACATTTTAAACATGAAAATACCGCACTGGGTGTTGGATCCTTTTTAAAATGTCAACACAGCTCACAGCAGGTACATCCTAGCTGCAAGAAGAACTTATAAAAGTGACAACGAATGAGTAAATAAAAATCAAATTCAAAAATGGCTACTGAGAATTTCGGTTGCAAAAGTCAATCTCTCAACTGTACTTTGGATTATGATTGACTATTCAAAGATTTTTAGAGCATTCGCATTGTCATATTTGTCTGAACGTGGATTTAGTGCTGTAGTAACGCCACTATCTACAAAAGAAATTGGCTGCATGTTACTGAATGCGGTGATTTGTGGCTGTTTTCAGTAAATTCGATCCTGATTACTATCAGGCTCGAATAAACTCACTAAAAACCATCAGATTCGTCCCTCACATTAAATTAGTTTTAAAATTTAAATTGAAAATTTTAGTTTTGTTTTCTAAATTTTATTAAGTGCACATTTTAATTCCCCTTCTTAAAAAGTCTCATTTAAAATGTAGGTTTGAACTCGAAAATATGATAAGGCTCTTATTGCACGTTTTATTTAAATTAGTTAAAATAATGAATGCAATTTACATTAGACTTAAAAATTCTGGGAGGCTCTAGAAAATAATTGATTCTCAAAGTGAGCGGTAAGGGAAATAAGTTTGAGAATTTCTGTTATAGACCATCTGATAGTCTGCTGGAGTCTAAAGGTGCACTATTCACAATCGTGTTTAGAGTATTTTCCAGAGAATTTGATGAATTCCAGATAAGTGAAAGATTTCACCAGGTGTCAAAGATACTGAAATGTGGTACAGAACAAAATGTGATGTAAACATGTTAGCTTGCTATTTCTGGGTACTTATGTTGAGCATCAAAATAGTTCGTAATGTTCAATATAATAAAAAAACAGTTCAATCAAATAGATATATTTTAGAAAAGGTTTCAATTTTTTAATTAAATTTATTTTTTCAATGCTTGAGTTTTTCTTCATAATTCAAAATTCAATGCAATAGAAAAAAATAACAGCAGATTTGATATCAGCGTATCCAAATCAACAAAGTTTAAGTACCCACTACACACATGTTATTTTTCAATTACTCTGTAAAGCAAAATAAACGTTTATGGACGGATCAATTGTCAGGCATAGCAGTCTTTTTTTAACTTTACACATGGTGTTATACTTTGATGTTTTAGCCAACAATAAAAACCAAAAAATAATTTCAAGAAATCCACATCCTCTCTCAACAATATTTATTTAAGTATTATAGTATTACAAACCTTTAAATTGAAGTTTTGTGAAAGAATTTGTCAAAATGTCTGTTTTGGAGAAACTGTATTTTAAATAAAAGATTAATGCCTTGGAACTGAAATAGATTTCTGCCCATGACAAAAGGTTGTTGGTAACAAAATAAATTTTGGTAAATGAAAAGATGTGTAATACCTCTGTAATAACCCAACAACAGGCGTTTTCCAAATATTTTTAGGATATCTAGTAATATCAATATAAGTCATCAATTTTTTGCTTCAATTTCTGAATTTACTCTACTACCGAAAACCTGTTCAATATTATTCATGGTTTTATTTTTCGATATCAGTTTGCAAAAATTGAATACATGGATCATATGTTAATGAGCACAATATCTTATCAAAATGTCAATTGTGTGAGAAAACAACTGACTCCAAAAATTAATATATTAACACATTTAAATTACTACTGTAAAACATTGGAAGTAACAGCAAAAGTCGACTTCCTACACCGCCTACTATCCAGTTCAATTTCCTTATTGAATATTAAGTAATATAATTGTTCATCTACAATAAAAATTTATTTTTTTAGGTTTCCGTTCCTCAAAAGGAAAAATGGAAACCTTATAAGATTGCTCAGATATTTGTCCGTCCCTCTGCCACAGCCATTTTTCTGAAAACCCAAAGAAAAAGTAAGACATAGAAACTTGAAATTTGGCATTTTAATAAAACATTAACCCGCACATATCTCTATAACTAAAACTAGAAATAATTTGTTTGGAAATTCTGAAGGGGGCATACAAAATACTGGAAATTTTTTTTTATTCCCTATATAGTATGGGATATTGTTTTAAAGAGCTAGTTATCGAAAATAGCAAAATTTATGAAAAAAAATGTTGTTATCGTATCTCCAAAAATGATGAAAATATGCAAAAAAAACAACATTCACCCCTTAAAATTGCAAGTAAATTCTTGTTAGTAGTGCAAACTTAGTGTGAAGAATTTAGAATAACCCTTCATTACCTTTAAAAACTTTACTAACAAAGGAAAAAGGTTTGATGAAATTGTAATTTTATATGGTGTAGAAATAAAAATATATATTGAATATATATACATTGGGATTAACCAGGATAAAAGCAAAGACCAGTGCGATTTGAACCGACTTTCCTTGAGTGTATTGCCCATTTTACTTTTAATGAGTGTTGTTGAACTTTTTTTGCACTATTTGTGTGAGAAGCATAAAAATGTGTGAGGAGCGTTAATTAAGTTTGTAAAATTGGTAATTAGGTAATTAGTGAGGGTATTTTAATGAGCCCTAACGACATTGTTAATATAAATAGCAAGTTTTATCTTAATTGGGCAACAATAGTCTATGAACTATTATCGACCAAGCAACTTAGTCGGGAAGAAAGTGAGAAATATGAAGAAAAACAAGTACCATGCTCTTATAAAGTTCAAATTGTACTGGCAGATATAGCATTCGTTTATGGAGACTCTTGCCCGGATAAAACCATTACTTATAAGTGGAATAGTACCCTTGAAGACGACCCATGGCCCGGATGATCGATTGAAGTGATTACTCTGGAAATCATTCAAAAACTCAAAAAATTAATATTGGAAGATGCTAGACTAAGGAAGAAACAGCTTGCAGAAATGGTTGGAGCTGGATACAACCATTTCTTAAATTCTTCACAAT
This sequence comes from Druceiella hillmani, assembly GCA_039881145.1. Taxonomy (NCBI): domain Eukaryota; kingdom Metazoa; phylum Arthropoda; class Insecta; order Lepidoptera; family Hepialidae; genus Druceiella; species Druceiella hillmani. The sequence goes on along the minus strand of JAYKKI010000072.1, from coordinate 312,746 downwards.
CATCTTGGGATGAGTAAGGTCGCCGAATGGTGGGTGCCGAGAATGTTTACTCCACCCCAAAAACAATACCGTGTGGAGTGTTCTTGTGCATTTTTGGACCTCTGTAGTGATGAAAAGGATGAATTATTGAGTAGAATTGTTACTAGGGATGAAACTTGGGTTCATCAATATGAACTTGAAGTCAAACAGGATTTTCTGCAAGCACAAAAAAGGCACACCTCCACCCAAGTAGTTTAAGGTGTCACAGTCGGCTGGAAAAATCATGGTGACAGTCTTTTGGCACTCAAAAGGATCCTGTTGATAGATTATAAAAATAAAGGTGTCTCCATAACCGGAGAATTCTATGCTTCAATCCTAGAGCAGTTAAAAGAATTCATCAAAGAAAAAAGTAGGAAAAATTTAACCAAAGTGTCCTGCACAACTACTGACTGTTCACAAGAGTCGTGTTGCTGCGTTGGCTGTCCTGGATAAGGTAGGTTTTGATATTTTGGGTCACACACTCTACAGTCCTGACCTGACTCCCAGCGATTATTATGTATTTCCAAAGTTAAGAAAAGACCTTCGTGGGAAGAAATTTTTAAGTTACGAAGAAGTGAAGGACACAGTTTCAACTTTTCGGAAAAAGATAAAACATTTTCTTATGAAGTTTGTTAATTAAAACCAAAATACATGTTTTCCAAAAAAAATTTTCCCCCTATTTCTACAAAGATTACTTTAAGCACATACACTTTTGAATCAGTACTAGGTTTTAAATACTCGGGATCAGAAATTAATTGTCAAAGTAAAATATTCTCAGAAATTAAAAACAGAATTGTTGCTGCTAATGGAGCTTTCTATGGGCTGAAAAACCTTCTCGTTCACAATTTATTTCTAGGAAAACAAAATTCTTGTTATACAAAGTCCTCATCAGACCAGTTTTGATTTATGGCTCTGAAACATAGACATTGACTGAATATCAGATGAGGCCCATTTAGTTATCTTTGAATGAAAAGTTTTAATATCAATTCTTGGGGTATAAAGGAAAATGATGTTTGGAGAAGGAGATACAACTCAGAAATATATAAAGTTTACAAAGACCCTGACATCACAAAATGTATTAAAATGAATAGACTAAATGGGTTCCTTCTGTTGTTCGAATGGAGGATTCATACCCCCTCAAAGGATCTTTTTGGCTAAACCGCACGGACAGAAAAGGGAGACCTAAGATGAGACGGGAAAATGCGGTGGAGATGGATTTTGGGGTGTTGATGGCCGTCTAAAAAAATAAATTTGTATTTTTATTCTCATATCTTACTCCCCACTCCGCAAACTTAAAAACACCCCATCGTACAAAGAGCTTCAAATCAGAAAATATTAGAAATTGGGTCACTCACCATTTTTTCAGATGATCAAAAATAAACAAAACCAAGTGTATAATTTGTCAAAATGGTTTATTTATAATATTCAGAGAGGTAAAGAACATTTTCTTTATTTTTTCTTAATAGTAATAATGAAATAATACATTAATAATAAATACACACGCTGTAACTTGAAATTCTTTTATTCTGTATATTTCGTGGCAATTTTGGAATATTTCCAAGTAGGCAGTGAGCAATGGTGAATGTATGTACTTTTTAATATATTTGTACTGAACAAGTGATAATTTTTAATGGCTCATTTTAAAAAAATCAAAGTTTGTATTTTTCAAAATGTAGTCTATCCAATGTATTATTGTTGTGTTTATGAACACTTAAATAGTGAACAATTCCAAAATTTTCTATAAATATTCTTCTCCAAGATAATGAAATACACCCATTACGTAGGTTGAAATTTTAAATACGAAACAGTAAGTGTTATTTGAAATATCCACGGATAATCACAGAATCTGCAAATTTGTATAATAGATAATTTGATAATTTTTCTTCTTTGACATTGTAACCAAACATTAATAAAGTAAACTTAATATTTAATAATCTAAAAACAAAGAACAACTGTTTCCTAATTAACGAATTTCTGTGAAAATAATAACCAGCTTTTAAGATATTAATGTAGCCAGACTTTACCTGTCGTCAAACTAAATGACATTAATTTATGTAGTCATTCAGTTAAGACGATTTGATTTACTTCATGCACTTATTTTATGTGAGTAAAACTACTTATCAAGTTTATCTTTAAATGTTTCATGTTACCAAAAATACTTGCATTGTCGAATATATGATGCGTTCTAATAATATTCTTTAAATAATAGAACAAAATTGCAAAAGAAATTATTACGAGATATGGCAATATCTTGTTAACTCCAGTGACTGATCTATATTTGGCAACTTTAAATCATGTAATTATTACTCTTTCAGTCTATATATTTTAACTGAATAATAATTATGTCATTCACCACCAGCCCAGCCATTTTTAAATAATTTGATTTGATTTAAATAAATGAATACAATTTTTAGTTGGGGCATTCTCTTCATACACTTCTTTATTAAATTCTTCACTTGAAACTAACATTTGAATGTAATATATTGTCAGTAAAGATTTTTTAAATTCAATGTAATTCTTTGACATTTTGATATAAGATAGAATTATATTCTTCTATTTACTTATGAAAAGGACCACCCTTCATTTTGACTATTAAATTAATTAAATAATTTATTTTTTTCATCTAGTTTTTTTGACACAGACTGTTGTTAAATAATTTATTTAAAAAAATAATATTAAACAATTACATTGTTTATCTATCGCGAGGCTCTGTGCAAAGTAGACCAATCTTCATTTAAATACTGAATGGCATTTTATGTTTACAACACATAAACCCACCTGTCACAGTATTGGAAAAATATGCGTTATGTTTGATGCTATAACATTTTCCACACAATATAATTTCTGAACTGAAATTAGAAAATTCATTATTCATATTATATAATTTTTTATATTATTTAAAACTAAAGAAGTCAGACTAGAAAAATTCTTAACCGATTGTAACTAAAGGACTTACAAATATGTTGGAAATAAAAAAAACATACTTCTACATTACAAGGTACTCGGTACCTTTTAAAATATTATTATTTATCTACAAGTTTATTTTGTTGATGACTGTAATGTTATGTTAGTTAATAAATATATAATGTATAATTTATATAGTTATTTAAATTTTTTAACTTCTCACATAATTTCCTTTTTCTACTAATATGTATAAAGTAGATTTAAACACTTAATAAATTATAGTAAATGTTTTAAAATAAAATTGTGTTCCATTTAAAATTGATTACGTAACTATAGTTTGTATCACAAATAATTGAATGTTTAATTTCAAATTTTAAAAGTAAATAATAACTTTTTTATTACAATAAATGTATGTACTCTATTCATGAACGCATTCTAATTTGTCCTTACAGAACATCTAATTTTACTAATTCCAAAAATTGATTCAAACACTCCAGTTTAAAAAAAAAAACATAAAAGAATTGGAATTTTTAATTTTATACCAGCGGAGTGAAGCAAAAATCAAAACCTGAATAAGAAGTTATGGCAGTTTTATTATTTTTTAATCTATCTGAAAATTTTTTAAATGAGCTTAAGTCAGACATTTCTATACAATCCCTGCCATATAATAAATTACTTTTCTTTATGCACATCCATGCTTAAACTATCTAAATAATTTATACATACCACTTATATAAACAGAATAACAAAATATTACAGAAAAACGTAACGAACATTCTAACAATATTTTCATATTTAATATTAATTATCTACACAATATTCATAATTACTATATGACTTTTTACTATCACAATTAGAAACAGTACAACCACAAAAGGAAGATTAACTTTTTTATATTAATTTATTTTAGGGAGTTACACTTTTGTGTTGAAAAAATAAAAGTTTAACTTGGCTTCATATTGTAGGATATTGGGTTTTTTGTACTAAGTAATGCTACTAATTACTTTTTATAATTATATCCTAATAAATTTTAGAGATATTATTTGTTCTGATATAAATCAGTCAAACAATCCTAGCTAATTTTATAAATGTGTTTTCTCGTCTATTTTTTTTTACTTTATGAATCAATTGTTACCACATGTTTCACATTATTAGAATGTATTACGATCTAACATACAGAATAATTTTCATTACAGAAAAATACACAATTTGTTAAGAAATGTCCAAAAACACTTCCCTTTTCCTTAACCAAAAACTCTGGATGGCACTATGGCTTTTTTGTTTAAGTTAAAAAACTTCTTTATCAAATCATCAGTTATTTGTAATCTTTTTATTTTCACTCAAATTTGTTTTGAAATAAAGTTTTGAAGGGACAAAACTATGAATAATAGCTGGTATTAATATAAGTTAAAAAACGGGATTAAATAAAGATTTCAATAACACTCTTTTCCAAATATAAGAATCGAATTTGAACAAGTGAAAAATTCTAAACCATTCGTTGTTTAGGATAAAATTGATTATATAGAAATGTAAATTTTCACAAACCAGCTCAGAGAGCAAATTAGATATTGAATGATAATAAATTATGTTATAAAATGTATTATATTAAGTTGGCAACTAATAAACCTGCAATTTTTTCGCAATTTCTGGGTGAGAAACTTCTTAGACATCTCTGGCAGGATATATAAAAAGCTTAATGCCCAATCGTCTGTTCATTTAGCAACATTTAGGTTGCATAAGTTTCGGCAAGTAAAGAACAAACAAAATATGGAAATTTCACCAAGTGAAATTAGTGTGCTCTTGTTTCATAACTTATATTTAGGATGAAAAGAGTGAAGCAATATACAATATGGATGAAAATATGCACTCCTAAATGTACTATATGTATTATGTATTGAATGAAGATATGCACTCCTATATGCACTATGTGTGTTATGTATTGAATGAAGATATGCACTCCTGTATGCACTATGTGTGTTATGTATTGAATGAAGATATGCACTCCTATATGCACTATGTGTGTTATGTATTGAATGAAGATATGCACTCCTATATGCACTATGTGTGTTATGTATTGAATGAAGATATGCACTCCTATATGCACTATGTGTGATATTGATTCTAAAGATTCACAGAAGGAAGTAGAAAAAAAGAAGTATTTATTCAAATTTGGTCTCTGCAAGAACCTTTATCCAAATTGACCTCCTACTTGTGACCTACTATAATTTAGAAAAATTAAAAAGCCTCATTGAAACAGACCACAACTTGAATTTATGTTACCTGGTAGAGTTACTCAGAGACACTCACACAAAGCCGCAGCCAAGAAGATTTACTAGGATTTGATTTTCTGTCGAAATTTTTATTGGGATGAGAATTAACACGTTATAGGTACAAGTATGCCCAATTAAAAAATTAAATTTAATAAATTGAACTAAGTCTCTGTTTTTTTGTTATTTTCACTATTTACTTACTAACTTAATTCCATTCTCATTGTAATTTCATAATTTGAGCAAATAGTTATCGACTTTTTATATATTTTTACTTGTAAACACTTGTTTATCCAGTCTAGCATGTTTGAATAGATAAACAAATTAATTGAAAATAAATTAAAAAGTAAACAGCACCTAGAAACAAAAAAAACAAAACTTTAATTATGTATTAATAATCATTACCAAACCCTACTGACATGCCCGTTCAATCCCATTCATTGTATATAATTAATATTTCCAAAAAACAATTATTATCACATGCAAAGTACAGGAAAAAAATTAAAATTTTGATACAATTTATAAAATATTAAATATACATGGAATTTTGTTTATCTACAATTATATTCATTTGGTAATAAATTTAAAGTTTTAATCTAAGTTTTATCTAAAATCACTAAGTATCTAAATTAAGATTCATATGTTTTCATAAATAACTAAAATGTTCGCAAAGTTATTTTAATTATTTGCTGTTGTTTGATGAAGTTATAGTACAATTAATATTGATTTCTTTTTGAATTTCACTTTTTTACACATTCTTTGTTAGTTAGGAACAAAGATTAAATGAAACATGTTAAGTTTATATGTGTATTATAAGAGAAAATTAATTATTTAATGCAATATATTTTACTTTTTTTATCTGGAAATAGTTTAAGTTTCTTCAAATATTCTTAATTTTACACGTAGATAATTTCATTTCATTTAAACAAAATACTCAAGATCAAATTTCCTAAAGTTTCAAACTCAATAATTATTTCCAATAAAATACCTAACTTATTCATAATATACTTCAAAATGTTACATGATATATGTGCAACAAAAATGTCTTGACAGTAAGTATTCATTATGTATTAAGGGAACTAATAATTGGCCTTTAATTATTAGCTCTTGGACAGATATTTTTATTAACTAATGTCCAAATACAATACTCATTATGAATACTTGCATACTTGTTTGATGAACTGAAATTATGTAGTTAATTAAAATTTTATCATATGCTATCAGCATGTGATGTACCTAATAACATTTATTGCTTATGAATCCAAAGAAAAAACAATCTAACTTTCAAAAAGACTTTTAATAACTCAATTATAGTATACAGACTTGTAACCTAACAAAGGTTGGGTTTGAGGATAAATGGGGCATTAGAGAATTATTAGTAAATTTAATAACAGTTAGGTACTAAGGAAAAATGTTTCCTATATGGATTAGACTAAATTATCTCGTTAAAGCCTCTAACAAACTTGCCGACGGAATATGTAACAGAAAGCAGTTTAGCTATCAACTTGTACGTTTTTTATGAAAGAAAAATAATTTAGGTAGTTAAATTAAAACCTTGGTTATTAGAGGAGGTATGTTTAAAATTTTTCTAAGTAGGTGTTTAACTGATTTTATTAAAAAATTGCCTTACTTTCTCATTCATAATGTAACAAGTTACAGGATTATGCTCTCAATTTATAGCACAGTCATAATAAATAAATACTACATTTTTGGTAATAAATATAAATTGATCGATATATATTTATTGAGTTCATCTCATTTGTAGTGAATTTCAAGTTTTGTTATGTATTTGTTTCACGGGTGATATAAAATTTATTTACTTCTTCTTCTGATAACTGAATAATTTTTTAATTGGAGTAACAAATTTTATCTATAAACATTGTCTAATCTCCAAATTGAATTTTTATAGGAAAATTGTACTTTTATGCCCTTCATACTTTCTATTTTCTGTTGTTTTCAAGAAATTAATCATCAACCAATTCAATTAAAACTAGCTGAGAAGTTCATGTAAGTATAGGTCGGTTTTGAATTAATATTAACATTAATCATTGAGATATAACTACAATTTATTTAACTTCCACTCTAAACACATAGCTTATTGCACTATGTTTTTATCATCCTTTAATTTGCCAGCTTCATTACGAGATTAATTACCAGCTGTTTCATTACGAGATTAATTACCAGCAGTTTCATTATGAGATTAATTTAATATATCCTTTATTATAGGATAATTTTTTTTCTTTTTTCGTTATAATATCTGGCACTAATGTTTTTGTTATCGGATACGCAATGCATATAAGTTTGCCTGGATGGCACTTTAACTAAGCACTTCATTGGGCTGGTGTTAAGATGTAAACAAAGAAAATACATCACATAAAGCATCGTTACATTCTTTGCACCATGTTTGCAGAGCTCATTCCATCACATAATACTTTCTGTTTAGTATTGCTAAATATTTACGAAAACCAAGTTTAATTGATCTTAAGCACATTAGACTAAGACATTATGTTATTACCCACCTACAAATGTTAAAGAAACTGGCCCCTTACATTGAATAACCCCTTAAAAGACATTTCTTGTAAATAAAATTTCATCAAGAAAATATTGGAACAATATAGTATTGAGTGTTAATATTTGTCATGAGTTTTTAGAACAATATTTTTATTGTTTTTGAAATTGAACACGTAATAAAAAAGAACATTATGAGTCGGTCCAATGTTCATTACTGATATTTCTAAAATTTGCTTAGTGCTTTCACATAAAAAAGAATATTTTAAAGTAAAATGGAATTTATATTTAATAAGTTATGAATTATAAAGCTATAATATTTATGAAAATTCATTCATAGTAATTTAGCCTATTTTGTTAATAACAACTTAACCAAAATAAATATTTTATAAACGAAGCCGATAACTAAACTTGTATTAACAAAATGAAATTAAAACACATTCTCCTACTTAGGTACAGACAGACAGTAATGATGAAACCCATTTATGTATCAAATATACAATTTCTTTATCCTCCTAGGGTGCCACATTCATGGGGCACAACATGGATAGCATCCACGGGCACTCATATAAATAATTTGTATCATATTGCCGACTTAGTAATCAGAGTGAATTTAAAATTCATTCTTTAGGTTATCTGTAGTGGTAACGAGGTTAGAATTTAGTAATTCCGGTTGCAAATACGTGTGTTGCATTTATTGATTTTTTGAAAATTATGTCTGAATTTTCATAAGTTTTTCAGTTATGTAAATATATTTTAATCAATCATATACCCTTAGAAAATGTATTGCAATTGCTTGTTTTAGTGACTATCTTCAACCAACTGATATAAAGTAAATTCTTATTGACAAATGTATATTTTAGTGTATAATAGATAAAATAAGTTTCTTCATGTTCTTACTACTGACATCTACCCCACCCCAATTTTATTCAGTGTTTTCTGCAACATAATTCGAGAATTTATTTATAGATATATGGTATCTGCTTAGAAACAAACCAAAATTTTCTTTGTAACTGAATAAGTATCGAGCAACAGACTTTTCAATGTGAACCATGTTTTTGAATATCCTAATAACTCTGGTTTATTTATATCTTTTTTGGAATATACGACAAAGAAATGAATATAAAAATGAAATCGATATAAAACAGGGTGAATCTAGAAGATAATTAGAACCAATAATTCGGCATATTCTAATTTAAATATGATCATTTGCCGAACTATCATTTAAATAAAGTTGAAAACATTTTTGTACTGAAATGAATATATTTTTGAATTAATAAATTTCAGATAAATTTGTCGATTTCAATGTTTATTAGAAAATACAGGCAGTCCTCGAGTTACATTGTCGACTTAAGTCATTTCGGGTTACGTCAAAGAATATTTTGACATCATCGAAATAGCGGCAAGTGTTTTTATTTACGCAAACTGTAGGTTAAGGCAATATATACTCCTTTGATTCGGATGTCGGATCTCGAGATGCAGGGGATTCGAAGTGCCAAAGACCACGAGCACCATATCACTGTAGATGTCAGTCGATCAAACGTTTTCTAGTTTTCTTTAAAAGTTTCTCTTTGTTACTTGCACAAAATTTGTTCCAAATTATTGAAATTGAATTACAACCATACCACCTACATGAAACAGTAATTATGAAGTGCATAACAAAGCGAGAAAACAGTAACAACAGGTTGAATCTGAGATTTTATAACTCAAAGATCGCAGTTTATTCACTTCATTAATTGGACATGAACTTAACTTATCACATACAACTGTATAGACAATTTTGAAAGATAAACTTCTTACAACTTAACATTCCATTTCTTTAAATATCACTATCATACGTAAGAGAAACCATTTAATTTCTGAGATGGAAAAACTCTTACACATTTATACTCTAGACCAAACTCAGCCGCGGAATGCTCCTAGTTTTGCCTTCATTTAAATCAAGGCATTCGGTATTATCAATACACTGCAAAACAATCGTAGCAAAAATAGTAATGAAGATACCAAAATTCTGCCAGCCAATGGCTCATGCGCTTTAATGCGTAACATTTGAGTGCAAGAGGAGGCTGCTGTTGCCAATCATGTGGCTGCTTAGAGTTTTCCCAGGATATTAAAAGAAATCATAGAAAGTGGGGCTTTTTACTGAAACAAATTTTAATTGCAGATGAAACTGGCTTATTTTGGAAGAAAATGTTAATCTGCACTTCTATATATTGTAAGAATAGAAGTCTATGCTGGGCTATAAAGTGGCTAAAGATCGCTTAACGTTCTTATTGGGAACGAATGCTGAAGGTCATCCAAATTAAAACCACTTTGGTTTATAGGTTTGAAAATCCACAAGCTTTTAAAAATTACATTAAGGATACTCTGTCAGTTATTTGGAGAGCTAACCCAAAAGCATGGGTAACATCAATTCTTTTTATAGAATGGTTTATTAAACATTTTATACAAAATAGTAAAGTTTTTTTTTAAACAGTGCTGTTTAAAAAAAAAGCTTTACTCCTCCTGGAAAATGCTCCCGGTCATCCTTCGAGAATTGCTGATATTGATCCCCAAATCTACATTTTATTTCTGTCTTGAAATACTACATCAGAAGAACATTTTCACAAGATTATGAAACTGAAAGAGTTTTGGGAATGTTACAACATCTTGGAGAGTATAAACAATATTGCTGCATCATGGGAAGAGGTAAAACCCAGCGATTTGAAAGAAATTGGGAGAAAATTATGTCCACACTTCTTTGAATCATCTGAATGTCTTTCAACCATAAATCAATATGGATGAGATCACGACTAACACTGTTGATTGAAGATTTATTAAAATTACACTTGCAATAACTGACTAATGACGATCTCATTGAATTCAAGGCATAGAAAGAAATAGCAGAAACACAAAATATAATATCTATTGTTAGCCAAAAAAAGAGCTTTCATTAAAAAAACTTTCAGAAGCCTTTGCAAGTTTGGAGAATGCAATAAAGATTTTTGAAGAAAATGATCCCAATTTTGACTGAAATCTTAAAGTTAACAACAGAATTAGTGATGCCTATAAGTGTTGTCGAGACATTTATGATAACAATAAAAAAAGCAAACAAACTAGAACTGATGTTTCTTCAAGTCAAAGGTTTAATTTATTGTGCTTCTTACTCGTGTATATTTTTTTATTTATTATAAAGTCACTTAATTGAAAGCAATAATCTAACATTAATGCAAGAAAAATAATTATTATTTTATCAATTATATATTTTATGTACTTATTTTCAGTAAGGTAACATTTTTCTTTGATATTAAATGTGGATTTATCTTTAATAAAAGCTCTTTTAGAACCTAATTCCTCATTGTTATATTGAAAAGTATGAAAAAATATGTTTCGACTTACATCAATTTTACTCACTCGCATATTTCTGGAACTTAATATGTCGTAAGTACGAGGACTGTCTGTAATTATTACCAATTATCTCTGAATGATGAGTACAAACTTTTCAAACAAGTTAAGGGCTGTGATTCCTAATTGTGTACTTTTAAAATATTTCTTATAATTTTGATAATTATGTTCTTCAACAGTACATAGACTCTGAATTATATTGTAAATTTTTAGACCTTTAAACTTTTCTCAAGTAGTTACTATATACAAAACAAAATAATAATAACTATTACATTTTTTTATTAATACCATAGTAATTAATTGTATAGTTACAATTTCTTTTTTTTATAACTAAAAAATGGGTAAAATAAACATTAAATTGTTATATATTCTTTTTAAAGTTGGGGTTTCTTAGGTACTAAGAGAAATTCTTACTATGTAATAAATAATGAGAAGTTTTTTCAGGCTATTCCAGGAAAAAAATGTTGATATTGTATTTTTATTTCTTAGAAACTGAATTCTATATTAATAAATAAATCTTGAGCTTTATATGAAAATTATAGTTTTGATGTGAATTGAAATTTTAAAAAAGCAATGTTTGACTGCTCAATTACCATGTAATTATTAATACAAACTACAAAATAAACAGGTAGACACAATGGCTAGATTCCACTAGGTGTTAGCAACGCTCAAAATGCTCATTGTATTGTTCCACTTGGAAACCGAGGACACTGACATCATCGTTCACAAACGCTGCCGAGCCTGTGCCGACCCACATATTGGTTGTAATGGTCATTCTGCTGTCAATTTTATGTACATAATAAACTATGTCATCTTTGGGGATGGTATAATTTACCTCATGGTGACAGAGGGAATCACCTTATGCAGCTCTGAAAGTATTTAATAGAAGTAAACGTTACACCAGAAGTTGCAAAACATGCAAACAATCATCACATTCTTATAGAAATTAAATTACACTTTTACATATGACGTTATTTATATAAAAAATACAATGCTATAATCTGTTTATTTTGGTTCAATATCCGCCATTTCCTCTTAGTTACGAATATGCATTGTTCATAACCCATCCCACTTGGACAAACAGTTGCAATGCTGACAAGCTAGTGGAATTAGTATGATTGTGGTCATGGGCGTGAGCGTTGCGGGTGACTAGTGGAATGTAGCCAATGTGTTAGAAAATTGGTTGTGAAACCAATTTTCCAACACATCGGCTGCTTCATTCAGCAAAATGCTTAAAAGATGTTATTTAAAATGTTATAATAAACATACCGAATTAAACGACAGCACCTTCATATTTATTGAAATTCCTTTGTTTTTTGTTGGCCAAACACTGCCTGGATAGTGCTTTAAAAATACCTTATACTTCTACAGTTTAGTGGATAAAGAAAATGCTAGGTAAGTAATAATTTCCCATGTATGTTCGTTTCATTAGTTTACATTGTGTCTTAAAATAAACATTTCTATCATAACATTCAATTAATTGACATATTTCATAACTGAATATATATTTAATTACAAAAGAACTTCATTTGTTTTAAATATTCATTATTAAATAAAAAAATGTAGTTAGTTTTAGATTCATCCAAGAAACATATTCTCGGTACTTGAATGATAGCAACATAATTAAATTCCTATGAGCATAGTGTTTAGTAATTGATTCAATAAATTTTAGAATAAAGTAGTTTCTATTTTTATATATATATTAAGTGAATATTTACATTAAGTTATATTTAAATTATTGAGGAAATATTGGAAAGAGATTACTTGGTGTGTTCAGTTATTGAATATTTCTTCTATTCGATTTATAGCTGGAATTTGCTTCAAATAATAATTTCATATTTGTCTTATTTGTAAATATTAAAATAAGAAATTTAACAACCACAATAATTTCTCTATTTAAATAAAGTTTAATGATATTATTTAATATTTTTTTACAGAATGTTAAGAATATAACGTAAGGTTTCGCTGATTACTATGTCACTTTAACTACAAACATTTTCTAGTCTTCCAATATAATTTTTATAGGAAACATTTGTGTATATGTATGGTTTCTATGTTCTTCATTCTTTCTAATTTTTTTTGGTATTTTTAACAAATTAATTTAATACTAATTTTGAAATAATATTTCTTATATGATGTAAGGAAATTTCAAACTAAAATATAAAATAATCTTATTTTAATTTTGTCAACTTTATCAAGCAGTAATTGATCAGACTACCGATTGTAAAGTAAATTATATCTTAAACAAAGTCCTTAATTCTTTTATAATGTCTAAATAAAGTTCATATTACTTTGATTTTTATTTTCATGACACTTATTCTTGATATCTTTGATTTAAACTTACAGATTTTATTTTAAAATGCGTAAATGTATTCTTTCTCCACTCATTTTTATTAAACCGCTGTGGCCTGCAATTAGTAAGTTATTTCTCATTTATATCTATTTAAATGGCAATTATGTGAATACCAAGATGTCTAAAACTCTGTCACTATTGTCTTCGGTATAAACGTAATTTGGTTTTATTAAAAAAAAAAATTTGTATTTACCAAAATGTATTTGGTTATACTTTCTGTTGTTTTCTTTTTATTTAAACTTGTGTGGTGAGATGGAACAGTTGTCCCTAGAAGGATGCTTCCACGAGGTAAGTGCCGTCCATTCCTACTCCAGTCTGATTACTTTGGACTGCTGAGCCAGCAGGGATGTATTTGCCGCAGGCTTGCTGTCAATAGAGAAAGAAGTTATGGTTAATAAGTTGCCTCGAGGTGCTAATTAATTGTTTTATGCTGATATGTAGGTGGCTGTTTATATATATGTCATTAATTGAAATGCATCAAATTATTTGTATAGATTGTTTAAGAAGTTTGTTGATATTTATGGATATTTAGCAAAACAAAAGTGTTGGAAAAATATTTGTCAAATTTACTGATTCTGTTACATTTTCAGAGTATACCTAATATGATTTTAATCGGGGTTCTATACCTCAAGCGGTAATAATTGTTCGTCAGCGTGATTTTAAAGACACATGCTAAAATCATATTATCAAACAATTTGAAAATGTTTATGCGTAAACCACTTTTGTATTTTATTTCAGTTTTTAAACAATTGAAATAAAATACATGATATACTATATCATAACCAGTACTATAAAAAGCAGTCATGTATTATGTTGTATATGAAAATATTAATAGCAACATATACCTATTCATCACCTTAGTCTTAAAAACAAATTGGACAGAAAATTTATAAGGATGAAGCTAAAAACATTGGATTCCCCAAAGGAATTATAAAGAAAATTATCAAGAAGAAAATTTCAATTTGAAGAATTCAGATCATTTTGAATATTTTAACTAAAAATATTAAGCTAGATATACTAAAACTAGCTTCGAAATTGATGGGACCCATATTTAAAACATTAGGCATCACACTATTGTACCAATCACTGTTGTCGCTGTCGTGTGTTGGGTTGATCACAAGGCATACGGCCTTCGACGGTGCGGTGCACCGCGGAGACCCGGGTTCAATAGGGGTTGGACTGATGTTATGGTTGGCTGTAAGAGGTTGCTCTCGTAGCGATAAGTTCGCACTGTATATCAATTATATACATTAAAGTAGATAAATAAATAAATAAATTACTTTCATGTGTTAGGCTGTTAGTGTGCTCTGAAGCAACATTTAAGTTTATAACAAATAAACATTTTAATTTACTGCATAGTTTTATATTAAAAAGCTGTAAAAATTTGGTATGCGGTTGCATTTTTAGGCTGCTTGTCGAATATTTACTTTCCACGCAACTGTTCAATATCAAAAAGTGTCTGTAAAACTGCAACAACTTGAATTTTTATTTATAAGAACATAACTTCAGTCTGTGCATCGATATTTATAAATGTCTTGACGTAAAGCTGCAGACGTGATAAAATATAAAGTAACAGATGAAAGTGCTTTTCCTGTACAAAATTTTCACATATTACAGATGAAAAGGTAAACTATGTGAACACCGCACTTTGAAATTAAAAATAATTCAAGATATTTATTTATAAGCGCATATATTGCTTTTATAATTTATGTTATCTAAGCTTTGGTCTTACTTCTTATATATTGTTTAAAAATGTTTAATTATGTCACTTTTATCATGTTTTTTAAAGTAAAATTTAAAGTTTAGGATCATAGTTTTTTAGTTCTTTTCATACTAAATCATTTAAGGTAATAGTAATATATAATATCTTTAAGCCTTCAGTAGACAGTAGCAAGGTTTCTGTGAGTCTGTGTGAAGCCCCACTGATTCAATGTGGTGATGCTTAGTTTGTGTCCTTTATGGCACATGTTCGATACTCGCGTTAAGAGCATTGCGTACTTGAAAGTAAATCCAATTGTCAGGCTTGGAAGTAACACTTATTCAGTCTAAATATCAACTTCATCTGCAATGCTGATAATATGCATGAATAGTTGATGGTGGCTTGGGCTTCGGTTACCAAGTAAATGGTAGCCAAACCAGGTCCATAGCTAATAAACATTTATTTGTATAGATAATTACTTAGATCAGATTATGATTAAGTTATAAGATTAAATAATTTTAGAAATAGTGACCTGGTCCTTTAGCTAAATTATATGATTATTGGCTATAAGTTTAAAACTATGGTGGCCAGATTTAAAATTTCATTAATCCCAGTACAGACGGCTCCGAAGAATACTTAATGCTTAGTAAAAAAAGTAATCATTCTCCTAAATTAAATTAACGTAACTCGTAAATTGAAATTAGGTTAACAAAACATTATCTCTGTTCATTAGTATTTCAAATAATAATGAAAGCCTCTGAAAAACATCACTACAATACAGTTACTACTACACCATTAGCTATTAGCTGGAATGTTCATTCATTCCAAGGGATAGTTAATGGAGTACTAGAAACTAAGTCAGAAGTAACTAAAATTATATTTGTTGAGGAAGAGAATTTTGATTCACTTTAACCACTCTGGTAATAACAAAGACAAAGATATAGGATATTAAAATAATTAAAGCTCCTTACTGCACCATTCGAAGTAATTGTCGTGTAAAAGCTTTGCCAATAAAATTCGTTGAAATTTTGATTTGATTCAAAATAATCATGATTCATTTAACTTATTTTAAAATTAAAAAAATTATGTACAATTTAGTTTTGATAAAAATTGCTCTTAAAAATTGTACAATTAACATTATCAAAAATGTAATTATTTCACCACACTTTTAATTTCATTTCAAAAACCCGTCGAGCGATTGGTCAAAAGAACTAAGTAAAATGATATTATTTTAACATTTTGAAAAAAGGAATATTTATTATTTAGTGTTGGTAAAAAGCTCTCAAAAATTGTAAAATTAACATTACATAGAAAAGTAGTAATTTCACCACACTTAATATTTTTAAAAATACATCCAGCGATTTGTCTATAAAATTAAGTCAATATAAAATTATTTTATATTAACCTTGTGAAAGAAATTATCATATAGTTTTACTAATTAATAATTACAGGACTACTTTACAGGAAAAGTAGGTATTTACAATAAAAAATTGTATAATTAACCTTACAGGAAAAATAGGTAAGGTTATTATACTACACTTAGTATTATAATTATATATTAGTATTTAAAACACATAATAAAAACGCAAAGATTATATTTTTTTCTTTATAAAATGTTAAACAAAATTAAATGTTTACTACTATGTAACTAAATTAAATTTTTTCTTTATTAATGTTATATTAACTATTTGGGAAAACAATAATTTTCAATGAAAAATTTTATAATAATTTTTGGATCTTACTGTCTCACGACAATTGCCTTAATAGAAGATCCACACTGGAAGTTCACTTACCACATACTCTGGAGATTTCATTCTATTCGATGAAGAAAAACTACTGGGGTAACAATAAAATTTTAAAATAAGATACAAGACCAATAGTATGATATCATCATCATCAGCCGGGAGATGTCCACTCTTCCCAAATTGTGCTCGTATAGCATTGACAAGGATGTTAGATTTAATTTTCGAAATATGAACTTTATTAAATTTGTATTATTTCCTTCTTGAAAACCCCATACCCAACTTAAAATATTCTCCAAAGCGGTGGGCATGTGGAAAAACATATGACAAATAGTTATAAAACAATAAAGAATAGGACAATGCACTCACAGATAAATTCAATATAATTGGAAAATAAATACATAGTAATTTGGATAAATATCACCTAGCAATCAGTTGTGAACCATCGAGCAACTCCACAACTCCATTTCTGAAGCAGTCAATAAAGCAGTAAAAATATCTAAACTGGGTGAATCTCGCAATACTCTTGCAGTACTCACATTGTTCAGCGAGTGCACGAAAGACAGGTGAGGAAAGAATGAATAATTAACTAATTTTAGAATAATTTTTATGTCTTCTTATATGTTGTTTTTTACATTAAATAATTTTGTTATTACATTTTGCCTGACAAAACAAGGACAGACTATTGGTTGGCTATATTCCTTTTTGTCTAAAATGTATATTGTATGATTATGATTCTTCTATTTACTCTTTTCTATTACATCGAATGGTTCCTATAAACAGGTAGCTCATACTTTCTAATTTGATGTTTTTAAATAACAAAACCTTTATTCACTTAAGTTTTGTTCAATTTAAATATTTATGTCAATTTTCTCAAAAGTTAGTACTAGTCATATTTAAGTAAGTATCCAAAAACTAACTATCCAAAAAATATCAAATAACTGCCAAAAGTTCATTGGAAATCTTATTCTTATACTATACGAGTAATTCTACAAATGATGTCAATCCGCTATTGTATTTAATGGGTAGCAGTCATATCACTGCTTGCAATTTATAGTGAATAATAAATAATGCTGATAAATGACATGCTTTTCTGTCGATTGATAACTCTTATCATTTTTGATCACATATTATCATATATATAATCTTATACATATATATAATCTTTATGTACTTTTTCAAGGATGGTAAGTTTGTCTTTTCCGTTTTCTTTTAAAAGTTTTACAAAGGAGAATGTCATTTAGTCAGGATTTTTAAATACTAAAGTTTGGTATGTAATATATGAATATACTGAAACTTGATGAATTTAATCAAATGGTGCCAAATCTGAGTATTTTTCTTTATAAGAAACGAATGATATTTGCAAGTTCAAATAAAATGCTAAGTCTCCTTTGGTGATATTTCAATAATGTCTTAGAAAATGTCTCATTTTTAATAATGTCTTAGAAAATAACCTTGGAAATTATCTCATCAATATACTTATTATTTCCTGGGTACCAATTTGGGTAATCCTTATTGGCTAGTACTAATGGTTACTTTTTTCCATATTTTGTATTAAAATTACATGTCTTATAACCTTGGTTTCCTAAAAGTGATTGATCATTTGTAAGTTAGTGTTTATTTTTTTCTGATGATACATTTTTAACATCTATAAGTTTATCCCGGCACACAGAAATCTAGTTTATTGAAAAAATTACCCCAATGCTCCTGCATTCAATACATTGTTTATAAAAACCATTGCCAGTAATTTATACAATAAACTTCAGAATGTTCCAGTAGTCTCTTCCTCTATCAACATCTGGGACTTGAACTCTCACTGCAGAGAGCATAAAAAAATTTTGAATCAGACAGAAGTTTAGATGATTTTCCAAACATACCCGAGCTTCTTTTCTGCTCAAACTATATCTTTTTGCTTTATAAATTTTTTTTTTCTATAAAATTCTTATTTAATATTAATTAATATTTTTTTTATCAAAAGCCACTTGTGGTTTGGTTCTAAATTCAGTAACAAACTTTTCAGCCTTTTCTTCGGTTCCATGATTCACAATAACTTGTTCTTTGTGTGAAACATAACTGTATATACTATTTTTTTTATGACATTATGGAATGGTCTATTTTTCATAACTTATTGGCCTTTTCTAGGAGGTTTCCAAGGATTCTTTTCAAGCCTTTCCATTACTCTTTAATCTCTCTTCAGTGATGTAATTAGCATATTAACATTCATTACATGACTAAAGAATGGAAAGTACATCAAAATACAAAACACGTCAATCAGCTTATGGGACAGGTCATATGAAAGTTTAACTTCAATATAGCACATTGTCGTGTAATATTTATTGGATGTTTCTTATGAATCAAATCAAGCAATCAGTTTTTGGTACTACTCATAGAACATAAAACAACATTGACGTGAAGTACTCAGATACTTTTCATTGTTAAAATAGTGGTAACTATCGTCTTTCCGGACACTAATTCTGAAGTTTTGAAGTAAAACACTCGAGAAGTTATGATAAGCTGTGTTCCGCTGTCATTTTCACACTGTATGCATCTCCTGTATCATTATAATCACTATGTGACTGAAAATTATTTAATATTACCCAGGATAAACTTATGTTTATAGGGTAAGTAAAAAAGTTTATTAATTTCTATTATATTTCGGACTTTACCCAGCGTTTACCCAAGTAATCCTATGTTTATCTATACATTAACATTACCTTTAGCATAGGTACATATATACTTAGTTGATACATATAAACATTACGACTAACAAGAAAGTTTCTTTAATAACAACGAATGAAAAGGTTTTATATTAGCAAATATTTTTATTGATGGCTTGATTGATTAACAATTCGTCCTATTAAAGTTATGACAATGAATGTGACTTAACATAACTTTTGTGTTCATTAAGTGTTGAATCCTTTTTTATATTCTAGTTACTCCTTTTGGTATGAGGTGTATATGAAAGTAAATTTGTTTATTTATGGAATAAATAAACCCATACATAAACCAAGAGCTAAAAATTAAAGGTATAATTGATATAGGCATCCTTAAAACTATATACGAATATTAAAAGGGATATTTCGTAATTTTTCTACACTTAATTTCTTTACCTACATCTGCAAGCAAAATGAGATTGAATTGGAACATGTATTAAAAGGTACCTATAACCTACCCTATAAATAACAGGTCACACATGCTCGTGTTCCATTAACATTTTTTGTTTTTTTTTAGTGTATGTATATACGCCCAAAAGTAGTTTATGTACCACATAAAAAGTTTCATTAAAATAAAACAAATTATTTAAGGACACACAACGACAATGAAAATGAAACACATATTCGTGCTAGGAACAACGTACAAAATATGAAAAACCTTATTGATTCAAAAATAAATATACACCAGTAGAAATAACTCGATTCATATTTACTATATTTCGAAATAAATTATAATTACAAATGATCAAACACAAAAGTGTTATCGACTTTCGTGATTTTTTCAATACAAACCAAAACCAATTTTGTGCCAATCATAATTAAAATTCACGCAAAATGTTTGAGTATCCGCATCCTCATTCACATTTTAAAATCCACATGTACCAATAACTCATCTGCTAGAAAAGTAGACTTGGGTGATACGAGTATTTTGAGATACTGAGTACAACGAGCACGAGTGTTATAAAATATTGGTGACAAATATCGGTGACAAAATACTCGACGGTATGGGTGGCGTAATTCCATTGTGGGAAGACCATATATAAACTTACAGTCGCAAAATAAATCTTAGTTGTAATCTGTTTGGAAGGGTTCAATGCTCATATCCTTTATTTCTGAAAACTAAAATTGGCGGGAATTCCTATAATTTCTAAATGTTTAATAAAATATAGTGTTTAATTTTTCCTTCATGCTAACAAAAATATTTATGGATCCAGACTTAGGACTGGTAACTAAATGACTCATTTGGCATACTAATTTTGATAGCATATTTAAAAAATGAATCACATTATTTACAATAATTACCATTAATTAAAAAAAATGGATTACGTTATTAAAAAAATATATTTTTTAAATTTTTGCCATGCTTATTTTAGCCAAATTTTTAACATAATATAATTTGTTCAGAACAGACAAATTGTTCCGTATTGATTATTGTTGAATTGGTTGTTTTCTATTCAAATGTTTCCTTAATTTATACGTAGCTGTTTTGAATGACAATTTAATTTTGTAAATATTGCAAGAAGCAATATAATCACAAAAATACTCTTATAGGGCATTGAACTTTTTTGTGGACATAATGACGAAATTAGAATATAACCTAATTAAAATTTAATTTTTATATACACTATATATTTACAATATTTACACTACAAAGTAATTACGCTCAACTGTGTCAATAGAAAAACGGAGAATCATTAGACAAAAAGAACATCATACTTAAAATCCTTATATTAAAATACTCGTCGTATTGAGTAAATATTTGTCCACGAACTGTGAAGTGTAATGCAATACTTAACGTAATGAGTAAAACGAGTATACTAATATGTCGAGTAAAACGAGTACAAGAGTATGATTGACATACTCGTATTACATACTTTAAAAGTATTACAACTTACGAGTATTTAAATATTCAGTTTGCCCCTTACTTCATACACGTTTTAAATATGAAAGAGTGAGAAAACCTGAGTACGATATGAGTGAGTGAAATACCTATAGCTAGCTAGACAAAGAGGGTTAGAGTCATGCCGCAACCCGATCATAAAGTAACCATTGTACGAACGTCCGGTCGGCCATACCATACAAGTATTTATGATACCAAGAATTTTGTATTTCGCATACCAGTAACATATTTTGATCTGAGACATAGAGTATTTTTGCCGGTGACAATAAATATGCCTCATCTCTGTAAAGAAGACATTTGCATCCTTAATAAAAATATTTAATAATTTTAAACCTGTGAAATCACAAAAAATATATTAACAATATAATTTTTCCAACACTATCTACTTTTAAAAAATAAACAAAATATCCTCAATTGTGAAAAATTTGGTCCTTTTGTTAGCAAGATAGTTCAGTCTGGAAATTTTAAAGGCTCAAATTAGTTACTTCAATTTGAAGGATGATATAAATACTATTAATGGAATTAATTGATAACACCTGCGAATTTCCACACACAAATAATTTGATGCATTCAACTATACTTTGCGCAAATCACAATGTAAAGAAACAGCATAATCTGTAAATTAAATAATTAATTGAAATATTTTAATTACATTTTTTTTAATAATAACAAATTCTAAATATTTTGATTTACGTTATGTCTATCAAAATATTTAAGAAATCTTTTAAATTATACAATTATTTAATCAAATTACACATAAATAGCATACGACACATACACTTTACAATAGCTTTGTACATATAAAGGGGAGCTTTTACGAAATATACGATACAACATTTATATTATTTGTAAAGATAGCTGGCTCTAGCTACTTGCCCAAAAATTATAGCATATAGCTACAAACTTGCAATTAGCGTCAACTTTTTAAAAATGCGCTTAAAAAATTATAATTTTTACATCAAAATAACTTTATACAATCAATTACACAAAAAGCTCAAATGATTTATTGCCAACATCGGAAATTAATAGAAAAAGCTCAGTTTCTTATTCTTTATTGACTAATAAAAAATTGCGATACTTATGCTACCTTTGTGGTGATTTTAGGAGCTAGATATTGTTGTATATACATATTGAATGAAGTGACATTTATAAATGTGTAACTTTGGTAGTTAATGTAGTTTGGAAATGGCTGTGGTGAAGAAAGTATATGAATATTTAGTGGGTGTTAATTGTATAACAATTTAATAAAAAATAATCAGAATCTACCTATTTGTACCAAATAACAAATTTTAGAAGGAAATATAGTCGTGCATTCGCATGTGAAGTATATATATAATACGATGCATGTAAAATAAATGATTTGCATGTGAAGTATATACATAGTGAAGTATATATAGAATACTTCATCAGTGTAATATTTCATCTTCATCATTCTTTTCTCTGTTATTTGGACTCAAATGTATAAATTCTATGATGTGATAAGTTTTAGGGTATCCAGACAGATAAATTAGTATTAGATGAATTCATTATTTCTCTGGAATACATGCTTACGGTAATAAGATTTAACCTACAAGTTGAAGCGAAAATAATCTCTTGAAACAGTAGAAAATTACAAATTAACATCATTTTGTAATACCGAGACAAATTGTGAAATATGTATTATAAGTAATTCAATAATTCTGCATAAATAACAAAATGGAATATATAACATTTAAATGGAGGTCGTGTCAAGTAACAAGAAAACGTTTTAAACAAATTGTTGCTAAATTTGTAATATGGTAAGTGGTTATGAAATTATTCGCATACTTGTAAATATTTAATATAGTAATAAAAATATAATTTTCAAATATGTTGCTCATGAAGCATTCGTAATGTCTCATGTGATGATCCCTTCCACTTTTTATTGTTTTATGTTTTTCCTACAAGTCCCAAACTTGAAAAAAGGAACAATGTAGATTATAATCAAATAACCATTATAAACAAATATTCAAAATTCTAACTTGGAAGTCAGTTAGGGCATGGGTTAAGAAAGAAAATTAACATCAGAATATGCAATGAGTTTGATTTATCTGGGTATCTGTCTGAATGTGAATATTTAACTATTAAGCTGAATATTTAATGTATTATACATTATGGTAAGTATTAGTATGGAGATAAGCAGAAATTAGAAATTAATTGAATTAGGAAAAATTTGGAATTAGCCTTGATGGATTCAAACCTATAATTTTTGTTTACAGTCCAACCACACTTATATCGCAAGACTTTGGAATACATGGGTTTACTTCGATATAACTATGAAAAGATAAATAATAATTAAGTCAAATAACATTTATTTAAGATAACCCTATAATTTTTTTTGTTTTAAGGAAAAATGCTTTATTTAAAAAGTATCTAAAACTCTGAAATAGAAGACCGAGTTTTATAATAAAATTTTGTTACTTCAAAAATAAACAAGTGCCATAAACCTTGGAAAAATTAATAACATTGTATTTTCTAAGGTGAAAATATGACATTTTGATTTCAGTTTTCTCCCTCAACATTAATAAATTTTAGAAGTATATAATAACATTCTGAAATTTTGAGAATTGTTTGATATAAATATAAATAATTTTTTAACTAAATAATCAAACTTTAAAAACAATTTTCAACACATCAATCTACTAAAATTGCTTTTCGTGTACCTACCTGTGTTGACCTGTTTAACTGTTTATGAAAGATTAAATGAAGCTCAACAGTGTACAAGTGCATTAAAATAAAATCAGTGTTTACTTTATAGTTAATGTGTTCTAAGAGAGTGCACCATATCTAGTGTTGCCAAATATCCAGATTTCATGAGACATCTGGATTTTTAGTGGTATCAAAGGTCCCACTTTTTCGGTACCAGTAACAATTCAAAATGCATCAATCAAAAATATAAATATTTTTTTAAAAATTTAGTTTAGCTATAAAATTATATAACTGACTGTTGATTATGCCGATTAAAGTAAAATCATTGATGTTTATAAACCTTCTATATTAATGTTTAAGACTTTTTGGTAATTATAATATAATATCTATATAATTGATTATTAATCAAAAGCACAATTGTAAATAAATATATTCATCTAATAATTGAAAACTGTGTTTATGATTTTTGGCCCTTTGTATAGATTTTTTTTATATAATTTGTTCTGATTACCTTCAAATGAATCCAGCAACACTGATTATATCACACAGGCATGAATTACTATTAGTTTTAGATGAAGATTGAAATTACAATTTATATAAATCATTGTAATATAAACAATTTAATTAATGACTGCTGTGTAATGTATTTATACTTTTAAACTGTTAGAAATATTATATGTTGATGCTATAGTAGGTAGCGCTTCTGTCAAAGATAATAAGTTAGTAATTTATGGAATGTTTGTTATGATTATGACGCCCTATTGCAAAGTGAAGACATTTCAATGCTACATAAAATTTTAAAAAATTATTTCATATATTTAAAATCAGTTTGTACATAAACTCATTTGCCAGTGTTAATTTTTTGAACACATGCTAAATTTTTTGTGAATTGAGACCTCCTCTTTTAATCTTATGTAAAGCTTTTTATGTTAAGGTCATATTACAATCATTAGAATTTTGGAAATGTAATGTTATGAAAATACTGTATATTGGATGTAGCATAGACATCATCTTGTCTGTGTTACTTATTATAATGAGTTTAAATGAGATAAATGGTTGATGACTTATAAATTTTATTCTCTTTAACAAGGTTTATTATTACACATAAATAGATTTTACAACACATTTAATAGTTTTGTTACAGAGTAAAAATAATGCTTGATAGAAAGCTTTCGTACTTGATAGACAGCTTTTATTACGGGTATGGTCATTGGCCTCACTTTATGACTGCCAAGTGACACGGTCACTTTTTGTTTTGTAATAAAGTAGATTTAAAAATTATTTTACTCATTTTTGCTACACAATAGGTCTAAAAATAATTGAACTCGTTTTCGCTACACAATATGTGTAAAAATAATTGAACTCGTTTTGCTACACAATATGTATAAAAATAATTGTATTCATTTTTTCTACACAATAGGTGTAAAATAATTGTACTCGTTTTTGCTCCACAAAACGAGTAAAAATAATTGTACTCGTTTTTGCTACACAATATGTGTAAAAATAATTGTACTCATTTTTGCTACACAATATGTGTAAAAATAATTGTACTCATTTTTGCTACACAATATGTGTAAAAATAATTGTACTCATTTTTGCTACACAATATGTGTAAAAATAATTGTAGGTACTCGTTTATGCTACACAATATATGTATAAATAATTGTATTCATTTTAGTACACAGTATGTGTAAAAATAATTGTAGGTACTAGTTTTTGCTAAACAAAATGTCTTCGCCACGCAATAGCTATCAATGGGAGTTTAGGTTGTGGTTGAATATTTTTGTACAGTGCTGTTTGTGAATATCTTGCTTTGGATTATGCGTCTTAAGATTATGGACTTGCTAGACATGAAAGCGTGATTGGGCATCAGTATCATTAATCTTAACTCACATGGGAAATTATACTAATAGTCATTTGTTTCGATATATTTACATAGCTTCAATGTGATTGCACAGAAATATTTTTGATGTAAACTTTCATAACCAGCAAGTAACCGCAAAAGCCGCATTTATGTATATGAGTGCATATATGTATGTATATATATATATATGTATATATATATGTGTATATATATATACATATATATATAT
The DNA here is from genome assembly GCA_039881145.1 of Druceiella hillmani. Classification (NCBI taxonomy): domain Eukaryota; kingdom Metazoa; phylum Arthropoda; class Insecta; order Lepidoptera; family Hepialidae; genus Druceiella; species Druceiella hillmani. Next base: position 286,497 of record JAYKKI010000072.1, on the reverse strand, counting down.
ATATATATATATTTATATATATATATATATATATATATAATGATCTCCGCGTACACTTGTCCGATCGAAAGGGGATTTATTATATATAGGGGAGATGGTTCGGAAATAAAATTTTAATCGACAGATCAACCTTTTGTTTATGTTATCTAATACATCATTCTGTATCTCATTCTGAATAAATATATTCAGTATAACATTTAGAATAATTAGTTTATGAATGTAACACACAATTTTCTGTTTGATCAGGGTACCTAGAATTTGCATTGGTATATCTGTAGTTTAGAACCAATTGTGATTTCACTTTTTTTCTTCACTTAGATGAAAGGATATACGTAAAAATAAAATATTTAACAAAAAAATATCTTCTCGCGATTAATTTAATAAAAAAAAATTATTTGAATAATACTCTTACTATGAAGAAAACTTTCTTTAAGCGATACTTTTTGCATATTTCTATTTTTTTGGGTTTGTTTTTTACATTAATTCATATTTTTATTTGCATATTACATAGTTTATATTATTACGAAAGGCGATTAAGTAAAAACAATTATAAAAAACAGTTCCGCGAAAAAAAAACAATTTGTATAATATAAATTATAACTATTTTGCAAATATATTTCTTATAATAAAATAATCGCGGCCTTAACTTATTTTTGCTAAATATATCGTCTTTAATGTATATTCTTTAATTTAATAATAAATAAAAAGTGAAATTTTCTTTGGTACTAGACTATATTTGTTCCTTCGCAATAATTTTACATTTTCCCACAGACAGATAATTTTGCCCCTATTGTGAACGGCGGACAAGTGTGACGGCGGTAACAACAAAGCTAGCCCCTGGACCACGCACAAAGGCGGCGCCGCGAGTAAAGTGGATGCGACGTACAACGAGGGGCGGCGCGGCGCCCGACGCGTCCGACGCCCGCGCCCCGTAGCGCCGCTCCGCCACCGCCGCGCTGCTACTCTGCCGACTCTTTCGCGAGTCCAGGAGGAGAACCTATAACCAGGATTGCTGCCATTAGTCAAGACTCTCGAGATGTGGAGGCGCGCACTTTAGTGGCAAAGATAAAGAACTCTCTGTGCCTGGGCGCAGGAAAATTATGACAAAGAAAATAAAGAAGGCCATCTGAAAAAAATGAATATATAACCAATGATCTGATTTTAAAGTTAGTTTGGAGAGCAATTTAATAAATATTAAATAAAAATTGGTCTGACACATAGCAAATCTTAACGTAATGACTTACATGAGTACAAAAGCACGTACATATACGAATGAGTACGTACGTAATAACGTACATGATATGGACGTGGTGGTCTACGACATTTTGTAAAGCTTCGATTCATATTTGAAATAAAGATTAGAAAAAAAATTACGTGAATGAATTACGTGAAATTACATGAATTTATTCGGCATCAGATTCATGGTTAATTATTAAAAATTTATGGAGATTCGTAGACGATAATATTCAATGAATTGTCAACAGTTGATAAAAAAATAAATTTTATCATAAATTATAATATAAAATATTCGTGTAATATTTTTAATCCTGTAAAACAAAAGTATTTAACTTGATAATTGGACATGAGTAAAACATAATTAATACAATGAGAGAGTAGAGTCACCGCTTTTAAATAAAAAAAATAATTTATATAACAAAAAACTTTTAAACATTTTATTTGATAATGTAAGTTTTTTTGGAAAATTAATTAAATTCGGTAGTGGAAAGTTAAAGCATGTCACTGCAACTGAAAGGCAAAATTATGCATAATTTTTTCCGGACTACATGTATACACTTTATACTTTCATAAGACACCATGTTAACCTTCTGTCAAATACACCATGTTAACCTTCTGTTAACAATAAATAATAAATGTTTTTTTAAATTGATTGCTTTAACTGATTTTCTTTCTACGCTTTGCGTTTTTTTGCATTATTAAGTTTTTTAATCAGTTCCAGCCAGTAAAGGCAATAGACATTATTATTATAATTCTTATTAAACTATTATTTTTAAACTAATCTGTTTCGTTCCGAAAGTTCGCCGTTTTATCTGATGGATTTGCTTTGTCCATTATCGATTCACTTTCCGAAACGGCTTTTTAATTTTTTGTATAAAATTTTGTTACAAAATTCAGTTTAATTTTTCTATAAAAACTTACGAGCAATGGTAAATAATAATAGTGCACGTTTTCAATGACAGATATTTATAATTTTCAAAATGTCGCACTAATATTAAAAATAAGAAAGTTTTGTTCCTTTTTTAAATATTGCTTGACACACAAATGGTTCATACAATTGATATGAAACTAAAATAAGCCATATCTTATAGAGTCCAAATGGGCATAGAGTATAAATTTTTAGTGCATGCGGCTAATGAGCAATAACGAATTAAGGGATGGAAGTCAAAGTGTAAGAATACACAAAAAAGTTCATCGGTACGTATTCCTTATTATAACATATTATCTGTTATGAACCGCTTGCTGAATGCTAAAATGGGAAATAACCATGGAAGCATGTTTAAATTAAAAAAACTGGGTCGTTATAACTACATCAAAATAAATATTTGAAAAAGTTGTATATGGCAGTCAAATCTATAAAAAACTTCAGGGATTTGAATGTGTAATTATTATTAGGTTATTTGTTAGGAGCTTTTTTATGTTACACAATTGAATATTATATATAATTTATTGAATATTATAACAACTAAAGTACAGATTAAATAACTAAATCATTGAAAATATCGTCAATAAATTAGCCGTAAACAACATTAATAAAAAAAAACTAATAAAACAATATTCAGACAGCAACCATTAAATATTGCTTTCTGTCCGGGCAAACCAACCCTGCCGGGACAGATAGCTAGTATAAATAGATTTGTATCTTTTTAATATCTTCATAATTCACCCGGAAAATATGTATAAATACTTTCAGACTTACAAAAACTATCGACCCTTCGCTTAATAAAATCAACAGGGACAAAATCAAGTACGGCAGATAAATACAATCATATTTTCCATTATATTTTAACATAATTTTTTACATCTTTATAGTTAATCAATCTTACTCCAGTTGTTTCCTTTTAATAACGTTCCCTTATCGGCCGTTCACCAGCATTAACGTATACCGAAAGATCTCGTTTCCAAATAAGCTACGCGCTTAAACTTTGCGTGTCAAGCTCGTTCTCGGGTATCAATTAGCTTTCTTAGACGCGACGTATTTGCGTTACGTATACGACTTTGAGCGTACGCGTTTATCCACAAATCCGGCTTGCCGATTTCAGAAATAAATTTTGTTAAATTTCAATTTGCTAATTAATAATAAAATTATCGGACATGTTCTAATAAATAATTAAAATTAAAGAGCAGCAAGATTATTACAAGCAGAAAGTTATGGCAGCAACTGACCTTGCCGTGAAAGAAATAAAAAATGTGAGTCGTCATGGGACGCCTAGCAGATGTGAAACGTATCACTTTTACTACCACTATAACTGATATTTTAAATTATTAAACGCTTTTAAAGTTTTACGACATTTTAATACTATACACCGATATAAACGAACAAAGTAGTAAGCGACGAACTGGCCAACGCGAAGCTGGCCAAATGGCACGTCGCGACATGCCATCAGAACGTTTTAACTCCCATCTATACGCGCCATTAGATGTTTCACATCAGAAGTCTTCGAATAAAAGGTGTATTCGTACTTAACTGATACTGGTATTACGGGTTTTCTGTACACCTTTTACATTGCATTTAAAAGAAGTGAAAAACTTTGTTACTTTTGCAATACTTTTTCTGGTAGACCCAGAGACAACGAAATAGAAAAGTGTATGAATTTTTTATAAATTTATTTATTTATTTCAAATTGTAGTTTCACTTCATTTTTATAGAGCTGTCAGTTTGCAAGTAATTACTTATAAATTTCCTATCTCTTTTGTTTTTATTAACATACGTTATTACAGAACTTTTTTCTCTATACTCACGCAACCAATAATTTTTTAAAACATTTTTCTTTGCTAATAATTATCTGTATTTGATCCTTTTGATAATTATTCAAATTGTCTTAGTTTAGCCACAATATTTTCGTTTTAATTTATAATTATTTTTGTGCATATAACGTTATTATATTATAAATTCAGTAACGCTGCAATGTAAACAAAATATCGATAACAACAGTATTAAAGAAATAATTAGTTCCCGCTTTAACGCCAGATGAGGGTCGAAACGTATATTTTGTTTATGATTGAAACATATGTTCATTCTGCAAACCATCTTCACCTCCACGTATACCCGGCGAGACCCCCGAAAAGTGGTAAGTTTGATTCCCATACATTTTTACTCGTAGTGTGTTTTTTTTTAATTTTAGTTCCATATTGTAATCGATCAAAGTTATTAATAAGACCTAAATATGACGTAATGCGGCTTACAATAACGTTTTTATAATTCTTAAAAATAATAAAAAGTTTGGTTTTTCAAAAGTCGAATCGCATATTCATTCGTAACGTGTCGCCTAATATACATTCAATGACGTTTACTATTTTCTGTCGATATAATTCTGTAGGTACTGTTTTATCAACAAAACATTTAACCAAAAGTTCTTATTTCTGTCGTTTTGAAATTACCTCTATGTTCCTTGCACGAGCCCTATAAAAATAAAATATTGTGTTAAATAACTTTTTCAGCTTGCAGCCATTAAACTCGAAGAAAGGTTGTGGTACGAGATTTTTGTTTGTAGAAAATTCTTGTATAATTAAAAACTGTTGTAAAACGACAGGATATATTCTATATAAATGGAAAGCGTCATTCACGAAGGTACTTCTAGATATTCCGATCTACTTGTACGCTGTGAGCGTCAATTGCTAGGATGGTAAAAACGTAAATATTGCGTGGTAAAAACGTAATGTATTTTTATGGCGTTGGTTTTCAACAAGTTATCATATTTAATGGTAAAAACGGATCAAATTCGAGTTACATGAAACTTCAACTGATCTATTCAAGACAACTACATGCATTTTTTCGTCCTCATTTTATACGTATGGAAAGTTATTTTTAATTTTTTTTAAATATTTTGTTAGGCACTTATTATTTGAAATCCCTACCCCAAGAACTAAAACTCATCAAAATAAAGATTTGTTATGTGTGTAGTGGAATGCAAAAGGAATTTTGTACTGGGAGCTATTACTAAAAAATACCACAATACACTCAGCAATATACTGCGATCAACTCGACTGACTTCGCATAGAAATACAAAACAAACGTAAAGGCCATTCAAAAGTGTATTTATTTCGTTACGATAACACCCGGCCGCACGTAGCTAAATTAGCCAACCAGAAGTTATTTGATGTTCGTTGGGGGACTCTGCCACATCCACCATATTCTACTGACTTTAGCACCATCATATTTTTATTTATTCCGGTCTTTAAAAAATTACATTCAGGATGAAAAGTTTGATAATAGAGCAAAGTTGTCAGATTTCCTTAATGAGTTTATCGAGTCACAGCCGCGAAGTTTTTACGCAGAAGGATTCCATTCTTTACCTATGTATATCTATACGTTGGCTACGCAAGAGTAAGTAATAATTAACTATGATTTAAAAAAAATTGTTTGCAAACATAACGCTCAATACTTTCCTAAGCATAATTATGATTGAAAAGACATTGAAAATAAAAAAAAATGTTTTGTCATAGAAAAATATATAATTTCTTCATAATAAAGACTCAAATCAAAAAATGATATAATTTACTTTCATCGTATATTTTGAGAGGAATTCGAAAAAAAATCCTGCTGTACCAATTAACCAACGCCTGTACAATACACGACAATGTACAGCTGTGCACAAATAACCTGCCAGGAATACGATAAAGCATGAATTAGCGTGTCTCGCGGTCGTTTCGTGAATAATATATTTAAAAAACTTTGTACCTAGGTCCGCGCGCGATACGGAGAACATGACCGAGTACTTTTTTTCAACCGAGACGTCCGTCGCCCGACGGCGACGTTATCGTACCTTACCGCCTTTACTCTTGGGCAAATAAGGCGATTATTTTATTTTCCCTTTTTCAATCTCAAACCGTGAATTTGTCAATTTCAGTGAGTTAAATAACATTACAGCCTTCAACGCCCCTTACAGTTCGAGAAATTATTATTTATTTATTTTTATTAGATTTCCGTAGTCAAATGGCAAAAACGGAACCCTTATAATGTCGTCCTGTCCGTCTGTCCGTCTGTCTATTTTACTGGAGACTTCTGCAAACCGTGTGTGAATGAAATATTGGAATTACGAAAAAATAACATTAGGGGTACTACATAGTTGTGACTGAGAGATGAAAAAAAACTCAGTACACACAGGCGTGTTGGGTATCGTTAGATAGGTCTTAAAAATGATATAGATTTCAAAATAACTTTTTTATTTAAGTGAATACTTGGTGAGATATGCGCTCCTAAAGTCTTAAAAAGTATGTCCCCTCTAGCTTTTCAACTAAAGCATGCAAATTAAAAAAAAAAATTAAGGTAATAGAATTTAAAACTAAGTGTGAACGAAAATTAGTTTGAATAAATTATATTGTGTAGGTTATGAGATATGGGATATTTTCGACTGCAGTAATAATTTTGTTTTTTACAGTATCTTTGAGAAATACAAACTTATAAGTTTAATATTGTTGATACTATTGCCAGTTTGTATAAATACCTGGCCAGATTTTATTCAATCATATATATTAATACGCTAAGGTTAAGATGTTACTCTCCCTTTTTAGAAAAAACTTCACAACTAATCCACATAAATTATATATCATTTTATAGATAATTGCTTGCTCTACCGGCATCCACAACTAAAAAATTTATTATTGCTATTGTTTTTGCAAATTAATTAATTATTATAATTATATACACAAAACAGCAATGCTGCAATCTAACGGCTCAACGTCAATATGATTGACGGTCGGTAAAATTTTTGTTTAATTTCAAATCCACTCACGTATAAATAAAGTGGCGCTTTAGCTCAATGCTTTTGATACTTGCGCCTCTATATGTCAATTTTAGTAAAATATTTGTTTGATCTGTCATCTGAGCTTCATAATGGAATAAAAACGTAATAAGCAGTGTGCAAAATTAGAAATAAATTGAATACCTGCAATCAATTTTGATTTATTAAATTGAGTTGAATAATTTATAATGCGAAGACTTCGCACGGGTCACGCTAGTAATGCTATATTTCGGTAACGATAACAAAACAGTTAATAAATTTAATTATACAATAATACGTAAGGCTAACACATCTCAAGAATTGTATCCTGTATCTGGACAACCGCAATTAGGTGGCTGAGAAATCGTATAAAAAGTGGGAGTACCGAAATAATTCGGTTCTAGATGGCGGTATTGCAAAAACATGACGACCGTGCGAGCTGGAAGCTGGAAGTTATCAAGCACGTAAAGCGAGAGCCTTCCTCAAAATTTTGCTATCTAATGATCTGTAAATAAATTTGATCAATGACATTGTGTTGTAAAATATGGTAACCCAAGCTACCCAGGCGAAAATCAGGGAAATAACGTCGATCATCATATAAGTTAAGCTGAGTTTAGTATAACAAATGTGTATGGAAGCTAATGTTGCTGGATTTATGAGATACATAAAAATGGCTTTGGATCGAAGGATATACTATTCGGACACCAACGTGATACATAGGATGTTGATTAATTGGCATAACAACATCGTTTTGCTAATTCCGCTATGAGAATAAAATAACCTATGACATTTTTCGATTTGATTTTTTAAATTTAAACATTTCATTATTATACACAGAGGCTCCAAATAGAAAAAAAAACTAAAGAAAAACACGGGGCTATCAGTATAATCCATATATCCTTCTGTGAACTGTTACTTGTATCTCCCAATGTTTAGGACCAAATAAGGTGTTAGATTAGAGTTGGGGTGCATATACTGCAATCCGTACGAGTACAAAGTATACACATGGAACTAACATATTAGATTCTGTAGATACCTGTTACAAAATATGCAACTTTCTGTCTGTGTTTGTAACGATTCAACTATATACGACCAAAAGAAGAAAAGCGATTACGAACATAAGCAGGCTATTCCGTTCATCATATAAAGAAATCCCTTATTAGGAAAGAATTTTAAAAAAATCGCATATTTTCGAGCTTTCTGCTTGTTTCATACTAGGTATTCTCAGTCTGTCTAAACTCCGCCGCGTATCGACATTTAGTGCGCGCATGTTGTCTCTGAAGGCCCGTTTCATTCAAATAAGCGAGAGATTAAAATATTAAAATAAGAGAATTCCGGTGCGTAACAAGCAAAAAAATATTGAATACTTTATGACGAGTGTTTACGACAGAACACCCAATAAACAAGTATGCGTGCCGAGTAGTATTTTGTCAGGTATAAGTAAGTACCTATTACTTTTACATACTCGTAACAAGGCCACTGACCTACTGATATCGCACACCCGTATGTTGGATGCATCGCATTGTATAGACGAAAAATAGCTATTATTTATATTTATGACTAAAGCTGGTATTTCGAGTGCAATGATAATTATAATTAATCTGTGCAGCCTTCGAAGCTTAATTTTCTTTTTATTTTCTCTTAGATAGTTTTTTAGCAAGTTAATACACTGTTCTCATATTTGATGTTCACCATTTTCTTATATTTATATACACCTTTAACCAGCTTTCTCAATACATTTCTTAGCATATCATACAACGTAAAATACAATTAAAAGTTATGCACCTCACTTAACAATTAAGTAGCAAAGCAGAAACTTTTTTAGGGATCCGTAGCTCATACAAAAAACAAAATCCTTGTGATATTAAATATAAGGGTGTATTTATCCCCCAAGGTCATTGTCCTCAGAAATTGACGTCGAAATTTAAAATTCACTTTTGTTAATAGTATTAAAACATATTAAACCCGCTTACATCTCAATAGTTGATTGTCAAAAATATCTGTTTGAAAATTTTAGTGCAAGCAAATTATTTACAAAATTTTTTTTTAAATTCATGTGTCCTGTAAGATATCATGTGAAAACGCTAATTATAACGATATCAAAAATATTTTATTTCATAAATTTATCTTCAGATATACACTAAATATGTATATTTTCGAAATAACTAAACATAAAAATATTAAAATAACGTGGTTTCTATACTACGGTCGCGGTCTCCTTGCAGGCGAAGTAATAAAACCTTTTGTATAGTGATTTGCACGTCGATTACACGCTGTCGATAAAAAGAACACCTGGTCAGTGATTCACGCACTTTCTGCTATTTACTAGTCCACCAAATAATAGTCTAAATAAACATATTGGAAAAGGAAGCAGACTTATAGTTTTCATGCAGGTTCAGCCAAATATGGATTTTTGTCAGATGTGAAATGAGATTTCAAGCAGTAACATCGAATAATAACGACGCGCATTACACATCACTAGCCGTTGCTATAATACCAATGAATGCAAGTGATCGCGAAATATACTCCGTTTTACTCACACGTTTTATTGCTTCGCATGCAAGGAGACCGCGGCCGTAGTATAAAGGTTTTCTTAAAGTTTTGCTAGATAATCATAGTAATTTTGCTAGGTTAATATACAAAATAAAAGGAATGCGTGATATCTTTTACCTATGAAAGGTGTGTTTTTAAATAATTAAATTTTTATTTGTAACTAAATGTGTACGGCATCCCATTATATAGCTAGAATTCTACTCGTACTTAATTTGTTTTTTATTGTTGAATGTTTAAATGTTACTGTTGACAACTATAGATAATGGAATATACTGCAGGCTCTGCTATAAGCAGTTGTATCTATTTCAAACAGTGACAAAACTGAAAATCAACTAATTTTTGTACGTTTGCTGAATAGCTATTTTTTAGAAAATTTTAACCTAAAAGTATATCTATGGTTTTAATCTTCCTTCAGACCTGAACAGTTTAGAGCTGCACACCTTCAGACCGGCACAATAGCAGTGTGCAAAATTACTGCATCTGATCCTGTCATATTTTCACTACCATCAGTTTTCGATACTCCTTTTTAATAATTTATAACCTATTTCATTTATTTCTAGCCTATCCTATAACCTAAAATAATCCACAAGAACTTGTTGCAAATTTATCTATTATATTTTCGACACGTAGTTAAAATATCTAAAAAGACATTGAAGTCGTTTTACAGTATATTTTATGCAATCACTTTCTAATATAATTTTTAAAATTTCAATCATCACTCTGACTTTTCCATATACATTTCATATAAATTGGCAAGTAAATAAATACGTTATATAATTAATTACGCAAGAATTACAATTCGATACTCACCAAGTTGGCCCATTTTCACGAAGTCAGTTCGCTTTCAAAGCTCGCGAACATAACGGACGCAGAGGGCCATTAAATCAAAAGTTACGCAATGGGTAAATGGTGGAGTAAGTTTCGAAGTAAACTATGATAATGACGGTAGGGGTGGTCAGGGCAGAACCAAACTCGGTCGCGGGGTGGGGTCGCGACCCGCAACGGGGATCAAATATCTTTATGGTTTTGGGTCGAAATGTTTCACTCGAATTTTTCATCCGGTTTCGCCTTTAATTAATTTTTGCAAGAGTCAAATTATTGTTGAGAATAAAACGGTTAATAATACGCCCTAGAAGAACACATAATTTGCGCTTTTATAGAGCTCGTTTCCGTAGCTCTATATATATTTTTAAATCGATGATTGAAGTTGACAAAAACAATTTTATTTCAAAGTTATTATCAAATGGTCGTAAATTAAACATTGTGCTTACGTTTCCCTTGGTAACTCTGCGTCTCGACGGGGTACACTTTTTTAACATGTTTTTATTAGATCGTCCTGTAACTGACTAAGTATGTAATGGAATTACCGAAACTAAATTTCATGCACTTCTAATTATTTTATCATTATCAAATTTGACAGCTGCGTGTAGTTCTAATGACAATAAAATGAAATGGTACCATCGGACTGATTCCATGAAACAGAACTAGAAGTTCGGTACTGACCTCGACAACGGAACAACGTATCTTAACCGTAACTGGAACTCAATAACAATTCAATCATTAGACGATTGAAGTTCATTATAACAAATCTTAACTATGTTTGACCTTGTTCAGTTTATTTGAATTCGCAGGGTAACGACGCGGCCAAATGTGTGACACGGATATTTCTACCATTAAAGTGAATGAATTTCGGCAAGGATTGCGAACAGTTTATAACGCCTATAGGTACAAACTCCCCGACTAAATCCTAAATTAGCCATGAAATTCGTGTTCGAGATCTTAAATAGACCATTGTGGATCACGCATTGGTCTATTTAGGATCTCGAACCTTTGCGTTCGGGCAAGCATACGTAGCTCTAAGCAGAATAAAATGGCGTTGTGGATTTCAGATCAAAGAATTGGATTGTTCTAAGCTTACCGGAAAAAAAAATGCGTTGTAATATTAACAACGCATTGGCAGAGATGGAGAGGATGCGCGCTCAGTCGCCCAGAAATCGAATAAAAAAGAGACACATCAACCTAATCAACTATGCTGTTCTGCTATTTTGACTTCTGTGGAAGTTTTTTTTAATAAAGTATTGATATTTGTAAAAGTAGTTATAAATGTAATATAAGACAAGTTCAAAATAAAAATTATCTGCCTTAATATAAGACCTAAGAAAGATAACAATAAATTAATAGTATAAAAAAGTAACAAAAAATAAACTTTCATAAATACTACCATAAAAGGTTAAAAACAATTATTGGATCTATTTTGTCTGTCTACTCAAGAAAGATCTTTAGTGTAAGCCGTGTTTGCTATTGAATATTGTATTTGAGTTTAACAGCGTGGGGTGCTTTTTCTCAAAAATAAATGATTTTGTTTCTCAAATTAATATTAAGCGAATTAAAATGCTTAACATTTCAGTTAAGATTTTAAGACAATGCACCCCACTTTTTTATGACTTCCGTAAGTATAAAAATTTAAAATTTGAAGTAACCCTAATCTAATAAACTTTCTTATTTCAATTTTCAAACTTTCTCATAAATAAAAGGTGAAACTTGTAAGACGCGTGGATTTCAAATACCCTTGTATAGCTGTTAGAATTAATAGAGGGTAGGTGGGAAAACAAATTCACAGACTTATTTTAATTTTAAAATTTTTTATTTGTGATTGCATTTTATTTGTGCAGAGAACATAAAAAAATGAGACCAGCGTATTACTGCGTAAAGTTGTATCAGTAGTCACATCTTTACTGACATGTACGTTGGTTACGGTGTGTGTTTTTATTTTATATTCAACTTTGTGGCATCATTCAAACTAATCGATTTTCAAATATTTATAATGCTGTTCGATACATAAACGACATGAAACGTGGTTAAAATGAAGCTAAAAGGAGGATTATGAAATCAGCTGTACGTACATGTGTGTAATTTCATTTCATCGTAACTAAGCTACAGTATCGATTTTAATAACCGAGGTATCAATGCGTTCGTCTCAATCATTTGAATAAAACAGGCGATTTTTTTATTTTTTTTTATATTTTTGTCCAAAACAGGGGTTAAAAATAAAAAAAAAACGCGGAAATTTTTTTTATTTGGGTTGTGTGGTGTATCATTTTAAAAACGGCGATAAAATGAGTCCGGAAATATATGTATTACTCTTATTCGAGTTAAATAGAAAAAAATTTATTACTGTTGAAAAAAAATATTTTCTTAATCCGAATGATAATATATGTAAGTATTCTGAAATGCTTAGATTATAATTACAAGTTACTGATGATACCAAAATAAAATCGGTACCTAACATCTACTATACCAGTGCTAAAAGTATCTAATATTATTATTAATATAGTAATAGACCAGTGTCGAAGCCTTCAAAAAAGGTAAAAAGTACAAAAAAATCGTAGTAGAATGAAACCTATTGGAAAATGTTGAGAATATTACAAAAATGAAAGGAAAAATAAATTACAGTCGATTCGAGGTCGGGAAGTGGGAGAGGGTGGGTTTTTAAGGGTTAAAATCGGTTTATCTCGATTTCCGGCAAAACTACAAGTCTTATGGAAAAAAGTTACACAGCAAAGTTGTAGGTAATAAAAAGATCTACAACTTTTGTATTTACACTTTTTTCTCATAACCTCAAAATTCACATGAAAAACTCAAAAAACCACGTTTTTGGTTTTTTATTTTTATCTTCTACAAAAATTTTTTTTTTCATGAAATTTGGTGAGAACTTACCTTTGTATATACCAAATACACAAGAATTTTTTGGATTTGAAAAATTAATTTTTTCTCCTTACTTTTAATCCAAAACCGAAAAAGCACCCTAATTTTCAATCGAAAATTCACGCATCAAAATATTAGCTTTTTTAAAAAAGTTGGTGGGCTTTTTATTCGTTGGAATCTCTACTTTCTGATAGTGTAATAAAAAATATACGTCACTATGGAAAATATTTTCAAAAAATTTAAAAAACGAAAAAATCTCGAATCGAAGAATTATTTTTCTATCATTATGTACAAATTGGAGCTATTTATTAATATTAACGCTGTAATTACTCATTCAACGTATGATTCTAAGTTACATTGATGAACAAACAAATTTTCAATTAAAAGATACTACTATAATTAACAAACAACTAAGTTAATAATGTGTATATTTGATAAAACATCTACAATATTATAAGAAAGTCATAAAATTTTCTTTAAATTAAATGCGTAGATGCTTATTTATTACTATTTGAAGATAATTTATATACCTGAGTGACCTTCAGAAAATTTTAGTCCATGAATAGATATTTCGTAAAGAAGTGGGGAAGGGACTAGGAGGGTCGGACTTATTACTATACCTCTTCTTTCGTAGCAGCTGTAAGAACCGTTAGTATTGCTAGTATACAATATACAGAGCAGTGAACAACATCATTTATAAACACAATTAAATGAAACTACGTGATGTAGTATTATTTCTACTATCTTTAATTTCTTTACCACGACCTAGGTTTCGTTGTATTACAACATCTTCAGGTGGGATATTAGCAAAGATCTTTTTATGACATTAAGTATATTCATTTTCCCTTTGGCTTTAAAAATGCGGATTAGAACATTGTAAGTTTAACGAAATACGACTACGAAAAACCTTTTAGGACAACATTAATATTTTGCTTATAGACCAGGGTCGATAATTTTTGAAACCAAACAAAATCGTAGTAGAATGAAACCTATTGGAAAATGTTGAGAATATTACAAAAATGAAAGGAAAAATAAATTACAGTCGATTCGAGGTCGGGAAGTGGGAGAGGGTGGGTTTTTAAGGGTTAAAATAACGTGGACGTGTTAACAAAATTATTTTATATTTCGAATGTATTCGCTCAGATCGCAAAATTATTATATATTTCGAATGTAATTTGCTCACTTCACAAAATTATTTTATATTTCGAATGTAATTCATTCAGTTCACAGAATTATTACATATTTCTATTGTATTTCACTCAGTATACAAAATTACTTTATATTTCGAATGTAATTCATTCAGTTCGCAGAATTATTAAATGTTTCTATTGTATTTCACTCAGTATACAAAATTACTTTATATTTCGAATGTAATTCATTCAGTTCGCAGAATTATTACATGTTTCTATTGTATTTCACTCAGTATACAAAATTATTTTATATTTGGAATGTAATTCATTCAGTTCACATAATTATTACATGTTTCTATTGTATTTCACTCAGTATACAAAATTACTTTATATTTCGAATGTAATTCATTCAGTTCACAGAATTATTACATGTTTCTATAGTATTTCACTCAGTATACAAAATTATTTTATATTTGGAATGTAATTCATTCAGTTCACATAATTATTACATGTTTCTATTGTATTTCACTCAGTATACAAAATTACTTTATATTTCGAATGTAATTCATTCAGTTCACAGAATTATTACATGTTTCTATTGTATTTCACTCAGTATACAAAATTACTTTATATTTCGAATGTAATTCATTCAGTTCGCAGAATTATTAAATGTTTCTATTGTATTTCACTCAGTATACAAAATTACTTTATATTTCGAATGTAATTCATTCAGTTCGCAGAATTATTAAATATTTCTATTGTATTTCACTCAGTATACAAAATTACTTTATATTTCGAATGTAATTCATTCAGTTCACAGAATTATTACATGTTTCTATTGTATTTCACTCAGTATACAAAATTATTTTATATTTGGAATGTAATTCATTCAGTTCACATAATTATTACATGTTTCTATTGTATTTCACTCAGTATACAAAATTACTTTATATTTCGAATGTAATTCATTCAGTTCACAGAATTATTACATGTTTCTATAGTATTTCACTCAGTATACAAAATTATTTTATATTTGGAATGTAATTCATTCAGTTCACATAATTATTACATGTTTCTATTGTATTTCACTCAGTATACAAAATTACTTTATATTTCGAATGTAATTCATTCAGTTCACAGAATTATTACATGTTTCTATTGTATTTCACTCAGTATACAAAATTATTTTATATTTGGAATGTAATTCATTCAGTTCACATAATTATTACATGTTTCTATTGTATTTCACTCAGTATACAAAATTATTTTATATTTGGAATGTAATTCATTCAGTTCACATAATTATTACATGTTTCTATTGTATTTCACTCAGTATACAAAATTACTTTATATTTCGAATGTAATTCATTCGATTCACAGAATTATTACATGTTTCTATTGTATTTCACTCAGTATACAAAATTATTTTATATTTGGAATGTAATTCATTCAGTTCACATAATTATTACATGTTTCTATTGTATTTCACTCAGTATACAAAATTACTTTATATTTCGAATGTAATTCATTCAGTTCACAGAATTATTACATGTTTCTATTGTATTTCACTCAGTATACAAAATTATTTTATATTTGGAATGTAATTCATTCAGTTCACATAATTATTACATGTTTCTATTGTATTTCACTCAGTATACAAAATTACTTTATATTTCGAATGTAATTCATTCAGTTCACAGAATTATTACATGTTTCTATAGTATTTCACTCAGTATACAAAATTATTTTATATTTGGAATGTAATTCATTCAGTTCACATAATTATTACATGTTTCTATTGTATTTCACTCAGTATACAAAATTACTTTATATTTCGAATGTAATTCATTCAGTTCACAGAATTATTACATGTTTCTATAGTATTTCACTCAGTATACAAAATTATTTTATATTTGGAATGTAATTCATTCAGTTCACATAATTATTACATGTTTCTATTGTATTTCACTCAGTATACAAAATTACTTTATATTTGGAATGTAATTCATTCAGTTCACAGAATTATTACATGTTTCTATTGTATTTCACTCAGTATACAAAATTATTTTATATTTGGAATGTAATTCATTCAGTTCACATAATTATTACATGTTTCTATTGTATTTCACTCAGTATACAAAATTATTTTATATTTGGAATGTAATTCATTCAGTTTACATAATTATTACATGTTTCTATTGTATTTCACTCAGTATACAAAATTACTTTATATTTCGAATGTAATTCATTCAGTTCACAGAATTATTACATGTTTCTATTGTATTTCACTCAGTATACAAAATTATTTTATATTTGGAATGTAATTCATTCAGTTCACATAATTATTACATGTTTCTATTGTATTTCACTCAGTATACAAAATTACTTTATATTTCGAATGTAATTCATTCAGTTCACAGAATTATTACATGTTTCTATTGTATTTCACTCAGTATACAAAATTATTTTATATTTGGAATGTAATTCATTCAGTTCACATAATTATTACATGTTTCTATTGTATTTCACTCAGTATACAAAATTACTTTATATTTGGAATGTAATTCATTCAGTTCACATAATTATTACATGTTTCTATTGTATTTCACTCAGTATACAAAATTACTTTATATTTCGAATGTAATTCATTCAGTTCACATAATTATTACATGTTTCTATAGTATTTCACTCAGTATACAAAATTATTTTATATTTGGAATGTAATTCATTCAGTTCACATAATTATTACATGTTTCTATTGTATTTCACTCAGTATACAAAATTATTTTATATTTGGAATGTAATTCATTCAGTTTACATAATTATTACATGTTTCTATTGTATTTCACTCAGTATACAAAATTACTTTATATTTCGAATGTAATTCATTCAGTTCACAGAATTATTACATGTTTCTATTGTATTTCACTCAGTATACAAAATTATTTTATATTTGGAATGTAATTCATTCAGTTCACATAATTATTACATGTTTCTATTGTATTTCACTCAGTATACAAAATTACTTTATATTTCGAATGTAATTCATTCAGTTCACAGAATTATTACATGTTTCTATTGTATTTCACTCAGTATACAAAATTATTTTATATTTGGAATGTAATTCATTCAGTTCACATAATTATTACATGTTTCTATTGTATTTCACTCAGTATACAAAATTACTTTATATTTCGAATGTAATTCATTCAGTTCACAGAATTATTACATGTTTCTATTGTATTTCACTCAGTATACAAAATTATTTTATATTTGGAATGTAATTCATTCAGTTCACATAATTATTACATGTTTCTATTGTATTTCACTCAGTATACAAAATTACTTTATATTTCGAATGTAATTCATTCAGTTCACATAATTATTACATGTTTCTATAGTATTTCACTCAGTATACAAAATTATTTTATATTTGGAATGTAATTCATTCAGTTCACATAATTATTACATGTTTCTATTGTATTTCACTCAGTATACAAAATTACTTTATATTTCGAATGTAATTCATTCAGTTCACAGAATTATTACATGTTTCTATAGTATTTCACTCAGTATACAAAATTATTTTATATTTGGAATGTAATTCATTCAGTTCACATAATTATTACATGTTTCTATTGTATTTCACTCAGTATACAAAATTACTTTATATTTCGAATGTAATTCATTCAGTTCACAGAATTATTACATGTTTCTATTGTATTTCACTCAGTATACAAAATTATTTTATATTTGGAATGTAATTCATTCAGTTCACATAATTATTACATGTTTCTATTGTATTTCACTCAGTATACAAAATTATTTTATATTTGGAATGTAATTCATTCAGTTCACATAATTATTACATGTTTCTATTGTATTTCACTCAGTATACAAAATTACTTTATATTTCGAATGTAATTCATTCGATTCACAGAATTATTACATGTTTCTATTGTATTTCACTCAGTATACAAAATTATTTTATATTTGGAATGTAATTCATTCAGTTCACATAATTATTACATGTTTCTATTGTATTTCACTCAGTATACAAAATTACTTTATATTTCGAATGTAATTCATTCAGTTCACAGAATTATTACATGTTTCTATTGTATTTCACTCAGTATACAAAATTATTTTATATTTGGAATGTAATTCATTCAGTTCACATAATTATTACATGTTTCTATTGTATTTCACTCAGTATACAAAATTACTTTATATTTCGAATGTAATTCATTCAGTTCACAGAATTATTACATGTTTCTATAGTATTTCACTCAGTATACAAAATTATTTTATATTTGGAATGTAATTCATTCAGTTCACATAATTATTACATGTTTCTATTGTATTTCACTCAGTATACAAAATTACTTTATATTTCGAATGTAATTCATTCAGTTCACAGAATTATTACATGTTTCTATAGTATTTCACTCAGTATACAAAATTATTTTATATTTGGAATGTAATTCATTCAGTTCACATAATTATTACATGTTTCTATTGTATTTCACTCAGTATACAAAATTACTTTATATTTGGAATGTAATTCATTCAGTTCACAGAATTATTACATGTTTCTATTGTATTTCACTCAGTATACAAAATTATTTTATATTTGGAATGTAATTCATTCAGTTCACATAATTATTACATGTTTCTATTGTATTTCACTCAGTATACAAAATTATTTTATATTTGGAATGTAATTCATTCAGTTTACATAATTATTACATGTTTCTATTGTATTTCACTCAGTATACAAAATTACTTTATATTTCGAATGTAATTCATTCAGTTCACAGAATTATTACATGTTTCTATTGTATTTCACTCAGTATACAAAATTATTTTATATTTGGAATGTAATTCATTCAGTTCACATAATTATTACATGTTTCTATTGTATTTCACTCAGTATACAAAATTACTTTATATTTCGAATGTAATTCATTCAGTTCACAGAATTATTACATGTTTCTATTGTATTTCACTCAGTATACAAAATTATTTTATATTTGGAATGTAATTCATTCAGTTCACATAATTATTACATGTTTCTATTGTATTTCACTCAGTATACAAAATTACTTTATATTTGGAATGTAATTCATTCAGTTCACATAATTATTACATGTTTCTATTGTATTTCACTCAGTATACAAAATTACTTTATATTTCGAATGTAATTCATTCAGTTCACATAATTATTACATGTTTCTATAGTATTTCACTCAGTATACAAAATTATTTTATATTTGGAATGTAATTCATTCAGTTCACATAATTATTACATGTTTCTATTGTATTTCACTCAGTATACAAAATTATTTTATATTTGGAATGTAATTCATTCAGTTTACATAATTATTACATGTTTCTATTGTATTTCACTCAGTATACAAAATTACTTTATATTTCGAATGTAATTCATTCAGTTCACAGAATTATTACATGTTTCTATTGTATTTCACTCAGTATACAAAATTATTTTATATTTGGAATG
The DNA here is from genome assembly GCA_039881145.1 of Druceiella hillmani. NCBI lineage: Eukaryota > Metazoa > Arthropoda > Insecta > Lepidoptera > Hepialidae > Druceiella > Druceiella hillmani. The sequence goes on along the minus strand of JAYKKI010000072.1, from coordinate 266,629 downwards.
TAATTCATTCAGTTCACATAATTATTACATGTTTCTATTGTATTTCACTCAGTATACAAAATTACTTTATATTTCGAATGTAATTCATTCAGTTCACAGAATTATTACATGTTTCTATTGTATTTCACTCAGTATACAAAATTATTTTATATTTGGAATGTAATTCATTCAGTTCACATAATTATTACATGTTTCTATTGTATTTCACTCAGTATACAAAATTACTTTATATTTCGAATGTAATTCATTCAGTTCACAGAATTATTACATGTTTCTATTGTATTTCACTCAGTATACAAAATTATTTTATATTTGGAATGTAATTCATTCAGTTCACATAATTATTACATGTTTCTATTGTATTTCACTCAGTATACAAAATTACTTTATATTTCGAATGTAATTCATTCAGTTCACATAATTATTACATGTTTCTATAGTATTTCACTCAGTATACAAAATTATTTTATATTTGGAATGTAATTCATTCAGTTCACATAATTATTACATGTTTCTATTGTATTTCACTCAGTATACAAAATTACTTTATATTTCGAATGTAATTCATTCAGTTCACATAATTATTACATGTTTCTATTGTATTTCACTCAGTATACAAAATTACTTTATATTTCGAATGTAATTCATTCAGTTCACAGAATTATTACATGTTTCTATTGTATTTCACTCAGTATACAAAATTATTTTATATTTGGAATGTAATTCATTCAGTTCACATAATTATTACATGTTTCTATTGTATTTCACTCAGTATACAAAATTACTTTATATTTCGAATGTAATTCATTCAGTTCACAGAATTATTACATGTTTCTATTGTATTTCACTCAGTATACAAAATTATTTTATATTTGGAATGTAATTCATTCAGTTCACATAATTATTACATGTTTCTATTGTATTTCACTCAGTATACAAAATTACTTTATATTTCGAATGTAATTCATTCAGTTCACAGAATTATTACATGTTTCTATAGTATTTCACTCAGTATACAAAATTATTTTATATTTGGAATGTAATTCATTCAGTTCACATAATTATTACATGTTTCTATTATATTTCACTCAGTATACAAAATCATTTTATATTTCGAATGTAATTAATAAAATCTCCTCTAATTACATAAGCACCATCGTTACATATTACTTAGCGCTGGCGAGTATGAAGAGATAAAGTTCCTTCCTTGTAGAATTCTTTAGGCTTTTGATTTAAAATTGGGCGAGATCAACCTTCAGATTGTGTGCATTTTTATATTCCATACACCTAATTCATGAGACAGCGAATAAAACGAATATAGTTGCATAACAAAATTTTCCGACAGTGTTGTGGGTAACGAGATACCCCTGTAATAAGATATTTTATTAATAATTGTTGCGATGGATATTCTGTAATTCCATGCACAGGTTGACCCTCTTCTTAAATCGCAGCATGTTTTTTTCGTCGTAGTCCTAACACGTTTTTATTATCGCGCGTGGCTTCATCTTTAGTTCGTTCTTTACTCACAGAAATTCAGTTGTTAACTGAATAACAGGTCGAACGCCGCGCTCTTTATATATTCTACCGCAGATGTCCGAGAATGTCGGAGATTTTAGAAATCACTGGCAAAAAGTGGCGGGTACATTAGTTACGTGGCCATAATTTTCTTCTCATATTTCCATTTTTCAATATATAACGAGAATATATATATTGAATGTTAATTTGGCTACAAAAGAACTTATGTTGCTAGTAACATTTCCGTGAGTTAAATTTGAAACTTATAAATAATTCCGCCGACTAACAGCAAGATAGAGTACAGGGCTATTGATACAGTTTCTCAAATTTATCTTGATAAATTTTAACAAAATGTTTTGTATTATAATTTACTTACGATTGGCCAATTTTGTGGTTTTTAGTGAAAGTAACTTTAGAAGCAGTGCACTGCACTCGATTGTGTTGCAGTAAAATTGTATCGTTGCATTTTATTATTGATCGAATAAAGTATTTGTATTATTTTATTCATAATCAAGTATCGATAACTACTTCATGTGTTTATGAAAAATTAATAATCTCTCCTCCAATGATTAATTGAGTTTTGTGTAAGAGGTCAGAATAGAAAAAAAGAAGTTAAGTGTAACACATACACAAGCATATTATCTGATTTATAAGCTGCAAAAAATGCAGAAAATTAAGAAAATATTTTTTGAACGTACCAGAAATTTTTAAATTAATTAAAATAACAGAAAAACTCCCAATTCCAAAATATTACGCCAATTCAACGCAAAGCAAAAGAAGTTACAATGGACGTGCGGGTTACACCACATCTTTTTTTAACACGCTTTGATTAACTTCACTTGTAAGTTTATATGTTCGTATGTATGAATGAATGTGACGGATCGATGATCATAAAATAATTTTCTAAAAAAAAAACATTTTTTTAGTCTTAAAACAAAAAATAATAAAAAAATTATATAAAATTATAGTTTAAAAACTGAAAAAAACATGCTTTTATGGCAGTATGAACTGAAAAATAAAAAAAGTCTTTAAATATAATTTTGATCAAGAGCGAAAGGTCTCTCAAAGCAAAAAAAATTATTTTTATGTAAAAAACTTAGGTTGTTTGAGATCAGTTGTGGTAAACTTTTTTATCGATAGCTATTTGTGAAGGCTTTTTATGTGAAATTTAATTTTTACGTTTGAAGATAATTTTATAGTTCTATAATTTTATTATGTAATTAAGACTAAGACACCTCGTCTTAATAGTTGGAAAAAATAACCGGTTAGTTCAGTCGCTCATTGTTACGGAAGCATTTTTAAATTAATAAAGCACAAACAGTTAAAACATTTATTTTGTGAAAGCCAAGGCGAGATGTACATCTTAGTGGGAAATGACTATAGCGTCGTTTTCAAACCAGAATCTGCTACGTGTAAAAATTTACTTCTTAGAAGTATTTAAAGAAAACGTTACCTGTAAAATCTTTGTATGAAAGTTTATTCTACAAATGATTTTAAATCAAAGATAGTTATGTTTGATTTTAAGTGGTATATTTTCTGTATAAATAACAAATTTTCTGCATATTAAAATGTAATAGTTAAATAAATATATACACATATCGTCGTTCATTAACACAAAGTGCTTTTGCAAAATATCTTCGAAGGCATTTATAAATCCTCATTAACCCGAAGTGTTATTGCAAAATATTTTAAAAATGAATATATAAATCCCCATTAACAAGAAGTGCTATCGGAAAATATCTTAAAAATACGTGTATAAATCCCCATTAACGCGAAGTGCTTTTGAAAAATATCTTAAAATCGTTTATAAATCCCTATTAATACGAAGGGTATTGTAAAAAGTCTTAAAATACGTTAATAAATCCTCATTAACAAGAAGTGCTATTTCAAAATACCATAAAAATACGTTTATAAATCCCCATTAACATAAAGTGCTATTATAAAATATCATAAAATGCGTTTATAAATCCCCATTAACACGAAGTGCTATTGCACAATAGCCAAAATGCATCATCTGTGCCCCTTTAGGTATTTAAAGAAAGTATTTAAAAGTATTTTATGCAACGTCGACTATTGGAGACACCAGTGGTTATTAATGTAATTAATTTTTTACTAAACATTTGATCACCACAAAATGTACTATTGACTATAGTACCTAGAAAGTGTTAACACTTTGACTACCGCACGTGTAACCAAGATTATTTTGTCCGGCGCCAGTAAGTCTCGCGTAGATCATACCGCTTGTCTGTGGAATTTTTCCAGATATCGTAAAATGTAATAAACTCAATAGTTATTAATTCTGTGCCCCCATTTTCGTGAAATTTCAAAGACCTATGTAACTAAATCTAAGATTTGTTCATTACTATGTTACGTAAACGGCATTTGTCCGGTAATTTTCATATTACACCATCCGATGGCTTAGTACAAATTATGGAATAACTATTAGAAAAAAATACCACGATGCAAATTTAATATACAGTATTCTTCTGCCATCGATTTTTTCACGATAACCTTTTATTTCATATTCTTTTAATAAGCGACAAGTATTGAACATAAAATGTGGCTTAGCCCATATCGTGGATATCTTTTTTTCCGCACGTTTTCTACAATAAAAATTATTTCAATTTAATGATCTACATAAAAAATAGCATCTACATAAATGTACACATATACAGTAACTCAAATAAAACTTTTAAAATGACCCTTCTAGCCGTTACGTACAATCCAACCAAGATTACCTTTTGTTTAGGACGTGGCGATTTTTCCGAAGCTTCGACTGGATTCGTCACTCGACCCAGGCAAATTGCCGGATATAACTTCTGTCTCCTCTTCATATTCCGTTGAGTAAAAAAATAAATAAACTTAGCAACAGAAAAAACAAAATATTAACAGAGAAACAAATAAGAACGTAAGAAAATTAACTTATTTGTAAGTAAATATGGACAATTTCTACTTATAATAAAATGGTAACCACTGGACGAATATTATTGTAATTTAGCAGTTTATACCTTAGAAAAATGGCCCATTTTTCAAGGAGTCGTTGACCATTTTTCTAGGAGTCAGTTCATGGGGTTTGTACAGTTAATTAATAGATTATTACTAAATTATTAAACAGCGACATCTGGTTCTTTGATTATTAACCAGAGTAATCATAGTTTTATAATTTTCCACTGGATGGCGACATTTTTTTCATTTATAGTACAATTTTTCACTAGATGGCAGTATTTATTTTACGTATTATATAAATGTTTATATTTAGTAATGTATTTACATTTGCACCCTCCCTCGTGCAGACCATGAAGAAAAGTTTGATTTAATTATGTTTTAATAGAGACTAGTTATGATGAAAATTAATGAACATTTTTGCCTGAACAGTTTTCTAGAAAAACTGTGAATCATATTGGTCTCTAATAATGGTTAAGGTATGAAAAATATCAGGTATAAATGAAATAAAATTTCATGCTTCCCATTCAATTTATTAATTACGAAATTCCACATAACAATTCTTGTCGTTAGTGAAATGTAAAATCTGATAGCAAATACTACACATATCTTTCTTTTGCTTAATGTATAATAATATTCATATCTTTATTTTGATTAGTATATAATAGTATTCATATCTTTCTTTTGCTTAGTGTATAATAGTATTCATATCTTTCTTTTGCTTAGTGTATAATAGTATTCATATCTTTCTTTTGCTTAGTGTATAATAGTATTCATATCTTTCTTTTGCTTAGTGTATAATAGTATTCATATCTTTATTTTGCTTAGTGTATAATAGTATTCATATCTTTCTTTTGCTTAGTGTATAATAATATTCATATCTTTCTTTTGCTTAGTGTAAAATAGTTAATATAGTCTTTCTTTTATTTAGTGTGAAATAGTATTCATATCTTTCTTTTGCTTAGTGCACTGGAAAAAACTAATAAAAAGAACCAATACGTGGTTCTTTTTATTAGTTTTTTCCGTATTGCGCGTATCGTGATCAACCGTATTTGGATTTTTGTTACCCAATCAAGTTTATACAACTGGACGTAAATAAAATAATTGCTGTTGTATGAAATTTGATGTCATTTTCAATTATAAAACTCAGTACTAAGGTTTGCGTCTCTCAAGGACCTACAGTTTCCATGTAAATCCTGCCGTCGGAATAGAAAATCCACGCGAACGAAGCTGTGGGCAAAAGCTAGTAAAACACAAACGCGACATGGCGTTAGTTTTTACTGCTTTCACTATTACTCTAGGTAATCTTAAATTATGAAATTAAATAAATAGTAAGACGTGGCTTAGTTATTATATAGTTACTTTATAATAATAATTATACAAAGGTCATGTTATGCTTAATTAATAAAGAAACAAAATTGAACGTAACAGATTGAGATGAAATATAAATCTAAATAAAATCTTAATTAGGTAATTGATACAATCAATGTGATTTCTGACATTGTTTCTGTTGAAATTATTTTCTTATGTTAGGCCTCAAATACGACGTTGACTGTAACAACAAGTCACAAATATGTGCTCAGTTAGTGATGTGCGGTATTTATATTTTAAAGGTTTGGAAAATCTTTTCACAAACATATATTGATCCGAAATTACTTAAGAATTGTAACGCCTGGTCAGTCATTGCAGGAAAGTCTTCTTTTGGTAACAATTTCCAGAAATCTGCAAAATCTTCTGAAGAATTTTATAGTTTCGAAGACACCTTTTCGGCAAAAAGATTTTTTAGCACATAATGATTTTACAGTTCTACAAGTTCTAACTGAATAGTGACTGGATAACTAACTATTTCAGTCAAACTGATCCTGAAAGGATTTATAAAAATTTGTATATTTTGTTTTTTTATATATTTGTATATTTTGTTTCAAACGACTGTAATAAGCATCTAATTTTAAATTGGTACTTAGAACAATTGACAGTTACGAAACTGAGCTTCTCTTTCAAATGTTTTAGTGTGGGAAAAAGGTCAATATTTGTTGTAGCTAAATTAATCGAAAATAGATTTAATTTTGCTTTGAATCCGCTTATCAAATTAAACATAATCGAAAGTGAACAATCATTGCCTTGTAAATTGAGATTAAAAATATTGAGGTAATTCGTAAGGTCAATAAAAATGTAAAATCACTCAACCAGGATGTATTCTTCAGTAAATCAGTTTCCAATGGTAACGCTCCTTGTTCCTCTAAAAATTCCAACACCTGTCCTCTCAAGTTGAAGAAATGTTTCAACATGTTGCCCCTTGAAAGCCATCGCACAGCGCAGTACAGTTGTAACTCTCCATATTCGTTGATTTCTTCTTTAAATAAAACTCTAAATTGACGTCTATAAAGAGCTTTTGAACGTATCTAATTCTATGTAACGTACTACTGGATTCATAATATCACCCAACTTCATGTCATTCACACAAGAGGCTTCCGGGTGGATAATAAAATGATACGGAAATAAATTCCTAAGAAATTCTGTAACAAAGCTACGAAACCATAGTTTTTCTCAATCATTGAAGGTGCATCATCAGTGTAAATAGATATAAATTTGTCTCATGACAAACTTTTTTTTGAATGCATTCCATAATTTACAAAAATATGTGTTCCTTGGGTTATAGTTTCCAGCTGACAAAATTTTAATAAATCTTTCAATACATTCCAATGTTCATCAACACATCGCAACAAAAATAGCCAACGGATGTCTACTCGTTCAATTGCAAGTTTCATCTAACGCCAATGAACTTGGTAACTTGGTAACGGTTTCTTGGATCTGACCGCTGATGTCAACTGCCATCTTCTCAATCGGTCTCGTAACAGTGAGCCGTGATAGTGAAACACTGTCTGCTTTCGCTTTGACGTTTTAAGCAAAGAAATCTCGTAAGATGTATTGACCATGTATTTAAGGTCGTTGTGTCTTTTAACGAAAATATTCTGTTGATTGAATAGTTCCCGTTCCTTTTTTTTAATCTTCCCTGATAGCACTACCAATATGGTACTCTTTTTCAAAATTATTATGATTTTGCTTATAGTGCCTTTCTAAATTATATCTTTTTGCAACAGCTACTATAGTGAAGCAAAGTATATATAGGTTTACATGAAAAACACGGTAGGACTCTGTCAACTTCGACGTACTTGGTTAGCTGTGATCCAACTGAAACCAACCTCATTTTGCTTATATTTTTCTTTCAGAATAGGTACCTAATATGAAAGCTTCAATTAGTTAATAATGAATAACATGCCTCGGAGCCAATGTACACACAAACCTGATTAGGTATGTCAAATGTTTGATCCAGTCCCTCACCAACAAAATCACAAATTAAAATACTTCACTTTCAAGGAAGATAATTAAAAAATAGGTACTGTAAGCACGCGCGTGCATTCTATTGTTTCTCGAAGCGCAATGATACTGTGACGGGCGGGGCATTCGATCCGGTGACCGCCCGCTAGGTATTTACTCATTTCTTCCGCGGTAGGCAACTAAAACACAAATTAGACAAATTAAAACTTCATATTCGAAATAAAAAAATTGTTTTAAAACAGTACGTTATCGACTGAGGGGTATACCAATACTTAACTTAAACCGTTGTTGGGTTAGCGACGGGCTAAAAGTTAGGGTGTAATATGGCAAAATTTATAATTTGAAATAAAACAAAATTAATGTAAATTATAATTATAAATATGTCATTATAACGCAACGTCGTCAAAACTTTATACGCTTTCATCGAAGCGATACGCGGAATGAGCCCTCGCGGCCTAACTGTGCATGTAGGGCGGCCACCCTAACCGCGACTGACGTTGTGTGGAAATGCGGAAATTTTCATCTACCTCCACTTCAGAGGAAAACCTTTTAGACATTTGCTCGAACGAGAAGTTGTCACATAATGACGGTAGACGAAAGCAGCGATGAAAGCGGTTTACGGTTGGGATTAACACTAATAATCAAGTTGACTGGAAAATTTTACTAATTTGTCTAATATGTGTTTTAGTTAGAAATTGTACGTATTTTTTCATTTATCTTTATTTTTAATAACACCTAAAATTTTACAATATGACTCCAAAATAACGAATATAGTTTTTCATGGTCGTAGCCAAGGTAGAGTTCCTCCTTTGACGAGGAAAAAAGATTCTAACTCGATATACTCTATAAGTATGTAAATACATACGAGTAAAATGAAAAATTTACAACGTCAATTCCGGTTGCTTTTTCTTATAATCTACGATTTGCTATTATTTGCTAATGAACAAAAAGTAAATAGGTCAAATGTTCCTTAACGTACCAGAGAAAAATCTTTATGGTACGAAAAATAATTTAACTGATCCCTATTTTCAGTAACTTTTCACCTTGAAATATTTTACGTGAACTTTTAATTACTAGAAGCGTTGTTAATTTCAGTGTGTGTATGACCGACACATCTATGGGGCGGATGCTATACGTCAATATATATATATATATATATATATATATATATATACACATATATACATATATACATATATATATATATATATATATATATATATATATATATATATATATATATATATATATATACATGTACAAGAGGGAAAATTAAAACCCGACTAGGGAAAAAACATCTGAAAAGCACGAAATTTGCATACTTTGCATGCATATGGAAGTTTACGAAAGTGCCTCTTGGATTTTATGTTTTCGATAAGAAAAGATTTTTTTCAAAGTTAACTTTTAAGTGTGGGAAAATTAAGTGGAACACTGTATGGAAACAAATAAAGTTAGAAGAAAATTTGCGTTTAGACTCTCAAATAAAAGTAAGGGAATACTTCTTTCAGCGATTTTTCGGAAAATTGCTAACCCTAAATATTTACCACACATGTGAAAAGCGAATAAAACAAAATGAGGAGACATGTTCCCTTCCTGCCCAAGGAAAGCTGGGATGGGCAGCTAGTATAATAATATTGATTAATTTTGATCACGGTTGATTTGTAGAGTGTACTTCCGACGCTTACATCGGGATGAGGATTTGTAAATACAAATTACAAATGTCGATTTATTTATTATATTATTATCAATCTATGCTACGATTTTATTGCCCTTGCTTTGACACTAAGGGCGGGGTGTTTACCACCACGATCTGAAGGTGCTCGTTCGTTAGTTGTGGCTTATGCCACAGATTATAAGACACTAAACTGTGATTAATATGATAAATTCGAACCAGCAAAGTATCTCATGTATACATACGATTAATACTAGATTGTGTTGCATATTTTGGAATAAATAGAGGCTTAAGAGTGATTTTCTTCATTTTATTGTTTCGTCAATGTTTTATTTCTATTTCTTACGAAGTAATATAATTAGTAAAAAACCTCGCAATACGATGGTTCCGTACACATTTAGGTTTCTATAAACATTTAATACTACATAACATTCTTATTCAACTATACAAAATTTATATTATAACTTTCACAAGCGTATATACAAGAAAAAATATTTGTTATGTGGTATAATTACAAATTAACGATTTTCGAGTCGATTTTTTCCTTTACTTGTGCTCTGCGACCTTGATTCTTGTCAAGTTTCATGATTCTAGGTCAATGGGAAGTACCCTGTAGGTTTTGATTTATTTGCGAGTGTCGAAATATGCGACATAAATGGCCGTGTTTTTAAGGTTCTTCTTGATTGCGTTGATTTAGAAGCTTGTTTTTTTTACAGCTCCAAGAAACCGTAGACCTAAGTATTTGGTATTAATTCCAACTTAATACCTCCTTGCGTTCCTGGATTAAGACGTACCCTGGACACATACCGATATACCGACAGCCGGACAACGAATTGGTCCTATAAGGGTTCCTTTCTTCCTTTTGAGGTACGGAACCCTAAAAATTAATAAAAATAGTCGTTTTTCATACACGTTAAATCGATCGGCACCGGTACTCACAATTCCCAAACTATTGGTATTAAAATTCCAATACTCGCTTTAAAGCCCTACGACGTCATTAAAATTTCTTCTGGGACACTCGCACCGCGCCGCAGGGCCTGATACCCGACGGTGACGTAATTTTGTTTGTGATGTCACTATTAACGTTAAAATTCTTTAGCGTTCGGTATCGGCGATCTAGGCCCTTTGAAATATAACCGATTTAATTATAATTAGATTTTAATTTAATTGTTCATCAGTAACATTACGCTTCGACTCACAAAGTCGACAGAATAGGTCACGTCGGTATACAGACAGATAACATTAGATACTATTTGTTTTCCCAACTACCCGTTTTAATTAAACAAACTTATTCAATAGTTTTTCCGCTTTATGTTCTTTTACGAGTGCAGGGTGAGTATTTTGGCGAATATGCGCTTCGTATCATTGTCGACGTGGTGTGTTGCGTTAGTCACAAGGCTAATGATCTTTGAGGGCGCGGTGCACCGCGAGGAACTTGGTTCGATTCCTATACGCTCATCGAGCGGGACTGGAGTGGTGTTTATAATGGCGTAGCTAAAAAATATCACAGATCGATGATGGGCAACAGCGCACTGGTTCGAGAAACTACGCACTTCTATTGTCAACCGGCCTGCTCGGGTGGGTTATGGGAATTACCTCCAATGATACGTGCATTGAAGAGGCCTATATCTGAAGGAAATAAAATGTTTAAGAAGAAGTAGATACGTGATCTCAATTGAATACGCACCAAAGTTACATGTAAATTGCGACGAATTTTGTTTCGCGTGTATTTATGAAGTGGAATATCATATCATAGCTGCTTTAAAATGAATATGACGTTTCATTTGGCATATTATTTTTTTAGTTTTATTTATGAAATATTAAACTTATAATTCCCACTTCCCCGAAAAAAATGTAAATACCTTCATTTAACTAGTACCTTCAAATGAAATTATTTCCATCAACTTGTGTCAATTTCGAGGGACGTACATAAACTACAATGGAATTTTGCGCGCGTTCCGGTTTGCACTAGACCGATCAGACAACATGGCCGCTGGCGACCGCAATATTTTATTTTTCTTATATCCTTCATCACCCGCGGGTCAAGCCGTTTCGAATGATACGCTTCTATAAAACGATCCATTAAGCCGCTGAAGATCAACGATGGAGTACAGTACCTAACAAACGTACATACATAGATACAGATGAAAAATATAACCCTCATTTGATTACGCGCAGTTGAGTAAATAAATCTAAGCTATATTTCAAAAGACCTCGCGACGATATCCAATATTGTGGGGCCAGAAAATTATTTCTTTTGTTCATTCACATGAAACGCGTCTGAAAATTAATTTCTTTTATATTTCGCTTAAATTAGTTTCACAATGAATAAACTTACGAAGATAAAATAGATGGCGCTAAGACGCTGTCTGTGACTGTGTAGTTAGGGTACATCTTAGTACAGATACGTATCTGTTCTGTAAGTGTACAAAGCTGAGACGGTGCTAAGAGGTTGTGAATCTATAGTTAGGATACGTCTTAGTAAAGATACGTTTCTGTTTTGTGAACGAGATTGCGCTAAGAGACTGTGACTGTGTATTTAGGGTACGTCTTAGTAAAGGTATGTCTGTGTTCTGTGAGTGAGATGGAGCTAAGAAGTTATGACTTTATAGTTAGGGTACGTCTTAGTTCAGGTACATCTATCTGCTGTGAGCGTACAAGGCTAATGTTCTTAGTAAAGGTACGCCTCTGTACTGTGAGTGAGTTGGCGTTAAGAGACTGTGACCGTATAGTTAAGGTACATGTTAGTAAAGGTAGGTACGTCCCTGTTTTGTGGGTGTACAAGGTTGAAATGACGTTAAGAGGCTGACTGTATAGTTAGGGTACATTTTAATAAAGGTACGTCTCTATTCTCTGCTGAGAAGACACCAAGATGATGTGACTGTATAATTGGGGTACGTCGTGGTAAAGGTACCTCACTGTTCTGCGAATAAAGGTATATGATTTCATAAACATTGTAATGTAATTCACATCTGTGTGGATTACAAAAAATCAAGCCGACAGCGTAATTTACATTTATAAGGATCACAAAAAAAGAGAGCCGGGCTTAGGTAGTCCTGATTTTATTTTAAATCAATTTTGAAATTAAAAAATTATTCTTTCATATATTTTAATAAAGGCACTGCGAAAAAAAGGTACTGCAAAAGCCTAACATACGGCTGGAAAACATTTATATCCCCGAATTTTTCATAATAATAATTACAAATATACAAAAAAAACTCCACGAAATCATTTTATTGGGTCTTTACTTTTTTTTCTTCGGAGAGTTTTTAGAATAATAAAGAAAAAAAATAACTGTTTTATATTAAATCATCGTGCCTGTCTTACATTTATTTTATAAAAGGCACTGTGGGGATGCCAAATGTACAGGAAGCAGACGAATTTTTTGCAATGTTATAACTAAAAACTTAATGATGCGCTAAATTATAGCTCACAGGTATCCGATCGCTTATTGAATAAATCTCTGTCTTAGCATTCAAATTATCTGCCTTTCCTTTTTTCATGTGTTTATATTATTACTCGAAGGCTTAATGGCAAACACGATGAAATGGTTTCTCACCAAATTTGTTTTTTCTTTTTTTGCAAAATTGCAGTTTTTTAAGGCAGCGCTACATAAATGACAGAATTAACTTTTATTGTTTTTATGAGGTAATTTTAATATTTAACACAATCTGCCTGACAATGAAATCATTTATTTTTTATATACCATAATAATTAGAAAATAGTTAATTATTCCCAAACGCAGCGGTATAAATATCTGTTATTTCCCTTATCTTGAACTTCAGACCACTGAGTAAAAAAAAACAGGCAGACGCAATGTTACTGTTTAGGGCACTTGTTTTTTTTTTTGGATTTCACGCGTCGTCATTAAATATCCCAGTAACAAATGAAAGGCGGAAATGGCTCGTATAATTTATTTTACTTAGTTTTTTACTTTTGTCAACCTCTACCAAACGATGTAATCACACATTACTGTCATCAGCTCCCTGACTGTTAGAAGAACGAGAGTATGCAGATTCGTGAACAAAAACCGACCAAGTACAAGTCGCGACACGCATGCAGTTAGTTTCCGTGGCTGTTGATACCTATTGAAATTGTCATTGTAAATTAATTTAAATATATTAAATTTGAAGTTCTAGTCAAATATTTTAAATTCTTAAATTTGTTGAAATATTGCTTACGTCATTTTGAAGCTTTTCATTTTCCAAGTGGCGCTTAAAAATGGTAGATGGAAGCTCATTACTGATTTAAGACCTTTCTAATCTGATATCTCACTTGACAAATTGTGCGAAAAAGAAATGCTTCCTCCTACTTTACATGGACGTTATACATATGTCTCATGTACTTTATACAAATGTCTCATGTACTTTATACATATGTCTCATGTACTTTATACATATGTCTCATGTACTTTATACAGATATTTCATGTACTTTATATAGGCTTACTGAGATGTTTCCGGTACCCTAAGAATTTAGCTGGCCCACCCTTGAAATAAAAAAGTATTTTGCAAAAAAATTAAACCAAATATATTACAACATCATTATGGAATGAAATAAAATATTTTTCAACACTAAATTGTAAATACTAAATACTCAATTTTCGAATAAACTATGGTAACTCAAAGTCTCGCATCAGAATCTAGCTGGCACCAAAAATAAAAAAGTAGTTTGCAAAGAAATTTAATGAATTATATCATAACTTTAAATGAAATTTAAGTGTCAATAAATTTATTTAGAAATCCGTTATCAGCAAAGATATTGCTTTGATCGGCTATATTATAAACAATATATATATATATATATATATATATAAACACATAATTAATGTGGAAGCTACAAAATATTCTAAGAAAGAAAGGAAGGAAATCGATAGAACTAGAAATAAATAAACATACTAATTATTCTTTGAATGTTGGTATTATAAAGTTGCAGTGAATAACTGATATTTGAATTTCAGAATTATTCGTGATTAATGGCAAAAAGAAAGTGAATTAAACGAGAGAAACCCATTTAAAAAAGTTTCTCTATAAATAAAATGAATTATTAAAGTTGTTAAGTAATTTTTTTGTAATAAAACATTCGTAATCGGAAACAATTTTTCTTAAATACGCTTATTTATATATATTCTTTCATTTAAGAACCAAAGAACATTAAATATTTATCGGTGCTAAACTGCAGATAAACCAAACCTTTCAATATTGCAACTGTTAAATAGAAAGAAAATACCGACCCAAAAGATCATTAGCACCCTGCTAATGGTTTTATGGGTTATGACCCTAGAGTACTAGAGTACTATGGTACTCTCCCAATCCCAACCTGTAGTGTATCAGAATTAGTCCGAATCAATCGCTGTTGTTACCATTTACGAGTTTCGCACCCCTGTAAATAACGACATCATGTCGAACTTTATGTCTACAGAAGTATCAAGTTAAACTAAACCTCATATTTAAATATATAACAATATTTTGACTGGTAGACTTTCCGATCATAAAAAAATGTGGTATTTTCCGCATCCCCACAAACTTGAAATTTCACATAGAGAGAGTTAGGCAAATAAACAAACGTAAAGTTAATTCCATCAAAAAGACATACTGTAAAAATGTACCCAATTGAATATGATACCTGTTCTTATTTATTCTTAGCCTTATATTAATCTATGGCGTCCATGTATTAGTCCATAGTGTTATTATTAACTGTAACATTTAATTATACAAAAATACTGAAAGTCTACATCATTCGTTAAAATTCATTTACATGACGTTTAAACATGTCTTCGATTAATTTCTGTCAAACAAGGCCTTCACGCCCTCACGTTTCGTAACACTCTATAAATATGAACTTAAATTTTTTCGTTTTCGTTTATAATCTTTTATTGATTCGTGAAATAAAAAAAACTAACTTACGCTGCGGGAAGAGGGTGCCAAAAAGGTAAACAGATTATCTAATTCTTCTTATCCGACGTTTCGCTCCTGATAGAGCGGTCGTGGTCAGCATATAGTGTTGTTATGGGCGGCCGTCGTTACTCGCCTCACGATGTCTCTCCTTTTCACCCCATTTGTCGTCGCCCTGTTGCACTCATAAAGGAAACCGCCTACAGCAGACTTGATCTAATCTGTCCACTGTATCGATGACCTCCCACGTGGTTTAGTGCCTTCTACTATTCCCTGCAAAACAATGCGCTCTATGGAGCTACTATCTCCACACATGACGTGACCAACAAAGTTTAGAATCCGAGTCTGAACAAGTGTTGATAGACGTTGCTTGGTGCCGAGTTCTTGAAGTATAGAGACATTCGTGCGGAACTCAGTCCACGATACCCCAAAAATTTTTCTTCAGCATCACATTTCCAGAGCGTCATTTTGTTCTTCTCAAGTATTCGTAGGGCCCATGTCTCTGCGGCAATACAGGGGACACCAGAGTTCGAACGAGCCGGGTCTTATTGACCTTGCTAAAGTTTCGGTCCCTCCATATTTTTTTTTAATTTGTCCATAGTGTCCATCTTGTCATCGCCATACGTCTCCTCATCTCATCCATCCGCCGTTATTAGAGATCAGCGGGTATTCCATTTATCTATTTACGCATATTATTACCTATTATTTATGTATCCATAGAATATAAATATGATTTTTATACAACACTTTCTTAATAATATGACTTAAACGTTACATATTTACATGTAAGTAATAACTTCTCATTCTAATCTTATCTAATTGTCAAGCCTCAATTTTTTTTAAGAAAATATATAGAGAATCGCAGAAAATTTCAAACTAAGTGTTAGATTTAATAAGAATATACATGACATAGTTTCACAAGAGATCTCACTCCCTTTTACGGTCAAAAAATCACTTGGCATTATATTATCTTATTATTGTAGTTTTTGAGCTTTCCAAACTGACTAATTTATAATTAAAGTGAACATATTATTTAATTTTTTATTCGTAAAAATAATCAGCTTTAATTCTAATCTGTCAATCGATTTTATTTGTAGGTTTTTAATAATATACTTCATTCTATTTCAAAAGAGAATATTTGTAAATAAACCGATTTGACAGATATGGTTGGCACAAATGTAAAATCAATCAGTGAACAACTATTCACAAAACTCATTGTATTTCACCTATAATATTATTAAACCATAGTAGTACAAACACTGTATTAACTAAATAAACTATCATGTTAAATCATGCTATAGTTATCAATATTACACGAATATGAATTGTTAAATTTAGAGGAGAAAAATGGACAACCCTGTCAATCAAAAGTTACCTAACCGTCATTTGGAGGCATAAAATACTTTGGAAAAATATTCAATACGCCGACAAGTATGAAGTCCTTATATACTCGTACATATGTTATTTATCACACATGTTTACAATATATTGATGTCAAATATCTGCAATAAATAAGTTTTAATTTGCCACTGTTGATATTCAACTGTCTTTCTAGCGTGACGCTTAAGCAAAACAGATAAAGTAAATAAGACAGAACAATCATGCTATATAATAAATATACTTATACGTATAAAGGGTATTTGGCGTAAGTAAAAAAAATGTAACATTTTTTTTAAACGAGTGTTAGTTATCGTTTACAATGTAGAATGCACCCTTTGTACATAGTACACGACAGTGTTTTTATAACAGGTTTTGCTCTTATTTGACTGCATATTTTCGTTGAGTATTTTTAATATTAAATATAATTATTTTAAAAAAGTAACACTAGAAAAAATTTTAATTTCAATATTCGGTATTACTTGTACTCATTTTGGCGTTATATTATACAATGTGTGTATACCAATAATTTTCAATAAAATAAATTAAACATTGTTTGAACAGTGTAACACTAAATAAAGGCGTTTTATATTACTATCTTGTATACAAGAAGAAGGTTTGCAACACCTGTCGTTTTGCATTGTTTACAAATATTATCTTTTGGAATGAAATGGAGTATAGATATAATTTAGATACCTATGTTGAGGACTGTATTTGAGTGAAATTTTAAATTTTCTAGAGATTTTAGACTCGGCTCTAAAATCAATAGAGAGGCAAGGGTCAAAGAACGATGATTATAAAGTTAATTTTCTGGTCTATTTATTACTTTTTTAAATAATATTATTTAGGTTTATGCTATCAACTACGAACATTATTTTACGATTTACCGTAGTTCTAATTAGGTGGCAATGTTCAAACACTCATCAGATTAATATATAATAATAATGTCGTCCATTCCATCGTTAGTCTTTATCGACACACAACAGACTAAGAATTACATATATTTGATATGCGAGCAGGAGATTTATCTCGCAGCCGCGAGATATGAAAAGTTAAAAATAAAAGAATCAGCATCATTGTTAATCGAAAAATTATAGAATGTGGATTCATATTTATAAGATTCTGGCTGTGAGGTTTTAAACTTTTAATGACCTTTAGTGGTCATTAAAAGTTTCTAAAGCTTATTGCAAAATTAGTAAGATCTGGTTAGCCTTCATGTGTTACGGAACCCTAAAATAAAAAATCATCTGTGTCTGTTCAAGAAAGGTCTGTGTTTAGAAACCCATATGCCTAACATTCGTTTTACCTATATAATATTTGGAAGTCATATTCATGGACATGTGGTTAACTCGATTGTTCGAACTTCAAATTTACTAGTAACTTAATTTTAATCTTAGTTAATATTGTTTACAGAAAGCCAATTTTAATCTTAAATTAAAGCCATTATCTATCGAAAGACTTGTGATATATTTATCACAGGCTTCTGTCTCGTTATACTTTTTGGGTCAAGATTTTTCAAGATTGGGCCAATGTTTTATTATTAATTTAGAAATATTTGTTTTAATTGGATACTTCGCAGAAGTTGACAACCTTTTATTTTGATACATGCTGTGATTACGTTTATATACTTATCTCTGCTACGGTGAGTTGTGCCTTTTTTATAATTAGAATATTTTCGTTAACATCTCGTTCAAACTTGTAGACCTTTGAAGACGTATGGTCGTAGGGACGTTCCAAAAGACAAACTCCATCGGCAGTCCTTGTTTATAGGGCTAATTTTGTATTATATCAAAGATATATTAGTACGCAATTTCTCTGGAAGACTACATAGGTAAGAGAGCATCGACTGACCTGGTACCGCTGGGGGCAGCAGCCGCAGCGGCCACAGCAGGCGAGGAGGGCGGGCGCGCGGCCCGAGTGTGCGGGGCTGGCCAGGGGCGAGGGCGAGCCGGGCCGCTTCGGCGCTCCGTTAAACGGATTCTCCAGCTCTACGAACTCGCGGTCCTGCGGCCAAAATGTTTTTATTTAACTTATGGAGCCACTTGACGCTTTGAACATTGAAGGAATATCACTAATTTTAAAGAAAGTGTAAATATCTATAAATTATATGTAACGTAAAGTTTTTACGTGATACTAGCAACTAAATGCTTGCATCGTTTTCCATAGATCCATTTTTTCCACCTCAGTCAATTTAGAAAAGCAAGAATTAAAAAGTATTAAAATAATGTGAAATCGATATTAATAACAAAAAAAAAAAAAAAAATAAATATATATATATATATATATATATATATATATATATATATATATATATATATATATATATATATATATGGTTACATGAGCATATAATGAAACTGTGATTAACTAGGAATCAAAACACTTGGGTATATTGTTAACAACATGAAGGATCACTAAAATTTTCAAAAATGTTTTTATTTTCAAATGGATGGACTTTCACGAAGATATTTAAGACTTTTTTTAAATATAACACATTTATTACGTTTCCAATGAACTTTATATCTAGCTGAATATCATAAAAACGTATAAAAACTGAAGAAGCACATGGCCGGTTTTTATAATATACACCTAGACATAAAGTGCTCGCGCACGAAGGGTCCGTAGCACCAAAAAATATTAAACTTATAAGTTTGTATTTCTTAAAGACACTGTGAAAAACAAAATGTTATTGCTGCGGTCGGTAGTTCCATATCTCAAAAATAACATAATATATCTTATTCAAACCAATTTTCGTTGAAACTTTATTTTATGTTCTACTATCTTAATTTTATCAGAATTTTACATACGTTAGTTGAAAAGTTAGAGGAGTGGAGACATTTTTTAAGATTTTAGAAGCGCATATCTCATCAATTAACTTAAATAAAACTTTAAATTTATTAAATTAACTTAAATAAAACTACAATTAACTTAAATCAACTATTGACTTAAATAAAAAAGTTACTTTGGAACATCTATATAATTTTTAAGACCAATCTAACGATACCCTATACGCCTATGTGGCCTGGATTTTTCCCATTTTTACATAATTCCACTATTTCATTGTGTAGGGGTGTAAAGAAGATACTTATCATCAAAATTTCATCTATATAATGCGAATAGTCACCGAATAAAATGGCTGTGACATACGCATAGACAGACGGAATTGTAAGGGTTCCGTTTTTATAATTTGGCTACGGAAAACTAAAAAATACTGCGTCATGATATTTTATATATTGTATGCCTGAAAAATTTGAAAGCGGTATATCTAATAATGAACTAGAGTAAAATGTAAAAGGGTCGCAAATCAAAAAAGATTTGTCTTTTCAAAAATAGAAAAATAGCTCTAAAAGCTTATTAATATTTAGCTCTAAGGAGTTACATATAACAATCCGAAATTAAAGAGTTTATAATAACGTTATGCACGCCCACTCCTTAAACAACTTCAGACAAAATTTATATTACATGAACATATCTTTATTGACATTTACTAATTCTTGGTGGGCTGGTTAATAGTGCATTCACTTAAAAAGTAATGAAGATTCGTTAATAATGTTGTGATACAGGACGACGGAAAAGTTTTTGTAGTCCTAATTTTTAAAAATCTCATTTTTAACATGCAAAACTTTTTGTTACACATCTATGCTCGAAGGCTCAACCATCAAAATTAGTTTTTATCGGTTAAAAAATTAATCTTACCGTGGTTCGCTCCAAGCACCTCAGTAGATGATGATGCTGCAATTCGAAAATGTCCTCGTCGCGTCCGCCGTCGTCGAGCTCGACGCCGCTCTCCTGGGCGGCCATGCGCGCCTCCGCCGCTTTCTTCTTGGAGACAAAGGCGGCGCCCGACGACGCCTTCGCTATCCGGATGCGCGCCAGGCGAGCTTTCTGTTAGCAAAGAACCTTATTTTAGTATTTACATTTGCAATAATGCAAATAATATCTGGACGAGTATGAGAGACGACTTATATAAAATGTACAAAAAGAAATACGTAATGTATATAAGAAGAAATACATAAAGTATATAAGGAGAAATACATAAAGTAAACACGAAGAAATACATAAAGTGTACAAATAGAAATACATGAAGTATACACGAAGAAATACATAAAATATACAAGAAGAAATACATGAAGTATACAAGAAGAAATACATGAAGTATACAAGAAGAAATACATGAAGTACACAAGAAGAAATATATGAAGTAGGTATACAAGAAGAAATACGTAAAGGGCATAATAAGAAATACATAAAGTAATACAAGAGGGATACGCAAAGAAACAAGTTTTAAATATAAAATGAAAACTCACACCAAGATTATAACTTACACTAAGTTGATGACTATGTGTTAAGTATCTGCCAAATTCAATTTTTTGAAAGATTTTTGGGTTTCGTCTCGAGACCAAAAGTTTTTTACGTAGCCGTAATATACGGGCAGATGCGTGATCGTTATTTTAAATTATACTGGTTACTCTGGATCCTATAAACTGAAAAGTAAAAACGTTGAGTGCGTTTACTGATTTTCAATAGAATATGCATCTGTATTAACATGCAAATTTATTAATTACTAGCATGGCTTCACCAAGAGAGCGATGGCATGGCAACATGTATTTTTTCTTATTTAAATAATTAAAGATAGACTGAATTTCAATCAACATTTGCAAAATTACTTAACGTAGGGTCGTCATCTAAGTTCATACTAATTTGTTTCTGTTTACTTTGTATATTTAGGAAGAATCAAAATAAACAAAAAAATGTATTTCTAATAGGTAAAAAACCACAATTTTATGCATCAAATACTAACAATTTCAAACGCGATAGCGTAGGAAAAATTATGAATAATTTATATATTTTAGAACTTCAAACTATGAAGTGCACCCAGGGTGTTACAGAGCACGGTTGGTGAACCTATGGCACCTGGCCTATAAATGGCAAGCGATAGAATGGCTGAGCTTAGATCAAAAGCAATTTCATAACTCAATCTTAACGCTCAATGGATTAAGAAAATAATACGCTGGGCGGAATAATACGCTGGGCGGAATAATATGCTGGGCGGAATAATACGCTAGGCGGGAAAAAGAACTCGCAGACGAGGATGACAAAAAACCACGAGTTTGCTATTTGGCGATTTATTGGTCTACTTACGTCTACGATTCATTATTATCAATGTTTTTCTTAATTCTAATGATACATTTTTAAATTAATGTTGGTAGATTAATTTTATCTACTACGTGTTTAGGGTTTCGTACCTCAAAAGAAAAAAAACGGAACCCTTATAAGATCGCTTATGCGTCGGTCCGTATGTCCGTCCCAGCAGTTTTTCTCAGAAACTTGAAAGTTAGCTTAGCTACAAAATACGTTAACTTCCATATCCTACTAATATTATAAATGTGAAAGTGTGTATATTTGTTTCTTTGTTCGTTTGTTTGTTTGAATGTTGGGCTGTCAGTCACGCAAAAAATACTGCATGGATTTATATGAAATTTCGGATACAGATAGACCGTGACATGGAATAGGACAATCTTTAAAAAAAAGTTAACCCTTAAAATGGGGGACGTAAGTTTGTATGGCAGTTCATATAATCTACTCACTTATTATTATTTAAGTATAACCTACTCATTTAAAATATAATATTCTAAAAGATTTTGTTAGAGTGGGGGTACATTGTAACTCTTTAGTATGAATTAACGCCCTTTCTCCCACATTCTGTTTGAAACAAAAAATCTTTTAAGAAAGCAAAATTCTTCAATGACAGAAGGTTAATGCCCGCTGTGCCTGTTTTGTGATATATATATATATATATATATATATATATATATATATATATATATATATATATATAATAACTTCTTTCTAACTTATGCCAACTAATGTAATAAATATGTAAATAGGTTTCTTTTTACCACGTTTATAGTTCATCTATTCAACCAATTTTCATCAAATTATCATTAGCTTCAAATTACATGTTCTATAGAGAGTATATATTAAATACCATGTATAGAGTATATATTAAATACCATATATAGAGTATATATTATATACCATGCGTGATATAATTCCATGCGTGCGAAGACATGGGAAACAGCCAGGATATTTATAGTTAACATTATACTTAGTTATATGGAAATAATATAATCAGCAAAGAATAAAGTTTAACTGAAAACTTGCTATTTTTAAACAGTTATTATTTCAGGAAAGAAATGGTATTTCAAAGCTGAGATTCGGTACTTTTTTATGTTTTATTTATCTACTACTCTTCAGAGTTTCAGATTAAATACAAAAAAGAAAAATGCCTACATTGTTTCTCAGTTTCAAAACTTTGTACGGGCGAAATAAATGTTTCTAATAAAATCAATTGATCGAATCTTGAAGTACAAGTATTTCATTTTAATTGAAATGAGGTTAAAAAAACAATTTGAAGCGTAAATATCACGTAGGTCATACTACTTCTCGTGGTATACTTTGTTGTAGGTAATGCTCATTTGAATCCTGAATTCATATTTAAAAAGAAAATCAATTTAATTACAATTTCAGTTTCATTACTTTTACAATTGGAAAACAGAATACAATCAACTTTAAACTAACGTGATTACATGTTTTTCAAATTATTTTTCCGTAACTTAGTTAGTAAATGTAAAATATCATATGAATTAGATAACTGTTCAAATATTATTAAAAAAAAATTTAAAATGTTCAGAAATCCTTTCATTTTGAGTAGCATATTAAAGAGGTCAAATAAGTTTAAAAAAAAATGCCATTCCCTGTGTTGTGGAAATTTTTTTATAATTTTATGTACTTAAATTCTATTGATCTCTAAAAAAAGCCACCGCCTTCCAATCTCTGAAACTGCTAAAGCAAATATTATGAAAATAATGCTGTTAACGGAAATTAAAGTTTTCTCGTCAATTTTAGCCCAACTTCTAACAATATAATAGAAAATATATTTACACGTTACTATGTACCTTTAACTGCTTAAGTGTGCACAGAATCGTCACATCGAACCGTCATATATTCAACAGATTACTTGTTAGTTGGTACGTTTTGGTCGAGTATTATTTTTGGGAAAATATTTGGCATGCGGATGTCAAATGGTCGAACCATTTGACATCCGCATGCCAAATACATCATAGTGATGGTACCGTAATTACTAATATCTAAATTTACGTTGCGTTATTGCATTGAACATATATATTAAAAATGAAATAAATAACACCACCTAATTTATAACTATGAAACTATATATTTATATTTTCTTGTAAAATAAATAGATGTCGCTGTCAACTAGTTAAGCATTAGTAAAGTTGAGTAATAAAGTAGATGATCTTCTACTACAAAACCTAACTAAGCCTCTTAGGTATAAAATATAAATTTTTTTAAATAAAATTCATGTAATGTTTTTTTTAATGTGTGCTCATAAACACATTCTCATTTTTACTATATTTACACAATTTTACTCTGTGTACAGACGTTGAACGATTGATTACTTGGGTTATTATTACATGATTGGGTAATAAATATCTACTAACAGAATAAAAGTTAGGATCAGTAATAAATTGTACAGACTTCTCATTCGATTTTTTTGTCACAATGACGTAAATAAATAATTGTAAAATCCTGTGTATTAACGTGAGGATTTCAACAATTCTAATAAAATTATAACAAGTCAATTGTCAAAATAAAAAATATCGAGTAACGGGAAACAAAATGTAACTAAATCTTTAACTTCAGTTATCTCACTTAAAATTAATTTTCACGGAAAATAAAAAAAATTAATAACATACACAGATAAATAAAAACTCATCTTTTTAGAGTTTAATCAAAATAATAAAAAAATAAACTCTTCGTTCTCGGTCCATCCGTTAGTCTATTTAATTATAATACCCTCGGTTACAATATGTATTTGATCGTTTTTTTTAAGAAAGCTAGTTGAGTTATGAAACTCTCGCGCCAGCCTCGAGTTTTGACGATATAAGTGATTATAACTCAGGTAATTTTACAAGTAATCAGGTTAACGCAGCTTTTTGAAAAAGGAAATCTTCTAAAAAATTTTATTCTTTTTTATTTCTAGTAAATATATTTTTGACCTCAATGTGCTATGAAACATAATATCCGTCTTCGTCCGTTTATCTTTATGTACGTATGTATAAACCTATGTACGTATGAGGACACGTTACAAGTTGCACGTAATATACATACACCGATAAACAAAAACCAATATTTTTAGAGTTGAACTAAAATGGTAAAAGAGGAACTCTTCGCTATCTGTCCATCTGTTTGTCTATTCATTCGTGGTGTAAAACCCTCAATTCGGAGGTATAATTCGTATTTGTTCGTTTTTATGAAGAAAAATAATTTAATACAATTTCAAAAGTAATGACGTTAAATAGTTTAATTTTTATGAACAATTTTCTACAACAAAATCCCCTTTTTTCATGGTCGGCGATTGTTTTCGGTCTTCGTTTCGTACGGATCTTCTTACCATTTCTTTCTGTTCCTGTCGTTTTATTTGATTTTCTCCATTTTTTTAGAATTGTTTATCAAATAATTGAACGTTTGATAAACAGTGAAATATCTTTAATAGATTTTATATCATATCCTTAATTATTTTTCTTTAATAACCTACACTTCTTTCAGCTTATGAATTTCACAACGTTCTAAATAAAAGAACTAAATTTAAATATGCAAAGTGAGACCCCAGTGCCTGTGTTAACATCTCGTTTGAAATTGCGTCACTTAAAAAAATCGACGAATTCCTTTTCTTCATCAACTATCTAACTGTGATGTGTCGCTTGTGTTGTTTTAGTTCATTTCCCACTATTATTATACCTCTGAATCTCATCTATATATCTAAAATATTTTTAATGTTTTATCTTTTCATTTACGTAACGTAAGTTTGTTTATCTTTTCTTGCTCGTATCAGTCATTACAATCTACCACTGCATAAATATTTTTCACTTATTGCATTGTGGTTGGCTCTAAGAGGTTGCTCCTGTAACAATAAGTTCATCATCTATTTATTCAGCTTTTAAAGTTTGGTAAAATTTAAGAAAATGAAAAAGAAATCAATAAAGTAAGTAACTGTTAAACATGTATTGGAATATGGACGCAGGGAATATTGTTTTATTTTCTCATATCTTACATTGTATTTGAAGTGTTTGTTCATAAGACACTGCGTTCTGTGTCACTTAATTGCACAAATTTCTTTTTTCTAAAGAAACCCATTAATTAATAAAAAATTTATACATCGTAGTTATGAAATGAGCGAAAAACTAAAGAACATAAGATTTGTTAAAAAAGGCCCAATCGCCCCTCGTTTCGGAGGAGTTTTGCTACAGCCTGTTAATCTAAATCTTAATAAATATATAAATCCTAATAACTTAAAAACGAAACTTATTGAAAATTATTATTAATTAACTTTTAAAAAAAACTTGATGCTTCTGATAATTTAAATGTTTATTAGTCAAAACAATCATATCTTATTGTATCTATTACTTTAAAAAGATTCTAGAATAATATAAAATTTTATCGCGTAACTTATTTTGCGCTCTGGTTATAAAAACTAATTCACAGAATAATAAACGATGACCGAGATGAACGGAGAAAATGTTACGACGAGTTCTTGTGGGAATGGACCAATGTCGGAACATCAAAAATAACTACCAGAACACTTGAAGCAAGATCGAAAAACTTGTCCAGCGAGTACAACTGCAAAAGTTCGAGTGGCGGATATTAAAACACACATAAAACGTAACAAAAGTACAGAGCGAGGAAATAGACACGACGGATTTTTATATCGAGACCAAATACGATTGTCGCAACTTAAGGGTTGGACATATCATATGAGTTAAATAAAAAAGAACGGAACAGGTCTATAGGTATAGTCTTGCTTCTAGCTTTTATAAGAATAGAAATAACGCTCTTACATAAAGAAATTGAAAAATATGAACCTCTTGAAAGTTTGTTTCAATTGCAATGAGGCAAGTTATTTTTTTTTTATCAAAAGTCAAATTATTTTTCATAAAGAGCGCAAAAGACATTCATTCATTTTGACAACATAAGGAATGTCAGTATACAGTTTATTTTTAATTTCTGTAGGCAGTGGCATATAAAAACCGATCTGCCATTAATTTTTTTTTTTAATCGTTTCTAATCTTCTCGGGGCACTTAGTAAATGTTGCTTATAGTCCAAAAAGGAAACTGCTGCAAATGGACCTAGCGTTACAAAAATAAATTATCATTTAAAAAACTGATATTTTTTAAAACATAAACCCCAAAAACTCAACAATTGGCAGTCATAAAAGAGTAAAAGATAAAATACGATTTATAATCAGAATATAAAACAAAAAAAATTATTTTCAGAAACATGTTTACAATTATATTTTTGATATATCAAGAATCGTTAATACGAAATAAAAATAAAAATAAAATCTAACGAAGTGCATATTTTTTAAAAATATATAACGAAATAAATAAAGTAACTATTACATTTTACATTTTTATATATTATTTATTTTTTTATAAAATGTAATTATACACGTGTTTATGAAAGTAGTTTTTTTTGTTTTGTATGCTGATTGTAAATCGTATATTACTTTTTGAACTTTTATGACTGCCAAATGTTGAGTTTTTTGGTTTTTATGTTTTAAAAAATATCAGCTTTTTAAGTTCCACTTCATTTCTGTAATCAGATTTATTTTCGCTAGTTTCCGTTTTGAGTTTTAAACAACTTTTATTTATTTATCTACTTTAATATATCTAATTCATACATTTGGTGAACTTATTGCTACGAGATCAATCTCTTACAGCCAACCATAACACCCAGCCCCGTTCGACGAGCGGCCGGAAATCGAACCCGGGTCCCCACCGTGCGCCGCGCCGCCAAAGGCCGTATGCCTTGTGACCAACACCTACAGTACGGCGACGACATTTAGTAGGTGCCCCAAGAAAATGATTACAAAATTTATAAATATTACGTAAATATACCTACTTATTTACACACACACATTATATATATATATATATATATATATATATATATATATATATATGTGTGTGTGTATATATATATATATATATATATATATATATATATATATATATATATATATATATATATTATGTACGCTGTTTCCCAAATGTTATGGTTTTTGAGTCGAATTGTGAAGGTGCGATTTAAACAAAATTAAATGTGTATTAGGTTCTATAGGTCCCTGAACACAAATTAAGATAACTATAATCAATAACATTTTCTTGTATCCCACTTCATTCTCTACTAAATAAAGGGAATACCAATACTAAATAAAGGGTTAAAAGCATGTAGCGTCCCACACACCGGGTGCCGCGTAACACCATCAAAGAGATACTAAGAGTGATTTTCAAATTAGTCCCTTATGACAATTTTAATATTCAGCAATATGAGTATTATTTTGTATTATTGCACAGAAAGAAATATCAAAATCTACTCGTAAATTGGTGTTTTGCCGATTTTTTTCATAAATGTTACGTTTATAGTTAGAAATTGTACAAAATAAAAAAAACATTATTGAAAAACTAATTATTGACCCTCAATATAAGATAAAATTTAAAAAAAAAACTGTGGATGTGAAGTTTAGAAATAATACTTTTTTTATCTAGCTGGCCCGCGAATTCGTACGGTAAGTACGGATATAACCCATTAATAATGTCATATGTATTTTAAAATACAAAAATAAAATATTAAACTACATTAAAATATAATCATGGTATAAATGACCTTTTAAAATACATGCAATGCTATTTATCGATGTACATAATTACATTATATATTTGTGCAGATCATACGCGAAGAGTACCTAACTAGGCATATCTTTGTGTCGTAATACCAAAGCCAAGTAAAGGATTTTTTTTAAATATCAAATAATTGAGTGAGCCGTTTGCGATCAAATGTAAACTAAATGTCATTTCATGTTGATATCTATCTTTTTTGCATATATTTTCTATGCATAGATAGGAAAAGTTTAATCTTATTATATCTATAGATCGTAATTACAATTTAACAAAATTTGTTAAAATTCAACAAATTAGATACATCCGATACGAGTAATATAGTATATATTTATACCCATATACTTCTTGAGAGTAGCGAAAATTAAAAAATAAATCTGTGTCAAATAATGATATTACTTAATTATGTGGCAACCCTTGCACATTGACGTGGAATACTTACGCAGCGGCGGCATGCGTGCAGTATCAAAAGGGTTGAGTTACCGGTAATTCAATATTTTTATACCGCGCTATAACTCTGTGTAGCAGCCAATAATTTTATGCCGCTCTTGGTACGCGGTAGAAACAATATGCAAACATAGTAAAAGAACCACTCGAGTGCATGTGATACTTGCGTAATTAGTGCTCTATGCGACTACTTATTTTGGAATACAGAATTTTGTGTTGTTCCAAAAAATATATGTTATTGCGAAAGTATCGTTACGTAATATATATTAAAATACCTTCGTCTTTGTCTAACTGTGTATCATAAAGAGACATATTTTACATATACACAGAGATAGCAACATTTTTCCAACATTTTCTTAATGAATAAAATTGACTTTTGGTTTCATCCGTATTTCTGTAATGTTCTTCACGGCAATATTCCTAATATTTTTATAACACCTATTCTCGTTACCTAACAAAAAAAATGTCGCCAAGTTTTCTTATTGCACAGAAAAAAAAGTGTTCGAGGTAATGCCAACTTCATAATTTTTAATTTTTGTTCAATCAGGATATTGTCTTCAATGTTCGTGAATTTTTAAATTTCTTTGAGCTATATTTTCATAGCTGTATTACCGAACAAGCACATGCACACCATACTTATATAATATATATATATATATATATATATATATATATATATTTATATATACATATATATAAATATATATATATATATATATATATATATATATATATATTTATATATACATATATATAAATATATATATATATATATATATATATATATATATATATATATATATATAGAGAGAGAGAGAGAGAGAAATTACTATCTAAACGTTCAACTTCATATTATATTCAAATAATTTGTATTTTGCTGTCTCATTTGTAGTGCTCATTGTATATTAGTTAAACAAATGTAAAATTATTATTTTATAACACGTATTGTCCCAATTTGCTATTTGGAATTTGAAGACAGAATTTTTATAGCTCGTAAAGCACATTGTCTATAAAATTACTTAAGTTTCACAAATACAACGTTTAGACATAACTGTGAATAGAAGGGGACAAGCCGACAAAAGGGCGTGTGCTTGTTTATTAGGTGCAATTAAGCATTTAATAGTATCCTGTGGAACAACATGCTTCATGTGTTAGACAGATGACCACCTTACCACGATACATATAGCAAAATGGTAATCAATAAAAATTAAGGATCTAAGGAAGCAAAGTTTACATGTAAGCTAAAATCATTTGCAAAAATGTATTATGTCACCAACACTCAAGGTGACATCTTCGAGTACCAATAAATATCTTTATCTTTTTCTTTGATTATATGGCGTTCGTTCTCTCCACAGAAAACCCTTGCCAATGTCAAGAGTGGAAAAAAAGGCTAAGCAACACTGATTAAGTCATATTTCGGATATTTGTCATTGTTGCTTGTTAACAAAAGAATAAACTATACAATAAAACAAAAATTAAATAAGAAGTTGGCTACAATTAAACTAAAAGAAGAAAATGAGATTACAATATACAGAGAGTACAAAATAAGCATATACAAATATACAAACAAACATAAAAACAAAAATAAACAATAATATAAAGAATGTATGTATGAAAGATTCTATATTTTGATGTCATTCTTTCTTATAAACTGAATGATTGATCCTAAAATGGGGTTATTGACAATAGATAAAAGTGATCTTATGGTTATGGGCAATTGAATTTTATATTTTAATAATTTGGAAACAAACGAGGGAAATTTATTATTCAATGGACATGCAAAAATGAGATGATTTAGATCACCTTCTCCAAGCCTACAACCGCAAATTGGAGAATCTCTGACACGCAGTCTAGCCAAATGAGTAGGAATAGAACAATGATTCAAATGCATGCGAGATACCACAGAGGTTTCTTTCGAGAAAAAGTAAAACCAAGGTTTTGTGGGTATAAAAGATTGAATCTGGAAATATCCCGCACCCATAAACTGGGATGATCTTACCCACGCTCTCTGCCAGTCATATGTCATCCAAAAACGAGTCATGGGAAGGAGATCTTCAATGAAATTAATAGTGAAACATGGATCCCCGTTCACGGCGGCGAACCGAGCTTTTGCGTCGACTATTTCATTATCTACTATGCCACAATGACTAGGGATCCATGCAAGAACGATATCGAACCCTGAACTCTCTAAATCAAGCGTAAGTTGCTTGATCTGGAAAATCAGGAAGCCATAGTTCGAAGAAAATCGATTAGCGAGAAGGGACTGTAAACAACTTAAGGAGTCAGAGAAGATCAACCATTAGTGACTTATCAAAAGAATACAAAAGCAGATCATCGGCGTATTGCAAAATATGACAGAAGGTATTTATTGTTGAGTGGATCATAGAGGAGTAAATATTGAAAAGTAAGGGACTTAAAACAGAGCCTTGGGGAAGACCCTCCATATAGTTCTTCTTAAGGGAGGGATTCGGAGAATCTAAGAATAATAGATCTGTCTAAAAGAAAATTGAGGAGAAAATTTATAATCTTGATCGGAATCCCAAAATTACGAAGAATTTTTTTGAGGACTGGAAGGATTACATCATCGTAGGCTGAAGAAAGATCTAAAAAAGCAGCAACGAGGAACTCTTGTCGAGAGAAGGCAAGTCTGATGTCAGTGGTTAGGACGCTGAAATTGTCCATCGGACTTTTAGGTCTTCTGAAGCCAAATTGGTTGCTTGGAAAAATGTAATAGTGTTCTGTAAACCATTCGAAATGATTCTTAATTAGATGTTCCGTAATCGTCGCTAAAACAGGAGAAAGGGCTATGGGTCTGTAGGATGAACCTACATTGGGATCTTTATGATGTTTGAGAATGGGAATTATTATTCGAGTTTTCCAAGACTTTGGAATATAACCTGATTTGAAAATACAATTAACGAGGGATAGAGGATACCAACGGGTAGATGGTAAAGTATTTTTCACCATTGAATATGACATTCCATCAATACCAGGGGAAGAATCCTTATGATGTTGCAAAGTGAAACCCAATTCATTAATGGAGAAATCTTCTTCTAAAAAATTATTTGCGCTAGTAAAGTTATACCAGAAAGGCAATTAATATAAATTTGGGATGGACGAGATAGCAAGTTTATTTAAAAATTGAACTACCCAATTCCCGTGTACGGATTGAGGAAGATCAGACTGAAAAATAGGCCGAAAGCGTTTTATATTAGACCAGACGACACGAGAGGGAGTAAAAGGAGAGAGGGAGTGACAGAATTTCTTCCAGCTTTCCCTCTTTTTTTAAGGAGAATTCGTTTAGTCTGTGCTTGAGTCTTTCGAAACAAGAGGAAGTTTCCTTCCGACATATTAGATTTATATATCGCTTCAGCCTCTTAGCTGGCTTTAACCGCTGCGAAACAGTCTCCATCCCACTAGGGGAGGATCTGTAGTGGTGTTTAAATCTTTTAAATGGGATAAAGTTCCGAGCGGATAGATCTATGGTCCTTACAAACTGACCATAGCAAGAGTTAATGTTATCTAAGTCCACTGGAGGGAGGGAATCCACTTCGACACTGAAAAACACACAGAGTAAGTACAGAATTCCACCCAATCTGCTCTATGTAGCTTGTATTTTTAAAGAGGGGGAATTTTTCCAATATGTAAATTTAAACGAGGGAAAGAAATCAAAATGGGAAATGGTCGTTTGCAAAAGACTCCGATAGAATATTCCAGAAAACTAAGGATGCCAAGGACGAGGAGCAAAGAGAAATATCTACTGAGCTCGGGTTCTGAAATGGGCCAGAAACTCGTGTTAGAGAACTATTATTCAGTAAACACAGGCCAAAACCGTCCTGGAGTTCCACTAAGGAGACCCCAAGAGGGTTGCTTCGGGTGGAACTCCAAGACAGATGATAAGTATTAAAATCTCCCAGAATAATATATGGGCCAGGAATTGAAATTAAAATATTCCGTAGATCTAATGCTAACAATGGAACATGTTGGAAGGGGGATATGTTGGAAGGGGGTATAATAGTGGAACATGTTGGAAGGGGGATATATATTGAGAGGATGGTGATATCTTCAACTCTCGCAGCAACAACATAGAATTGACAACTGCGGGAGCCAAGAGAAATGTGGGAGAAGGGGAAGAATTTGTCAAGTAATAGGGCGGATCCGCCCTTGCCATCCGCTCTATCATCCCGGAGACTCTAGAGACTCTAGAGCCGACATCTAGAGCCGAGCGGTCATAGCCCTGACCGGAACTTGTCGAAGAGTGGGATCGGGGAGAGAAAGAGAACAAATTTTAGGAAGAAGTTGGAGAAGGAAGAATTAGGGGGAGATGAGCTGCAATTAAGGCGTATTATTTTCTAGTAGAAGAGACCATTTTGGACGCTTCCGCATAGGAAATATCTCTTTCAGACATTTCAAATTTGACCTTTTTTGCCTTTCAAATTCCGCAAAATGTTATCAGTGGAATCATGATTTCCACTTCAAAATATACATTTGGCTTTGTCAAGAGGAAGTGGGCATTTTGTTCCAACGTGACCTTCACCAAATCGGAAACAACGCTCGGAAGATCGGCATTTGTCAGCAACATGTCCAAACCTACAACATTTATAACACTGTATTGTAGGGAATTCATATTTTGAAACAGGAAGCGATGAGTAAGCCACATAAATGCGTTGGGGATGAATTTGGTCATCAAAGGTAATAACCATCGTTTCAGGCGGAAAATATTTAGGTTGGCCATCGATTATTTTTTTGAAGTTTAAGCGGTGGACTTTAATAACCTTACCACAGCCTTCTGGTACTCTGGTCAGACTAATCGATTGGAACATTGCGGACAATACCCATACGACTAACGTTAAAGGAGGGGATGAACAATTTTTTCTCTCCCGTGAAGGCGGAGTGGTTTACAAAGCGGTTGGCGGCGTCTGCAGATGAAAATTC
This sequence comes from Druceiella hillmani, assembly GCA_039881145.1. Lineage (NCBI taxonomy): Eukaryota > Metazoa > Arthropoda > Insecta > Lepidoptera > Hepialidae > Druceiella > Druceiella hillmani. Next base: position 232,748 of record JAYKKI010000072.1, on the reverse strand, counting down.
CACCGAAATCCTGCTCCTGCCAATTTCTTTCACTCCATCTCGAGTTATGCCATCAACATGATAATGTTTAAAGCGGAACCAAATTTAACAGCATGAAATGAGAATCCGGAATTAGGCTGGGGTTCTTTTCTTTGAACGTGGACAATAAATGACCCAACGACGCCAGATACGTATAAACGACCCTCAAAAGAATTCGGAGGGTGGAACGGAGGAGATGAGGTCGGGGGTGAAGGAAGTAATTTGGAATTTGCTTCTCTAAGAGGAGTGCGAGGGATTATTTCTACACCTATTTTTTTTACAATTTGTTCTTTTACAATTTTTGGTTTTTCGTTTTAATTCCTGGTGAAAATCCATCACGGTAACAAAGCTAGCAGGAGAGGTAGGAAAAGCAAATTCATTAATAGAAATAGGTGATTTAGAAGGTTCTGGTGGTTTAAGAGGAATGACTAAATTCGTTTTTACAAAGCTGGAGCAGATTCGATTTCCCAAAAATGAATAATACAAAAAAATAAACAAAAAAAAACTTACCGACAGAACATTGATCATAAGAGATGGAATGTAGCTACAGTCAAAAATTAAATGGAAATAAATTTAAAATATAAATAACACAAATAATACGTAACTTATTGCAACAAAATAGACTAAATACCACGAAAATAATAATGAAATAATCTTTCTGCTAAAAACCTTTCCACTTCGTTTGACGGTTTCTACGGCAATCAAATAAATATCAAATGTGACTTAAATTCGTTTACGTCATTTAATGACAATTCGCTTCGAGTCATTAATTTAAGTCGCCAGCAGTATTTAGATCTAGTAATAGCCAGATTTTAAGATCCCGTCTATTCGTCATAACAGACTGATGATGGGATTTAAATTTTTTGGTAAAATGTCAATCGAACTGTTGGCGTACGTGGTTGTTATCTGATTGTTATATAACTTGTGTGGATTAATTAAAATAAAAATATGTTCCAACCTTGTCATTACTCTATTTTCGTTAATTTCACTTAGCTGTTTATTTGGCTTAAAGTTTGCAAATCTAGTTTGACTCAATTATACATATCTAATTGACTTAAAATTTATTCGGTATTGATCTTTTGAACGTATATAGTGTTGGTTAATCACTGTAATAAAATTGTTTGCAGATTTCTCTCTAAAACAATCCACAACTTTTCACATTTTAGCCTGTATTGAGGAGAAATAATAATGTCTTAATAAAATTTACAAGAAAATACGAATCATATATTTTGGAATTTATACTTTAACAAATTTCATTTGATACCTCACAAGGTGGTTTTGAACATAAAAATTATTTCCTTTTTAGGGTACCCTTAAAATCAAAATTCAAATATTATCATTACACATATCTTCAATTGGGTAATCACTTCCTACAGTTGTGCCAAATTTTAACTTTCTACTAAAAATATCGTTCATGTAAATCATCACTCGTTGATGTAAATCACGTTTTAAAATATTTGGTCGAATACCGAATACTAAGACACTATTTGTCCGAATATTGAAGAATTACATTTCATTTGAAACTTGTATTGTTTGATCTGAAATTAAATACATAGTTGCTTCATAGATTTATTTAATACTAACTTCTGTGGGCGACTTCGTTCTCATTGACTATAGGAACGTAGCCTATGTGTTAGTCTAGGCTGTAATTTAGCATGTTTCCAATTTTGTCAAAATTTGTTCACGTTCAATGGTAACACCGTAATTCATTTAAAAAAAGGAAAAAATATTATGTGACATCCCACAGGAACCACTTTCTGATTGGAAAATTCAGGGTACACGGTATGATATTATACACGTTAAAATCAAACCTATAAAATTTTCCTTACTGACCACTATATGATCACCTAATGATATCAGAAAGATGGATGCTAAGAAACTATTTCAGATTTTGGGATAACATTTTATATCTAGGCTATAATCTGTTTCTATGCCAATTTCGTCTAGAACTGTTCCGAAATTATAGAGTTGTAGGTAGAGGCCACAACACTGTGATGAGACGTCGCTACGCAGTGTTGTGTCCAAAAGAACGGGATGTTCCTGAATTAATGAAATAAGAGGATCGATATAGTAATATGTCATCTTGTAGTGTTATAACGCACGTAATCTGACTCTCCGAAGTGTGGACACCAACTGATGGGTAGCGCTTGGTCGCTACGCAGATGACGTACACCGTTGCGGCAATGCATCGGAAGGTTCCATGAGGCATCGTGCGTCGTAGTAGATTTTTGAGATGCGACATCGCACTGCAGTGTTGTGGCCTCTCCCATAGAGTAAAAGACATTCGTCCATCAATTCAAACTTTCTCATATATAATATTAGTAAAGATTTGATTACGAAGGAAAGAAGTGGTAGTAATGCAGTAATATAAAATTATTTGTATTACTTAGAAGAAGTCCTCATTCTTTTTTGCTTGTCAGATGGCAGTTGCGAAAAGCAGTTTCCTCGAATAAACACTGCTTCCAGGCGCGGATAAATATTTTACTGCGAGCTTTGCCAGACACTGTGAACTAGAGTGACATCCAAGAAAAAGTAAGCCATCTGTTTCGCTTTACGTGGTCTATTGAATGAAATGAGGACTCGAGTTCAACAGAGATTATTTTGAAAAATAAAAGATAAGGTTCAAAGTTACCGGTTTCTTAATAGTCATAAAACTTTCCGTGTTAGGTCTCGTAAGTTTTACCTTTGCAATAAAAATTTTGAAAAACCGTATCTAAATAAGTTTCAGTTATATTTATTATATATTAACGAAGTCTAGACCGAATCGATTGAAGTAAATATAAAATTAGAAGTTTTGGAATATCAGACTATTCTAACATATCTAAATGTCTGACATTTCGATTTTGCAATGTCAGAAATTTAGAATACGTATAAATTTGCATTCGAAAAGAAACCAAGCTAGTAGATCCAGTGTCATACTGAGCAAATAATTTTTAACATTCAGTTTTCTGCTCCGTAGTTAAATTTGTCAATTACTCACGAAGAATTAAAAAAAAATTAAGGACGTTTGTATATATAATACGTATAATTGTTATAGATAGAAAAATGTAACAATAGGACAGAGAAACAATGAATAAATTGCCTAAAAATCTATCAGTTTTTTTATTTTCTCACTACATAAATACATAAAAACTGGATATTTGCACGTGATATTTTTGAAGCTATTTCTTTCTATCGTATTATTTATATATATATATATATATATATATATATATATATATATATATATATATATATATTTATATATACATATAAAATAATGACTCAAAGTTACGGCGGTATCGGTTGTAATTCTATATAATTTGTAAATTTTATGCAGATAGTTCTCGTAGGTAGTTTTGGCGTTTGAGGGTTAGACAGGCAAACATTTGGACGAACAACTGAGCAAATATAATATGGCCTTGTTCATGTAGAGATCATTGGTTATTGAACTCTAAAAATATTAATAAGGTCTAATTACCGATTTTTTTAAATTTTTAAACCCCGCATGCACCGCCTGTAAAATTGAAAATAAAGTCCGGTGTGACACCCTCTAACTTTTTCGTCATTTGAAAAATTCAACTACGGAAATTTTTACGCATATCTCGATACACACTTGGGCGGTTTTTAGGGTTGCATGGCCAAATGACAAAAAACGGAACGGTTATAAACTTTGTCCTGTCCATCTGTCCGTGTGTCAAACCCATTTTACTCTGAGACTATTGGTACTGTAAATTGGATGGTAGGTGTTTTCTATGAACTGCTATACAATGAAATAAAGGAATTATGAAAAAAAAAATAATATGAATGGCACTCCATACGTATAACTGAGGGATGTATACACATAAGTCACATAAGTTTTAGAAAATTATACCAAATTAACTTTTTTACTTAAGTCAATAGTTGGTGAGACATGCGCTTCTAAAGTTTAAAAGTGTGTCGCCCTCCATCTAACTTTTCAACTAATATATGTAAAATTGTGAAAAAAATTAAAATAGTATAGAACTTGAAATAAACTTTTATCGAAAATTAGTTTGAATAAGATATGTTGGTAATTTTTGGGTTATGGGATATTTCTGGTATCGACCGCAGAAATAACTTTATTTTTAACAGTCTTCGAGGAATACAAATTTATAAGTTTTAATATTATTTGGTGCTAGGGAACCCTGTGTGGACGAGTCCGACTCGCACTTTGCTGGTTTTTAATTTTACGTTTTAGTTCAGAGAAAGCTACAGAATTGGAACTGACGCATTTAAGCTTAAAATTATGCCGCAAGGTTAGAATGCATTAATTTTATGAAGTAACAGTAACTAAATTGAACATCGTAAAAGTGCGAAATTCTAAGAAGCAATGTTTAACAGTTTGATGTCACGTTGGAGTTATTCACTACGATCTGCGATTTTCCGTTTTCCTATATTACGAAGCTACGCCTGATTGTTACTAGACGATATTTTACTCCCAAATAGAGCGCGGTAACGTAAAAAAGTTGGCCGCCTAATAAATGGACATAAAATATAGGAGCAAGTTACGTTTTTTGTCATTCCGCATTAACATGAGCGAGTGTATGAATCAATAATAACTTTGCATTTGGTTGCTTAACGTTGTCGATTCGGCAGCCTGTTATCCAATATCATTGAGGGACGCCGCGGAGGGTGGGTGGCCTCGCTGTCACTGCCGAGATATATAACTGACGCGGAGCGTGCCTCACGTCCCGTTGCGGTGGTGACTGCAGTCTGGGGGGCGCCGTGTTACGCCCTGTCGTCTCATCTATACATATTTATTTGGAGTAACCAACCATATTGATTCCAAAACGAAATAGTTCAATCAATATATCAATTATTGTTTTAAATAATTCCAACTGGGTAATTACTTTTCCTTTTTTTATTTTCACTTTTAATTTTCTTTTTTCTTTTTGGTTTATGGCGGTATCATTGCGAATCTATTAAAAACATGTTCTTTTTGTACATCTGAAAGTCACGGTCCGGTTCGTAACCACAAAAGTATAGAGACCATATGCGTGCAGTAAAAGGACGGTCCGGTTCGGTTCGCACCCAGTAAAGTATAGAAGCCATACGCTTACAGTAAACAATTGCTGTCACGATGACTGGCGTTGCTGTGATTAATAAATTAATTTTAACTTTAACAACTGTAATTTTAGTTTTGAAGAAACCGATAATGCGAGAAATTACGTAATCTATGATGAAATCATGTGTGTAATAAACACAAGTTTTCCCTTTTTGTAAATTTTTCATGTTAAACTTTCCACTTCTTCACTTTAATGCGACTCTGACCACATCAAAAGGATTAATGCTATATTTTCAAACTACTTCCTTATAAAAGGATATGCCACTATCTGCAATATAAAAAGAAATCATGACGACGCCATGTCTATAAGGACATCACGCAAAAACGATTGGACGAATTGTAATGATTTTTTTAGTTTTATACCTTATTGACTAGGTAAAAGTCTTCAATAATAGCAAGTAATAATCAAGGTTATTACTCAACTCAACTACTACTTAATTGTTTAATGGATTTCTACTTAATCAACTAACAGTCATATCTATTTCGTTTATAAGTAACCATTATAAATATCTGGTTATTTTATTTTAGTATAAGTATTTAATTTAATAACACATTTATATTTACACTTGTTTCGGATTTGCCTGGGTAAAAACGCGATATCATTTGTTTTCGTTAGCATTTTCAGGGTTCCGTGCTTCGAAATGACAAAAACAAAGACGAAACCATTCAATGGATCATTTGGTTGTCCATCTCTCGGTCAAAGCCCTTTTTTTGAAAAACGGATTGAGGTATCGGTTTTAAATTAATGTCGTATACTGAGGTTTATAGATTTACATTGCTGTAAAATTTTCTAGTTTTTTAAATTGCTGTACAAAATGATATGGCACTTTAAAATGTATTTTTTCTTCATTTTTACCAGTCTTACTCAGTGATCATCAAAATCTATAGGATATTTCCGGTCGACCTACAATGTTGAAAGTCGGTGTAATAGCAGGTCTAACGACACAAGGAGAATCTATTTGTATGCAGTATAAGATAAGGAAGGCAATATGTTTACGTACTGAAACATTAGGAATTTGTATATAGTTTAATGGAAATATTATGTACCATTAAATATATGTAAATTAATAAGTATGTACGGAACCCCCATAGTGCAAGTCCTACCTGTATTTCACAGTTTTTTATTTATTAAAAATGTGTGATTTATTTATTAATCGTGTTCTGAATGGTTAGTTATTTGTTTATGTCTTAGTCGAATCTATAAATGTACTGTCTAATTGTGTAACATTAAAATATGTATAAAAAAACATTCTGAATTTTTTTCGTAGATTTCTTTGTTGTCTATAATATGTCGTTCATGTTCTCTATTCATTATTTTAATGTATAAAGGTATGAAACTTGAATTCAAAAGTGCACCCACCGCCTTTCCATTTCCTTCGCTTAAATGATTTTTTCTTTTTACACACACATTATAAAAATATTAAGGGGCACGGTGGTATTGCATCAGGTTCCAAGCCGCACTACCAGACACTGCACCCTTTATTTTTTATTTTTCGCAGCTATTTTAAGTCCAGGATATCCTGGTAGTCCGAGTTATAGCCCTCTTAACTCTGCTCCAGGATATCCTGGTAGTCTGAGTTATAGCAAGTGGGGAAACGATTATTAGATTAGAAGTATCTCAAATCCATTTTCTAAAGTAGGTTCTAAGATATTTGATATTTAGACAATTAATTTCGTAGCTTACTCACTCACTCGCTTATAGATATTCAAATTATTGTAGGTCATTTCCAAAACAGTCAAAATTTTAGGCAGATGTGTAGTGTTTAGAGTAACAACCAAATAAGTCAGATTTTTGGACATTGTTCGCTGGAATAAAGTTTATATTAGGGTACTAATAAAGTTTCATACATATGTAGTAAGTTTTTGTGGATACATGTATTATAGCAGCATCTATAGTTGTACAAAATATTAAATAAATTTATAGCCATATATTTTTATCTAACAATGTGATGATTCGCTTAGTACTTCTATATCTCTATAACTAATTATGATTTTGTTTTCTAAAGCGATAGGCGATTTTTATGTTCTTTAACTTTCCTATTACCTACGATATTCTATAAATACGATAGCGATTTGATTTAAAAAAAAACTAACATTTTAGCTTTGGAAAACGGATTATGTTTGGAAAATTATGGGATTTTTGTTCGAAAAAAAATTTTCTTGAATAGAATTTAGTCTTTTAAGCAAATTGGTTTATTTTTTGCATTATAAAAGTAGATTCTTATGGTGAAAAGTATCTATGAAGCCTTTTATCAGGGAAGGAACCGAGTGTTTAGACCTTCTTGGTGGTCATCTGTGTGTCCATAGAGTGTTTTGTATGCTTGGTCATGTTTATTTCTTTCCATTTTTGGTAATGTATACAGAAGTAATGATTATATTTCTAGAGTCAGATCAAACATGTCATAGATTAATGGAAAGAGTTTCAGGTTTACACCTGCAATTATCACGTTTAAAATAATCCTGGTACTGAAGTCTGTACGCGCATCATGCTCCAGATATCCAATTGTAGGTTATAAATATACAGCATGTGAATTGAACATACACGTTTGAAGTATAGAGAATAGCATACGAAGGGATTTCGATTTGACGGTGTAACTGATAGTCCTGTAAGATGTTTGCGTTTCCCGCCGAGTGATGTTAGTAGGTATTATGATGTTTTGCGCCGGCGCAAGTCAATTTGCAAGAAAATGTTAAATTATATTTTGACAACAATAAACAGGCCAAAAAGTGATGAAGTAAATTCAACCATGGTTTAATGCCTGAATTGTAACCTGTAAAGACTAAGTGCTAGATTATCGATAGAGACTACATCAATTAAGTATATTAACCTATATGTGAGTTATACGCTACAACAAGTAACATAAAAGCTATGTCCTAATTGGCATCAGGTCTAAGCTTATTTCGCATCGTCTAGGGTGAAGGCGTCCATTTTATTAATTTTTATCTTAATTACATTAATACACAAAAACAACTAAATCGACTATTGTTGAATCCATTAAGAAGAACCTACAGATAGAATTCAAACCCACAGAATTAAGAATAAGAAAGTATCGTTTAAAAAAAATTAAAGACCGTGAATGGTACTGTTTCTAAGACCTAGTATGCTGAAAAGTTTAAAAAATAAAGGGAATAATAAGTTGAGATCTAGGTAAAGATTAACTTTACGTATATGTCAGTCATCAAACCTTAAATAAACTCTACAAAAAGACGTGAAATACCATCCAAATCTTTGCTGTAGAAATGGCCAAGTTAATCTTTCAAAAGTTAACCGTAGTTAGATTAAAGCAGTCAAATTCTTGCGAAATTTTATTAAAAAAGTATAGGTCAGTGAGTTAGAGATTTGCGCCAAAATTTATTTATTTTTACATCTGTAACAGCATTGAACTCGGCTGCGATAAATTCTTATTGCCATATGATGTGATGTATGAAACTATTGAAATTTTCTCTTTACATAATTAATTACTATGTTATGTTTCGTCCGTGAGCCACGGGGGAGGGGCAGGATTGTGTGAGCGATTGCTTCATTGCCCATTTTGCATACGCGCATGAATATCTTATCCACACAACATTTTTTTTGTTTTATTTGAGTCGCTACACATTTGCATAAGGTAACAATTGAGGCTAGTTTCAGTCCTATGTATTCAAAACGATTTGATCAAACATATTATTAGATATCAATTGTGAAAGTACAGGCACAGTCGTGATATCGCGTAGCTATATCACGACTTATTAAAAAGTAGCTATATCGCGACTAAAAGGGGCATCGTGGGTGCGCTACATGGGGAGAAGCGGGCGTTTTCAATAATATTCGCCAGGTGCACAACGTCAAAATCACCTGGCGTTTTCTGTCTCTGTCAACGTTACTTGGCATGAAAATATTTAGGAAATGCTGAAAAATATCAACTGCACTTATAACATTCAAACATTATTCCATTTTGTTTAGGTAGAAATATAAGAATTGTTTTTGTTGCGTTGAGGAAATGTGAATACAATTTACTCAGAATTGTATTTGTTTTCAATATAATTAGGTTAGACAGAACGTGTAAAATTTGATGAAAGTTAATTTTTTACTACTTGCCTTCATTTTTTGAAAGAATAATAACATTACAAAGTGTCAATATCCATACAGAATAATGTTTTGGATACAAAACTTGCTTACTGCTTAAAAGGTAATTTTAAAGTAGGGGAGTGTGAGAGGGAGGGAGTGGGGGAAGGGTAGGAGGAGAGGAAGGTGAGGGGAGGAGGTAGGTGAGGGGAAGGGAATATTTAACTTTGGCTTTTGAAGGTAACTACATTTTTATATGCTCGACGACATATAAAAAGGAAAAAAAATCAAGTATATTATTTGTTACAAATAGTTGAAGATAAAAGGGTTGATGAGAGAAATTAATAAAGGAATATGCAATACCATATGTTATACCTTTTTATATTGAAAAAGTTGGTGACAGAAATTCGATTGCTTGCACGGAGTGCAGGTAGCAGTGAAATAAGTTCACGTTTGTTACGATTAGGACGAAATCTAGGAATATTATTTTATTACATACGATTGATAAGAATCCCTAGGATTGCGAGAGACAAGTTGGATGACCGCAAATGCGACGGAAAGATGACATAAAGGGATTGGCAGGCAGAAACTGGGTCCAGACAGTACAAAATAGAATGAAGTAGTGCATATTGAAGAAGGCCTATACCAAAATTTTTGAATGTGGCTTATTATAATGATGATTATGACGTCACGGGAATTTTATGATCTTTTAAGTATATTTCTTTTAATTCTGTGATTTTTTCTCATTTTCAAGGTTTTCTACGCGTGTACTGCCCACGCAGACCACGCGTGTGTCTGCGATGATATGACTATTGAACATAATATAAATGCTGCCGTATTATATTTATTTAAATTTTGTTAATCTTAAATTAGACTCGTTCAATTGAACTTCGAGAAAAGTTCAGTCAAACTTTTCTGGTAAGCTTTGTAAACTAAAAATGGGCGAATTGTTTTTTGGTATATTTTGTACGTTGTTACACGTCTACCATAGTGAGGTTTCTAAATAAATTAACGGCGATGGGTTGGTTGTCTAGATGGCGTCGGCATTTGGAACCCAGACAAAAGAGTCGAATAATTGTCACTGTCGAATGTTAAACCGTGTTTCTAGCAAAGTAGAAAACGTTGTATATAGTAGAAAACATGTAAACTTATAGTGAAGTAGAAAACAGTGTAAGTAGTAGAAATCATGTAAGTTTTGAATGAAGTAGAAAACAGTGTAAGCAGTTGAATATATGTAAATTTCTAGTGAAGTAGGTAACAGTGTGAAAACATTGAGGTATTTAGTGTAGGCAGATAACAGTGGATGGAAACTTTAGAATACAATTTTTTTCAAAAAGATAAATTGATGAACAGGTAAAAAATTGGAAAGTATTTTTTAAAATAAAATACTTTTACATACTTCATTTAGGCCGAAAACATAGACTGATTCGGTTTCTGTATCAGGAAAACGAACTGGATATTCCGTACATATTCCACACACGTCCGTCCTTTTTTTTCAAGAGAGAAGCACTGATTTCCGAACCGAACGAATCGATTGTATGTTACATGTAGAGATATAAAAACAAATTGTTAAAAATCAAATGCTTACCTGTCATCTCATGAAAAATTATGAAACTACGCATTTATTTTCGTTGCTTATAAAAGGAATAGATGTCGCTAACAATTTATTAAATAGTAGCAGAGTTGATTAGTAAGCGTGATGATTTCCATTGCAGATTTGAGCAAGTCTTTATGATATAAAACTGCAAAGAATCATTAAAATATATTCAGTAGCTTTTGTTTGATGCACGCACGGACACTGTATTGTTGCTACTTTATTATATGCTCATATCGCTACTGTATCCACTGTATCGTTGATACTTTATTATATGTTCATATCGCAACTGTATCCACTGTAGCGATATAAACATATAATAAAATAGTAGTATAGAGTATTCAATAGTTGTGTCTATACATAAACTTAATCGAAATTCAGGAAGGGAAAACTTCCCTTCCTGAATTTCGATTTGTTCCTCTACTTGGCAAAAGTTATATGAACTTTTATTTGTTTCAAGATTACTTGTATTTCAGGTCGCTCCACAGTTTTATTACTTTATTAGATTTAACCCAGAGGTCAATTTTATTTCACTGTTTCTCCATCTTTTCTCATCAGATAAAACATATAACGTAAAAGAGTACACCGAAGCGTTATTTAGGCGATTGCAGAAAAAATAGGTGTGTTTATAGAAAAGTAGGGCAAACTGAAAAGCGCAGGGTCCAGGTAATGTAACTGTCTAACTTATTACGATACGTCGACGTAAACGCTAAAATATTATTTTCAGTACGCTCAAAAAGCTAACATAACTAAATAAAATTATTTTGATGTATCTTTTATGTTCATAAACCTGTATATGAGTGACAATTTCTCTAGTATTTATGGTTCTATAATACTTACTTTGAATAATGTTAGTATTATTAATTGTTCCATAAGACCTTCTTAAAATAAATTCCATTTTACAGACATATTCCCAAACTCCTTATTCCAATACAAGCAGTCAATATACGAATACTATCAGTGGCAGGAAACCATTAACATTACATTTTATTTTTTAAATCTATATTTTCATTCGTTTAAATTTTTCCTAAAACTAATTTTGTTTTCTCTGCTGTTGCTTTTATTACTGATGATTATTATGGTGAATTTAGAATGGATAATTGATTTTTATAATTTTAAATCTTTATTGCTTGTTTGCCAATATTATATGTTTTATAATTTATAATATATTATAAAAATATTTACATAAGATCGAGGATATAAGTACGTAGAATGTTATTTTGATGCGGGAATATTAGGATACAAGTTAACCTAATATTTGAAAGACTCACTCATTGTATCTCACTATGATTTGTATCTGTTTTTCCCCATAGACAATAAATAGATGAATAATAAATACATCCTAGTTATTTTGCCTTTATTTTCGACAGATACATTGCAACGTTGTTGCAGCTCAATCGCTATCGCTCGGAAGACACAATTAATTAGGTAGTCTCCATCTAGAATCCCGTTTTAAAGTATTTTTTGAGGGACAACACTATTCTAATTATCAGAATAGTGTTGCCGCTTTTCCTATGATATCATAGGGTATGTTACCGTATTGTTATGACTAAAACTACATATTATACTACACCAAGATCTTACCTTTAGTTATTCCTGATAATTATGCGGACAGAAAGCGATGTTTCCGTGCATCATAGGAAAAAAATGCGACGTTTTATGTAATGAAACTGGCCATCTTGGGTCAATAATAAACTCGATAAACAAGAAAATATAATTTGTTTTAATATGCGACTGGACAAATATTCATGAAGTTCGTTTTAGATATAGCTTGCAATTATATATATATATATATATATATATATATATATATATATATATATATATATATATATATACTTTAGATTTAATGTATAGGTAGACAATAGGTACACATAATTTATATTTAATGTATAAGCAGATATAGTTTAGATTTAATACATAGGCCACGTTTTAATTTGATACAAGGAAACATTTCCATAGAATGTGACTAGATGTTTTAATGAATTGCTGAAAAAATTTGTATTTCCTGAAAACTTGTTTGTTTTCGCGGAAAAATGCATAAATTATTTACATGGAAATGTTTTTGCAATGGCTTCATTGAGTCAAGTAGAAATCTCATCGCATTAATAGAAATACATGCGGGAAAAAATATGTGCAAAAGCTCGCCACATAGTAAATGAAGGTTTAACTTACTTATTGGTAAGGTACAAGGTGTAAAATGGATTACTTTTTATTATTTTTACAACTTTACTAATAGTAATGGCGTTAGTTCATGTAGTAATAGATTAGCAAAAACTTGCTTAAGTTTTGAAAGTCACATTTGATGTTTATATAAATCACTACGTACGAGTATAAGACAAAGCCCCCGTCGCATCTTTCTGCCTTTGATTAATATTGGTAATCGCTGAAAGGACTATGTTTCGATTTTCAACAATGGATGGTTTGATTTCTGAGAATAGCTCAAATGTGGTATTTATTAATGTGTTGTATGACAATGAAATCGAAAAGAAACAATCGTCGGGGAGGTTTCTTAGATATACAAATGATCACAGTTAGAGATAAATAAAAATAACATACGGAATATTAATTAATTATTTAGCATCAAAGCGTATTTAGAAGCAGTCATTTTACCTGAACACATTTTGTGTATGTTAAGACTAATGAACATTAGTTTTGCGAATAATAGATGCAAATCTGAGTTAAATTAAAAGAAATACACTTAGTTTTTCTAAAGATAAGGTTAAAAATGAGGGTGACGAAATGCTTCAACTAACGGGAATCGTTTAGGTATAAATATTGAATCCATTTCAAATTCAATACATCTTAGTTTTATGCAATTAATTTAGATTTTACAACGGGTATTTTTGAACGTAAGAAACTTGCTCCGTGCGTTTTACAAGAACTATTATACCGACTTATCGTTCCAATTAAAATTCAAATCATAGCACAGTGCCAAATTTTAAACGTTACTGGTTTAGAACTTATCTTGGTTCAATGTTTTTCACGTGGCCACTTATACGTGGTTCTGTCCCGTGTAGCATCTAAATATAATCTGTTCGTTCTGGCATCCGGGAGAGAGGCATATAGAAATATTTATTTCACGACGTGATATATAAAGAAATATGTCAAACACTACTTATGTCTACAATAAGACTAACCCATGCAATACCGGACCGGAATATCAGTGATTAATTGAATATATTTGGCGTTAATTTTGTAGAAATTCATTATTCACAATTAAATGAAACTATGTGATGTAGTATTATTTCTACTTTCTTTAATTTCTTTATCACGACCTAAGTTTCGTTATATTACAACATGTTTGCTAATGGCCCACCTGAAGATATTGTAATACAACGAAACCTAGGTCGTGGTAAAGAACTTAAAGAAAGTAGAAATAATACTACATCACGTAGTTTCATTTAACGGTGATCAGTGATTAAATAATGTTAACACACTAATGTAAATGCAAAAGTTTGAATGGATGGATGGTCGTTTGTTAGCTACACTATAACTCCATAATTTCTGAACGGATCTCCACGAAATTTGTAATACGACTGGAATAATATAGATATTATTTTTTACCCTGAAACGCATCCATCTTTTATTACGTTTATTAGGTTTCTGCTTGATGAAAATTGGTCAGAGCTAAATTATAACCTGCATTGACACATAAACTATATTACTAGAGTCAGCGCGAACGCAGTGGCAGAAGGTAGTATTTAATCAGTTATGAAAACAGAAGTCAGCTCACCCTCTGCGCCTTCCTCTTGTCGGCACGCTGATTTTGATGGTAGATCCTGGAGAAATTGGAGACGATGACGGGCACGGGCAGCGCGATCACGAGCACGCCGCTCAACGAGCACACGCCGCCCACGATCTTACCCGCTATCGTCCCGGGCACCATGTCACCGTACCTGCCGAATTCAAACGAATGTTAGATTTCAACGAATATTCGACCTTTCTAGTATTCGATATTTAGATTTCAGAAAATACTTAGATAACGCACGAGTTGCACGAATACCCTGACTTCTGGTTAAATTAATTTATTAGAGTTTATCCGCGACTTCACTCGTGTGGATGTTGATTCAGGCGGCTACATTTACATGCAGGCTTTGAACTCTCGAACAGGCAAGCAATTATATGTGTTATGCGTTTAGTAATCGGTTGCGACATTATAGGAGACCGGTGAAGTCCACATAGTATTGGGTCAGGCTGTTACAAGAATAAAAGTGACTCTCATAAATAGAGAAAAAAAAATATTTCCTTCAAATTTTATTTAAATCCTTGATCAGACTAATCATGAATCTTGTATTTTTTATGGAAAATCAGATTATATTTCAAAAAAGTTTATAAATACTATTTCTACGAACTATAATAATAAATAAATATATATATATATATATATATATATATATATATATATTTATATATGTGTACATGTATATATATATATATATATATATATATATATATATATATATATATATATATATATATATATATATATATATATATATACATACATAACTATTTCAACCAACAAAATAAAACAACGTGCAGATTGTGTCCACACCCAGATGCAAGATACTAATTCATAAACCTTGTAGGCTCTACAGGTTTGTCGGAAAAAATTACGTAAAATTTGAAGCAAGAGCAAAAAAACATTAATTTTGGCACTAACAAAACGAATGTGTTGACTTTCGTTTTGGCAACATTCATTCTATGACGTAATGTTGACAAATATAGAACGAATGTGTTGAAATTCATTTTGACAATATTCGTTCTATTTTGTAATTTTGGCAAACATAGAACGAATGTTGAAATTCGTTTTGACAATATTCGTTCTATGCTGCAATTTTGACAGACATAGAACGAATGTGTTGACATTCGTTTTGACAACATTTGTTCTATGTTGTAATTTTAACAAACGTAGAACGAACGTGTTGGCATTCGTTTTGACAACATTCGTTCTACGTTGTAATTTTGACAAACATAGAACGAATGTGTTGACATTCGTTTTGACAACATTTGTTCTATGTTGTAATTTTGACAACATAACACGAATATGTTGACATTCGTTCCATCAGTTAATAATTTCGGTTCAATTAATTTAGACAATGGCTACGCATTAAAAGAAAGCAATCGATAACGATAATTTTTGTAATCATTTCTAAAAAATTATTACAATATTTACTTCATTACTTTTTTATTGTTTCTTTCATTTCTTGTTGACATTTTTTGATATTTAAAAAATATAATGTATTCGAGTTTTTTTTTATTATAATTACAAAGTGTGTTTATTTTTTTGCTCTTTTGTAAGTGTCAGTCGCCTTCTCAGCGCGGTCATCCATAGTCATACTTCTATATCAATCGCCGAAATGTTTCCTTTTTAATGTTTTAAAAAATACTAGCTTTTTAAAAACTATCTTCCGGGACTCCTTTGTATTATTAAGTAAAAGTATCTAGTTTCATGTAACAGGAATTATGTTATTTCTCAACCTATATGTTAACTTGAATTATAAACTATATCTGTATTGACTTTTTAGTAGTGAGTGCTAACATCCAAACACGCTTTTCGTGATATTAATATTCCACGCAAGTGAGGCCTTGGATAATATACATGTTACTCGGCTACGAATTTATTAGTGATTTCGGCTAGGATTATCCATTTATTATAGTATAATCAGTTATTGAAGAGTTGGTAATTGTGCTAAAAAATATGAGACAGTATTAATTTCATTACGTTCTATATACTCTCTTTAGTATGAAGAAATGTATATGTAGTTTTGATTTTTTTCCATTTTGACTACACTAATCGGAATATTATAAGGTATTATAGTGTTTTTAGATCATAATTTAACTGGGTACCGTTACTAAAATTTTCTCTCGGTAATAAAAGACACATTTTCGGACAGAAAAGACATATTCTAGGGTTATCAATTTGAGACTTTATATATCATTGATATTTATAAAGTGTTAGTTATAGAAGACTTTATAATATTTTCTTCTTAAAATAATGATAAGATAGTATTTAACTCCTTATGTTCTATATACTTTCTTTTGTATAAAGTTTTCATTTTCTTTTATTTTGATTACATTGTCCAGAACACTGAAGCAATGTACTTACAAGTAAAGCAATGTTTTTTGACCATATTTTAACTAGGTACCATAACTAATATTTTCACTCAATTGCAAAATAATATATTCTCGCATTTAAAATAGTAGCTAGGGTTACCAGTTTATGAATATATATATATATATATATATATATATATATATATATATATATATTGTTTATTTGATTATTTACCACTGATTATTTACAAAGTATTAGTTATTGAAGGGCCGATAACAATGTATTCTCCAAAATACTGTTAGACAGAATTTAACACCTTATGTTCTATATACTCTCTTTAATATAAAGAAATGTATTTGTAGTTTTAATTTTTTTATTTTTATACAATTACTAATCATATCGTTCAGGTAAGAAACTGTTGTTGGTGACACACACGTTTGCTTATACAATGCAATTATTAACATTAGATTCATGTATTAAATGAAGACATAATTAACGTTCTAAAAACACCTTAAAAACTAGGTAATTGATTTGTTTGCGTTACGACTATATGTTTGATAAACTCGCTTTCTGCAACTCTTATCACTTTATAATGCACGCGTGAGCAGTAGGTACCTCAAGCTACTTTTTTATTCATATTACAAGAGTTAACGCATTTTTTTATCCTGACTTCGTTGTGGTTATACACGAGGAAACTGAACGTTATGTAATTAATTTTACCCACATCAAATGCAGTTTTAACAAAATCCACCGTTTCTTTTGGTTCGCCGCAATGCCAACCCCTACATTCGCGCGCCATTCAAATACGCGAACTAGGCGGAGGTCAGCACTAGTCCGGCCGTCGGATCATTAATCAGGCACAACGATTAATGAACTGGATCTCGGCCGAATAAATATGATTTTTTCATCCTACTAATGTAATTAATCATGGCACGGACGTGGGCCGAGACTACGACGGAGAGAGTGGGATATATTTAAGTGTAGGAGATGTGGCGCGTTTTGTTTAAAGCCGAAACACTTTATACATTATTTAAATCGTCGTTTCGTTTAAAAATAAAATACTAATTATTAACATTATGCTGGCCGGTGATACCACCTTGGTGTCACGTGGAAACAATCAAATGCTGGTGAAATGCGAAAACTATCTGATAAATGTCTATGACATCATTTGATACTAAAAAGCTTACTTACTTTATTATATATGTATATCTAGAATCAAAATAGGGTACAGTCTTAAAAACTATGGAGATTTTTCTGTTTTACTTAAATGTTTCACAACCTCTCGAACAATTCCGGCGATAGACTGCTGGAAGCTTCTTGGAATGGCAAACAATTTGTTTTCATCTATCTGTATGTCCAGCCTTATTTCTTTCTTTAATTTAGAAGAGCTCGATGTCCAGCCTATTTCCGTCTTAACGACTCTTTCAGTCTTTTCCCGTTTATTTTTTTAATGTTTAGTTGTGGTTATACATAAGTACGTATTTTCCTTTCGCTTCAACTGGGAATATTTGATGAAATTGCAAGTTAAGAAAGTAATCAGGTTCAAATTACGATCGTTTATATTCGGTCGATGTTACGTAGATCCTAATCGACTGTTGCCATCATTTTTTTAAAACATCGTAAAGTATGAAAATTTAAATAGCTTTTTATTGTGCCCAAACATTTCCGTGAAAATTCGAGACCATATGTTAATAAATTTAATTTGTTTTATTATTATATGACTACACCGGCATTTGTATCATAATTTTCACGTATCACTAATGTAACATTACAGGCAGTTTTGCGATAGTTTTTACGTGAAATAAAGGTAGTTTCTCCAGATGCCATAATGTTAATACCGCTTTGCGATGATGAATATAATAAACTTCCATTTCTTCGGTTTTCGAACAGATGTATCATTTGCGTAATCTATTTCGATTGCTTTCTCTTGTGATAGATGTTAACCTGTCAAGCGAATTTGGAATCTGCTTCTACTGATTTTTCAAAACCTTCAGCTTTAATTATTACGATATTATACTTTATATTTTCAGCAGACTTTACATTCAGACATACGTTCCTTCCAGTGTCAATGAAATTTTCTACCGCCTAAAAATCTACCTAATCCGCCAAGCTATCTAAGATACATTGAAATCAGATCCCAACACCCTAACCTTTTGTCTTCTGTACCGTTGCCCATTTCCTTTCTCACTTCTATTTATATTATTACTAGCTTTCGTCCACGGCTCCAGTCGCGTAGAAGTTTCTCTATTAGAATGAATTACTTCACCTGCTGACTACCCCAGCGTCATCGTCGTAGTGGCGCCACCGTTACTATTCGTGCTCCCCGCGTTCCAAGACATGTTTCAAAAATATTAACATAGTTCAGTATTTAAAGGACTCACACTAATGTTTTATAATTAAACACCTTTCGGAATAAATGCGCTACATTATGGTGAAAACAGTATCAAAGGATCTAGCAGAAATCAAGTAACAAGCAACTTCTTACAGACTGATGTTGTGTTTTATATACAGTGAAATAGGTATTTTGAAGATAACTTTGATATATAACTAAATAAATGTCAATATTTATATTTGAATACTCTTTCTTGTTTTTTTTATTTTAATTTGATTAGTTTCAAGATCTGTAAAAAAGATTGGCAAATGTAGATACGATTCCAATATCTGGATAATTTTTGTATGCATTACCATTTTTAAACAGGTAAATTGTGCTTTCAACTGCAATGCAAAACAATTTCATGCTCTGCTCGTGTATATCTTTGTGGGAGATAGATAGATGAAAGCTCGGGAATAGAAATTACTTGTCGCATCGCGCTTTCATGGAATGTGCTTTGTGCCGTGGAGTGGAATTTATAAACAGCCTCCTCACGAAAATACTTCCTTCCGACACACTAGCTACCCATTTTGACTTTGTCCGGGAAAAAGAGATCTCGAATGCATTTTTTACACTTTTTTTCGCAATCTTTATTTGCGATTAATTTACTGACGATACTTTGATTATTTTTATTTCTTACTATGTGCTTTAGCTGAATACGGCCCAATTTACTATATACGGCCCAGCTATACGATTCAATATCCGAATATGGCCCAACTATACGGCCCAATTTAGCAAAGTAAAAAGATGATAAACAAAGTTATGATAAAGATATCTATAATAATTAGCCATTTACACCTGGAAATTTTTGAAGTTCTTTAGATGCGTTATGAAAAAAATGATGAGAGTGAAATTTTACGATGCGCGCGCACGATGCAACAAAAAATGACAGGATGAAGTTGCTCACAAAACATACATTTACATGCGTGTAGTGACTGATACTATATTCATGATCGTTATTGAAGAATTTGTAAATACACAACACGTGTTTTACATTCATAAAAATCTAAGTTATATCTGTGCTTTTAAATAAGGCCCATACAATAAAAATACATTTATTTATTGTCAATATTCGTGATAGAAACAGTGATTATAAGCTTTTTTAATTACTAAATTATAAAGATTGTAATTCTAGATAAAATAATCAATTTTGCTACTCTGTATGAAATTTTTATTTTTAAAATTTAATTATTTGATTAAATTTAGATTTTACCAACCGTATTTATAAGTCCTTTTAATATTTTATTTCCATTAATTATTTGCGTGATAAATAAAGTTATTCTTATACTATGCCAAAGAAGTATAAAGTCTAACGCGCTTACATAAGTACACGCATAATTTTTTTTTTGTAGATTTCGGTGTAAAATTATTTCAATCACTATAACTTGTAATTGGTTTAATTGAAATATACTTCTATGGTCTAATTTTGCAGTAAAACATGAACAAACTGAAAGGATAAGCAAGTAGGATTGAACTTTTTTATAGATTTTCATGTTATCTACGATAACTTCGTATATTATTAACGTAGCTATAAGAGTTTAAACGTTTAACTTAAAAATACACTCGACAATCAACTTTCATGATATTTAGAATTTTCGTTACTGCCTCTTGCCCACAAGTTTTAAAAAGATACGAAAATAAACACTGTGCGATGGCGAAAATTTCACGTCAGTTGATTGACCCCTTTTTGCGTTAATTTGTAAAAAAACAAAAAAAACTTTCCTCTTTGTAAAGTTATTAAATTCTTATGATAATTGTAGATACATTAAATCGTATATGATTCCTATTTTAGTTATTGTTAGCCGTTTTATCGTTGCAAATGTATATTTCGACTAATGTATACTAATTGAATAAATGTAGCTGTGGTGAAATGCTTATATCGTGAAATGAACAATTGTATTTACTTTTTTCGCTTCGTTCGGGGAAATCACTTATACATGACTTTATACACTTTATACATTTTGTTTTATTAACGTTCTTTATATAAAAAGTAGACTCGCTAGCCGTACTTTATAATATAGTACATTGTTAGAGCGAACAAAGCGAGGTGTATACTTTTGAGTAGTAAAGGGCCAATTGGTTGAGTACATGTATGTATGTGTGTTTTTACAGAATGTAACAAAATATGGCAGGGAGATTCTTTCTTCGACTCAAGTTCTATTTTGATGAAAATCCACCACCGCCATTTTGAAAATTCAATTACCATTTTGATAATGTTTAATGCGGTATATTTATGTATGTGTATATATATATATATATATATATATATATATATATATAAAATATATATCATATATATATATATATATATATATACACATACATAATTTGTTTCACGATGGTTGACCATCGTCTGATGTTGGTCAGATTTTTGAAATAATATTTTATTTATGAATGTCTTGAGATTTGTAAACGTAAGACTAATGCAGACATATTTTAATGACCGATTGTAACAAAAGGCATAATAAGACAAAATAATTCACATAGTGCACTTTGCGTTTTAGGGTGAGACTTCATTGTTAACATGTATAGCAGTCTCATAACTGTTTAGTTTGCGAGACATATTTCATAACCGAACAAATTCAAATTTATTGCTATATAGAATTTTAAATTTACGAAAAAATGATCTACTAAACTATAAAAATTATAATATCTTTATACAGTTACAATATTATTTACGATTATAGATATTTATTACGATGTAATAATACGTTTTTTGTAATTTTGCAATATTTTCTGCTACATGGATCAATAAGTGATTACTGCCTGGCTATTTGACATCATTTATAGGTATTACCGACAGGAAACACTTTGTCACAGAGTACATTTAAAGTACTTTTTTATTCTGATTCATTATTATTTACAAAAGTATAATTAACAAATTAGCTTGTTTATTTACAACTCCAATATGTCCAATACTCATGGACAAAGTTAAAGTTGCAAAGAATAATTTATTATTCCTTTCTAAATATACTGGAATACAGTCCCTTGGTGTATCGCGATTACAAAAAAAAATGGTGTATGGAAGATTTTGAGTTATTTTGTTTAAGAATTCATTCATATTTTAATTGAATAAAAATATAATAATCAAAAATGGTAAATTCTCCAGAAACATTTCTCATTTATGGTAGTCGTTTTGGAACTTCAAATTAAATATGTCAAATTACGTACGCAGTCTCCTGACCAAAATTTAAAACGTGCAATTGAATTCAGAGTTTTGATTTTCCATTTAATTGAGTGCGACTGGTGTGAAGTTTATTTATAAGTTGTATCGAGCGCAATTGTCGCTGTGTTGTTTAGTGCGAACTAAACAACACGGCGACTATGATTGATGATCACGCAACAGTCTTTTGTTTATTAAATTGTTTAAGAATTCCTTCATTGCAGAGAAGCAATAGAACATTATACTAAAATACAAATATCGAGAAATTGTTAAGAAAATTCTATAATGTATAAATTCAAAAATTTTAGCGTAAAGAAAAAGTAAAGTAAAAAAAATACCCAACTGCGTAAAATAGGAATTAAAAAGTAGTAAACAAGCCAGACTGTGCTCATTGCACGCAATGACGATGCTAATTCGTAGAAGGCGAGCAACGCACAACATTATACCGGGGCGAATTGAAGTTTGTCCCCTGAATATGATGATAAATACATTTGTTTACAGTTTTTAACATGTTCACCATCTAGGTCAATACACTCTTTTCATTTCATTTACCAAGCCATTATACCACTTTTTAAAGAGGTTTCCTCCATTTCCCAGAGGTTTCCTCCATTTCCCAGAGTGTTTTTAGTGTATTTTAAAAACACATAACTAACTATAGCTTCAACTTCTTCATTTGATATATACTACCCTTCACCTAAATATTTTTAGATTAGCAAAGAGGTGAAAGTCAAACTGTGCTAGATCAGGTAAATAAGAGGGTGTAACTGTAATGCAAACCCTCAGTTACGAATTTCAGCCTTTGTAAAAAAGTATGAATATTATCCTGATAAAATACGACCCTTCTTGTTAGCATTCTAGACCATTTTTCTTTAAATGTCATTAAGCAACCGATCTAGAGGAGTGCTGTAGTAAGAGGAGTTTACGGTGACACCCTGAGGTAGGTTATCAACTATATTAAGTCTCTATGATTTCCAGAAAACTTATATCTTATCTTATTAGTCAATAAAATGAGTTTGATTTTTTCAGGGCTTATAATCTTGAATTTTTATATTCTCTTAATCACTACTTTAATCGGTGTAAAAATTCCTGTGTATCGGTTTCAAATAACTTCAACCAATTGTGCAAATTCGTAAGTCAGTTGCATTTTTAGTACAGAATTTATCGTAACGTTTTTAGGCATTTTTGAAGTACAGAATTTATCAAATATAGAAATAAAAATGGCACTATTTCGAGTAGTATGAAAACAAATTATTTAGAACTGTAATACATGCGCCCCTTATATAATAAAATACATACTAAAAACTTAAGAGTTTTTTGTGTAAACTGAACCAATGTTTTAAAAAAGTATTTTGCCCGGAGAGTTATAGAGAAAATCGTAAGAACAAACATTATAAAGAAAATCGTAAGAACAAACCTTTATGTAAATTTGTAAAATAAATTATTAAAATAAAAAAAAACGTTCAAAACATTAGGTTAGTTTTTTCGTCCACAAATCTTACGAAATATCAATAAACAAATAAGGTATTTTGCCCGAGGAGCTATAAACGTTATAGAAAAAATCGTAAGAACAAACCTTGTTGTAAATTTGCAAAATAAATTATTAAAATAAAATATCGTTCAAAATGTTAGGTTAGTTTTTTCTTCGGCAAGTCTTGCGAACATTCAGTTTCAGCCCACTGCGCGACCGTTTCAAATTCTTGCAAGTATCTATATGTTATTTATTTACATGTAAAAGTATAATATGCATAGTATGCTCTCACTACATAAACATAAAAATTACAAAACTTTCAAATAAAAAACAAATATGATCAACTGAAATTCATCCCGATCAGACTGTTTCGTCCGAAGCGCTTTCATAACTCTGAGCGCCATAATTAACTTGCAGCCTAATTCATTCGATTACTCTGTTGAAATCTGATAATAAAAGTTGTTTTTTCATGAAAATTGAGATATGAAGAGCGATTTAGAGATCATACCTTTAACGATGATGATGTGAACGCATTTTTCATGTCGAGTGCTTCAGTAGGCGGCGTAAGTACATTAACTTTGATTACTGTCTGACATTGTATGAATATTTATGACGGACCACGTATTATTTTGCAGCATATTATTTATATATATATATATATACATATCCTACTTAAATTTTTATGCGTTATCCATAGTTTAATCGACATACATATCTCGACACAAATATTTTTTGGATCTCGTTAACGATATTTGTTTGTCGGTACGCCGTACCCCCTTAATATTTCAGCAAAATTAATGATTGAGCTATCATTTTGAAGATTACCTTCACCGCTAATGACAAAAACTAAGCAACAATTCAAATTTTTTTTAAAATTCTCTATTGATGATACTGATGATCTCACTTAGGTGAGTACATCAGAACTGTTAAATTGATTCACTCTGATAAAATACTCATACCCCGCATTAACGCCACGCCTTCTGATCCAACCATGCATTTCAAACTGACAAGAAAGTAATTCCCAAGAAAGGTAACCTGCGCATGATCATTAATAAAGCACAAGGCCAGACCTTTAAAAGAACAGGGTTGTATTTACCAGAACTTGTCTTTTCGCATGGACAGTTATACGTGGATTTTTTTACGAGTTGGTAGATTCAGGGATATTCATGTCTATGTTAAAAATACACGCAGTAAAAAGTAAACAATTATTAGATACTTCCAATATTGTTTTCAAAAAAGTTTTGTAAACCAAGAAGTTTACAAAAAGGAACATATCTGAGAAAGTCAATATCTGTTTTTTTAATGTTTTACAATAAAACATGTATCTAATAAAAACAATTTTTTATAATGAGACTTTTATTATTACTTTTCAAAATAAAATAACTCATTTATTTTCACATTAATTACCATCGGTGATTTGCAAATTATTCACAAGGGCCAACTAACATATAATTATTTAGAAATATGTTCAAGAATGGTCTTTTGTTTTAAAAGTGATTGAACTTTTTAATACTTTAAAGTCAAAGTCTCTATTTATTACCTATTTTCTCCATGTTTAAGGATAACTCCAAAAATAATGAATTTTTCAGGCATTTGGGGTCCAATAATTCTTAATTGAATTATGATCCAGATAATTGCCTTATAATCAATTAAGGTAGTACGTCATGTGATAGTAAAATCCAAAGATTATTATACATTTTTTTATTGAATATATTTTTTGTTTTTCATACTTTTAATATAATAATCATTTTAACATTTTAGCAAAAAAATACTTTTTCGTTTTAATTGCCTTTTAAAAACATTTTACATTGACTTAGTTTTTTAGACAAATTGCTCCACGCGTTTAAAAAAAACATTAAGTGTGACGAAATTATTACTTTTCCTGTAATGTTAATTGTACAATTTTTGAGAGCGACTTTTACCAAAACAAAACGGCAAATCATTTTACATTGATTTTGTCTTAATTTCCAAAAATCATTAAGTTGAGCTTAGGGACGATTTATAAAATATGAAACGTCAGTGTGTTCGAGAACACGTCATTAACCGTACTATCCCTCTCACAGAAAACTGATGATCGCATTATTGCCTATTTCGGACAGCTATACTAGATCCGCCATATTTAATTTTTAAAGTTAGTTAACATTTTAAAACTTGAGATGCCATAAACAGTTTTTAAATTAGAGATATCAGGAATTTCTCTTTTTTTTGGTTTTTATTATTTTATCTTTTAGATATTATTGTAATGTGTGGTTTTCTACCTATCCTTTTTTATCTCTTTTTTGATTTCAATTCTTTTATCTTTTACATATTTTGTGTTTATTACACTGTAACTCTAATGACACTAACTGTAAGAGATTGCTTCTGTAGCAATAAGTTCGCCAGATGACTGTTTATCAAAGTTTTTAAATAAATAAATATTTGTGTATAGAGCTTCATTTATTCATATACTGTTTATGTGCGTGAATCATAGTCAATTGTTTGGAAAATATTTAATTGATTGGTCATTTCTCTGAAACCATTTCTCCGTTCAATTTGATTTTTGTTACATTAACGTATCATCGTAGAATTTAGATAAATAATAATAAAAATGTTTCATCCACGTAACGGCCGATTTTTGGGGTGACCTCAGCATCCTTACATGTCAGCTTGCAGCAATCTTAAAATTTCCGTAAAAGAAAAGGTGTTTAAAGAGATCACTGGTATAGTTAATTGTTTATAATGTCAAATTAAGAAAACTTTCTAAGATTGAATATATTTGGCGTTAAGTTTGTAGATTCATTGTCATTTAAGTTTTATTAGAAAGTAAATGAAGTTACGTGATTTAGTATTATATCTACTTTAATTAAATTCATAGCTACAACCTAGATTTCGAAAATTTTTTTTTTCGATTGTGTGAAATGGTGGGCAATCTGAAGACGGATCTTTTAAAGAGATCTCTCTTATAGCATATTATTACATCACATAGTTACATTTACTAGTTAATACAAATTAAGCGAACGTTTTCTACTAACTGTTTTATAATCTTTAAGTTAACAATTTCAAATGTATTAATAGTTCTTATTGAATATTGTCAGCGTGTAATGAACAAATATGCGCCGCCACACATATTAAGTATGGTTTAATGGTCGTATATACGATTAACTCTTGAAATTGTTGATGTAAGTTCTAGTCAAATGTCTAAATTCTAATCAGTATTACATTAAATTCTTCAATGTTAAGGTGGAAAAAACTTTAAAGAATTATAGATCTCCATATAATATTACATCACATAGTTACATTGTTTGTTAATTTTTATGTTTCTTTACACATCAAAATTAATTTTAATAAAATGTTTATTTTGAAGAACCTGCGCGTTTATTATTTTACTAGGTAATACTATATTATTCTCCAGAAGTAAAGACTACATTATTTGAAGTTAAATTATTTTACGATGCAGTAATAACATACTCATATAAGGTAAATATGAAAATTTTATTATAATTTATATGTAAAAAATGAAACTAAAATGTTAATATTTTTTATATGATCTAAGCGGGGGCAGATGAACACTTTGTTCGTCATTTCGAAAATTAATATTAATTTTATTGCAAACGAGACTTAAAAATTAAAAAAAATGGTTAATGCGTTAATGCATATTTCTATTCGAGGACATGCACAGGAAAAATTGCTCAAAATTAAATACACAGGGAAATTGTTTTATCATATTTTGCTGCACATTAATTGCGATACCCATATAAAACATAAACTTGCAAAATTTCATGGGCAGGTCTAAATATAAAAGCTCTTCGTTCCACTGAAGAAATCTAAAAACCTATGTCGGTATTGTAAAATGTACTTGATGGAAATGGACTATTATATTATTGGTTTATTTAATGAGAAAACTTTGATTTCCCTTTGAGTTAATTATTAATCAAGCGACATTTACCGCGGTAAAAATTAATGTTTTCTTCGAAAAGAGAAAAGTGAATTTATAATCGAAATTACTCGAAGCTGAACAACTATTATTTATTCGAATCATAAACAAAGGAGAGCTATAACAATGTGATTACTAATGATATTAACGGAGACGGATATTCTTAGATCAGAGCGTCCCATTTCCGTTGCCAACTGGCCGTTGATGACGTGCTACTCAGTTCTACTCTATTTCAGGCTGTCTGAAATTGCAACTGGTGCATGCGATATTTAATGTCGTCGAGAAGATGCTATCTAGCAGTTTATGATTTGATAATACTGCAAGTAAGTCGTTTAAAGTTTTCACCAGTGACACGTACAATTCAATACGTATGTGCAAAAGTTCTACTCATTATTGTTAGTACATAGAAAATAAAAATTATCGAGGAGAAAGAACACTTTCTTTAGTCTAATATAGCCACCATTATTATTGAAAACATTTTACTATTTTTAGGATTTCGTCCCTGAAATGGAAAAAAAGGAATCCTCATAAGATCACTTATGTGTCTCCTCATCTGCAATAGCCGTTTTTTATCAGAAATCGTTTGACGTAGTTGTCATAGTGATAAAGCCATTGATATAAATATCAAGATATGGTCAAAGGAATATAAAAAAATTCGAAAATGACAGCCCAATTCATGTCCGCCATCTATTGCAATTAAACGAAGCTACTTTATCAGTCACGTGGTCGACTGTATGCGACCGTAGATGTAATGTTGTCGTGGCGTTATCTTCTTTTATTAGTTTTTAACTAAATTTAAAAAAACTGGTTTTTCAATTTGTACGCTTGTATATTGATATGCCAATACTTAAATACCTTGGAATTTATGTAAAGTAATGAAAAAAATGATTTTCATATAAGAAAAGGCAATTTATAATATGTAGATACGATGGGATTATCCTATATAGATATGTCAGGAATGATTCAAAATTAAGATGGCTTAATTATCTCTTCATCAGTTTTAATTTATTTTCTATATCGGCAGGTTGCGTACTTATAGTTGTCGGCATTGGTGAGACGATTATGCAAAAACCGATATATACTTCGTCAGTGATGAAAAGTTTAAAATTTAAAAAAATAAAATTTGTCTTAAAGAAATTATAATGTTATAATACTCTCTGTCTACAAACAGGTACATATCTACAGCATGTTTTCATTTACCCTGTTCTCGTATTTTA
Source organism: Druceiella hillmani (assembly GCA_039881145.1). Classification (NCBI taxonomy): domain Eukaryota; kingdom Metazoa; phylum Arthropoda; class Insecta; order Lepidoptera; family Hepialidae; genus Druceiella; species Druceiella hillmani. The sequence goes on along the minus strand of JAYKKI010000072.1, from coordinate 203,833 downwards.
TATTGTTTTAGTTTAAAATACTTGTTTATTACTTTAGTGCAAAATTGGTAATGTGCAAGATATATAGAAATTCACATTTAAATTCTATCTGCATCCATACCACATAAGAAAAAGCGAATTTAAATTAGTTTTAGAGAGCGATAAGACAATGTCGAGTTGTTTGCAAGCATTGCACACCGGCCGTCTGCGACTTCGTTCGCATGAAATTCGGAATAAGATAAGTTATTAAAATTTATTTTTCTATCTCATATGTTGCCCTTGGGTATAAACTATCACTATACCAAATTTCATCAAAAGCCCACTAGTAGATTTTGCGTGATTGACGCACAAAGTCACAGACAGACAAAAATCCTAAAAAAGGTTTTCTGACTTTTATTATTATTTTATGAGCTAAATCAATCCCTCTTTTTAAAATATATTAATTCACTATGTTGCAATATTATTACATGTGTAGATAATTATATTATTATTTGGAAGTTTAGTTATCTACATTCTGTTTTTTTACGAAAAATAATAGTTTCAAAAATTAGTTATGTTGAAGCTCTTTTCGGGGACGCATACGCACACACGCACGTACACACACACGCATGCACACACACATAAGCGTATATATATATATATATATATATATATATATGTATATATATATATATATATATACACACACAATAGCATGCTTAAAATTTTCGACTGATTAGATACTGCTATTTTCTTTGTTCTTTAAATCCTTTTTGCACTACTTACGTCTTACACGTCTTATACTTAACGAACTGGAAAATGATTTCAATAATCTGGGACATAGTAGATATTGCCTTCAATAATTAAAAACACAACGTGTGTGTAAGCATGTGTGTCTTTCAAGTACAGACTTTGTCAAAAAGTATATGCGTTTGCTATATTTAATCACTAAAAGATATTTTTTTTACTTTTTTCGGTATAAACATACTCACGAGAATCGAAATGTCAACTGAAACGAAACGCTGCTAATTTCGCCATTTAGTACCATTTCTAGTAGGACACACTTCGGTTACTATGGGCGTGTCCTTACGAAGTAATGTAAGTCTATGGATAAAGCGTATTCATCCATATATTACAATAACTAGCATCCAAAAATATTTATATAAAAAATTTGGACGAAGCAATTGCATATATATGTAGTTATACTTTCTTCTTTATGCGCGTTATGAAAAAACGTTGAGAGTGAAATTTTACGAATGGAAGAAAAATATAAAAAAATTAAATTGCTCACTATGCAACATTAAATCTATAGGAAATAGACATGAAGTTGCTCACTAAACATACATTTACATAGTTTATTTGACAGATGTGTGGTCCACCATTTTATTTTTCTGCTGGATTTCTATTGTAAACCAATAATCTTTCAGATGGTTTCCGATTCGGTATGTATTTTAAATATTTAAAATTATTAAATTACTATACATTTTAGAATAATAATAGTTATTATTAATTATAACAATATATTATATTAAATTATATTGATTGTAATTTTAGATATATTGTAAATTTAGATAATTCCCTTGGAGATGGGTCGCGTCAGCGGGATTGTGTATACTGCATATCGACCGCCAACTATGTCTCTAGATTTACGCTCGATTGCCTGAGCGAGGCGGTGACCAGCCTCAACTGCACCGCTGAATAATTTTCTTCACAATACGTGACCTCGATGCAGATTTATTAAAAAAGTCCGATTCAAACACCTCCAAGAGACGTTTGCTTTCAAACAACTCGTTATTGAGGCGACCAGGATCACCGACCACTCGGAAACTTTAATTAATTTATTGTGTTGCAGTACGTGTGATATTAAAGATATTATACTGATTCATCGTTATCAAGATTTAAGTGACCACCCTCTCTTGGTCGGTATATTCAATATCATAAAACCTCAAATACCTGATCGTAAATTCCGTTCCCGTTTTCTTAATTAAATAGATATAGAGTTGTTTGTTTCAGCAGTATCAAAAGTTCAGTGTTGCAGTGGGCGACGATATCAACAAAATTGTTAATAAATTTAACACTAGCGTTTTGTCGATTTTCGATGCCTATGCACCAGTGAGGGAGCGAACAACGCGCATCCATCCACCCAAACCGTGGATAACTTCCATGATGTTATCGATGACGATATTTATAATTACGCTCCAGTCTTTTTATTACTTTATTTCCATTAAGTATTTGCGTGCTAAATAAAGGTTATCATGTATTATGCCAAAGAAGTACAACTTCTAACGCGCGTATATTTTTTCGGGCACATAATTTTTTTAATATTCTACGTCGCGTGGGAAATTAATTGGAAAGAAATTCACTGGATTCCAAAACTATGCTTGCAGAATTTCATAATCATATTTTACTATTATCGTCTATTCTCAGAAACAGACTTGGGAAACAATATTAATTGATTCCAAACCATAGTCGGGGTTGCAGTTCAGTGCTATATAATTTGACTAATGATGTTATTGGGTTCCAATCCATTCAACTGTTGATAGCCGTTGTACCTCGGGGGATCTCTTCGTCCTTGAGACGTTCACGAAATTGTACATCTCTTTTAGCGAAGATGATTCATATCCTCTCAGGAAAAAAACTTCTTTTCTCACATGTTGTTTCAATATGCGATGCCTTTTTCCTTTTAGGGTGTTAACTTTCTTTCGCATCGTACTTCGTAAAATTGTTATAAACATAATAAAATTCAAATTGAATTTTTTTAAAATTTAAGTTTGATTTTTTATGCTTCAATACTTACTTCAGTTCTTAAAGTTTATCATATTTATTTATTGGATTAAATTATACAAATAATTGTATCATATTTGTTTTGTGTATTTTGTATATACCTACATACTCGTAAGATGTGTAAATAATTAAAGTAATGTATTTGTTAGTAGTGTCGATTCAAGATTTCTGCACCAAATGTATAGACGGAACTTTAGTAATAGTTTATATATATATATATATATATATATATATATATATATGTATACACATACACACACACACACACACATATATATATATATATATATATATATATTCTTTTTTTGGTCGTAGGTGAAAATATATTGGATAGGAGACAGTTGTTCTTGGTAATTGAATTTGTAGAATTATTTAAATTGTAACTACTTAGTTTTCACGATAAAATAAATATTTTATACAAATCTCAAATATTTTTTGAATCGGGGAGATCTAGTTATGTTGTTACAAAAAATACTAAGTTTTAAGATAAATAACGAATGCAATTTAAAAAATACACTCACATTTGACGATAGCGGACATTTTGTGTGACACTTGACGATTTTTATCTCTTTCTAGGGTTCCATACCTCAAAAGGAAAAAAATGGAACACTTTTAGTATCACTTCGTTGACCGTCTGTCGGTCTGTCAAGACCCTTTTTTTAGGAACGCGTGTAGGTATCAAGATTAATATCAAATACTTAGTTCTACGGTTTTTAGATATGCGCCTGTGAAAAATATAGTATAACTACCATATTTTTCACAGCGTATTTTCTTTCTAAAAATTAAAATTTTATAAATAGTTCAATAGGAATATTATGCACCGTTAAATGTTTATAAATTCCTAAATGTGTACGGAACCCTCGTAGTGCGAGTTCCACTCATGCTTGACAGGTTTTTACATATGATATGTTCCTTCTTTCAAAATAAAATTCAATAATTTTAGTTGATTGAATGAAATATTTTTTAAACAAATAATTATAATTAATTTACCAATTTTATTGATTTATCTAAAGTAAAAACTAATTGTATAAATAAATCACAATATGTTTTATTCACATTGTTCATTATAAAGAAAAATTTAGTCACAAGCAAGGATATATAAAAGGGGTTTTTGTTTTAAAAAATTATATTTTATAAATTATTTAATTAAATTAAATATAGTATATGACGGGCACCATTGCCCAAAAAATAATTATAAAAACTAGGTAATTAATTGTAATTAACGATTTCTTCCTCGTTACGGTGAAACATTCTCAAAAAAGTCGATACCGAGTTTCACAATTTTTTTCCAGTCACCTTTATGTCATATTAATATATTTCAAATTGCATCATAAAGTAATAAAAAACAAATAAAAACGAAGATTAAGATCATCAACGCACTAAACATTTACTTTAAAATCGTAAAAACAAACATCGAGGGTCCGTACAGTGATAGGCAATACATGCATCTCCAATCGACGGATCATCGAGATAATGTTTACGATACATCACTATTGTGTACAAGGAACGCGTTAGATTCTCGACGCAGATCAAAAAGATCTTTGAAGTCTCTCACAAAAATATATAGGACGCGCATCTACGTTGCGGTTGAATCCGTACAGCACGTGCCCCGCAATCGCTCAATCGGCGAGCTCGCCGTTCACGAGCTTCCAGAATTTGCGATCGACTTTATGAACGTCGGGCGTTGCTGAAATGTAAACAGATTCCGACACCTACTCGTTGAGTGGTTACAAAATAAATATTATGCACTTGTCGATAAATGATGTGGATCAAACTTGCTTTTAAAACACTATTAATATTTAAATTAGAATATATTCTTAGTCTTGGCTCTACTATGTGGCATGTGTGATACAAAGGCCGTTATTAAATTTGTATAGCGGGCTGCCAGGGATTCCTTAGTTCAAAATAAAACTATTATTTTCAATAAAAATTGTTTGTATCAAATTCCGTTTTCAATGTTAATTATAGGGTTAAACGTCGTGTAGTAAACGCACACCGGGCGCCGCATGGCACCGTGAATGGATGTGAAGCGACATACGAATTTAACATCCAAAAAGGGGTTCCCTTATTTGGATGTTAAATTCGATAATACGAATATTATTTTGTAGAAAGAAGTATCAAATAGCAGATATTTTGAAGTTTTTTTTATATAGTTTAACTTAATGAAAAAGAATGTAAGTCGCCATGGGACACCTGGCAGATGTGAAACATGTAATTTTTTTTCACTATCACATTTAATATCACGTAAGTCATATTTTAAATTAATAAAAGTTTTCAACGTTTTAAAACAATTTAATAGATACAAACAGTTTAATACATATAAACGAGTAAAGTTATAAGCGTTACTAAATAAGAAACAATGCTGAGAAAAGTAGCGTGTGTGTAGTGTACAAAGCACAAGTAAAGTAGCGTGTGTGTAGTGTAGCAGAGGGAGAAGCGTTAAGTCGGAAAGAGCCGACAAGACACGAAGCTGGCCGAATGGCACTTCGCAACGTACCGTCAAAACGTTTTACTCCCTTCCAAACGTGCCATTACATGTTTCACATCAAAAATGTTGAAAATGAACAATATTTTTGGTTTATTGAAAAATTAATTGTTACAACATAATAAAAGCTCAAAAAATATGTTTAGATTAATTTCATCTTATATTTTCGAGAAAAATATGCTATCGAATTAACCAATGGCCATATAGAGAATCAAAGTCTGTCTAGTTTAAACTAAAAAAAATAGAAAAGTTTGTTCGCAGTCTATAATCTCACTGTCCGATCACGTTCATCTAGCCAGGTAATGAATACCTACACAATTATACTATGTCAAACTACGAAAACGCTAACGATAGCGAAGATACTCGCATTGTTTATTGGATTTTATGCCAGAAAAGTGAGGGGATAAAATGAGTATTTTACTATTCTTTATAAAGAAGAAAGTTTTGTTTATATATTATGAAGCCGTAAAAACGGCTTCACACAAAAATAGAGAATTGTTCACAATCGTATCCCTTACTCCGTTCCCACGCCACCACTCGAGTAATCTCAAAGCCCTCCCAGAGGCCCGTAACGACCCGCTTCGTACAAAAAAGGAGACTTTCAAATTTTCCTTTTAGTGTCCTTGTATCTACTATCGAGCACTTTCGCTCAAAAAGAAGTAAATACTGTCTGTCTCTTCAATGAGTAATTTGGCATCTCTATTTTTTCTAAAACACTTTTAGCGAATTCTTTCAAGGTCTCAAAGATCAGTCAACACTCAACCAAGTCACGATGGCTAAAATTCCTCGTCCTGAAGATTCGCGTGATTCTACTCTAGTGTTGTGTTAACAAATGCACTCATTCAAAACTCTACGCGCATCGTCGTGCTCACTGCGATCGAACAAAACGTGATACGCGTCCTGCGTATCGAAACGTATAGCTTATACTGTCAATTATAATAGATTGGTATAGGATGTGCAATATACTTTTAGAAGGTGGGGGAAATGAAAGTATATATTTATAAACTATTATTATATATTATTTCTTATAATAATCTGTAATAATCTCCGTTTATATACAATTAAATATCTTCTATTTTGTTGTCACATGGGACGATGTGGCAAATAAATCCTTACTGTGCCATATATGGCATACACCAGGCAAATATGGGTCGGTTTTATAATAAACAAATCCCTTGAACAATATATAGAGAGCTTCATAGCAATAACAGAACGGGTAACAGGATTAAATCTCAATATTATAAATAGTTATCAGGTTCACTCTTATACAATTATATGCACCAAGAAGTGCAGCAAGCGAAGAGGAGATCGATGACTTATACTTGATAGTTAATAACGCGATGGTACCAGCATTTTGGAAGAGGTCTTTACCCATATCGGGGTTCTTGCAGACAAATTTAAATATATACATGAAACATAAACTTAAATGAAATAAACAGTAATTAAAAATCTATTTCATAATCTAGTTTAAATTGTAAAACTAACTAAACTAAAAATTGTTGTATTGTAAAACTAACAATACTTTCAGAGATCAATTTTTTAGATGATAATAACCCAAATCATTACTATATACTTTATAAATTGCAAGAAATAAAAAGCTTCTTTATTTATTTATTTGTGGTGAAGGTTTTCATGTCGCAAGATTGGACCGTGCAGTTTTATACTGACCTAAAGCAAAGAATAAATAAGTAAACCGTTGAGAATAAAGCTTATAAATTAAGCATAAATAGTTATTTTGTGAAAAGGGATTAACACAAACTCAGCCACGTTTCCTTATCTGCCTGTTAGGGCAGGAATGGATAGCTAATTTGCATACATTCAGAATTTGATGAAAGCGAGCGAGCTCAAAATTCAAATCTTTGTTCGCTCTTTAAGGATCCGAAAAAAATAATTGAATTATGGTCTAAATGTTACTTTATAATGAGACATTAATCTAAAAAAAAATAAGTTGAGTTTAGAAACCGTTTTTGAGATATCACTCGTCAAAATGGCCGAGAATAACTCAAAAACTTGAATTGGAAAACGCGAGCTAAAGCCACGATGTCAAGATCGACAGTTTTTTGTATTCGAAGCTCATTTTTTAGTTTAATCTAATTATTTTTTTTTAAATTCCTAGCGCATTTAATTTAAACGAATTAATTATTTTCCACTTTCAGACGAGAAATTGATTTTATGTCAATCTCGGACGGCCATATTAGATTCGCCATACTGCATTTTCAATTATTATCAGCATTTTTAAAAATTGAGATACTAAAACAGTTTTAAAATTAGATTCATATTTTACTAAGTCGTAGCTGAATAAATCCGTAATTTATGTACTCGAATTATAATCTGGTAATTTCTCTGAAACCATTCGTCTGCTAATAATATCTTATTACGATAAGGTAACATATAGATTAAAATTTAATCAAAGATGTTCAGTCTATAAAATCGGCTATTTTTTAAGGTCACTCTTCTTTTATCTCAGTCTTGTGCTATCATACATATGTGGGCCACGACATAAGCAGAAAGCGATTTTTGCCTGGCCTATTCAGAGAGCACTTCACTACAATAATCCCTTTACCCCATGCAACATCAAAATAATTAATCACAGTGCTAGGGAAATTAATTATCCATCAATGTCCTACTCGCTTTACCGCCAGCGGTGTTCAGTGATTTGGCAGTCGAGTTGAATAGCTGTAGTGACTTTGCATAACCTGCCTGATACCTTTGTTGACAAAAAATTTTCGTCAAGCGTCATGCTTACGGGTTTAGTTATTTTATGTATTGCACGTAGAGCTAGAGAGGTGAAAAAAATAAAGAGGACAAAGTCAATTAATGTTGTGCAATGTAGACTTAAAACAGGGAAAGAAACTCTGAAATTTATGAAAGATCTACATATGACTGGCTACAATTTGGAATTTAAATAGGGTTTTACAAAGTAGTAGGTTAATTTTTTGTGGGAAGGTCGCGTTAAATTATGCAGTATCAATTCATGAAGTTCTTGGTACAATTGCAAAGGGTCAAATAGACTTGGATAGAGTCATGATAAAAATGTTGATTAAGAATAACTTAGCAAAGTTGTCAAGTTTTTAGCATTTTTTCTGTTGAATTTGTTACGAAAACTATTACGCGGTTGTATCGAAAAAAATCACTCTGAAACCTTGAATTTATACTGTTTAACGCCAGATGTTTTGCAGTGTGTTTTTCAATTAATTTTCTTCAAAAAAGTCTTCAATTAATATAAAACAATTTATGATATTGAGAAAAAAGTTTCTTTTTTGCCTTATTTTATTTTTTCTCATTAATAAAAATCGCAGCGCGAATTTCTTGAATGATTAAAGAATTTTTTGGCGCATTTTCACTGTCGTATACAATAACATAATTTAAAAATTAGGTCGCAGTTGAGGGGATTCAACCATCTTCACCCTATATATTTTTATTCATCTATTATAATTAATTGATCGACTTCATCGATTAATCCAAGCATAGGAGATTATTAACGTTATTGTTTAAAGTTTATACATTATGATATAGGGAATAAATAAAAAGCGTTTAATATTAACCATTTTCATTTCTGATATAAATAAACCTCATATTTCAAAATATTTTCTCATTTTTTTGCTTTATTATGATAAGCTTCGTGTCCCATATTAAATGTCAATTTTCTTAAATATTTTTCTAGTTTCCTTTGTCCTATCGGAAAGTAAAAAGGAAAATGAATAAGCACGTAGGAAAACAGGATATGAACGGAAAAAATAGCACGAGTAAAGTTAAAAAGGTATGATTATTCCAGCATCAAATACTTAAAAGATGTTAAAATAAATAATCTATTCAATTCAAAATATATTCCAAAAACATATTTTCTAGGCGTCAAGAACTCTTATTTTACAAGAAAAAACTATATTTTGCATTGTTTATACACATACATATGCATAATAATTTATAAGTAAATTTTAATAAGGGTTGATTGAAAATAACAAATTTTCTCCTTGTTTTTTAGCGCTACAGCACTTGAAAAACCCTGGCCTGTTCCACAATAACAATTGTATTAATTAAGATTTTTCTATTAAATGACTTCCTCTTGTTATGAGTGGTTTCTATTGTTTCTTTAAATGATTGTTTTCTTTTTGTTTTCTATATATCGCAACCATGTGAGGAGTTATGACTTCATGAATTTTACCATATTTTTATATTTAATTAATTTTTCGAGTTCACTTTTCTAGGAACGGTCTATCGGGATTGGTCTAAACTTTTCCAAAATTTCCGCAGGATTCTTCTCTCAAAAACAAGTTGATTCACCTTTTTGAAGTAAAACTTCTTTACGCATGCTTGACTTGGGGAGTAAGCTGGTGAATGCGTGACGAGATCATTACGAAAAGTGTGATCGGGTGAGGCGAACGGAAGTGAGAAGGAGATATAAGTTAGTGAAGACAGAAAGAGAGAGAGAGTTACGTTTCGTATATTACTGTAGGGACAAGAGAGAGAGGTGCGAGCACTCATTTTCTTTCTCTCTTTCTCTCATAGCCAGTTATGTTTCGTATATCTAAGACACAGTGCAAGCCTATTGTCTGTTCCGCACAAAAGAGAGCAGTGCGCGCGCATATTTTCTTTCCCTCTTTCTGATTTTCATTCGAAAACGTATGTATCTTATTTCTCATACCATAGGCCTATTGTCTCGGTCTTACAATCAACCACAGTAATTACTGATGTATCCGATAATGAAAATAATGAATAAAAATAAAAAATCTATTCAAAAATATTAATTTATCAATGAAAACCGATAATAAATTTAAATATTTGTAGAAAATTAATATATGTATATACATATGTATATATATATATATATATATATATATATATATATATATATATATAATATATATATATATATATATACACATACCTGTAGATGGAGCTAAAGAAGTTTTACTTCAGTCGTGTGGTCTAAAGCACACTCGTTTTTTTTGACATTGTCACATAACTCAAACACAAATGAATCAGTTTGTCGGATAACCGATTTACATATTTTTATCTCTATTTTTTGTAAGTAGCTTGTTATTAAAGAGGTATTGATAGTGTAAAAAGCATTTATTTTTTTGTGGATTCTTGAGTTTACTCTTCTGAGGTATGATTGTTATCTTTAATTATTTATTCCGTATACGTAAAAATAAAAAAATATATATTCGAAGCTGTAATAATGTACCTTCTAATAAGTGTAGCTGATTGTACACTTGATGATTTTGTATTTTCCATAAACTTTGTTTTACCAGCCATTTCTATCTAATATTTTTATTAGTTGTCATTTTACTGGAACTAGCTCTGATTTATTTCGTCTAATATTGCTATGTCACTGGCAAAAGAGTGGTTAACGAGTTTTAAATTTTGGAAAAACCGGAAAACGTGTCCAAATTAAGTCTTTTCATTATCCATATGTTAATCAAATATAGATTATTGAGTCTAATTTATCAATAGAGCAATAGGAATTTTATGAAAAGGGATTAACACAAACTCATCCACGTTTCCTTATCCGGCGGTTAGAGCAGGAGTGGATAGCTAATTTGTATACATTCAGAATTTGATGAAAGCGAGCGAGCTCAAAATTAAAATTTTTGTTCGCTCTTTAAGGATCCGAAAAAAATAATTGAATTATGATCTAAATGTTACTTTATAATGAGACATTAATCTAAAAAAAATTAAGTTGAATTTCGAAACCGTTTTTGAGACATCACTCGTCAAGATGGTCGAGAATAACTCAAAAACTTGAATTGGAAAACGCGAGCTAAAGATAATATAATTATATTAGTCTAATTTATCAATAGAGCAATAGGAATCTTCAAAGATTGTATTCACTTTGGTACCGTTATATACCAATAAAAATAGTACAAATGCCTTGAATTGGGTTCAAGCAGTAACATTTGTAGACAAGCCACTATCCATCATCAAGACTGGTTAATTATTAAGTATATTTGTATTTCCATTGGTATAAGTATTAATTAGCATAGCAGGTCGAGTCAAGTTTCAGAAGACACATCATGATATATCTTAGTCATTTACGTAAAAATACGTAATAACTGCATTTGAGAACATGCATGATTAAAAACTATATTTGGTAAATATTAATTTATACCCGATTTTCTTATGAGTATACTTTAAGTTCCACTCATCAGATTATTTGGGGACTATGTTATTTAGTTCAGAATTACAGTTTATTCGAGGATTTTGTTACATCATAAAAGGAAAAGACTATTTAAAATACCAACTGTGTGAATAATACCAAATACCAACATAATGACACTGGCAAATTAAATTGCATGGTTTTTTTCTAAATATTAATTTAAGCTAACGCATTATTGAACACGACCCTTTAATTTTAAGTTATCGTTTCAAAATCACAATTTTATATAAGTGTAAATTAAAATAATAACCATCACAAATATCAAACTATGTTGATTCGTACAATCTATTCTCTTAACTATTAAGTAAGATTTTTTGAGGTGTATGAAACTTACAGTACGAGGCTTTGAAGAAAAATATACAAAAAAATTAATTTGCCGCTTTTCGTGCGAAAAAATTATTTTTAATACGCTTTTATTATGTCGAAACTAATTATTTAATGGAATCTACGAAATTAAATTCTACGCACTTCTAATTGTATCGCCATGAAACTGGCAGTTATATCATCGTGAAACTGGTAGTTTTAAGACTAAACAATTTTTTAGTCTTAAAACAAGACAAAGACAATTAAATTTTCAACCACGAATTCGAATCATGACGTTCGAATAATTTAAAATGTTTCACACGTATTAGGAACCGATGATGATACAATTATTTCATAAAATAATAACATAATTTTTTTTCAATCTTAGACAAAATAAAACACTAAAAAAAGTAAAAATAAATTAATAGTATAGAAAAGTAACAAAAAGCATGCCTTTAAAAATACTGCGCTGAAAAGCAAATAATAATTATCCAACTTGTTTTCTGTCTATTTGTAAGATCTTTAGTGTAAGCCGTGTTTGTTATTGAGTATAATATTTGAGTGTAACTGCGTGGGGTGGTTTTTCTCAAAAATAAATGATTTTGCTTCCTAACTTCATATCGTGAGTGAAAATGCTTAATATTTCAGCTAGATTTCAAGATTAACGTTTTATTATATGCACAGATAACAAGCAGAAACCGCGTAATAAAAGGTTGCGCGAAAATACTGAAAAAATTGTCCTGTTTAGATGAAAAAAAAGATGACAGCGACTCTATAGAGCGAACGTGTAAATAATGGGCAAAAGGAGCAAAGGAAACATGTGTAGTTCCAAATGAGAAGCAAATCTTGTTCACTCCTCAGCGGCGAAATATGGCGTAATGACGTATGTAAATCGATATATTACAACGCAGTAGACAGATTAAACCGCGTCATATATCGACAGGTGCCGTACAAAATATCGGCGCCGATCGTCGTTATAGGCGCGCCCGCTGCCAAACGACTCTCATCGAGCTTTATGACTCTCAGTCAACCGACGCAATGTTTATGTCGGACGGGTTGGCCGACTAAAGCTGGGGTTACACCACACCTATGTCTGCTCCCGTTTTTTTGTCGATACTTAAATGTGAACAATAATGTTCTCCCCTAGGGAGCAGAGATATTGCTATTGCTTTTACAAAGGAGACCGAGGCGAAAGCTGGCCTGGTGTTAAAGAAACAGAATATAATTTTAAAAACCTGTCAAGCACGAGTGGAACTTGCACTACGAGGGTTCCGTACACATTTAGGCTTTTGTAAACATTTAATGGTACATAATATTCCTATTAAATTACAAAATTTTAATTTTTTAGAATGAAAATATATTGCCTCTTATATATTTCACAAGCGTATATAAAAAAATTATGTGATATAACTACAAATTAAAGATTGTAGCACTTTTTTCTTATCTTTTTTCCTTTACTTGTGCGGTGAGACCTTGTTTCTTACCAAATTTCATGTTTCTAGGTCAACGGAAAGTACTCTATAGATTTTGATTTATTTGTGAGTGTCAAAATATGCGGCGGCATACATGGCCGTATTTTTAGGACTCTTCTTGATTACATTGGGTTAGAAGCTTGATTTTTACTGCTCCAAGAAACCGTAGACCAAGTGTTTGATATTAATTTCAAATTGATGTATTCACGCGTTCCTGAGAAAAGGATCTTGACAGACAGATAGACGGACAACGAAGTGATCCTATAGTATTCTTTTTTCTTTTTGAGGTACGAATATTTAAAAAGGTGGTATTTTTAGAAGAAAAGACACACAGAATTCAGTGACTGACAATGAGAAAAAGCCAAAATAATTAAACAATTTTTGACCATAATACAAATCAAAAAGAGGTATCTTCGTAAACTCGTTCTTTATTCATTAAATGTATATTCAATATTTAAAATTAAATGTATATTCAATATTTAATATATAAAAAATGCCGCATATTTTGATTACATTTAATGAATCAAGGATTATTAATAAGACATAAAAAGAAAACAATCAAATCAAACCAAATAAATAATTACTATTCAGAAACAAAGGTAAAAAAATAAATACAAATTGATTTTTTTTATGGCTATAGCCATTGCCTAAATGAAATAAAAATAAATTGTTAACTGACGTTGACATTCGTCCTGTGATTGTTAAAATGAATGAAATTTTTCTCTTTTCGAGCTTTAGGTGGCTTTTTCGACGATTCTGTTGAACCTGCATGCATTAGTATATAATATGTACATATAGAGGACGTAAAAAGACACGATATGCGTTTTGTTTCATTTTGTTGGTGTTCCGTAGAAATAGCACTTGCAAACTATATAATAAATTCTACTACTCTGGTACCAGACTGACTGACCAGCGGTCTGTGTCCACGTATACACATATATAGATCAACACATTGTATATACCCGACTGTATGATGTGCGCGTTGGACGCTTTTTGGATGGGTAAAATCTAGTGAGTTCGCGTCACAGACATGCTCTAATAGCAGTAAATATATATGTAGCTATAATGGTCACGTGTTGTGCAACATTAGTGCTGTGTATATTTATACAAGTAAAGTTAAATTGACTACGTGGAAAGTTCAGTGTGTGTTTACTGTGCATTGTTTAAATTGTGTTTTAGTTTGATTATTATTTTAATTGTTTAATTATAGGACCGCCGTGCAATACAACAGTGAGTACTAAATAAGTTGATATTTTTATATAAAAAATGAATAACCAAAACGAAGCATTTATTTTCAAATATTTCCTTAGAAACACTACTATTTCATACTTTTAAGTTTTCACTTCTCTCGGCAGTCCCCATGACAGCCTTTTTTTATATTTTTTCTATTTAAAAATGCCATTTTTATTTTTTTACCCCTTGCGTCCAACTTTATATGGATGTTGATATTCATTGTATGTTTTTTGGATTGTTTATTAATTTAAGATGTAACCAGTAGATGAAGCTGAGACCGTACACAATATCTCGTACCAAGTTGACCCTGGATTGCAAGTCGATGTTGCAGATTGTTATATAGACGAAATTATTTTCTTAAATAGCTTCAATAAGACAGATTCTCTATTTCATTTTTTAGTAAGTTTTCTTTATTTCTTGAGGATAAGATTATTATATACAGTCGGGAATAAGTCAGTTTTGGATTTTTGGATTATCACCGGTAGCTTGAACTAATTGTGTAACTTGAATGTTTTTGTACTGACGAAATTAAATGTTCTCAATTTTCTGCTGTTAGAGAAATAACTGATTTCCTATGAATAAATATGAATACCTTAACAAAATGTTACAATTTCTGAATTGTGAACTAGAATATAGGTGCGTAATTGTGAGTTACTATATTAATGCTTAGCTATTAAATCAATTAAAATTAAAATATAAAAGCTTAATCGTGAACGACTAGCGCTAACATCTCCTATCGAGTTTAAAAATGCTTCATACTATATGTGGTGAGATTAGGCGTTAACTTTTTGAGGCCACGTAATGAACGTGGTCAAGCTTAATTTGACTGGATGAGAGGTCATTAATTTGGTTTAATGTGACAGATGGGACAAAATCACTTGGATAGCTTGATTGTGTATAATGCCATTCTAACGTATTCCGTTGTTTTGCTTATTTTACCTAGCATCAATAGCAAATTTAACAAACAATTGGGGCGCAAATTGGGGTGCTCTCGAAACTAAATGCAATCACATGATTATGAAAGTACGAAAGATGTTCCTGCAATATTTGTACACGACACTTTTCTTCTTTTCCCACTTGTCTGATTCATCTTCGCGACCCAAGAGAAATGTTGCTCTTATAAATTTTACGATTTGTAACACTTTACATCAGCACGTGTAACTAAGATTGTCTAGTGTGATTCTAATAGGTTTCGCGAAGATACGGTGTTTTTCGAGAAATCATGAAACATTTTATTAAAACATGAACATTTGTTTCTGACCATGTCTCCAGGAAACTTTGAGATATATGTAAATAAATATACGATTGTTTATTATTATGTGATCATGAGCTTTGGACGCGATACCAACGTGGTGTATCGCGTACCTATAATTTTCGTAGATAATTGTGCTTTGTGATATCTTGCTTCTTGGGAAATTTCATGATTGTAAGCCAACCGAAAGTACTCTATAGGGTTTGATTTATTTGAGAGTGTCAAAATATAAATGGCCGTATTTTACGGTTATTCTTCATTGCTTTGAGTTAGAAGCTTAATTTTTTTAAAGCTCCAAGGGACCTTTAAAAAAATTAAGCTAGACCTAAGTAATTGATATTAATTTCAACTTGATATCTCCACGTATTCCTGAGAAAAGGGCCTTGACACACCGACAGACGGGCCTAAGGGTCCATTTTTTCCTTTCAAAGTACGGAACCCTAAAAAAATTAATAAACTACCTTTACGTTCAATGAGTAGTGGGGACATACTGTATAAACACAATTAGTATTAGGTTTCGGCCATATCCCTCACCCGCGGCAATCATAGAATCCTATTTTGCTTAATGTTGAACATGACTAACGTCGTTTATTTACATGTTTATTATTAAATACCCTAGTGAAAACCCTAATGGTGAGTTCAGAGAATAAGTCACAATTACAATTCACATAGGTTAATGAACTATATTGTACTAGCTGACCCGGCGAACTTCGTATCGCCTCAGAGGCAATAAATATTGTATTAACTTATTAGTTAAATTAAATTCAGTTTTTTATTAAAATCAAATGAATATTCAAAATTAATTAAGTTCAATAAATGTACAAAAATTAAAATTAAAAGCATTTTAATTACATCGAAATAAATGTAATTCACGCGGCAGCAAGGCATTTGCTTTATTGAAGCGAATCGCAATGATTCGCATAGTACTGATGCACTACTTTCTGTTAAGCTGTTTTCTGGACGGGTTGCACTCGGGTTCGTTCCCTTCATTGAAGCACCTTGTGATTTATGATATTTTTCGTTTTGTTGTCAGGTGGAAGCTCGGTAAAAGCGGATGATTTGCCGACACGTGAACATGTTACATACAATTGACCATTAAAAAAACACTTATTTTCTAGATTCAGGTCACAAAGACTGAATGAATGGCCTAGTTATTTGTTACATAATGAAGCAATTATCGATGCGCGCACAATCACAAATGTCATAACCTCATAAAGTGAACATCTTTGAAGTTATAACGTTTCACAATGTGCACTTCACCAAACTTAACTCAACTATTTGAAATCACTTTTCGCTTATGAATTTCAGAAAAAATCGTTTAAAAAGAAATAATTTAGTGGAATTCAAATGCAATAACGGTCGAAAACTAAATCAAATTTGTTGAATACCAATTATAATTTTTGTCGTTGTCTGTCATTTTCTTTTTTTCTGTCATTTATCACATATTACTTTTTATGCACAATTAAATTATTTGTGATTTTACCACATTGAAATCTCTCGATGCCGAGATGAAAAAAAATTCAATAAATATATAATAATCTTATAAATATACAATGAAAAAAAATATCAGTCAATCCGTTCTCGATATATCGTTCCATACAATATGTATGGGAAAATTAATTTTCTTCATAAATTTTTTTTGCGAATTTTTCTGATGTTTTAATACCTACTTATTATCCTATTCCCGACGAAGACAAATCCAAAAAAACAAAAATTTTAAAATATATATATAAAAAAATATATATAAATATATATATATATATATATATATTAAAAAATCTTTCGAACAAGTAATGGCTTACAGGGTTACTTCCTTATCCGTCTGTCGGTCTATCAAGATCCTTTTTCTCGGGAAAGCGTGGAAGTAGAAATTAATATCAAGTCTACAGTCGCTTGTAGCGGTAAGAAAAGCTTCTAAGTTAACACAATCAAGAAGAAACTTAAAATACGGCTATTTATGCCGCATATTTTAGCATTCGTAAATAAATCAAAACCTATAGGGTACTTCCCGTTGATATAGAATCATTAAATTTGGCAAGAAACAAAGTCTCACAGCATAATTAAAGGAAAAAATCCGAAAATCGTTAATTTGTGATTATATCACATAAAAAAAGATTTTTTTAAGTATGCGCCTGTGCAATACATTTTTGTAGTAAAAAATATAGTAGGCAATACATTTTTGTTCTAAAAAATTCAAATTTTGTATAATTATGTACCATAAAATGTTTATAAATATCTAAATGTGTACGAAACGCTCGTAGTGCGTGTTCCACTTGTGCGCATCATCAGTTTTCGTAATGGTACTGTAAAGACCTCAGAAATATTTCTACAATTTGATTATTACACTATTGGACTTTACTTAAAAAAATATTGAAACTGTTGGTTACAGCCGAATTCGTCGGGAATACTTTGCAGATGGTGTGGTGACAAAAGTATATTTTATGCTGAAAGCAAAGCAGTGGAAGGCAGCACTGAAGGCAAATTTAAAGCGTTAGGAATTTAAGGGATATCAACTTGTAGACTTAGATATAAGTAATTGACCAATTGATGAAGAAATCGGTTACTTAAGCAAAAGAGTAGTGGAGCGATAGGTTTTCTGTTATTTCTTAAAGAATTGTGTATTTATATAGGGGATTAGGGCTAGTAAATACTTAGTACGTAACATGTTCTACATAAAGAGGTATCAAGTAAAAAGTAAATAAACAAAAACATTTTTGTATTTATTATGTTATTAGCTGTTACCCAAATTATGTTTCGAAGTTATTTTTTTAAATAAAAAAAAAAAAAAATATATATATATATATATATATATATATATATATATATATATAATGTTTATATATATATAATATATATCCTGCTATGTACGGAGTAGGAATGCAGATAAATTCAGTTTTATGAAAGGAACGCTTTGTAATCAGGAAGTGCTACGTAGATAGCCAGTAAATCTTCTCTGTATATTTGAATATTTAAGCTTGCAATGTAAAATTTTGAGTGTCTGTATTATGTTAATAATATCGTATAGTGATAAAATGTTGTGATGGACAATGTGTGTAAGCAAGAGGGCGATAGCATTTTTATGCATGTTAATGAGAGTGGAATACTTTGTAAATTTGTTTGTTAAATCGTGCAGGCTATTTATTTTTAAATCTATTAAAATTAATGGGTATTAGAAATTGATAGTACATAGTGAGCGATCTCGGTAAGAGTTAAAAACCTCATGTCGTCGGTCTATGTCGATTATGTCGTCGAGTTGTGACTGGCAGAGGGTTAACTTGTTTGAGTTGTTTGTCTGAGTTTTTAAATGTATTCTGTAGTATGGGTTGCAAAACATTTGATTTCATGTATTCTTTAAATCATTTAATAATGTAATTTTTCACTTTATCGAATCTAATTTGGGTTATTGATCGTTGTTTGTTTGAATTATGTATTTCATTTTTGACTTATTGGGTGAATGAAAAACAAGATAAGGTTTTTATATCCTGCGGCTTTTATATCCTGCGATGTGTGAAGTCGGAATGCAGAACACTTCAGTTTTATGAAAGGAACGCTATATAACCAGGAAGTGCTACGTAGATGGCCAGTAAATCTTCTCTGGATATTTGAATATTTAAGTTTACAATGGGATTTCCTTGAACTTTATGAAAGGATTCCTTTGTACCCGTTTTAACCTGGATGTGCTGAGTGGGTGAGCGAGTGGTAAATCTTTCTTGGTACATAAGTATGCAGGTCCTTCAAAAGGTAATGTGGTATGTTCATAAGACCTGCGACCTATTCTCGTAAAAAATATTTATGTCTCACTTTGCCTGCGCGTACGCGGCACGATAAGTGTAAACTTATTGTTATGTCACTGCGCAGTGAACGCGTTGTTGAAGTATGAAACTTCATAAAATGTTATTTATTTGTATTATATAGTACGTTTCTTTTCGTTACTTAATTTAGTAGTGACACTTTGTACTGATACTTCGTAAAAATATATATTAATAAATGTGATTTTGGATCGTAGAAGGGTAACTTATATGTTTTCGTTTTATTCTCACTAATCCCTTTCATGTGGTACTCATATCGGGAGGGGCCTCGAATAAAAATATAATCCACCGTCTTGGAGCATTCGCCACATTGAATTTTTAATGACGTGACATATCCTTTATCCTCCTTGGGATGTGAAATTACCTCTTTTAAAAAAATAACAAAAATCGGTGTCTCAAACACTTAACAAACGCTAGACAGACAAACTCACTGACGCATTTATGGTATTACGTAAGGATATTGAAATAAATAATATTAAGTCGGATATTATGGGTAAAATATAAAGTTTTTTTATTGGAATTATTCATTATACTAATATATTCTCTTGTGTTTTTGTCCCATAGCATACTTTTTAATACCAATGAACACATCATGAAACGATTGAAAACATTCTGAAGGTGAATAGTGAAAGACAGTAAACAAGGTCAAGCTCAGTGAGACGGTTTTCCGGTTTCGGCCAACGTTGTTATACTATACAGGTCGTTGGATAAGAGGTATAGCATAATTTTTTTTGTGTTCCTCTTGAAAATTCAAAACGAAAATAACCCGAGCATCCGAGAAAATAATCTATAACTTTTATTTTATTTGCCTTTATTACGGAGAAATTATTTATTTCTCAATAATAAAATATTTTTTTTATTTCAAAATTTTTTCAGCCATAATTACACCTAAACCTTTCTTTACTATAAACAGAACCTAAAAAAAACAGTGAGCCGTCACGGGACGCCTGGCAGATGTGAAACATCGTGTTCGTACAAGAAATATGTATAAAAGACAAGATTATTACAGGAACTAAATATAGCGTAATGAAAAAATAAAGAATTACGAATTTCTTACAGAAAATGGTGACTTTATTTAATAAACATTTATTTACAATTAATACAAAAATAATAAAGCACAGTAAACAACAGCGTCGAACTGAGTGAGGAGGGAGTCGCGTAGTCGGTTGCGCATGGCGACACGTCTCCATACCGTACACTCTACTACATATATACCTTAGTATAGCGTGGCGACCCGTCGCCACGGCAAGCGTCGCCACGCCGACGATGATGATGTTTCACATCAAAAACTTAAGAATACACTGAATTATGCTGGCATAATCGATTTTTTCTGTGAAATAATTACTTGTATCGCTCTATTCGAGGCCTAATATGTTGTTAGTTGCGTCGATAGTATATCGTTTTGATGAAATCGTGCGGCGCTACGGGTGTGTGCGCTGAAATAATTGAACGCTGAGACTTTGTTAACACTATTATATCCAGTGATATCACGTTGGAGTCATGAGAAAATTACCACTCAAGCTTCCATCCCTGAGCATAGAAATGAATTCTGTGTAGAATCTTTCACTCTATATGCTGCTAGATTATGGAATCGCCTAAACACAAATATACAAAGAGCGCCCTCATTGTCTATATTCAAATATCATTTGAAATTAAATCACCTGTCATAATCGGCAGATCGAAATCCTACCTATAACCAATTCTTATTACGTGCGTACCATTAACGTGGTATCTCATTTTGCTTGTTTTACTCAATCTTGTATTACTTCTGTATGTTTCATATTTAAATTTATTATTTTGTAAGTATCGTTAATTAGCTTTTACAAATCTCTTTCTGTCCATCACAGTACTTATCTTTCTCGCTCAATCCATTGTGGTTAGCTATAAGAGATTGCTCTTGTAGCAATGAGTCCGACATTATAAATTTAGTTTTCCAGGCTTGCAGTAAAGTAAGATAAAATTAATAAATAAAATATATTTTTTATCTGTAAGCTATTAGATTGGATAGAAAATCTCAAACGATTATGTTCACTTTTGGTTTAAAACGTAATTTAATCCATATCATGCGCAATACAATTACATTTGTCAAGGACACGCTTTTGTGAAGAACACAATTACTTTTGTGAAGGAATACGCTTTTGAAAAGGACATGGAAATGTGCGTATAGAAATGTGCAAAAAAGAAATAGATATTATAATATGCATATGTTGCGTAATTTTCATAATTTTTCTTGTTTTTGTTTCCCGATAAAAATACGTTTTATGAAAGTATTACGTTATTTTGTAAAAGTTTTAATACTAAGTAAAAGTTTAATAAATCTACTCAAAGTAACTGCCTTTGTTGCCTTCTTGTATATATTTTATGAAAAACTTCGTCTAGACTGCCTGGTATTTATCGATCTGTACAGTATACGCGAACGTATTCTTGTTCATGTGCAAGCAAATACTATGTTTGTTGTATTTCTTATGCAATATTTTTTAAAAGTTTGGTATGAGTAATATTGGAGAATTATGAATATAGACTTTGCCATTTTTTATTAAATATATGTCGATACATTTCTACATAGGAAGCAACTCAAAGAAACTAACTTTATTGCCTTTTTATATATATTATACAAAAATTTCGTCTAGACTGCTTGTTATTTATCGATCTGCACAGTATATACGAACTTATCCTTGTGCAATTGCACGCTAATACTACGTTTGTTGCATTTCTTATGCAATATTATTTAAAAGTTTGATATGAGACATCGCGCACTCTCTTGAGTAATATTGGAGAAGGATAAATATTTGTGTAGTGAAACATGCGACCATTATAATTTTGTCATGTCGGTCCGTCTGTCGTCCCATACTTTCTATAATTTTACATTTATGTGAGTGAAATTTCACAATACTTCGGATAAAAATCTCAAATTGTTGATAGAAAAATATTATCTCTCCCCATAAAGAAAATTACAGGCCAATTATTATCCGCACAGTCCATTGAATGTGATTTCATTAAAGAGGTTTTGATGTGAAAAATCTGTTGATGCGTTTGGATAGAAGTTAAAACGCTCAGATAGCACATCGCGACGTGCCATTCGGTCAGCTTCACATCTTATCGACTCTTTCCGACTTAATTTAGCCAGCTCTGTGTCTTGAAGATGAAAAGTATTATAAAATTAAAAATATATTTTCAATAGATCGTTAAGAAATATTTTTGGTGTAAATTATTTCATAAATATAAAATAATAAATTTAAATTAATATTTTATTATTGTCAACTATATGAATATTTGTTGTTTTCGGTTTCAGCTCGTTCATATGAAAATCATTTAATACTGAAAAAAATAGACGTTTCATATCTGCCAGGCGTCCCATGGCGGCTCACAATTTTTTTCAAAATGAAATTGAAGTTCCTTTTGCCATGTTTAAGTCCCGGCTGTGAGCCATTAAGCTTCAAAATCCATTTAATTTTTTAACTGGGTATTTTGAAAAGGTAAAAATAATTGTAGTTAATACTAGCATTTGATGAGAATTTCAATTAAGCATACCTACGGGTTGCTTGGCAAACAATTACAGGAGATGTAAACGATTAAAAAACTTATTTAATACTTAAGGACCCTTACTGCGTGCAGAACCTTACACGCACTTGGCTAGTTTTTTGGAGATGACGTTTGAAATATTATAATTGCTTGGAAATATGTTTATACTAATTATATCCGAATCGATGCCTACTTCACTTATAAATAAATAAAGATATATATATATATATATATATATATATATATATATATATGTGTGTGTATGTGTGTGTGTGTGTGCGTGTTCGTGCGCGCGCTTGCTCGTTCATGCGTATGTGCGTGCGTGCGTGCGTGCGTGTGGGTGTGGGTGTGGGTGTGTGGGTGTGTGTGTGTGTATACCATTATTTCGACCACTTATGTAGTCCGCTAAAATTTTATTTTCTTAAATTTTGTAATCAGGATTGTGTAAATTAGCACTCTGTGCAAATAGCGCCAATAATCAGTTTGGCAACGTGTAACATATTGTAAAATTGTCAAATGTTTCATGAATTGTCATTAGGAAAAAAAAAATAAAAAGATGTACGCTTTCGAAATAAATGATATAGGTCGACGTATTCACATGCCTTACGATGCTTATGACGATTTGAGAAGGAAGTGAGAAGGAAGTATTGCAATCTACCCATGATATAATATTACGGATTGAAATGGCGCTATTTAGTGATGGTACACATTGTATATGTGTGTGTGTATAAATATGTATAATATATACGTACAGTAGTATATAAATATATACAAGACAACAGTCACACATTACACATAAAGCGTAGTCCTAACGGAAATGTTACAACCTTTACTTTGTTATAGCTCGAAAATTATTTACGTAAAACAATGGAGGCCCATAAATTGTAAAAAAAAAATATTCATAACACATATTTTACTCAAGGGCCCACTGGGCGAGAAATGTTGCGCAGAAACTGATTTAGGCCGCTAGCTTTTTTCGCAAGGGCGGCGCGAGTGAAGCGATAAACTAGAATATGGTGCGAGTTGTTTTTAATAGAACTCCTGGATGGTCGTCGATTCGACAGGTAATTTTACGTAAATTTAGAAACACAAACATTTTTAGGGAGGGGGGTGGAATAATGAATTCACACTTAAAAATTATTATGTTGAAAATGTCTAGAAATAAGCTTCAATAAAGATATCGTCTAAATATCACAATAATTTAATTAATGCAGGTATTAAATAAAACCAGCCAAGTACACTTCAGAGCACGCACAAATTATAGTTCCGTAGTCGCTTCACACGACATCAAACAACGTATATTTTATAAATTCTTATGTCGTGCTCATAAATATTAATAAAGGACTACGGTAATTGAATAAGGAGTTCAATACCCGTGGCAGTTATATGTGCTGTTGTGATTTCCTCCCTGTATTTTGTAATTTTGCAAAATATGTTTTAATAGTTCACATCAATTTATCTCAAGTACGCGGGAAAACTCAGCCGTCCATTAAGTTCCTTTTACGTTATTTCCGCGTATTTAATCATTTTCTTTTTATAGTTCCAAAACTAATGCAGTCTTGTGTGGAAATGGGAAGAGGGGGGATCATGTTGCAAACAACTTTAAAACTTATTATCACAGGAAACAGCTATGAAAATAAAATGTAATTAATGGAACCTAAAGCTCATTTTAAAATTCATTTTTAACGATATTTACCTTAAGGATATGAAAAACAAATTTTATTGACGTTTGGTTTAGACGCTTATTTGAAGCACGTATTTGTAAAAGTCATTCAAGTAGATCTAATACTAGGATCTACGACGATGTAACAGACGGTTGGACACACTCATGGATGTGATGAAATTATCCGTTTTGATTTTGTAAATGTAAATTAATAAATGTAGCTTTATCCAAATTAATAATAATCCAAACTGATGACCTTCATTATGCTCAAGGGTTTTCTACTTCATTGCGAACTAGCTGCTCGTCCCGGCTTTACGTCAGCACAGAGACCGCGACCGCATTTTATTTCTATAATAATTATTTGCGGTTAATTTATTAACGGTGTTGTTACCGGCCGAGTTCCGTCGTGTCGGACGCAATCGCGATAGATTTAAAGGTATTAAATGTTACAGAAACATGCAGTTTTAAAATCGTGTCACTATAGGCCGATGATAACTCTTCACCTTTATAAAATATCGTCCTTTTATAGTTTTTTAAAAATAATAATAGAAGTTTATTATAAATACGTTTAACAGCACATCAAGATTTACACTTGAACTACATATCGCATCTCTACATCACCGAGATAAGTCGAGTCAAAGTTCAAAATCTAAAGTGCTGTCGACTTTATTTACTTATTTATCACCTGTGGGGAAAAACAGATATAAATAATAGCCAGAGACATAGAGCTAGTCTTTCAAGTGTTAGGTTAACTTGTATCTTAACATTCCCACATCAAAATGACAATCTACGTAATGTACACATTTATCCTCAATCTTATACAAATATTTGTATTATTTATTATTATCTATACCTATATACTAAATTCCTATAATTTTTCTTATTTCATACGTATGTACAAAATTAGCGTAATATATGGTGCATTGTCCTCTTCAAGATAATATATATATAAATTCGAAACTACAAAGTTATTTATACAGTTGATTTAATTAATTCGTACAAAATTTCCATGAACTTTTTAAGGACCCAACTACACGTCGTGAGTTGGTCAACTATTACTCGTAAACTAGTAGGGCGTATTTCATTGCGATAATTTTCCTTTTAACTTCGTTATATTTACTATTAATGCGTATACTTTCAAATATTAAAAAATAGAAGTTTAGGCTGGTAGGGGATGGGGACACGTAACTCTAATAAAATAGACCATTTAAAAGCTTAATATTATATAAACTGATACCCGTATCGAAAAAGTTTTAATGACATACTCAATGTTTTTGAAAGACCTGTTCAACGGTACCTTACACAACGGGGCATGCAAACAAAAAAAATCACTGCCACTTTATACGTAGGGCGGGTACACTAAAAACGATTTTAAAAGATTGTATTATAACTTTGGAGGTATTATAAACATGTACAATTATGAAAAATTATCACAACTTTGTAGATATTATAAACATGTTTAACTATGCCAAATTTATTATAACTTTGTAGGTATTATAAACATGTATAACCATTCCAAATTTATCGTAACTTTGTAGGTATTAAAAACATGTATAACCATGCTAAATTTATTACAACTTTGAAGGTATTATAAACATTTATAGCCGTGCCTAATTTATCATTACTTTGTAGATATTATAAACATGTATAATCGTGCCAAATTTATCATAACTTTGTAGGTATTATAAACATATACACATGTATAACCATATGAAATTTATCATTACTTTATAGGTATTATAAACATGTATAACCATGCCACGTTTATCATAACCTTGTAGGTATAATAAACATATACAACCGTGCCAAATTTATCACTACTTCGTAGGTATTATAAAGATGTATAACTATGGCAAACTTTTTATATCTTTGTAGGTATTAGAGACATGTATAACTATGCTAAATTACTTAAATAATTTTTAGGTATTAACCAAATTTTCTTAACCTTGTAGGTATAATAAACATGTATAATAATAAGTTTGCGAGTAAATCAGCTGTGACATACAGACGGACACGGCAAACCTATGAGGTTTCCTAATTTGGCAATGGAACCTTAAACACGCCTAAAACCATCTAAAATATATATTTATATGTAGCTGTAAACGTGTCACATTGAATAAAAAATACTTCCATAATCGGATTTTGTTAATAAAAATAGGTCATAATAATTTGTTATAATTAGCAGGATACACATCCGTGAATATTCTTATAATTTACCTATTATAAGCTATAATATAAATGTTTATGTCAAAAATGTACCCGTCAAACTTCATTGACTTTGGCCTTTGGATTTAAAACGGCTAATAACTATTCTACATATAAACTAACTGGGCTCTTTAGTAGTATCAGGTACATTATTCAAAGAATAGTTAACTGTGGTTCAGTCTAACCAACTTCACACCAAACATGTGTAGGAGAGATGGACATACATAAAATTCAACAAGTCAGTCAGTGACAGTAACAAAGGGTTAGTTCGACATTTGACGTTCAAATCAACAAACGCGAAACTAACCTATAATTTATTTATTTGCTTCGTTCTGCTTGCTCATGAAAAAAAAATGAAAATTGAAGAAATGATGAAACGCGAACCTTCGTCTAATTTCGTAAAATCCCAATTCCGCTTATTGATTGAATTAGCCACCATTTATCGTATTATACTAGAAAAAAAAAGTGACGTAGTCTCAAACAGAGAAAAAGATGCCGCCGAAATTATCAGGCCTCACTCTCACAATTCTGTTTTTTCTTCCAGGTTCACTTAAAAAATTAAGAACTAAATAAGACGTCAATTGCATCAAAAACATCAGTCATTAATCCAACCTTGACAAAATATACACAAAACAAAGTTATTACAGAGAAATCATCAACAAAAATACGCTACGATGATATGCCAAACATAATCAAAAACGTAATTTTAACTGGTCATTGAACACTTATCCGGACCTCGAAGTAGCAGATAACTGAATTCCTCCATTGGTGGCATTACTCGATAGTTAACTTCTATCTGGCTATTGAAAAATATAAAATTATGCTATGCATCGAATAACTTATATGATTGAAAAATTGGTTCTTAGTCGCTTTTGTGTCAAATAAAAAAAAAACAAAGAAACAAAATTGTCTTCTTCATAACATTAGTATTGTTATTTCTTTAAATAAGAATTTAATTCTCTTTGTTGCGAACTAATTATAATATCCAATACGGCTACGCAGTTTAAGCAGCAAAATAAACAGATAAAATCCTGACAACACGATTCACTGATAGCGATCACAGCGTTTTAATAAATTTTTAAACGATCCCTTTAACAGCGAAAGCGCGTGTCTAACGAGCACCACGCACGGGGCCTGCCTTAACTCACGTAATTGACCCAAAAATGTCACGAGAGTACCCGCATTAATTACGATCATTAATAATTTATGGACCTTTTCAGCGCCAGACTTTCCGACCCCTGTCCGGGAAACGTCTTTCTGTTCGGGACTCGTGTACGCCGCCACTGTTTTATGCGATGCAAAAATTGGTTGATTTAAAGGCGATGATTTTATATTAAACATACACATTATACCCTTATAAAAAGAGAACGAAAAGGGTATTCCAGGTAGTACCAACACAAATACTGTAAAATTGTATACACAAATTCAAATATAGAACGACACGGGTGTATAAAAAGAGATGGTTGTCATTATGAACGTTCCTTTAAATTGCAGATGAGTGAGTGCGATATAGTTGCGAATGGGTTAGTATCGCTATAAAGTGATAGGAAAAATTGGTAGAGTTTAGTGGGTAACAACAATGACGTTGTATTAAATAGACATGTTACATCCTTATAAAATGAATGCAAAAAGGTGCTTCCGCATAGTGCTAAAAGAAATACTGGGAAATTTTACACATGTATTCAAATATAAAAAAGCACGAGCGTATAAAAAAGATGGTTGTAATTATGAAAGTTCCTTCCTATTATAGACACGCGCACGCATTCAATTATTGAATAATACGGATGTATGAATAAAAGATGGTTGTAATTTGAAAGTTCCTGCAGGTACGAATAGGATAGTATCGTTGTAAGGTAATTAACTTAAAGAAAACGACCAAAGAGCTTACATCTTTTGAAATTGTCTATGTGAGTTATTCGAAATATTGTTAATTGAATGTTCTAATCTAATCGTATTGTGTACTACATACGCCCAGAAAATATTCATGTTTTTCAAACTAATTATTGGTAAACCAATTAGAGGATACCCATGATGCCAAACAGATTAGAGGAAAGAACATACATAATGCACGTGATTTCGAATCTAAATATTTCACAAACAGATTTTACAATTTCACTTTTTCAGAAGATTATATTTTTTAGTTTTACCTCTAAATTTTCCCTCTCCACGCGATCGAGGCTGGCAGTCAAAGCCAATTTACAATAACATTTAGACAAGTATACATTTCAGAATCCATAATTACAAATATCTAGTATATTAGTATAATCATCAAGTAGCACATAAAACATGACAGATTATGAACAGTTAGATTTCATTACTGACAATAAGATTTAAACCAAATCAGCCGCCGCAATTATCTAGCCTGGATAATCTGGAATAAAAAGCTCGCGAGATGGTGATGAACATGAAAATTTATGAATCTATAAGCATCTGTAGGTGCAATCGGGAATTGGCAAGTTAGTAATAAAAAAATTGTTTTTTACGAAAAAATCTTTCGTTATTTTGTCGACGTGGGGCTGAGCAGTGAGTGAGGAAGTGGGGTAAAAGGTAAAGCTATTATTTAAAACGTTGATAATATCAATCTCAAGATGATACAAGATAGATTGTCATGTTTAAAAGTTTAACAAAAAACTCAGTGATAATATTTTCCACTTCCATAAAAGTATGTATTTTAAGCTTTTAAAAAATTTTGCTTCACAACATTGTTACCACAGTGTGATTATTAAGAAAAATAATAGTCACTTGTATACAAAGGCAGTAATTTAGAAAATCCGTAGTGCAGGCTTTGCACCATTTGCAGAAAACGTTTCGATTAGTTTTGATCGTCCTATATATTTAAAAAACGATTAACATCTGAAGCTAATATTTTTTCTGGCACAAGTAAATAGACAACATTTCAGACAATCCGAAATTTCGTTGATTAGGCTTTTATTGGGTTTAGAGATATCGGGATCTCCAAACCCTCACTAGATTTCAATAGACTCACTAAGACATTTTCGAAGGCTTATCCGTAATTTCCAATAATTGAAAAATAGGTAGTTTTATATATGTAGACAACAGGACAAACAGAAAAATGGGGAAAGTTTATCAGAGGACTTGAAAATCGAAAATAAAATTATAATTGCGATTATTTTACATGAGTTTGTGTGATGGTACACTACATTGATAAATTAGTTCTAAATTAACTAGCACTAAGAGCACACAGTACCTAATCATTCTTCGAAACCCATCAAAATTCGATAGTAGAATCGGATTTATTTATCAATGTCACTCGCAACATATTTCATCTAAAAAAAGTTAGAAAAGTTGCAGAGGGCGAGCGGGCTTTATTTCCACTTGTCGCGGTTTTTGCTAGCTGATTGAAAAGAAAAATTGGTCAAAAAGTAAACAGAGGTCTACGTTCAATAATAATAATACACGTCCTAAAAAAAATAAAACTTTTTTCAGTTTTACCAAAAGTTATGAAATTCCATCAAAAACACAGATCTGAAAAATGTGTTTAGTTCTCGTCAAACAGTTCAGTCGACAAGAAATGCCTACCGAGTTTCAGTTGAAACTTGAATAATTCCGGAACCCCGTCGAATTTTGGAAAATAGTTTTTATTGTGCTCTTCAGGGTATCGAAGAGACTTTTCCTCTTGCAAAAAGCTTGAGGGGGAATGCTTGTCGTAGTCGACTTTATACCCTTACAAGAAACGAAAATTTAATTTATAATAAATTTGAGAATTTAATTTACAAATAAATTTTTAAAATAAAATTTACATGAAAAAACTGACCAGATTTAAATACAACTGATTAAAATAAAATTTACATTATAAAAATGACCGGTCCCGAGTTTCATTTTCGTACCCAAATTTCGTTTAATGCAACTTTTATGATCACAAAGTTTTTCCTATTCTTAACTTTCCCACACTATCCATAACTTTCCTACACTTCTTTCAAACATCGACAATAAAATTTACCAAAGTTTTAGTGTTCTTTTAAAAAAAGTGCTTTTTCCATGACGAATAAAACATAACAACATTTAAAACATTTGCA
This sequence comes from Druceiella hillmani, assembly GCA_039881145.1. Lineage (NCBI taxonomy): Eukaryota > Metazoa > Arthropoda > Insecta > Lepidoptera > Hepialidae > Druceiella > Druceiella hillmani. The sequence goes on along the minus strand of JAYKKI010000072.1, from coordinate 172,953 downwards.
ACTGAAAACTAACACCAGGCATACATAATAATCAAAGCAACATCTCGCAATCTATTTTCAATTCAATAAAACTCAATTACTAATTTGTAAAAATAACAAAAAATACGTGTGACAACATTTTTTTCTTTGCTTCAAAGAAAAACTGTTAATAAACCGTTGTTAAAAGTTGATGAAAGCTACAAAGAAAAAAATCATCCTCTTTGAAAGGAAGTAAAACATGGTGAAGTTCATTCTCTGTGTTAAACTTGTAATTAAAATTTTATTAAGGCAAAGTAAAGCATGTTTTTAATTTAATATTGAGGTCTGAACTAGACGAGTTTTTTTACATTTAGTATTGTTTATATTAATTAGCGTTCAGTGTCGTGATAAAATTTCCACATATTTTAAACGATGCCGGTTCGAATTTTCAAGAAATTAAAGACGGCGAAAATGAATGAATGTAATATTTATTTCTTCCGCGCCTCTCTGTAATCCTACATACAATGATTATATACGCAATAGATAAAATATTGTAAAAGTGAATGTGATAACGGAAATTTCAAATGTTACACCTATTCTCCAATGTCACCACCCGAATTCTGATTTCTACAAAGTTCATTTTATATTATTCAATATCAAGCTATTAAGTCGTTTTAATGCGGGTAAACAATTTTATAAGAGGTGTCAATACCAACAAAAAAAAATTGCTTAGTTAATTAAAAATTAAATTAAATATTTAGGTTAAGTATTTAGGTATGAAAACGAATCCCCATTTGTTTCTTTTGCAGTCTAGCGATATTTTTGGAAGTGGGAATAGCATAAGCCGGAATTTTAAGCGATGTTATCATATGAAAACCACACAGCCGTTCAGAGCTGTGTCTTAAATTACACTGACAGTCGCGTTTTGATTCTTTGATACTACGCATTTTATGCGTAGTTTTTGTGGACACACCAGCTCTTATTCTCTTCTTCTGGAGTACTCTTTATTCTAAGGTTAGATTAGAAATAATATGCTTTTTTATTAAAGACATTATAAACCATTTGCTAAAAATTTCTTCACCGCAACATCAAAACTTCTTAGGATTATTAACATATTTTCGGACACACATTTCGGTTATGATATTAATTTAAATATTAACTTTTATTTTGTTTTTTATTTATTTATACAGAACAGTATAGGAGAAAACACTTTACAGTCGACAAACAAAGTAAACATTAACATGTGTCAGTTGAATGAGGGTAGATTCATAGATGTCCCGTATTGTGGAAATTTAAACTAAGAAATGACTGATATATAGAATGTCCATTCGTCATAGCTAAACGACCAGGAATTAGTGAAGAATATTTCACACATCATTTCACTGCTATCTAGTGTGTGTAGTATTAAATTTCAAGCGTCTAAGTCAAACAGTTTCTGAGGAAAAGTCTAAATATACATGTGCTCTTAAATGTTTAAATTTTTACGAATATCTTAATGTATACAGAACCCTTTTTGAATAGAACTACTTCTGCTAGTACTTAACAGATTTATTTTATAAAATTGTTTTATTTTACACATTTTCATTTGGTTCCTACCCTAATACAAAAATATGAGTCGATAGCAAAATTGAGAAATGTATAGAAAATACAGAAAGCTAGTAGATAAATGAATACAACGTATAGTATTTCATCTCAACCTAAATGAACATCGTTAAACGCAGCGACGTAACTCGAGTGTAAATTACTGAAACAGATCACCGAATTTATCTCTGAAATGATTAAATGAGACGGAAAGAAGTCAGAGGCGGGTTCCATGTCGCCCGCGGTGAGCCGAAGGGCGGTCGGCAAACGTTTCGACTTTCGATTTGGAATGTAATTTCAGATACAAGTTTAATGTCTTGAAATGTCTTGAGTTACGACAGCTGAGACTCAGGTGGGAGAAATTAGGAAACCTGTAACACACGAGTAGAATCCTCAGTACGAAAATTGCTTACACACTTTGGTGCATTTAATAGTTTAAACATAATAGAGAACATAATATTTCCATTAAACTCTACAAATATTAATATTATTTTTCACTGCGCCAAAATTTTACCTAGTATGTCTTTCACGGGTATACAAATATTGCGAATTTATCAAAAACTATGAGATATGTAACCGTCTCTTTAGATTTCCGGTAACCTTTTAATAATTTTTTTACGTTATTTTTTCTTTTGCAGTTTCGGAGAAGGGATGGAAATGTATTTTTTCGCAGCAGACAAATGCAATTTAAAAAAAGAAATTCGATTATTTAATTTGTCCCCCATTAACATTTTGGTATAAGTGTTTACGGCTCGATTAGAATACACGCGGGTCAATATGCTTTATTTCTATGCCAAATTTCAAGCTTCTGTATCGAACGATTTCTGATAAAAACCAAAATCTTGTAAGATGTCTCAAAGACGCTTTGGCACATATTAGATTATTTTATCTTTTTATTCTTTGAAGGTTTTCTTTTATTCATTTAATGTTAGGGACTCTAAAAACGAAGAATAGAAGATATTATAAGAAAAAAATCTAACAAGATCTTAAGAAAGAACGAGACCTTAAGAATACCTTACGAAAAACATGATGGGTTGTTAATCTATAAATGTCATTGAAATATTTGCTTTTTGAAGAAATTAATGAAATTAACAAATATGGTTTATACGAAATATGAGAAAAAACTAGTGAAACAGAGACACTATTTATAGAAGTCCATTTTATTAATATGATAAAATTTATAGCATTCAATTTAATTAATATGATAAAATTTAATTCTCAAATATAAATTAAAATAATTAACCAAGAAGTCGCTATTGTTAACGTTAAATGACGTGTGGAATTCGAACGTCCGTGCAAGTGCGCAATGCAGGTACAATTTTAATTGCAGATTGCACACAGTTATTAATTGTAAAACAATATTATTGTTAAAAAGGACAAATTATCTTTAAAAAAACAGTAAATTGTTATAAATTGTTATCTAACAAAATTTTTGAAATCCAAAGCAATTCCCAGTTCAAAAGAACTTTTCCGTATGCCAAACTTAAAATGTGATATATAAAAAAAATTAATTTATTATAATTTTCAAATTAAGAAATATGTTTTATAATATGTGTGTTTTATGTTTGGAAGTGGTAAAACTAACAAAATATAAAACAAAATTATCCATTCGGTTGGACAGGAACGTAGTCAACTTTTATTGTAAATCTAAAATTAAGAAATATGTTTCATAATATTTTCGTTTTATGTTTGGAAGTTTTAATATGAAGTAAAGCTAATAAAATAAAAACAAAATTATTCACTCAGTGGGAACATAGAAAAATGTTTGAAAAAACTGCACCAATAAGTTTATCGAAGGAGCCAACCAAAATCACACCTGACTGATTTAATAATTTTTTCAGAGTATTCACGTAAGCTACTGCCAGAATTATTAGAAGGGACCGAAAGGTTCCCATGGCCAGCCAGTGAGCGAATAAATCGATGAGTGGAAAAGTTAAGTATTTTCTTATATCCATATCTCGGTATCTACTGAATCTAAGATAATAACATTTGGTATTCTGCACGGAAACTAGTAGATCAATACATAGATTTACATATTTATTTCAAATAAGACCTGAGCTACAGGAAGACAAAAATGGTTGGTGTCAATTGGTGCCAGTGTGCGTGCCGCCGGTGTTGGTCAAAACTTGTCCTGCGTCGTACTGTGCGATTATATGTTATTAATAATAAAAAAAATGACGAAAATAGTTTTACAGTGAAAGATATTTGTAATGTTTAGACTGGTTACGTGGTTTTATAGAAGTGACAATAACAATTAATAATTAATATTTTTGCAAAAAAGAGATTATAAAAATAAATTTATTAAAATCTAAAAACTGATTATTTTTAAAGAATTATTTGAGATTTTTTTAAATACATGTATTTACAAATATTTTCTAATAGCATTAATCCATAATTTTGGTTTCTCCGCTTTCCAGACGAGTCTGCGGTGCTAATACGATGGCGATTGGGAATCTACAGAAAAACAATGGTGGATATTTATTTTCGAGTTTCTATAATTATTTTATATCTCTTTATGGAAGATATTACATCAAATTTCGGCATTGTATGTAACTTTGTTTTATTACAATAGGCTTTGCTGTAGGAATTTCAGGCAAAAGAAATACCAAAGGACCAACCACGGTCATGACCATGCGTATTTTGCATATTTCCTATAAAATCAACAAATAGTGTCTATAATCGAAATCTGGCAATTGTTAAATATAGACATTAAACATAGCACTTTATAAAAAAATATTCCTAATATATTTTATGATGAGTTCTATATAAAATAACATCTTTACACAATAAAGCATATCCGAAACATTTTTCAGTGTTACGTATTTATCTGCGTAGCACAAATATAAAAAAGTGTTTTTTTGCTCTTTCCTCGTGTATTTTTTGTAATTGTGCTTGTAATTAGAAAAAATAAAAAAAACAATTACTATTAACAATTCCAAATAATTCCAAAAAACCTCAAGAATAAAAACGCAGTTAGCATTCCAAAGAGATGCAGGTATTACAGATTTAACGAATCGATATTTAAGAAAAGCAAGGCTTTTTGTTGTTCATTGCTTACATTAATTTTTATCTATAAAACAATATGTAATTAAAACATAATGCACGTACCTTCTGCTTTGTTTGTAACTAATGCAAACTGTTGCTATAATAAACATTAATAAATTAACTCTAAGCTCTATTAAAGTCATGTATATTACTACAATAAATTGACTCCAATAATGAGAATTCTTTGATAATTAATTAAAATCGCTAAATTTGAAGACAATGGCTAGTTGTGTAAAATAACTCTCTTTCCAAGCATTATCTTCTACTGATATTTATGGAAACTCAGTTTCCCTACAGTATCTGAAGAACAAATAACAATATTTTTTACTAAGCAGATATATATATATATATATATATATATATATATATATATATACATATATATATATATATATATATATATATAAATTTATATTTAATCTGGGTGTAATATTACCTGAATAGAACTATTTTATTAAGTCAAATTGAATATATTCAAAATTCATTAAATTTGTAAAAAGGGTAGCTAAGTAAGCAATGTTCATCTACAATTTGAAAATTTATATTTTCCGAAGCTGGTGTTTGGGACATTATGAGAAATTTCTATAAAAATATCTATCAAATCCACACAATGACCGATTCTCTGTGCTCATTCGGCTGCGATCTTTACAAATCGCTTCTTCATTTTTGCCACGACCATTAATTAGATCGACCTGTAACTATATGCGAAATGGAATATGCGAAACTAACCATTCACTTCTAATTATTGTTCATCATAAAACTTAGCAGTTGTGGTCTGACGAAAATACAATAAAACGGTACCACCGGGCTGATTCCACGAAACAGAACCGGAAGTTAGGTATTGAACTCAATAACTGAACAACATATCCTAGCTATGTTTGGCTTCTAATTGTTGTATCATCATGAAACTTGGCATTTGTATGTGATTCTTATAAAAACACAATGAAATGATACCATCGGACTGATACAAAGAAATAAAATCGGAAGTTAGACGACACTGAAATCGATAATGGAACGAAAATAAATGATTTTGTTTCTCAAGTTAATATTACGTGAATGAAAATTCTTAACATTTCAGTTAGATTTTGAGAAAAAGCGTCCCAGGCTGTTCCACTCAATTGTAATACTCAGTACCATACATAGCTTATACTAAAGTCCTTACTGAGTAAACAGGGAAAACAGGTTCGATATTATTTTTTGCTTTTAGTGCAGTATTTGTGAAAACGTGTTTTTTTTAATTTTCTAAACTATTAATTTATTCATTTCATTCCGCTTACCTTTCACGAAAACTAATAAGAAGTTTTTCGTACAAAGAGTTTAGCTTAATAAATGAATTAATATTTAGTAATATTTAAAATTTTTATTTCACATATTATTAAAAATAAATAAATAAAGGAAAAAGGTTTTTTGCGAACTTGTCATTCGTCTTCCTATGACACGAAATGTTTTGTATGAGTATTTTTTTTCTTTACAGAAGTATCGTTAACATAAAATTTAACTTATTACGCAAACAAAGCATACTTACATATATTTCAGATCAAGTTAACTTCCACATGACGAATGAATATATTGGTGCGGATTTCAAAAGAACTATATTTAATTCGTCTGAAAAGCGTACTGCTCGCCCTGCTTGACTCAGCACAGTGTGCCAGACATAAATATTGAGACACCTCTCAGCTTAATTAAATTTAAAACCGGCCAAATGCGTATCGGAACACACAGAGTTCCGTAGTTATCGAATCCCTTTAGATTATTTTTGCTCTTTAACCGAAATAATATGTATTTGAAAGTTCTAGTTCTTTTTAAAGATTTTTAAAAAGAAGAAAAAGTAGAGGGAAGTGGCTCATTGCATATTATATCAGAGATAAAAATTTCGCAAGGAGGGCTTAAAATTGAAAAATGGAAAATGAATCCTCAATTTCTTTATCCAATCTATCCAAAGATATTTCACTCTCCAAAGATATTTCACTTGATGGGATACATGAAAATAAAACGTTGTCCCCTCTTTAAATTTTCACGGACAGATGAACCCTTACAATTGTAAGGGTTTCTTGTTTCGCTGCGTAAACCTAATAAAGAGATCTAAACATTCTCCGTGATTGGATTCTACCGGTATTTGTAACACCCTTTCCTTCAACTGCATTCCGTTTATTATCAAATAACAAATAATGAGACTCGTTTCGTACATGAGGACAAAGTCGTGTCTTGCACAACGATTATTCGGCGAAGTTTTATATAAAAAGTGAAATCAACATTTCAATCTATAGAATTGCTTATCGAGTATTATTCAATGTTTGCTACAATGTGGACACAAGTTTCCCAAAGCCTAATATAGGGTAGTAGGTAGAAAATTAGACACGTCGCTATTAAATTACTTAGATAGATACTTGATTTTCTTAGTTCTCTTAATGTCATTCGATATATCGTTAATTCTTTTTTAAATTAGACACGTCGCTATTAAATTACTTAGATAGATATTTGATTTTCTTAGTTCTCTTAATGTCATTTGACATATCGTTAATTTTTTTATTAAATTAAACAGGTCGCTATTAAATTACTGAAGTAGATATATGATTTTCTTAGTTCTCTTAATGTCATTCGATATGTCGTTAATTTTTATTAAAATTTGACACGTCGCTATCAAATTACTTAGGTAGATATTTGATGTTCTTATTTCTCTTAATGTCATTCGGTATATCGTTATTTCTTTTTTAAATTAAACACGTCGCTATTAAGTTACTCAGGCAGGTATTCGATTTTGTTAGTTCTCTTAATGTTATTCTATATAATGCTAAATTTATTTCGTACCAATTGGTCAAATCGTTTATCTTCGGTTTCGCATAAAGGCTTTTCGTTATAAAGAGTAGGTAGGGCTATTCGTTTATAAATTGTTGGATACCAAAATTTCCTAAATAAAAATTGGGTGGAGAAACTGAGGAAGCACATTAAAAATCACATAGTTTTTTTTTTCTGCAAAATTTCATGCAACTTTGTTAAAATTTAAAGAGAATAGTAATACAACTAAATCCCAATATTCTGAATTTGTGCATGAAATAAGCAACAACAACTTCATCTTGTGGAAAATACACCACCAAGTTCATCAAATTCATGTGACAACTCGAAATCAATAGCTTCAAAAGATACCCTATACAAAAAAATAAATAAATTTTCCGAAAGATATCCCCACTGTGACCAAATCGCTTTTGTAATCAAAGGACCAATTGAGACAAACCAAACAAGCGCAAACTTACTGGTTTTACTACAATTGAAACACATCATATCCTTCCTCCATCATCAAACACTCCTTGTTACAACATATATAAACAAAAGGATCATTGTAAGAAGTCGAGTCCATTGAGCAGTTCTCATTATCACCTCTCTCCATCATCAGATCCTTTCGGTCACAATACATAACCAAATAACTCTTTGAGACAAGTCGAGTGATGTAAGTTCTTATGATCACCACTGTATTTTCATGAAAATTGCGCAAGTCTAAAAAATTTCAAGTCGATGCAACAATTGCAAGTGGGTGCAAAGAGAGTTACGAGATGTGCATACAATGGTGGAACTTCACAGGTCAAGCTATTAGAGGCGTGATTAAAGGGATTATTAGGCGAGAGATAGCTCACTGTGTAAGTTTTTGAATATTTTTTTCAAATTATACCGAAGAAAGGACAAACATGATATTTTTGGCTGTTAATTCCGAATCACTAAATTTCATTTACTGCTTCTAATGCAAAGTTTTTAATGATATCTCCAGAAGAAATTTTAAATGATCTAACAGTTAGCTACTTGATCGATTCTTTTCATTATATTTTTATTTCATTAGCATTATATTTTTATCTCTCGATAATATTGGTTCCTATGGTTAACCACAGAATGTTCTTTTTTAAAATTTAAAATAATAATAAAATATTTGACGTAGATCATGGGGTAAAATCGGTTAAGTAATTTTGCCATCATATCAGTAGATTCGGTTTATTAAAATAATTAGAAACAAGATTTGATTAAAAAAATTGCGAAAAAGAAAGGACGAAAATTTCAGTTCACTTAGTTAAAATAATAGAAGTAATTACTAGATATTAATCCACTTTCAATAAAGTATTTTTAGCGTTTATTTTTTTTAATTTTGGAATAAAAATATCCAGCACAGTGGAAAAATACTTATACGGCTTGGATATACACAGTACTTATTGTAAAATGCCGAAATCAAATTAACAAAATACTTTTGAAATTATTTTTCGAAGGCGGGCAATACCAAATTTTACCTATACATTTACGCATGAATCAACGTTATAAAAATTGCTGGTGAGATACATAAAAATGCACAAAGGTACCACAAGAACTAGGCGCGGACTTGCAAATATTATTAGTAACAAAATTGCAACTATGAATATAAAATAAAAAACGAAAATGCGAAATGTTTAGTATACTTAATTGAGGAACATGATTTGTAAGTCGGAAAATATTGGAGTAAGTAAGTGTTTTAGTTAAAGCTATGCTTATAGCATTCCGGCTGGGATTTGCTAGGATAATAATAGTATAATCACAAAATAATTGAAATAATCGATTTTTAGGGACGGACTGGTTACCCATTCCCACACTGCCCGGCGTGTACCTGCGGATTTGAGACGCAGGACATGAATCACGTTTTATTCCATCGCAGCGAGCACGACGATGCGCTTAGAGTTTTGTTAGAGAGCATGCGTCTGAATATTAAAGAAGAATCACGCGGTAACTTAGAACGTGGTATCTTTAGTCACCGAGACTCGGTTGAGAACGGTCCAATCTTTAAGTCATTTAGAGCGTTGGCAAAAAGCGTTCTTGAAAAAATGAAGGTCCTAAATGATTCATTGAGAAGGGCTGACTCTAACCATGTTAGGTGGAAGCGCTGAGATAATTAGGGGACTTTCCAATTTGAGATAATTAGGGGAATTTTGTGTGAGGTGGATCGTTATGGGTCCCAGGGGATGCCCTGAGACAACCCGGGTGCAAGGATTGGGAAAGTGTCCAAGTGACTCTTTCAGATGTAGCAAATATACCTGTGCGTTGATACTGTTTGTTGGTTGATTATAGTTTATAGGTGATTGTTTTAGATTATTCAGATTCAGTCATTTTCCTACGTGAGTGCTTTTAAATGCTATCAAATAATAGCAAATGATTTGATGACGGCACGAATCACTAAATATCCAAGTCTGAAATCAATCATGAGCGCGCCCAATAATACATGCAAACATGCAACTGAGCGCTTTTTCTTATTGGATTACGTGTTAACTAATAAACTATATTAATAAAATAGTAGATAGGTATAAAGTGGTAGGTGGATAAATAGACGGGGTTAATAATCTCATTATTTTGTATAAAACCTAACTGATTTTTATTTAATCTAATCTAGAACCAAAACCTAAATATTTGAGTTGATGTTTGGTTGTTCCCATTATCCGCTCTTAACAGTATGACAATAAACAAAGAAATCGATTAACATCTATGTCTCCCGGGCCTCGCTCGGGGCAATTCCGACCCGGCTGGTCGCCCGCAAACGTAGAAATAACGTAATTTATTGTCGTTCAAGTTTTTAATAATTCCGTAATGGGTATTTCTAGAAACATACATCCAAACTATATAAAAGAAAGATTATTCGCTGTCTAGTTATAATATTAAAAATTATTAACACATTTACTGTTATACAGATTAATTTTTTTTTAATTTAACGTGGTTATTCATTTACGTTCTTTGATGCGGTTTGTATCACATATAGCAATATTATGTGCTGCTCTTGCAATACAGATAGAAGAGGATTTTAGATTTTTTTGAGACATATAATGTTTTCCTACTTTGTTTAAATGTATCTCTAACGGTTTTGTCGGCGTAAGACAAGAAACATCTCAGATTGCTGAATTTTCTCTGATTTTATTTAAAAGTATCACAATTTTCTTGGGAAAATTAAACGTTTTCGAAACAGAATTAAGCCTTTATTTACCTGTATCAAATTAGATTCTCTCTTAGTCATGCTAGCTCCCAACCCCACCCCCTCTTCTTTCAATTTCCTCTTGATCATTCTTTGCAACGCGGGTGAGATTTTATGCTTTTGAAATTTATCTTCTAACTGTTAAAAGGAGAAAGTCTGTGCCTCGTATTGTTAAGAAAACTTTAATTCTTTGTAGCTGATAACTTCCTGTGCTCATGCAATCATCACCTCATTTTTAAAGTTATAACAACGTGAGCTGTATAACATACTTATACTGGAAGTATTCAGTTTCTCGCCGTATTCAACTGCTTAACCACCTTATAACGGCCGCACTATCAACACACAGATATTGCTTTATAATCGTGCAAACTAAAATTGACAATGTACAACTAAAAGTGACAGTAGCTAATCGGTGCACATTTAACAGGCAGATCGTTGAAATGCTATTTGCGGAACACTTGCCGTTTATAATGACCGCGCTAAATTATCGACGCAGATCAAAAAGATCTTTGAAGTTCCTCACAAAGATATATAGAGCGCGCATCTACATTGCGGTAGAGTCCAGCACGTGCATCGCGATCACTTTTTCGGCAAAGTCGCGCCGTTCCCCAGCTTCCAGAATTTGCGATCGACTTTATGAACGTCGAGTGTTGGTGAAACGTAAACATACTCAACCATTCGACGCCTACTCGTTGAGTGGTTGCAGAGTAATTGCTATGCACTTCCTGGTATTTGCTCCATACCAAAAGTCGTGCACGTGGAAAGTTTTTTGCGGAATCAAGAACGTAAAGCTCGTATCAAATTAGACGCTTAATAATACAGTGAATTAATAAAAATATACCTGTTCAATACTCGCATTAAGTCGCTTCAATATACACTTGCATATATACCTGTTCAATACTCGCATTAATCAAATATACTCGTTCAATACTCGCATTAAAAAAATATACCTGTTCAATACTCGCATTAAGTCGCTTCAATATACACTTGCATATAAATAAGTTTGAACATTTACGTATGTAGTATTTCTGTTAATAAGTATTCGTTGTATTCAACTATTATAAATATATTGCCTGGTATATTCTTCACAAATGTAAGATAATTCAATTGGTCGCCTAAATCTCTTTAATTTAATAATGCAACTTAATAAAAGAGCTCACTGAACGCCGACTTTCTGATTTTAATCGATTTTTAACATATTTATTTAAAAAGCAAAGAGGGGCACACTGAAAAGCGGTTTGGACGAAGGAGACGCCATATCAGAAATTATTACTACACATTATCCATTAGTTAGTACTTCAAATTTAAAAAAAAAATATTTGCTTTGTTCATGACTTTAGGATGTTCGAGTTCAAATAATTACTACTTAAATATGATTTCCTCTGTTCATAACTTTTGTATGTTCAGGTAAAGTCTTCCTGTAAAACTTCATGACTTCATATTCTTAGACGTTTTCTACCATATCGGTGTAAGCCTCCTTTAGACTGTGCTGTCTCTCTCCACCCTGTGCCACTTGTATCTACTACGCACCGACTGCTTTTCTTATGTCATCATCCCAACGCATTTGTGGCTTTCCTGAAAATCGTTTTTCTTCCCATGGTTTTCAATCAACAACCGTGTTAACAATTGGAGTCATATTTACGAGCTACGTGGCCAGCACATACCCGTTTAAGCCTAGATATTCGTTAGGCAATATCGGTGAATTTACTTCGTTCTCTCAGTCAATGTTGATCTTGTGTGTTACTCCTACCAGTTTCTTTTCTATTGCTCTTTAAGCCACTCAGTAGTCACTTGTGGTTGGTGACTTGTAGTTTGATGAGCACTCAAGTTCCGGCGCCGTAAGAGAACAAACTTCGTCACAATCTTAATTAAAAGGGTTATGATGTGACATAAGGACGGACCGACGGACATGACGAAAAAGTGAGATTTATTTTTATGCGCTACGGAAATTGAAAAACGCACGATTTGGAGAGATACAAAAAGTAGCTATGCAGTATCTTACACTTAATTACAGTTATTTATTTAATTCCCGTTTAATAATACAAATATTGCTCATTACGTTTAACTTACAAAAATATCAAATACTTAAAATTTGTTTATTAATATTTTCGAATCTCCCTGTGGCCGCAAGTAAAAATCGTAGTTTAAATCCCTTATTATTAAGTGTGCGAAATATTTGCGGAATAATGAACTAAGTATGATCTTACTATGACTTAAAAGAATGTTAAGTGACAACATAATTAAAATTTTAATCAGAATTTAAGTTGTTTTTATTTCTGATTCATGACACGAACATCTACTTATCTTTCCAATTTCAGAAGAAAACAGAAAATTCTACTTAATTTCGTAAAACCTACCCCTAACCAAGTACCTTAAGTAACTTAAATTAATTTTGGCGTTGAGAGTGATTGAACTGACTGAACAGCCTTAACCTTGTCATCCGATATTCTCCGTCAATACTTTTGTACGAAGGTCGTATCGGGAGTTGTAATCTGCCATATTTCAGGACTTTATTTACTCCTCTACTCAAAAAAAAGTATGTCTGGAAACCATATATCTAATGTAATATTTAACTGTAAATAGTAACTTCAAGTTAAATGTAACTTCAAGTTCATAGTAACTTCAAGTAGTGCTACGAAACTGATAATTTATATAATGTTCGCTAAAAATATAGGCTTGCAATATTTTTGAATGAAAATGTCATTGCTAATTGGAATGCTATAATTCAAAAGAAAAAAACCCTTATAAGATCACTTCGTTGTCTGTCTGTCGGTCGTTCAAGACCTTTTTTCAGGAGGTATCAAGTTGAATTTAACATGAAATACTTAGATCTACGGTCTCTTGGAGCTATAAAATCAAGTTTCTAAGTCAACGCAATCAAGAAGAACCCTACAAATACGGCCGTTTATGCTGCATACGTTTATGATGTTTGCAAATAAATCAAAACGTATAAGGATACTTCACAATGAACTAGATTCATGAAATTTGGCAAGAAGGTCTCACAGGAAAAATAAAAGAAAAAATTTTATTTGTAATTATATCACGTGAATAATATATACTTGTTTTAAATATACACATGTGAACGATATATTTTTGTTCTAAAAAATTTTTGGCCTAAATGTGTACGGAACTATCGTAGTGCGAGTTCCAATCATGTTTGACATGATGGTATGTGTCTTTTTGTATGATATGTGTTTAATAAGATTTAAACATTTGAAATTAAATTATTTTACTTTCAGTGATTGTCAACATTGACGAATAAATAAACGTCTTCCGCGAACGCGTGACTTGAAAATGATGAAGTTTCCTTTTATCAATTATTGCAATATTAAATACACATTCAAATAATAACCGCGAAAATATTAAGGATTCTTTTACACGAAATAGCGATACTTGACCTACGTCAAATTCTGTTAGGTAAATCTCACAAGCGCTGACGCCATAACCGTGCTCGTGACGTCGCATTGCCTAAAATAAACACGACATGTTCGCGGCATGAAATGGGTTCTATTTCATCTAAAAAGTGAATGATTGGTTGAAATCCGTGTGACACTCGGACAATAGACATTCTGAAATACTCCCGATGAAACATACACAATAGAATTATATCCGTATTGAACGGTATATTTATTTGTGAATTATTCTGTTATATACTTGTCTTATTTAAAATATGTATGTCTATGAATATAATACAAACTTTAGATGGAAAACTTCAGTCCTCCTAAAGGTGGAATGAAGATAACATAATATATATATATATATATATATATATATATATATATATATATATATATATATATATATACATATATATATATATATATATATATATACATATATGTATATATATATATATATATATATACATATATATATATATATATATATATATATATATATATACATATATATATTACTGCTCAATAATATTTCGCTACTTGCATTTTACATTTTTCTTTATACTACTGATTATTATATGACTTAACAATACACCTATTACCATTTTATTGCGTTTATTTGTTTCAATCCCGACGCATCCCTATCTATACCAAAAACTTATACAACACATTGTTAGTTACCGACTCCTGGTCATAAAACCAAAATAATGTTATCAAAGTTAACCTTTAAAGGGTAACTATCGTTTCAATGAAGTTATTGGGCAGTAAACTTAAATAGTCTTAAAGAGTCCTTAAAAATAATTTTGAATTTATAAACTACAAAAGTTTAGTTCTAATAATAATCAAAACTTTTTAATCTTCATTTTGTTATGCACAAAATGGGACCAATGGACATTCTAAAGAGACAAGTGGGATAATTATTGGCCTTCATAAATTCGATCAAAGTAATCGTGAGATTTCAAGATTACGGAAGATACCGAAGAAAACCGTTGACTATGTTGTCGAGAAATTTGTGATTCATCATAATTTCCAACAAACGTCTCCCGGGCAGACCAAGAGCTACAACTTCAAGTAAAGATTTAAGCATAGTTGTGAAGAACAAACTTAATAAATGTTTAACTGCACCTGAAATAGCTGAATTCAACATTGGCCGCAATAAACCTGTTAGTGTTTCAAGAGTCAAAAGAAGACTTCTTGACATAGGTCTTAAGGGATGCATGGCAGTTTGAAAACCGCTTCTTAAAGCTATAAATTAGAAAAAAGAGGCTTAATTAGACCAGCGAACGTAACAATTGGACACCTGACGACTCGAGAAAGGTCCTCTGGGGCGACGAATCAAAGTTTGAAGTTTTTGGATCCAAGAAAAGAGTCTTCGTCCGTCGACAAATTACCAAAAGAGTAAAGGAACCATGCACTGTAGCTTCAGTTAAGCGCGGTGGAGCGTCTGTGATGATTTGCTTTGGAGCTTCTAGGGTGGGCGATCTTGTAAGAATACAAGGAATTCTAAAGAAAGAAGGTTACAAAAGTATTTTATGAAATAATGTTGTGCCTACTGACACTCGCTTAATTGGTCCAAAATTTACCTTTCAACCCGACAACGATCCCAAACCCATATCAAAGCACGAGTTTTTTAAAAGTGATGACATGGCCCCTACAGTCGCCTGACTTGAATCCGGTAGAATTGTTGTGGGATCAGCTTGACAGACAGGTAAAAACAACTTGCCTCAGAAACACTTATGGAGAGTGCTGCAAGACGAATGGCAAAGAATAACCATATATATATATAATATACAATAATATATATATATATATATATATATATATATATATATATACATATATATATATATATATATATATCTATATATATACATATATATATATATATATATATATATCTATATATATACATATATATATATATATATATATCTACAAAATATAAGGCAATGACAATAAGACTATTTTCAGAATTCATTACAAATATACTCATAATATTATGTATTTAGCAGGTAGCTCAGACGACAACGATGTAATGATCCAATACCACGTTTTCGACATAACTAGATCAAAACGTCAGCAATTCTAAACACGAATTATCCGAGACGTAGAATAATTATGTATTATGCGTAGAATGTGCTGGTACCAAGTGCTGGTGTACCTTTCTCAATAACCTGATGGACTTCTATTTTTAGAAAAATACTTCTAAGCTTGTATCAATAAACTGTTAAAGGTTTGTAAGACGGGTTTTCACTTTGGGGAGTTTCACGTTGTACAGTATATTTATAATGAAGTCACCATAATCACATAAATAACGTTAATCACTTCAAAAAATTTAATAAAACACGACTGAATATGGCAAAGAATAAAGCTGTATTTAAATATACACACAAGTGCAGTGCAGTCCCTTTGTAATTATTATTTTTTAGTTGAAACTTGTTACAGAGAAAATATTATTTTAATCAGAGACTCGTAAGAATTGAATACAGTAGTTTTCAGTTTATACAGTTGCCAATAATGCAAAATGAATATGAGGGTAACAGAGTTGAAACCAAACATTTGGATTCCAAAATTTGCTAATTGCACTAATTTTACAATTATTGTTCTATTAGTTTTTGTTTGTTAGTTTTAGGGTTTGGCACAAAATTGCTTGTTTTATTAACATATTTTTAAATGCGAAGCTGAGAAGTTTTTAAAGGGAGAAGGAAGTGTGTTTAAATTATTCTTGAGTTAAAAATTTAAACCATTGTAGCTACATTGCGATATTGTAGAGAGCATGAAGGTCTAACAAAATTCAATTTCTAACTATTATTTTTAACTTGTTTAAAAAATATTTCCTAAAAAAATTTTTGAGTTAATCTAACTGAACCATTAGGTTGATATCAAAGAACGTTTGGAAAAGCTTTACATGACGATAAACCTAAATGAAGGTTCAGGTAATTGCTAGTTATTTTTTTTATTGGATTTTTTTAAAATGAAAAGTTCTTTAGGAGCAGCGTGCGTGTTTTTCTGATCAGTGAACGAAACTAAGCCGTTACACTCAGTGACGCTAAATCGGGTAAACTCGGCTCCCGTCGGCGTCAGCCAAGCGAGTTCACAGCGAGCATTGTAATTATATATATATATATATATATATATATATATATATATATACATATATATATATATATATACATATATATATATATATATATATATATACATATATATATATATATATATATATATATATATATATATATATATACATATATATATATATATATATATATATATATTTACTCTTTTGCGTAAAAAACGGGCGGTTTTGATTTTGTCATATTATTAACAAAATATTATTTATTAAGAGGTTGTATTAATTGTAATTGTTACTGGCAGGTATATTCTGGCACATTAAAACGAATGTTCTAAATTTGAAATTTATTCTTTTTGAATGAAAATTCTCTTTCACTGACAAAAACGTATTTTTTGGCGGTAAATGAAATCCAACTTTTATTAAGTTCTTTTTCATTTGTTACGTTTTTTATTTTAACGAATAAATTTTAATTAAATTTCTACTGTTTGCTGCATTAGTTCACTTCTGTTTGCTGTTCTCAGTATGGTTGAAAAAACGATAAGAGCTAGTAAAATTATTGCGCTGCTTGAAGAAGGCTGTAGCCAATGTTATGTGTCTCAGCAGTATAATGTGAGCCGTTCCACCGTCCAAAGGACCTGGCAACCATATCAAGAAACGGGCTCCGTTAGTAGGAGGCCCGGTTCTGGAAGGAAACGGTGCACTGGGCCACGGGACGACCGCTTCATAATCAGTCAAGCGCTACGAAATCGTCAAGTTACGTACGTAGATCTCAAACAGAACCTCGAGGAAGTCAGAGGTACACGAGTAAGCTAAGAGTATATGGACAGTCAGAAGGAGACTTCAGGCCGTCAATATATCGCCCAGCCCTACATTGCTCCGTGAGCATCGAGTTGCCAGATTGAGATTCGCTCAAAATGTTTCGTCATGGACTCAACAAGACTGAAATAGTGTTTTATTCTCCGATGAAGCTCGTATATCGATTAGTGATGAGGATCGACGTCGGCGAGTCTTGCGAAGACCTGGAGAATGCTTGGCAGAAGTGTGCTTTGAGGAAATCACCCCTTACTGTGGATACTCCGAAATGTTTTGTTATTAACTCAGATGACCATACCGAGTTAGTTTTTATTGAAAATGGCACACTTAATGTGCAAGGGTACATAATAGGAGTTCTTATTCCTCATGCCCAACCTGCATTAATAGCAGTTGGAGGCGAGTCCATTTTTATGGACGACAACGCTCGCGTCCACCACTCTAGAGACGTTGATGCGGATATGCAGGAGGCCAGAATTCGTCGGTTGGACTGGCTAGCTAGAAGTCCTGACCTCAATCCGATAGAACACATATGGGATAATCTCAAACGACGCGTCAGAGCCGTAAAATCAGCTCCAGAAAACATTCAGGCCCTTAAAAATGTGATCGTCGATGAATGGGAACGGAGGCCATATTCGTTACTAAATTTTCAAATTTTATGTTAAATTAATAAAAAAATATTCAAAAATAAACTTTAGCCATTTTTAATGAATTTATGAAAACGCTCGTCTGTGGACTTTACATCGTTTTTTTTATTTATTTGCATTATTAATGACTGAAGTAGGTAAAAAGGATATCTCAATAATAAATAACAATATTCTCATCATATCGCCATATAAAATGCATCAAATAATAACAAAATAACTCTGATATGGTATATTCCTATAAGTGCCCGTTTTTTTTGCAAAAGAGTATATATATATATATATATATATATATATATATATATATATATATATATATGTATATATAT
Source organism: Druceiella hillmani (assembly GCA_039881145.1). Classification (NCBI taxonomy): domain Eukaryota; kingdom Metazoa; phylum Arthropoda; class Insecta; order Lepidoptera; family Hepialidae; genus Druceiella; species Druceiella hillmani. The sequence goes on along the minus strand of JAYKKI010000072.1, from coordinate 154,144 downwards.
ATATATATATATATATATATATATGTGCATGTGTGTATTTTTTTTTAATTATGTAAGTTTTCAATTCTATCATGTGAATATAAGCACACACCAGTATTTGTTTTATTTGATAAGATTGGTCTGTACAATATATGTAATGGACTAATCATCATTATTAGCTGGAAGGCATCTAACGTTGATCATAAACCCCATAGTTTTCTGTAAAGAACGACCCTGTGCTGCCTGCACGACTTCCCACGATCTTTACCAAGTCAGCTATCCATCTAGCGAGGGACTGTCCTACTCTGCCTCTTCTTGTACCTTTTCGCCATTCGACACCTTTTCTTCCCCAATGATAGACGATTCTGCACGCTATATGGTCTGCTCATTATCAGTTTAGCCTTTCAATCCTACGGCTACGTAGGTCACAGTATTTTTCCTACGCATGGTTAATCTACTAAAGCAAAGCAAGTAAATAATGAAACCATCAATAAACTAACTGCAACCCATTGTTGTACAAAAAGGTGTTTAAAACACAATGTAGTCAGTGTTTTTTGCCCTGGAAAAACCGAGACGGTCAGCTAGTTTGTTCATAATTACTGCTATCTCTTCATTTGACATTATGCGTAACATTGAATATATTTGGCGTTAATTTTGTAGAAATTGATTATTCACAATTAAATGAAACTACGTGATGTAGTATTATTTTTACTATCTTTGCTAACAGCCCACCTGAAAATGTTGTAATACAACGAAACCTAGATCGTGGTAAAGAACTTAAAGAAATTAGAAATAATATTACATCACATAGTTTCATTTAATTGTGAATTATGCGTAACGTCAAAGTCCGAGCGTTACATTTATATATTCCCGCGACTAAAAATACGCGTAAACATTATCTCCCACTGCTCTTATCTCACTCTCCTCCTTCGTTATCTCGTTCTCCATTATCATATCCCACTCTTGTCTTACATTCGCCTCTTTTTGTTCGCTTACGTATTCCTCTCTCGCGCCAAAGACTGCGTAGTCCTTAGAGGAGTCCGCTAGGGGGGCGTACGGGGATTAGTTCCCGACAGCAGCATTGCCAATACGCTTCTCGTTACCACCCACATGGGAACGATCAGACATACATAATACATCTACTTAGACCTTTATTTTATATTATATATCTATCATATAGGTGGCTGTTAGTGGGTACGTGAGCGCATTAGGTAAGATAATAAAAATAAAACGTGAGTGCGGAAAGCATGTATTGGAAAAATTTCAGTCGAAATTTTCAAATAAATTGACTCTTAGTACTAAGAATTTTAAAGACACCCGGTCTAATGCCAAAACCACTTAAGTCGATTTGAATAAAATTTGATATTTGGGGATTTTTTATAAATGGCTAAAGGCATTTCTTTATTTTCCTATTTGGAACATTTGGTACGCAAAAATAATTGTGTATCCAAAAATAACTCGATAGATTTTCCTCAAATTATCTATACTGTTAGGGCTTTTTAAGCCAGGCAATAACATTATACTCGTTTTCCCTGGAAAAATCTGATTGAGATATTTCTTGTACACATCTAGAGTAAATTTTGGGCATTAGTATAGCCCGGGTACTGCGATGATAGGGATGAAGTGTTTGTATTGCTGGGGGAATCCAACAATACAAATATTTTATAAAGCCAAAAAAATAAAACAAAGATATTACTCCAATATCACAAAAGATATTGTATGTAAAGGTTTGGGTCTCGCAAGCGAGTAGGGGCAGCGTCGCTGTACAGTTCATTTCAATAAACAATATATTTCCTTCCACTGTACACGGACGCATATTTTTGCTATGCGTATTTTTATCGTTTGTTAGATACACAACTGTAAAAAAAAGTGAAAAATAAATAAGTTAAAACAACGAGGAGCAAAGAGAACGGATAAGAAAATGCGTACACAACGGAGGCCCAGCATAAAAAAGAAGTTTTTGTAGACAATTGTTTATAAAAATGGAGCTACTTGACAAATTATTATGACAATTAATAAGCTTCTATTAGTATTGAATATATTTGGCGTTAATTTTGTAGAAATTCATTATTCACAATTAAATGAAACTACGTGATGTAGTATTATTTCTACTTTCTTTAATTTCTTTACCGCGACCTAGGTTTCGTTGTATTACAACATCTTTACGTGGGCAATTAACAAAGATCTTTGCGAATTGCCCACCTGAAGATGTCGTAATACAACGAAATCTAGGTCGTGGTAAAGAATTTAAATAAAGTAGAAATAACACTATATCATATATATAGTTTCATTTAATTGTGAATAATGAATTTCTACAAAATTAATACCAAATATATTCATTATTTAGATTTATTTAATTGTTCAAAATTAAGATCCTTGATTTTTTCTTCATTTTGATATTATTTTATTACAAAGAAAACCATTATAATTTAATTTTTAAGTCAGAAGAAAGTAATAATTGGTTTCGCAATAAAATTATTTTTTTTCGGGCGGCTAATTTAGAAACGCCATATTCAATTTTAAAATTTTGCCAGACGATTCTTAATTTCAAATTTAGAGATGCCATGACCATTTGTATACAAGACTTTTCTTCGTAACGTTTATATGCATAAGTTATAATACGGATTACTTCGACCGATCATAGCTCTGAAGGTGTTCCGGCGTACAATTTTTATATTTAATATTTCTCTGTAAGATAACATTTAAACTACAACAATTTACCTAAACATTTTTGGTTTCCAAAATAGGTGAGTTTTAGGATCACTCTTTGTAATTCACGTTGCTACAGTGTATCAATATCGATTATTGTCTGGTCATTACGCATACGCCAAAAGGTTGTTGGGTACTTTGATGATTTGAAAGATATCATTACTTTCTTTTGGTAATTTTTTTTTTTTTGGTTTAAGTATACAGCCAATCTGTCATCACACTGAGACATTGAGCGGTAAGTTTGTCAGTTGTTTCTCGGAAATGTTTAGGAAGACGTCCCATGTCGCATCCCAAATTTTATATTTATGCGCCTTTATTGTAGCATATCTTGAAGGATTCCACGTTTTAATCGGCGTTTGGTTTGGGTATTATTCATCAGTTTTTGCCCAAGTATGATTCGGTGGTTTATGATTCTATTTTTATATGACTTTGTGTGTCTACCGACTTCCTCTCTGAATGTAGGTATTTGTAGGTCCTTGTGGAATTGTTCCTTAGTTACGAACCATGGGGCATTTCTAATATTTCAAATTTGCACTTTTCTTGAGTCATTCAAAAATAAATATTAACAACGATTATTGTGTCGAGTAGTCACTTTTGACATTACTTCAGATCGTAAACTATTAATCACTTAATCCATATCCATATATGTATTGTAAAATTATTATTTGTTTTAGATAAATGGCTTTAAACCGCTATAAACTTTCACAAACACATAACAACTAATTTATTGAGTTAAAATGGGAAAACGTTTCGACGTATATAAATTGAAACATTATATTTATAAAACATTAGCTTTTGCCCATTTCATCGCTGACATGATTACTATCATTTATGTCATCATTTATTTTTAACTGATTCAAAAAAAGCTGTTATTCCCTCATTTATGTGTATATATGAGTATACTCGTGGTTTTCACAAAAAACTACTGAAGCGATCTTGATGGTTACTTTACTCGTAGAATCTTTATATTTAAGGGATGGTCAAAGTGTAAAAACAATTAAGGTATCAGTCTTAGTTCAACACTTATGGTTCAAAAACTGGTTGCACTAATTGAGTTTTTAGAGCCCTTTTTATTCGGTTATTTGAAATCGGTTAAACTTTTTTGTTAAAAAGTTTCATTGTTAATTACAAAATCCTTTTTTAACGCAATCTTTCTTTAATATTAGACTAGTAATTGTCAATGTTTCACCAAAGACACAACCTACAACTAAGATACAATCACACAACTAGTGCAAGCGTGCGTGCGTGCGCGCGTGTGTGCGCGTGTGTGCGCGTGTGTGCGCGTGCGCGCTCGTGCGCGTGTGCGCGTGTGCGCGTATACGTGTGTGCGCGTGTGCGTGTGTGTGCGTGTGTGCGTGTGTGCGTGTGTGCGTGATATCTACTCTCTGCCACCAGACTGGCGTTCGCGCAGCGGCCTGTGTACAAGTATGCCCATATATACACCAACATATTTTATATAGCCGACCGTATGATGTGCGCGTTGGACGCATTTGGGATGGGTAAAATCTTGTAAGTTCGCGTCACCGACATGCTGTAATAGAAGTGTCTGTATCATGTATCATAAGGTTGACGTGTTGTGCATCATTAGTGCTGGGTATATCTATGCAAGTAAATTTAAACTGACTACGTGGAAAGTTCAATGTGTGCAAGGGCGGATACATAATTTTTTTTGGGGGGCACAACCAAGTTGGCAACGAGTGTCAGTTGAAGTAAATTAGCAGGAAAAAACTTTTGCCGATCGCTCGCTCGCAGACAGGCGTACAACTCAAAACTGTAGACTACATACGTAGGAGCTATGGGTACTAGTACCAGTATTATTTATTCTATAATTTCGCACACGCAAATGCGCTTTTCATCGTTAAAAAATATATTTGTATGGAATTTTTACGTATATTGTTTTGTAACTTGCGAGAACTAAACAATTTCTGACAGAGTTTCATTATCTAACGCTAACCATTTACATAACTGCCAAAAATCATAGTAAAGTGGGTATTGTCATTTTATATCTAACAGTATAACTAATATTGTAACAATAAGCATAACACAAAATATAACTTTGTAAGTATAAAAGTGGGCATTGTCCATTTTATATCAAAATATAACTTTGTAAGTATAAAAGTGGGCATTGTTCTTTTATATCAAACAGTATAGGTAATATTGTGACAATAAGCATAACACAAAATATAACTTTGTAAGTATAAATTGTAAGTATAAAAGTGGGCATTGTCCATTTTATATCAAAATATAATTTTGTAAGTATAAAAGTGGGCATTGTCCTTTTATATCAAACAGTATAGGTAATATTGTGACAATAAGCATAACACAAAATATAACTTTGTACGTATAAATTATAAATTGGAAGTGGTACAAAGAGAGACACTGCTTTAAAAATTTCGTAATTTGAAATTAACCGGACGCACATTTAGTGGTACATGATTTGGAATTTATACGAGGAACTGAAACCGGATTGAGGTACATAAAATTGGATAGTTCGGTCTAAATATGGAGGTTGGAATTCGGTTTAAACTCGTATAGATGGGAATGGAAACAAGTACTGAACATTTCACATCGATTACGATTATCTAAAATATTACCTAAGACTTAGCACTTCTATCCGGTAGCGCCGGGCGACGCAGCTAGTTACATAGGAGTGTATTAAAGCAAAGCACGCATTATCCCTTTTCTAACAATGGGCCCTCGTGACCCACTTCCCCCGGGCCGGCGTTGCGCGCGACGTTTACAAATGACGCCAGTACAGCCGACGCTGCCGCTCGCTATTTTATATATATTTGCCGTCATAAATAACGGTCAGATCATTATTGGCATGGTTCTCATCGACCCCGCTCTCGTATTATGTAATTCGAGTTTACAACTCAATAACACGATATAATGAATGTATAATATGCAATTGGAGCGTATTTAGGAAATTAATTTTCTAAAATGAATTAAAAAAGATAGAAAAAGTAACCATCGCCAAATTATGATCACTGCGGTTTTAAGGTTATTTGGGAGTTAAGTAAACATGCAGTCTAATTTTAAAAACGTAAATACTTGGCCAACCACCTTGGGTAACCACCTGTTATTTTGAAATCGAATTGTACTGCTATAAAATTTTGGACTAACTTTCTTTTCTGATCCCCACAGTGACTAAACAAAAAAATGAAGTGTAACTGTGTCGAGAACACGGCTGTGTGTTTTACGTGAATACGTGTACGTTAACGAGTAATATTTTTTACGTTCCCGGCACCGTTTCACTCTATCGTATGGTGTTTTATGGGTATCACTGGATTGCTCTTGGCAAGCTCTTTCCAACCGTATACGATTTTTATATTTTGATTTGGCTTTTTTACGCGTATAGGCGACATTGTATTAAGTTTTCTCTATTTTTAACTTTAACACCATACATATTCACTATAACCATTCCACACTAATATTTTATACACGCTATCTATAAATCTTGACGAGAGCTGTCAACTGAAACTCAAGCAAGTGTCGTAGCTTCTCTGAGTAAAAATTTATGCTAAGCGGAAATTATGTGATGCAACGAAACTGCCTAAAAATAGCGGCGCGTCTCCCTCTGCTGCGCGCGATGCGTCACAGTCCCCATTCAACGTAATGAATTCTTTGATCCTCTCGATATCGAGTGGTGTAATTAAATGTTGAATGGAGATGACAGCAGATGTACGTAGCTGCAATGCCAAACTGTATGTATATAAACTGATTTTGACACCATCAAGTTTTCTGAATTACCATACTTATAAAAGCAAATTTATAGACGTGTTCACATCATAATTATCTAAAAGTACATATTTAAAAAAAATGGTCTAAAATTACATATTTTTTTCAAAAAGTACATAGCTATAGCAATTTAAGACGGGCAGATCAAGTAGTAGGATATTAACCGGCCGATTCCAATTGATTATATAGGTTTTTTATAACCATCTAACAACAATTTTTTTATAATATTTGTATTTTTTTATAAACGTAGTAAGTATTTTTAAACTTTCGTCGCGTTTTTCCCAAAACGCCTTTTTGATATAATTATCTTTCACATAGTTTTTATGATTCCAAATTACTAATTTTTGCTTTTTAACTGACGAGTAATATTCAGAATAATGTGAGTTTTCACCTTCACAATTATCACACATATTGATTCGTCCATACGTGGAAAAAATGTTGACGGACCTTGATTTCATTCATTATAACGTTGTTAACTTTTTGTAATTTTTTTATAAAAAATGTATATAGTTAGTTTAATACATTATTAACAAAATACCTTTACTACAATACCTAATTCGATTATTGAAAGAATTCTCAGAACGAGACTTTTTTGGCATATTACAGAGGGATTCCCCTTTAATAAATAAGACATTCTTATATAGTCTGAGTGAGCGTTCAAGTATTATATAAACAAGACTTCATCAGTCTAGTCTGTCATTTTCCTATTTTACCTTCCAACTTCCGTTGTATGATAAAGTAGGAAAATGACAGACAGTCCCTGCGCCCAACGTATTTTAGGATATGAAAATTAAAACAAAAATCAAACTGTACAGTATCACTACTTATTTCAAATTTTAAACACTTTTGAATCATTCTTACTTAGAATACAGACTCTATCAAAATTTCGCACTTACATACAAAATTGACTCGTCTTTTGATGCCTGGATTAAGATAGTTTTACTTGGATTAACCTGGTTTCTGGTCATCCCTACCTAACCATTCGGCTTCTTTGCTTTCGTCCTAATCTTTAATTATTCACAATAAATTCACGTTCATACTGAGAAATTGCAACATCTAACATTTTGTTTTAAAGAACGTGTAGAAGAAACCGTGTGTAGATAGAATAATCTTGAATTAATTTTATTATTATATATTCTTTCCTACGTAAGATTCTTGTCACAGCACCTCCCCCCGGTTCGTCAAAAAAAAAATAACAATAATATTAATGTAATTGTCATGTGACCATAAGATACAAAAATTATTATAAAATTGTTTATTGAAAATTATCGTTTTTTTATTTTCCAAACTGTTAGTATAATATCATTTCAACATTTTGTAAAAAAATATTGTTCGCGTTTCTTAAATAAAATGATAAAATACCTACTTTTCTTTACCAAAATTAAACGGTAAATGTTTGTTCTTTTTCAAAATCTTAATATAATTTTACAATGACTTCGTTTTTTAAACAAATCGTTTGACGTGTTTTAAAAAAAAATTAAGTGGATGTACAACTTTTCCTGTAATTTTAATTGTATAATTTTTGAGAGATATTTTGAACTAGACTAAACGCTAAGTAATTTTTTTTCTCAAAATGTTAACATAACGTCATTTTACATTAACTTCATTTTTAAAGAAATCACTCGACGCGTTTTTTAAATAAATTATTACTAAACTATTTTTGCGAGTAATTTTTACCAAAACTAAACGGTAAATAATTTTTAAATTTTAAAATAAGTTAGATATTTATAGTTTAAATAATATATAAAAAAATCAACGCGTTTTACACGACAATCATCTTAATTCTCTCACCTCTTAAGCGTGCCTTTATAATATTTGAAAATATAACATTTGAAAAGAACTGTGTTGAGAGCATCCCAATGCAGTCATTTTTATCAATAAGTCTATAGGTATCATTAGATTTAAAATGATGTCCAGACGACGAATAATGCTTGATACTGAAATGGTAACTCAATGTACGTACAATTCGGATGACTACAATCGGATATTCATACGTGTACGCGACTGATTTCGAAAACACGATAATAGTCTAGAAGAAAATGTCGAGGTTCTGCTGTTTAAGACAGGTGTTTAAACAGGCCAGTATACTATTGGAGAAAACAATGATTTAATATATAATCCAAATTCAGCGTGGACGAAGTCTCTGGCAAAAATTTGTGCTCTATATTTCCTAAATAATTATAAAACAACTAGCTAAGTGTTTATCGGATACGAATTAACTTAAGGTATCGTAATCACGTTCTCACTGATATTAATCAGTTTGCACATTGTAGTAAAACCAGCGATAGCCGCACGGCTTGTATTATTTGTGTAATGGTACAAGTTGACAAAGTCATTTGTGACAAACTTATCTTTGTAGTCATCTGCTATAACATTTCTGTGGCGCCTATCGCGTTCGATAACTCGATTGCCTATATCTCTTTAATTTATTGATGAAAGTTGACCAAAATAACCTCCATTTAATTACTTACTAAACACCGTTATCATATTTTTTTATATTTATTATATACCTAATTTAACAATTTGATAATTGATACCTGTATAAGGCGCTTTACATACCATCAATTTTGCATGACCAGCAGAGAAAGACTTCGCTATGTGGAAAAGCGAGATAGACTTAATTTATCTTTCCCACTTTTTTATAACGGCATTTGTTTCTGTTTATCGTGCATGGTGGATGATGCATAAATACTACAATGCTTTGAAGAGTCATATATTGTAAAGGCAACAACAATAAATATTATTACAAATTTTCGATAAATGCAATATCTAGCCCCTTAACGGGTTCCCGAGAAGAAAATGTCATCTGCAAGTTGTTAACGTTCGTCAGAATCATCACGATCCAATTTAACCCGAAAGATTCATGAGACTGTGACTTGAAAAAACACATGACGAAATTATAATCGTTCCACTTTTACCATTTGCCCTCGAAAGCATAAAAAGGAGATAATTTATTTAATAATATCAATTTGCTAACGGGTAAACCGTTAGCTAACATTGACATTTGTCGTATGTTGTCATTGAAATGAATACTTTTTTCGCTCTTTACGAATTTGTGGAAAGCCACGTAGGTTTTTTCGACAACCCTGTCAGACAATGCACATTATAGGTACCTTCAGTTATGCTCGAGTGACTATAGCGAAGTTGCAGCTATATCAAGTGGGGATATTTTTAAAGATATCCTGCAAAAAATAAACAACACGTGAAAGGGTTCAGTAGTTAATTTTAAATTAAGAATCTAAAAAATAATGTTAATTTATTTATAGACAGTCAAAACGAATATCTCTTCTGCGAAAGCCAGTTGATTTGGCTTATAACAATGAAAATGAATTTGGCTTATATAATTAAATTTGATATTGTTAAAAATAATGAAAAAATAACAAATTCAGAAAGTAACATTTTTAGTGAATATATTCAACAAAATTTTCGTGCTGTTGTTACACGTTATATATACATACACATGCGTGTGTGTGTGCACGCGCGTGCGCGTATGGGTGCGTTCACTCGTGCTTGTGAGCGTGCGTGCTTGTGCGTGTGTATAATATTCACATATTTGTAATTTATGAAACCAGCCAAAGAGCGTAGGGTTCCGTATTTGTCTCCACCAAAATTATTTCATTTAAAAGTTATAATATAATGTCACTTTTCACAATTTCCATTTCCTTAAAGCACGGATGAAGAAAATTCGAAGGGAGGTGACACATTGCACGCCGTTTTGAAGTTTAATACCCATTAAAATTTTCATAAACGCATCAGAAAATTAAAAGGGCTTAATTAAATCTCTCCTATCCAACTGTATTAATTTTATTTAAACATTTTATGTACCGTTTCTCATATAAATACTTATCAAAATAAAATGAGGCTGTATGGGAATTCCGTAAGTATCACGAACCTGTAAGTTTTTACCTCCTTAATTGCTCCTATTTTGAAAGTAGGGAGTACATTTTGTCGATCTATGAGGTTTTTGGGGACCATGATCGATGAAGGAAGGTATAGTGAACCATCTCAATATTAAAAAGAGTCAGTGTTTCCACAATAGATTCACCTAAAATTAAAAGCCATCATATGTCTTTTGGCAATGCAAACAATTATGGAATGTAGCCTTTCATAGTTATTGGTTAGATATTTTTTTACAAAATAAATTATATAGATCGTTTCTACCTTTATTATTCCTTATAATATATTTGCATACGTATTCGGTCATTTATTGTGAATAAAACAAATATTGAAAAAAGGTAATATTTAATTTTTTCTTTCAATAAACATATTTTTTAAATTATACTTCTTTAAAAAATTATGAGAATGAAATTTCATGAAGCACTCATGCGTACGCACGATGCAACAAAAATCGGCAGTGTGAAGTTGCTCACTAATATTCATGATAGTTTTTTAGGTATTTATAACTACACAACATGTGTTTTATATTCTTATAAATCTAAGTTATATCTGTGCTTTTACATAGTATTTTTTTGGAATTGAAATTTAATAATGGTCCATATAATAAAAAGCATTTATTTATTGTGAATATTCGTGATAGAAATAGTGTTTATAAACTTTTTAAGTGTATTTCTCTAAGTGGGGTTATGTTTCGGTATGTATTTATTTGCATTATACATTATTACTTTAACATTTATTAAATACTCAAAATTAATAAATTATAATAAATTTTCAGCACATTATTTTCGTTAATTTTGTTTCCATTAATTATTTGCGTTCTAAATAAAGTTATTCTCGTGTAAAAACTAGTATTATTTGTAAATAGTTTAATAGAACTGTCATTAAATATAAGTATTATTAATAGAAATACTGTCATTAAATATAATATAGCTTATAAGTATACCTAAGTATTAAGTATACCTAAGTATTTAAGTAGTTTATAAGTACCTATATATGTGCGGAACCCACATAGTGCGAGTTCTACTTGTACTTGGCAGGTTTTTAAAGTTTTATTTGTTTGGCGGTTGTGGGATTTAATCTAATAAATGTATGATTTGACAATGAAAATGCCGAACTTTAAAGGCAATCGCAACAATCGCCATTCGGCGGCTACTGGGGCTTTCACATTCGCAAAAACCTTTTACGTTCGAAACGATAAGATGAACCTGTTCTGTGAAAATGTACCCAAACCTATAAACAAGGTTTAGGTAAGCGCACAAAATATAAATTACATTTACTCGAAAAAAGATTGGTAAATAAATAATTGAAAAAAGTTAGGGTATGTTAGATAACCACCCTTCGTAAATTTTAGATAACGACCCTTAGTAATAAATTTATCACTTACGTAAATAAAGTAAACGATTTGCTTCATAGTAAGCATTGCATCATATTTTAGTTTTCAAATGTTAGATAACCACAGTTTTGTAGTAAATAATATTGTTTATAAATAATCAGTTTAGATATAATCCCCACAAATAAGTAGACGATCTGTTTCAAAGTAAACATCCTGTTAATCTTGTGTCCAACGATTAGTCCATATCACAAAAATATGTATCCGGCGACTAGTCAAAGTAATATGTTTGAAATATTAGTTACTTTCCAAATGTTATCTGTATGTTATCTGTAAACCCTAGACTGTATATTCTCAATAATTAAACACAAAAGACACACTTCGGTTGTAACACTTGTACTAATAACATCTCTGTATCTTTGTATATTTCTATTTTCTTTTATAATAAATTAATTTAAATTAAAGTACTGTTTTAAAAAAGTCAATTTAACCTTCCGTCACATAACAAGTACTGGAGTATTTCGACTTCAATTGGACGAATGACGCAACCTACAGCTTCCGAGGGTGGTCAGCGATCAAATTGGCCTCTTCAAACGTCACTCATCTCGAGCGTCTCATCACCGATACTTGACCAAACCAACCCCGTCTCTCGTGCCCTCCCACGCTATCAGATGCGACCTCCTTAGTTAGCGAAATAGCGAGTAGGGATCAAAATGCCACCAGTGCTCTCTGATTCTAAATCAATAAAATTTTGTTAGCGTAATGTAATTTCTTAACTGAGGTAACCTATAGAGATAGGGTATATATTGTAATCAAACAACAATATTTATAATATGTAAACACGGTATAGTGTATTGAATAAAAGGTATCAAACGCCTATATAAATCGAGATCTATTATATGTTAATATTTTTCTACAGATTTCCGAATGCCGCCTTTAGGGGGTGAAAAGGAAATGAAAGAAAATTATAAAATAATGCTAGTAGATATAAACAAAAAAAATTGAAATATTTTTTCAATTAAAAAATATCAAATGGTTCATTAAAACTACAGTGTTTCGTTTTTTAGATTCACTCGTAATACAACCTCTTTTTCACATGAATTTATTTCATTTCCTTTTGGTTATCACGCTGGCTGACGATTTTTAATACTCTAAACTTACACCTACACAAATGTATGTAGTGTATATTTGAAGCAAATATCTTTCCTATGTCCGTTACACATGTTATGATTTTGACAAGTTTGTCAGATTGTCTTTCATAAAACTTGAAGAAATGTCGAAGAAATTATTGTAACTTCAGAACAAGTAAACCAATTTTCCGACTTAAACCTTAAATAAATCAGAATCGACATTAGAATAATAGCAAATTGGTGTAATGGTGAAATATAATAGAAATAATTTTTTTAAATCTGAAAATTTCAAAATGGTAATGTTGGAAAAAAGACAACGAAATAGCAAAATTGCCCGAGTAAAGCAAAATGCAGAACGTGTCCGTAGGCATCGATTAAAAGCAAAAAAAGCTAATAAGAACCATCCGGTGGGAGAGTATGAGCCCCCGGAAAAAAGTACAAAAATTGTACTGGAACGATCCTCAATCATCTACGTCGCAACAAGTGAGTGGTGATATTTAGATTACCATTTTTTGCCACCTACGTACGAGTATAAGTGATATACGTATGTCAAGGGGTGTATTTCAAAGTAAATATTGCTACCCTCTTTCAGAGTAAAACAGTTTTTATCAAATTTTAAATTATTATTCTTTGTTTTCTCATTTTCATAATTTACATACATGACATTGCTTGGGCACGATTCCCAAAAGCCGCTTATTGTAGATATTAACGACAAAGTACTTGCCCAATTTTAATTTCATTTTCATAATTAAATTCTGTCAAAGTGACTTGCTTTAAATAGTTTCTCGCTTTCGCGGGTGTTTTTTCATATTTCGCCAACAATTATCAGCTAAAAATTGCAAATGATAATTTCATTTATTTTTTAAAAACCTTTTGACTACACAAAAAACATTGTAATAAAATTGATAGTTATGAAATCAGCAATTCTCATTTCTGTAATTTATGACGACGTAGACAGTTTTTAATGACCTCTATATTTCCTTAACGATTTTTATTTATTTATAATTTACAGTCGTGTTATGACTAAAGAAATAGTGGTTGTAATATGATTTGTAAATGTAAACAAGAATATATTTCATTTACATACATAACCACTACCCACGTTGCATATTTCGAGTGAGACTATGGAGTGTAACTACATTAGGTACGTTTTAGTTTTCATTACTTTAAAAAGTCTTAAATATACTGTTACACATAAGTAAAAAGATTGCGAGAAGAAACAACCAGATGGGTCATAAGAAGAAAAAAATATTTTTTTTTAGAAAAAAACACTGCTTATTTATTTTTATTATGCCACACGGTAGGAGTGAAAACTAAAATAAAAAATACAATAACATTTGCGTATTATATTAAACAACTCTCATATAAAATATTAAACACTAACTGTATATACTTGAAATAGTACACTGATTGTGTACTATAACATGCGCGTATTATATTAAATTATACTCAAATAAACTATAAAACGTAATTCTTGAAAAAATACACTCCGTGTTATACTAAGAACTCATTTGTCCAATCCCGAAGGGCGCCGAGTTTACCCGAACTAGGAACTCACTTGGCCGATGCCGAAAGAATTGGAGTTTATCCAAACAGTAAACTCACTTGGCCGATGACAAAGAGAATCGAGTTTATCCGATTCAGCGTCATCGACCCGAGCATAGGACTCAGTTTCATTCACTGCTCAGAGAAAGTGCGCGTGGTGGGCCTAAAGAAGTTTTTACTTCAACAATCAAATAAAAAAACAATAAAATATATTAACGGATATTGTTTATGCTATAAGCCAAAAAATTTAGGGCCAGATTATTGAGGTTTTATAACGAGAGAACTATTTTATATGCCGTCAGGAATATAAATGTAAAGATCAGGCTAATCTCATGACCCTTTGACCATAAAAGTAGTGAGATCTGACGTAGAGCCAAGTCTGTAGCGATCTCATTAGCTTCAGCACTTTCATTCAGAGATCTAGGTAAGTCTATATTTTTAGTGAAAGAACAATGGATTCGCTTGGCATATTACGTATTGCGAGAATGTGACAGTTGCTCTCACTTTTGCCCTCGGAGTATAGTAGCATTGGTTATTAACAGCATTGGTTATTAACTAACTTTTGTATTAAATTTATAGCTCTTAAGTCTCTACTTTTGTATTAAATTTAAAGTGTATAGCAGCATTGATTATTAACTAACTTTTGTAATAAATTTAAAGCTCGGATTTTGTTAGTAGCGAACGTTATATTCTCATATCATATAATTGTCAACTCATTGTTCTTTCATTAACCGTTTTAGTGCCATGGTTTTTTACTCATATGTACTTAAAAATGCCAAAGAAATTTTTTGTTTTTGATGTCATTTACCCTTGTCTCGAAAAAAACTGTATCTCTTCCAAAAACTATCCAATTTTAATAATTTTTCGGTGTTTTCTTAATAAAAACTTGTACAAGGATAATAAAATACAAAGAAAATTATGGAAATATATATTGTGAACAAAAACTGAAATCAAGGTCACATCGTATTTTCGCAGTCCTGTACATCCTCCGTATCAGCAAAATAATTGTTATCGTCACTATTATCACTATCACTCAAAATTTGCATTACGCCAAATTGTGAGCGCACCACAATGTCACACCCACTATCACTTTCTTCACAACTTGAAAAACGATCATTCTCACTCGAATTATTTTCGTATTTCGACATTATGGGTTAAAAATGTTCTTTTCTTGGATCCTTTTTATATTGTAATTACTAATAATATTATAATTTGAACTTTATGTAACACTTAGAAAGATAAAAAATTAGCGATGCGTGCGAGCGACTTCACCTACCGCGCGCTAAACAGCAATGATTTCGCGAGAGCTCGTGGCAAATTTAGTTAGTACTCGCACGAGCGCGATGGCGCTCGTCGGCACTCAAACAATTAAAAACGTAGAGACTTATGGAGGTCTGTAAAAGTTACTGTGATTAGACTTAATAAGATTGCTATAGACTAGGCTCTACATAAGATCTCATTATTTGTTTATTGTGAGAAATAGGTTACGGTTTTACATTATAGTAATTTTTTTAATATTTTCTATATGAATTTTCTATATAGATTATATTTTTATACAATTTTAGGAATTCAATTTGTTGTAAGATGTATAAAAAGGTATAAATGACACTAGATAAGTCCAGCTCATATTTTTAGCGTATGCGAAATATTTACAATAGATTCCATGCAATACATACAACTTAACGTTAAATCAAGTTAGTTGTTTATGGAAGCTGAGCGGTCGTGTATATACAATGAATTTTGTCATGAAAAAAAATTCATACGATCCAATAGGACTTCATGTTTATTGCAGCGATACAAAAACACCAGACATGATAAAAAAATAACATCAAATTTTTAACGTTCCACGCGTAAGTTCTTTTTAAATAAATCCTAATTATTAATGTTTACAAAATGGCGTCGACGCTAACAGATACAAAACAACGCGACACGTCCCTACGCATATTTTAGAGAACATAGATCTAAACTCCGTTATAACGAGTGTGAAACGTCCAGAATTGTGACTGATACATACATATAATATATTTGTGTGTTCGGAGTCTTTCTATATTAATTAAATCAGTTGGTTTTAGGAATCTCATTCTGTTTCATTACTGCGTCATTAGGTTTTCCATGCATTTTATTTCCTGTATTAAGTACTACATTTATAAGGAACTAAAATACATATTTTTACGGCTTTATGTTCAAGCTATAAATATTCCTTCCCTTTATAACTTCATAACTACTGTAGCAGCCTCCCGGTTTCTACAGATTAAAACTAATTGTGTAGAAATTTTTCAAGTATATGCTTCAGATAGAAATCTCAATGTGTATTCATTTATTTTATTTACAAAATAATGGCCCAAAAAGTTAAAACTTTCAGATCAAACATGAATACAAAAGTATACAAAAATGACAAAATATAACAATACTTTTCTACAACGTTACTTTTACTCATCATAAACAAATCACGCTCTAATACGATCGCGATCAGGTGGTTGCGCAGTTGAATACCGTGTGAAAATGGAGAGTTCCGGTATAATTCCGCCCTAGAGGGCGGTATAGCAAAAAAGTGATGACTGTGTGAGCGCTGGAAATTTTTGGATATGACGAATGAAAGTTTGCTCAATAACACGGGGCATAGGATTTTTTTCTTTTTTACCCCTGGAAGATAAATTTCTCTTCCAAGTTGCAACGGGTGGAAAGCTAGCATACATATATTATAAGAGGAAATCGGTAAGGAAAAGAATAGGAAAGTAACCATAACGTCTCATATACAGATATCTGAGGAAATCTATTGCAGATACTCAATCAGCAAGCTGTCCACTGAAAAAAAATGTTAACCTCATCACATTTTATAAAATGAGGTGAACTTTTTTCGAATTGGCAATAATTTTAAAAATAAAATTGTGGTATTATCTGCCAACTTTAAAATTTAAGGTTCATTTTTATAATTTTAATCTTCAAAATGACGTCCAATGACCTCCTAAAAAAATATTGGTACAATTTGACTAGAACTTTCATTTAATATTATTTAGGTTAACTCGCTTCGACAATTGTAGCCAACTTGGGAACATTGTGCGTGTCTCAAAATGGACATACTCGATTTTTTATTACTCGCAAAAATAATTTATTGTTGCTAGATTTCTTTACACACCTCAAAAGACTTTAACAACGAACGTTTAACATAGAGAGAGAAAGAGAGAGAACGAGCTTGCTTACAATGAAAGAAATATAATTAGTTACAACTGGATTTGTTTTGGCAAGGTGGCCTGGCCTGGCCTTGGCTCGTGAAATTGGTTTTGATAGAGTGCGAAGCCAAAATGCTGGATAATAAAATTAGTTTCAAATAGCACAATGAGTAGTGGGCCTTACCTACAGAATCAGTTGCCAACAATAAATTATATCTGCGCAAATCTAACGTGTGTATTTATGACGATATTGTGTACAACTTTATCTATTTATATAGTGTTGGTGGAGCACCATCTTGTACTTTCGTGCTAACACGGTCGTTTGTGGGACATTGTATGAATGTAGTTGACTCGTATAGTAATTGGCTAAATCATAATAATGTCTATGGCTTAAGCTTCTACATTATGATAATTAAAAAAAAACTATGTTAAAACTGTATCCTTAAATTGTAAAAAAGATTGACTCATTATTCACATTTTACATATAATATAATGGTAAGAAAACCGTGTTCGTGAGTACGTCGTTATAGGCCTGTCAAACATCTGCAATAGAAATCATTAAGATTGTTAATCATATCTACTACTATGTAATTGTTTAATACATTACTTATTTAATTGATATCGACATCAATTTCTTATATAAGTAACTATCATAAATGCGTGGTTTTGTTAATCATATCTACTATTATGATAATCATATCTACTACTTTGTTAATCATATCTACTACTATGTAATTGTTTAATACATTACTTATTTAATTGATATCGACATCAATTTCTTATATAAGCAACTATCATAAATACGTGGTTTTTAATTGATATTGACATCAATTTCTTATATAAGCAACTATCATAAATGCGTGGTTTTATAATTCTCCACTAGAAGACAGTATTTATTGTATTTATACTAAACGCTTTTAATTGAATAACGCACTCATATTACATACTGATAATAGTACTACCATCACTATCTACCAAAATCTAAGGTATTTCTGTTATTAAAGTAATATAATTAAGTTGTCTGTGGTACTCTTGCACCCCAGATGGAGAAAATTTGAAGATCTGGTAATGTGTAATAAAGCACAACTGTTAGACCATGTATTTGATTTCAAAGGTTTTAATAAACGTTAAATAATGTCAAATTTACTTAAACTTTTACTTGACTTAGTTTTTAGGGCTCCTTACCCCAAAAGATAAAAAAGGAACCCTTATCCTTCATTGTTCGTCGGTGGGTCAAGACCTTTTTTCTTAGGAACGCGTGGAGATATCAAGTTGAAATTAATATCAAATACTTTGGTCTACGGTACCTTGGGACTGTACAAAAGCTAGCTTCTAAGTCGTCCCAATCGAGAAGAACCTTAAAAATACGGCCATTTATGTTGCATGTTTTGACATTCGCAAATACATAAAAACCTATAGGGTACTTCCCGTTGGTTTAGAATCATGAAATTAGGCAAGAAGTAAGGTCTCATAGTGCAAGTGAAGAAAAAAATCCTAAAGTCTTTCATTTGTAGTTATATCACGTAAAAAATAGTTGTTTTAAATATGCGCCTGTGAAAGATATCGTAGGCAATATATTTAGGTTCTAAAAATTAAAACTGTTAACAGTTTTAAATGTCAGTTAAATGCCTAAATGTTTATGGAACCTTTGTAGTGTGAATTGTACTCGTGCTTGGCAGGTTTTTTTTTATTTAATCGATTACATTTTACAAATAATTACAATGTTACAAACATTAAAATTGTGACATTTTCATTAAGGTCTTATTGGCTCTTGTATTTTCCCATATTTGAATATTAAGAAGTGTCTGTCCACAATGGATAAAATTATTCAGATCTTACAATAATTAATTTTAACTGTCAATATTTTACAAAATCATCATCATCATCATATTTGGCACTACAGCCCAGGGTGGGCCAAGGCCTTCTTTTGGAGATTCTTCCAGGAGGTTCTACTATTCGCCTGGGTTTTCCAGTTCTTTATCCTGAGAATGTTAAAATCTTCTTCCACTGAATCGATCCATCTTAATTTTGGTCTACCTCTTCTACGAGTTGTTAGAGGTTTTGCGATGAAAACTTTCTTTACTGGGTTTTCATCTTTCATCCTAGATACGTGGGCAGCCTAGTTCATTCTTTTGATTTTGATGGTTTTTATGACATCAGGCTCACCAAACAACCTACATATAGATTTCTGAGTTAAGACGTCTTCGCCAAATACCATTTTCCTTGACGTTCCCAAAAATTCTCCTCAGAACCCTTTTTTTTTATTTTACAAAATATTGACGATTAATATGATGAACGGCTATTGAAACGGCCAACAATCAATTTAAATATGTGTTAGTAAAGATGGGAACCGTACCAATATAAAATTAATCAAAACACTAATCGTGTTTGATACTGGAATATGTGTTAGCTGGAGATGATAATTTGAGAAATTGTTAATGGTTCAAATCAGTCCACGTGTTGGACATTTGTTAATTCTGTGGGGAGATACTTGGTTTCGTCGTCAAATATTGAGTAAAATTAGATTAAAATTATATATAAAAGCAAAATTCGAAAGCCCATTTGATAAAATCTATACATATATAAAATCGTAAACGAACCGTGAACATTAAATATATAAAAAAAAAACAATTTATTGTCATCGGTAACATAATACCTGTTGTATTTATACATTATACAGAGGCCACACAAATAATTTTAGAATGTTTGTTTGTCTGTGCGTTTGTACACGCTAATCTCAGAAAAGGCTTAACCGATTTGAATACGTTTCCACTGATATATTGTAGAGAGCTTCCCTTAACATTTATGGTTTGTTTCATTCCAATCGGTTCACAAACAAAAAAATTATGTTAATTGAAATAATACGCGCTATTCTAGAAACGCGCTTCGATCTATTTAGCTGAAACTTTTGTTAACTGTAGTTTGTTAAACCGTGATTGGCAGTTTGTATGAACACAAAGTTAAACAATAATGCATGGTTTTGGAGATTTAAGTTGAACTCTCATCAATATGGCCGACCATACTAAATAGGGACAACTTACTGGTTCTTCGCGCGTTTTGCCCGTATGCAACACACACGGTTAGGACTCTCAGTCGGATTTACTGATAGTTAAAAACCTGTTTTGTATGGATACTTTAGCAATTGGACCGTCGATAAAGTAGTCTTTTGTTCCGACTCATCTGACAGATAATGAGAAACAGAAGTACATTTTTAACTATTGTAAGTCCGACTGTCAGTACAGGCGGCGCCTATAGTATTGGATGATTCACAGCGAACGCACGTATTAGAAGACGCACAGAGCATCTTGGTAACAGCCAGGCTCGGTAACGCAGTCTAGCTGGCCAATGTCTCGAATTATTTACGGTATTTAGTAGTTTGAATAAAATTTAATAAAATAATTTCATATAACTTGTGAAGACTATTCTATATGTACCTATATCTATAAATATACTTAATTGGTAACTTATTATAGTCAGAAAAAAATTTACATATGAATTTCGTTGGTTTAATTGTGCTTGACTAAAATCCAGTGTTTATAATAATTACTTTATTCTTACATAATAATATCTATAATAAGTAGGGCGTTATTAAGTTGGTAGGAGTTTTTATTTTTATTGCGTGTTTGTAAATATATTATATATTTTATTATGTGTATAGATTATTATGTGTTTGTAAATATATTGTATCTTTATATTTTCTTATAATTTGAGTAGATATAGATGGACAAATATGTGACAACTTTGCTGAAGAAAAAGATGCATACTTTCAGTAGAAACTAGAAAACGATGCCAACTTCTCAGTGCAAGCGCATATGGTTTATGCGCCTTTATTTTTAACCACTGGCCCGATTAAACAGTGTTTAGTATTTGACGCAAACACGCTTATCTATGTTCGTACGACAGATTGTACGTTCGCTTCTACAACGGCGAACAAAAGGGTCTATGACGTGCGACAAGATCTATCAGTGGGCGTTTATCCATCGGACGGCGGCGACACGGCAACAGATACGGCAACGATACTGATACGACAACGATACCTTTACGGCAACGATACTGATACGGCAACGGTACCAATACGGCAACGATACCGATACGGCAACGGCAACGGTACCGATACGGCAACGATACCGATAAGGCAACAGTACCGATACGGCAACGGTGCCGATACTGCAACGATAGCGATACGGCAACGATACCGATACGGCAACGGTACCGATACGGCAACGATACTGATACGGCAACGGTACCGATACGGCAACGGTACCGATACGGCAACGGTACCGATACGGCAACGACACCGATACGACAACGGTACCGATACGGCAACGGTATCGATACGGCAACGATACCGATAAGGCAACGGTACCGATACGGCAACGGTACCGATACGACAACGATACCGATACGGCGAAGTTTTTCCACAGGACGACACGGTGACGAAAACCCGTCATGTTTGTAAATAAAGATAAACAGATTGAAAACTTTTAAAGTGGTAATGCGCAATCTACCAGAATATAACTTAATCCGTTATTAATTATACACATTTATTATTTAATTTATATTTAAGATGTAACTACAAATATGCAGTCAAAAGTAATTGTTCAGCTCGTTCGATTTTGAAAATAAAATATTTAGATGGTTCACTTTATCGACACTTTTTCACTGTTAAGAAACTATCAGGGAAAATTTTCAATTCACTGGAGTTTACATGAGTGAAGGCACGTTACTGTTAGTGAACGTAGAAGAAAGAATTCTTAAATAAGAACTTCAACTAATCCAGTAAATGTAATAAGTAACACTGCACACAATACAATTTTCCAAAGATTTTAAGATGAGTACACGCGTAACTACATGTCTGAACAATCTTTTTATGCAAGTCTGGCCAGCCACCAGAATGCACAAATGTGCATGACCAGTATTAGCTTAAGTTTGAACTACATGGACAACGATAATGCACACGTCGGCTGTTTTTGTCGCAGTTTAAAAAAATAAAAAGAAAAAAATATTCTCACATTAACTTACTGAGTTAATTGAAAATACAGCCTCGTCAGTGGCATATTTATATACGAACGGATGAAGACATTTATTTTAACCTTTTTATAAGACCAAAACTTTTTTTAAGTCACAAATTTATGTGTATGAACTTCGCGACTAATATTTGCTTTTATACGCGTGCTTTCATATGCACGGCTTTATCAAGCACGCAGAAGCAAATTCAGTTAAATTTCATGACAATGCTTCGTTTGTACAATTAAAATGCTTGCACAACATTATTCTACCAATGCGCAAGCACGCTTACACAAAATATTGTTCACGCGTATTTATCAAGCATGCACTTACGTGTGTAACGGACCTTTAATACAAATTATGTGATAGACGCTGCGGTTACGGCGAACGGCGTCACTTTACATTGCGTTCTCCGCGCTTACGCACGCTCGAACACTACCACAGTTTGATGTAATTACGTAACATATATCCAATTTTGCTGGGGCACCATCGTTGATACAAAACTGGATAAGGAACCGTCAACGACAAAGCTGGTGACGTCCGTTCAAAAACACTTTCATCTATATATTATATAAAATTGGTCGTGTATGTGCCTTTGTTACTCTGCAACCAAAATTACATATCGCAGCCGAATGGCACCTCCTAACTTTTGGAACCTCCATACCATTTTTAATACCTATCTAATGATACCCCATACGCCTATGTGTACCTGAGTTATATGCATGGAGTGCTACCTCTAATATTATCTTTTTTTTCATAATTCCACTATTTCACTTTATAGCGTAGAAGACACCTATCATACAAATTTTATCTATATAGTGCTAATAGTCTACGAGACAAATGGCTTTCACA
Organism: Druceiella hillmani; assembly: GCA_039881145.1. Classification (NCBI taxonomy): domain Eukaryota; kingdom Metazoa; phylum Arthropoda; class Insecta; order Lepidoptera; family Hepialidae; genus Druceiella; species Druceiella hillmani. The sequence continues at coordinate 130,787 of JAYKKI010000072.1, read as the reverse complement.
TATAGACAAAATTTTGCAATTTCGCTACAACCCCCTAAAAACTGTCAACTAGGAATAGACCTCGCATTACGAGGGTTCCATCCCGTAGGCATGGAAGCAGTTCTAAACAATTGCATAGGGGCAGTTCTAAACAGTCCGTTCATCCGTCCGCCATCACAGCCTTACACTTTGTACAGTTTTAGAACTATGTGCAATTAGTTAAATCGATAGTATAAAAATGTAAGTAAAATATTTAAAAGAATATTTTTAATTTACCTCAAGACACGTCTGTAGTGGGGACGGTCAAAATGAAATTAAGGTTTCATTTACCATTTTTCAGTTTTAAGCTTCAAAGCGAAGCGCGATGTACCACGCACAACGCAAGACTTATTTTTCAGTTAAGAGTTTAAAAAAATTGAAAAAATTATACAAGGTGTGATTGGAAAGTGTTAAGAATGGGCTTGTAATGGTACAATGGTGGTAATTACATGCTACGGTGATGCATCTCCTTCAAAGTAGTCTCCTTCTGAAAGAACACACCGACTCCAACGGTGTTTCCACTTTTGGAAACATTCCTGGAAATTTTTTCCTGAAGCGTGTTAAGGATGCTCTCCGTATTTGCCTGGATGTCTTCAATCGAGTCAAATCGCTTTACTTTCAGTGAAAATGGGAATTTCAGTGAAAATCAGGACTAAATAAGTTTAGAAAACAGATGGAAGTCCACACGGGCCAAATTAGGGGAATATGGCGGTTGCGGAAGCACAGGAATTTTGAATTTGGTCAAAAATTCAACGATGGTGAAGGCACGATGAGCCGGAGCATTGTCATGGTGTAGCACCCAACTCTTATCTTTCCACAATGCAGGCCTTTTCTTCCACACCTTTTCGCGCAAACGCTCAAGAACACATCAGCCATCTCCCTAATTGTAAGTCTACGATCAGAGCGCACTAAGTCGTGAATTTTCAAAACATTTTCATTCGTTTTTGAGGTGGAAGGACATCCGGACCGTGATTCATCTTCAAATGATTCGCGGCCATTTTTAAATCTGTTGAACCAGACAAAAACATTTGACTGGCTCATACAATTATCTCCAAAAGTTGTTTTTAATAGTTCATAAGTCTCAGAAGCCGATTTCCCGGTTTTGAAACAAAATTTCACACAAACCCGTTGCTCCGTTTTACATCCATTTTAACGCAGACAGAATTCGGTAACACTAACAGCCCCGCACTCAACGAGCTGCCACAGCGAACTGAATAAAAGAAATACATTTTTCTGTTAAAGGGGTGTTTTAGGACAAGGCAATGACTCACTCTCTATCCTCAGTGCACCTGCCCTTCAAATAAGTAAGCCGTAGCGGATTCATTCTTAAAACTTTCCAATCACACCTCGTATAATGGCATTTCATTATAATTCCCAAATAAAAATATTTCATTAAACTTCCATAGATGATTTTAAGTGATATAGGCAATTACGAAGACTTACTTTGTACGTGTTCCGAAACGCACTTAGTCGGTTTTTTGACAAAGCAAAAAGATCAAGGTAGTTGCCGTGTGACAGAAAGATCCAAAAATTATTATACAATTCTTTATTGAACATTATTTTTTTGTTTTCCAAACTGTTGGTATAATATTATTTTAACAGTTTGTACAAAAAAAAATATTGTTTCGCTTTTTGAACGAAATGAAATGTGATGCAATACGTACTTTTCCTGTAATGCTAATTATACAATTTTTGAGAGCGATTTTTACCAAAATTAAATGGTATTTAATTTTTTAAATTTTAAAATAATTTAGATATTTATAATTTGAATAAATATATCGGCAAAAGGAACACTGTGGTGTTGAGTATTCAGAGAAATGTACCACACATAATATTTCATGCACATCTATTACTTTCTATTCATCTTCATTACACGCACTGTACATTTTACGATAAAATTAATAATCAGTATATATACATATATATATACATATACACATATACATATACATATATATATGTATATATATATATATATATATATAGATTCGTATTATAGCTTATATTGATAAACAAATGGAACAGGCATGGGACGCCTAGCAGATGTGAAACATCTAAATTTTTGTTCACTATCAATTTTATTATCACTGTAACTCATATTTTAAACTAATAAGCGCTTTTAATATTTTAAACATTTTAATGCAATACACCGGTATAAACGAGTCAGTTGTAAACGTTAATAAATAAAAAACAGTGCTGATACACTGATACACATATAAAATATCATGTGTGCAGTGTAGTAGAAAGGGAAGCGTAAAGTCGGAAAAAGCCAACAAGATGCGAAGCTGGTCGAATTAAGGCGGAAAGAGCCGACAAGACACGAAGCTGGCCGAATGGTAAGACGCATTGTGCCATAATAATATTTTAATTCTCATCCAAAGGCGCCATTAGATGTTTCACATAAAAAAAAAGTTTAACAAACATTCATTTGCAACAAAGAACTTGGTTACATTTTTATTTTCTTAAAGAAAAAAAATATTAATGAATCTCGCCAGTTCAGTTATAATTGTTGTATTATATCGCACGCAAAATTAAATGCAGGACTAAAGCGACATAAATGATGGTGACCTGCCGATTCATCGACGCTTATCATATCAATTTTTTTTATGTTTTTCATTTCAATTTTTATTTTATTTTCGTGTTAAAAACACACATAACTCTTACTATAATGATACACAAATGGGCTTTAGAATACAATCTTTCAATAGACTTTTACAATACTTAAACTCTCATATAAATCCTTCCACAACAATTTGCCAAAGTAGTACTATATAGAATAGGAAGATCCTTATAGTTCACTACATAGTAGTGATATTTTTAATTGCTGTATCCCAGTGGTACAATTGTTCTAACTCTAATGAAGAGAGCCCGAATCAAAAACTTGAGGTTAAATCGAGAAATTTAAACCTACCGGACGGTTTAAGAATCATCTCGTTGATATTCGCGTTGCTAACCATAGGAGGGGACACATTACAACTGTCTCGCCGACACACGATGGGCTTACTGTAAACACCATCGATAAATATTTATATGGATACAACTACGGTAGCTTAGAGGGGAGTTGAAGTTAGCGGTGAGCGGAAAAGACAATTGTCCGTTTCGCTCTCTATCATTCTATTTGTAGATGAGTGAATAAGAAAAAAAAACACAAGAATTATTTGAATATCGAATTATTTATATTTCGTATAGAGAAGTGGTAAAAAGTATAATTTTCGCAACCGACCGTGAAAATCGTTTTGATTCTCCATTGAGAGGTGTTTGTAGCTCCATGTTACACGCCAACCAGTGGGTCAAATAGAGCCCATGTGACATTATACTAATTTCGTTAAAAGGAAAGTTTTGTTGATTTATTTTTTTTTTATTTTGGCACAAAAACAGCTTATCCTATTGATATTAAACATTCACCTCATTATACCGTGTAACATCCAGATCCGACTACTTACATAACATATTTTTAGAACGCATGGATGTCAATCATGATTTACGTGAATAAAATCAAAGTATTTCGTATGCATTTTGAGTTAAACTGTTTAAACATTATAATTATAACAAAATATTGTATTTGAAGATATTATAAACAATATAAAAATCTACAAAAACTTCAACGGCATATAACGCTAACTATTGCAAATTGTTAATATTCGTTTTCTATTGTAAAATTGGAGCACAGAAGTCTTTTTATTAAAATAAACTAAACGGTTATAAACATTGTTTTGATGTGGCATCAAAATAATGTTTGATAGAATTGTACGCGGCAATGACGTGTAACATGCATGATACATATACATATACAGGCCAGTGACTAGATTATTGCAATGAAGTTCCTTATGGCACGTTACACGCTTAGCGAATGAGAGTAGCCCGAAAACGTACAAGATTTTGATCGACACTTTTGCTGCAGTATAAAACTACATTTCAACTCACACTTTTGCTACAGTAGAAGCGTTTGTGTGTTCAAGCGTATGTTAAATTATTTTTCTGCTGGCTTTCTTTTGTAAGCAAATTATCTGCCGGACCGTTTCCAATTCGGTACGTATTTATTATCATTATAAGTTATAAATGATTACTTTATCATTTATTAAATACTTAAAATTAATAAAATACATTAAATTGTCAGCGTATTCCTTTATTTTCATCACTGATTAAACTTTATTTAGATTGTTTTAGTAAATTTAATAATTCGTTGTGCAGGTTGTCCAAGAAGTGGCACACCTCTAGCCCTCAAGTTTAAAAAGTTATCTTGACTTTATTACGTTTCTTTAAAATGCTAATATAATGTATTAGAAATAAAAATAGTCATCAAAAGTAAAGTGACGGAGCCGTTTTTTGGGTATTTAAGGGATAAGCCTTCATAATTAAAACACGGACACTTAGTTAACTCTTATGGGGCAGTCACAAAAAACGAAATTTTACAAGAATTAAATTTGGGAGATAATTTTTGCCCGATTTAATCAACGGTGGTGAAAAAAATGTACTAAAAGTTAAGTGCTCCGATATCACAAAAGTTGGCCTATTTAATGTAAATTTTATGGGTGTAACACAAGTGAATTTTTTTCTTTATATTTATTTTTTTTTAAATTTCTTCCTACATAAGGTCAGTTTTTCGAAACTGCTTTTTTCGTCCAAACTTCAAATAATACTGGAACGTAATTAGCGACGATGATACCATACACAAATAAACTGGGTAAACATTGTAAGTAAAACAATTTTTTTAAAAATTAGTATTTATTAAAAATTACACTACATTAAGTATTCAAAATGTCCGTCTTAAGTAGAGACGGCATCAAAATGTCCCCTTCCGGCCCTTAAGTATCAGCGGTAGTTTTTTACATGTTCCACCGTCACATTTATTCTTCTTCGTAATTCCTGTAATGAAATCTCCTTCATGTAGACGTTTTCTTTAAAAAAAACCGACAGAAAATAATCAATAAGGTTAAGGTCCACGGAACGCACCGGCCATGATATTGTACCACCTCGATGGATACAGCCGTTAAAACTCCTCATTCAAGTAAGTCCGAACAATTCTGACGTAATGTGGTAGAGCTCCACCATGTTACAGCCACATTCCCCTCCGGGTTCGAAGGGTTACATCCTCCAAAAGGTCTTCTAAATATTGTGTCAAACAATTCGAATAACGCTGTCCATTTAGGCATGGTGGCAATTCAAAAGGCCCTATTTGTTTGCCTCCCACAATGCCAGCCCACAGATTCACTGAAAATTGAATCCGGAATCGGTCAGCTCTTATAGCATGAAGATTTCTGTGCTTCCAAAAGTGTAGGTTGTGGATATTCAAAAAAACACCTTTTAAATGCGCTCTCGTCGGACCAAAGTATTTTGTTTAAAAATTAGGGTCATGGGGATGTCGCTGTAGCATTATTTTACAGAATCGCAATCTTGAGATATGATCTTGGACGCATTAGATGTGGAATGGTTGCAATTTTTTACGTCGCAACATCAGATGAACACTTGACATTGGGATACCGGTACGTCGTTCTAGATCTCGTATACTGGTTCCCGAGTCCCTCGCGCGCACTGGAAGCCGTCCAGGTCTATTCGGCTGACCAGGAACTTGGTCTGCTAAGTAAGTGTTATGGGTATACAAAATCATTTTGCGATCCGGATAGTGATCACAATCGGGAAATCTTCTGCGATGCTCTACAACCGCGGGCCAAGCATTTCCATTTGTGAATTCGTGGCAAAAACGCATTTCGACGTATTCGCGGGAAGTGTATGGCATTATTCAGGCGGTAGTCCAAATCGAAAGCAACACAAAATCCAGTTCACAGCACAGGTCACTAGTAAAGGATCCATTTCAAAAGTCCAGAAAGACAAAGCGCGAATTGTAGGTATTAAACAAGCAGAATGCGAATACGTGATAATGATATAGTAGCAAACAAGTGTTCTAGTTGATTATTGCTAATTACGTTCCAGTTTTATTTGAAGTTTGGAAGAAAAAAGCAGTTTCGAAAAACTGAACTTATGTAGGAAAAAATTTAAAAAAAATAAGAAAAAAATTCACTTGTGTTACATCAATAGAATCTGCATTAAAAAGGCCAACTTTTGTGATATCGAGGCACTTAACTTTCAGTACATTTTTTTTCACCAGCGCTGATTAAAGCCGGGCAAAAATTATCTACCAAATGTAATTCTCCATGAGAGTTAACTAAGTGTCCGTCTGTGCCATAAAGGCGTATCTTTTACGTACCCAAAAAACATAAAAAAAACGGTGACCCCAAACACAAAATTGACCCATACAAGATTCTCAATCCCAGTGTTGCGTTTCGGGCGCCATTTCTCGGACACTTTTATTCAATAAAATTTTTGAATTAAATGTATTTAATTTTCTTTTAATTTTAAAAGAATTAAAATAATAATAAATAAATTTTAATTTTTAGAGTAGTTAAATTCAAATTTAAAATTAATTTTAAATTCAATTTGATTGATTTAATAAAAAAAAATTAAAATAATAAAATGAAAAAAATAATTTCTGGAGTAATAAAAGGTAATATTAAATGTAATGTAATTTTAAAATAATTAAAATAAATAGAAGTAAATTTAAATTTTGAAATATTTAAATTTTATTTTAAATTTAATTCAGTTTCTTTACACATATAGCGAAAGGAATTTCGTTCCAATCGGGTGGCCCACAATACCTCCGTTCATTTTTTTAGCGTAATTTATTCCAAGATTTTGTTCTGGAATATCGGCATAACAATATCCTAAATTTATCTCTATACAATAGTACGTTGAGTTGAACTGAAAAGTGGAATAAACAAACCCACGTTTATAATATTAGTAAGGAATTCTTATAACTATCCTTTCAATTGATGCGACTGAAAGTAAAAACCTTTTCTTATGTCAAATTTATTCCATTCCAAATTCCCAAACTTATACTTTTTAGAATTATTACAAAATATGAATATTTAAACTCCAATACCGTTCTAAATTTCAACTTTTTTTATCAAACGTTCTCCAAAAAAAACGGCCGCTATGGGCAGACATATGGACACGTGAATTATCCTACAAGGTTTCTGTTTTTTCCAAAGAAATCGAAACTAACATTAATTTTGTAGTACATAAAATACAGGCGATATTTTCATCTACAAAAGTTCTCACGTACATTCTTCACGTGAACGTAATTTCTAAACATAGTCTTCTCGATGAACATTGATTGAAATAGAATCAATTAAATCTGATTTGGATCGCCCGATCTGATTGCAATGGCAAACAACATATTGTTTGTAATTTTTTTGTTTGTTTTGAGCTTTCGCGCATGTTATGAAACTTTTTCAGATGCAGCTATGGTAATCATTTCTAATTTTAATTGCTTTACAAAATACTTATATTTAGCTTTGATGTTTTCTTCTAAATGTTGATTAAAATTTTTACAAAACTATTTTTATGGATAAATGTTTCTAATTGGGTTCCTTTGGAGTAGTGAGTTGTAGCGATGCGACGTAGGTATGTATACAAGGAAAGTCTAGTCTTATAGTTTCTTCTCCATAATTGTCATGAAAATATTTATTCTGTGTATTTTTACTCAACTTAGAGTACTTTGTTCTAATACCTAATAAAACCATAAAATGCAAATAAAAAAGTGCGTATATTTGTGTACTCGCGTTAGAAGTTATACTTCCTTGGCCTAATACAAGAATAACTTTATTTAAAACGCAAAAAATGAATGGAAATAAAAGGACTGGATCGTGTTTATAAATACGGTTAGTAAAATCTAAAATAATATTTATTTCTTAATTTTATTTTAATTTAATTATTTTAAAAATTTACATTTATACTCAGCGTTCAATTTAATATAAACAGGGGTATATAACGAATTGTTAAATATTCTAAAAAAATCTAAATAAAGTATAATTAATATTGAAAATAAATGTAATGTTGAAAATTTCTTATAATTTATTGAGTTTTAATTATTTAATAAATGATAATCTAAAATTTGAAAAATGACTATCACGAATGTTCACAATAAATAAATTTTTTTTTTATTACATGGGCCACTTTTAAATTTCAATTACTAAAAATATTATTTAAAAACACAGATATAAATTAGATTTGTATGAATATAAAATACAAATTATGTATTTACAAATACCTCAATAAGTATCGGGAATATCAGTCGTATCAGTCGCTACACACATGTAAAATGTGTTTAGTGAGCAACTTCATCCTGTTAATTTTTATTGCATCGTGCGCGCGCGTCATACTATTTCACTTTCTTAATTTTTTCATAACGCTAGGCATGTTATCAAAAAGGAGTATTATTTCAAAACATAGCTGGGAATCCCTTTAGTTATATGACTCTAGTTGAGACTAAGAAAATCGTTTTCCTCCCCCTTCATATATTTGATAAAACTGTTCAATAGTTAGATAAAACTCATAACTACCAAGAATTGCAGCTAGTTTCAGTGTTGATGATTTGATTTTACCTGCCTTAACACACCTTTCTTCGTGTTGCCTGCTATAAACACAATGAAAATTTTTCAATGAAACGACTGAACAATAAAAAGGTGGCTGCGTTTTTTTTGCATAAGTATTTTAACTAAAAAAATATGAAAATCTGGAGTTTGGGGAAAATGTAAATCTAGAGTTATACTGTCATAAATATGTACACGATACAGTAGAAACCCGAACAATTTTCGTTTTTTGATTTTACTTTATTGGATTGATTGTAAATACAGCATTGTAAGTAACTAAGAATGTGTCTACCAATCAAATAGTTAATTCTGTAAATCCAACTGTATAGAAAAGATTAAGGATATTTCTCAATCGTTTCTGAAAAAGTGATAATTCACGAATTTGGGATTCCGACGAAAAACAAATTTTATTATAGAAACACACTTCCAATATGAGTATATAGCTTGTTGCACAGAATCACTTGAACAATAGATACGTTACTGGTATTTATATTTAACTTAACATAATATTTATGCCTCTGCTACAGTATAGTTACATACGTAAATAGTAAATTTAAATCGGTGAAGTATATAACGACAAAACATTTCATTGCTCAGAAATATGCAAATATGTAAATAGAATAAATAAATTTTATATAATTCTATAAAAATGGTTTAAAATAGATTCATGGTTTAAAACAAATAGACAAATGGTTTAAAACAGAATCATAATGATTAATACCTTTCCTCATCTCCTGCACTTAAAAAGTAATGTTATATTATAAATCTGACACAGCTCACCTAAGAGATCATCCTTACGTACTAAATTTATTCTGTATCCTAGTTACTAAACTTATTAAATCCTAGTTAATAAAATACCATATAGTTAGCATTCAAAATGCTTTGGACCTAAATTGGATTAAATACGAAACATATTATGAGACAATTTGACATTTAAAAAAAATGAAATCCGTAAATTTAAATTAATTTTTGTTTAAGTGCTGCAAGTTAGAAAAGATAATGGCTAGTATCGCAAATCACACAGGTTTACCAATTTAGGTCACAGGTGAAATCATCATGATAACGTACAATGAAAATAGTATATGAATGGGAATAAGAAGATCTCGTCACGACTAATCAGTTCAGAACTTCGCTGCCTATTTCGATGCTTACTTCTCTGCTCATTAGCCTAAATTTGTACGGAACCCTCGTTCTTGACAATTTCTTTTTCTTTGTTTCTAAGGTACACATAGCTAGCAACTATTGAAAATATGAATGGGGTGGGTGAATAAATTCCTCTAATATACTGTCAACATTACTGGAACTAGGGAACTCTCTGTTTAAAACTAGAAATTAGAAAACCATTTTCCAAACCCATCGTTCTTCTATTTGATACGCCCTCTTCTTATTTTAGCCATTTTTAGGGTTCCGTAGCCAAATGGCAAAAACAGAACCCTTAACATTTTTCTCCCTGCCTGTCTATTAGTCTGCTTGTCCGTATGTCACAGCCATATTACTCAGAGACTATTCGCACTACATATATGAAATTTAGATGGCCGATGTCTTCTATGAAGCACTATACAATGAAATAATGGAATTATAAAAAATTGTATTGGGGTGGTACTCCATACATGAAAATAAGGGATAAAAAAATCTAGTGCAGGTAGGCGAAGGTATCATTGGATAGGTCTTAAAAATGATATAGACGTTCCAAAATAACTTTTTCATTTACGTAATAGTTGGTGAGATATGCGTTTCTAAAGTCTTAAGAAATAAAAGCACTCCTTCAACTTTTCAACTAACGTGTGTAAAATTCTGAAAAAATTTATGTAGTCGAACTTAAAATAAACTTTCAACGAAAATAGGTTTGAATAAGCTATGCTGCGTAGTTTTTGAGACATGGAAAATTTTCGGCACCGACCGCAGCAATAACTTTGTTTTTCACAGAGTATTTGGGAAATACAAACCTATCGCTCTCAGTTGGTCGGTTTTTCTTTATTCTCACGCATACACTTTTAGTTAGCCATCACTCAAGCCATGTCAATAAATGTTTTCTTATATTTGATATTCTCTTTCATCACTCTAGTGATAACTATCGCATTTCCCTTTCCGCTTTTTAAATTTTCTCACAATTGATCTAATCTTCCCACCCTTTATGATGAAATTATTCTCAGCAAACTTTATGTATTTTACCATAATACCATCATATTTGGTACAAATGTATCACGGGTACACATGTTAATATTATCCTAAATAGCCACACCTGCTTGACACAAGAATTAATATGGTTCCCCTTCGGTGTGATCCGGTCTTTTCCTAATGCATAAACATCATTATTTATCCAGACAGCACGATAATTTAGTAATAAATAAGATTAACGCAGCACCGCTATGGTTTCGAAAATTTTATTTACAACAAAACAGTTCATTATTTGTTATTTGCTGTGAATTTAGCACCCATTAACACGTAATCGTTATCAAATACCACATATATACCATGTAACTCATTTTGACTCTACATATTCTACCATGTTACGTGCTGAGGATATATTATTTCACTTCGCAAATTAGGTTAAACGTAGTTGTTAATAATTTTATTTCGTTACTGGTTTTTTTCCTCAGTTTTGCCCACATATATTTTCATTTTTGCGTAGAGTTTTTCGGTATGTTTTCGTGATAAAAGTATTTTATAAATAAACTTGAATTTAAAACCAAATCAGTGTAATAATATCAACCATTTATATTCGTTCCTTTTAATCCTGCACGCTTAGTCTTACTGTCCGAGTGAAAATAATTGAATTTCAGTTTTTTTAGGAACTTCTATGAGTTTCATTCAAAACGGTTCATTCTTAGTAGTTTTTATTATAACTTAAACAGGAAAACAAGAAAAAAATCCTACAGATAGGCAAAACATTGCTTAGTAAATATTTGAAGGAGCCAAGGATTATTACCTCAAGGAATAAAAGTTATATTTGAATTGGTATTGGCTGAGTGCGTGACACCAGCGCCACTTAGCGTCAGCAGCTTTATTGGCGCTTCAATTTTATTTGTACGCTTCAAATTAACGGCTCTGGTAAATGTTTACGTTAATAATATAAAAAAATAACGGAAAATATATAAATCAATGTTTTTAGTAAGGAATAATAGCAAGATTTTACTTGTCCGTACCCGGAATATAAAATATCTATTTGTTTTAAGCTCAACAAAATTAGTAAAATAATAAATATTTTACCCGATGTCAGAAGGAAAGCATTTTATACCAGCTACCAATTTATTTTTTTATCTAATTCCCAATTCAGTATTGGAAATCTGTAAAATTAGGATTTGTTATTTCTTGAAGTATTTTTACTATTTTCACTTTAAATGTATAATTATGTACTACACACTCAACAAACATCTAAGCAGAAATGTTAATAATAACAATTTGCAAAGTATTGAAAAGACAAATAATTATGACCTTTAAATATTTAATTTATGAATACAAATTTGTTTAATTATATTTGCATGTACCCTCTTTATTTATTTTATATTTCTTGTTTCTTTTTGTCTGATAAACAATGAAATTATCATAGTTGCTAAAATGCATTTGTTCCCCATTATTAATGTATAATTTAAAAATTTTAAACTAGAAAAAAAAGAAAAAAGATATAGAGTTAATAATAATTTTTTAAGAGTGGTAGAATTGAGAAATCGTTGCGTTATCTATACATTTTTTAAAAGCGTGGGCTTTACGAAACAAAATATTTGTTTTTTAAAGTAGACTTGCGCTTCCAAAGAAAGCACGAACAAACAAACAAAAATATTTCCTCTTTGTATATATTAGTATATATGGTACACCTTTCTTTCTGTCTTTCTTTCTTTCTGCCTTTAATCGCCGTATAGCATCCCTACTCGTACATCGGTTTTTCCTTTGTTTTCCCTTTGTTTGAATTATATCGGAACTCCCCAGTTTCCCGCTGCATTCAACTGCTCAACCGCCTGATTTGTTTATGACGAGTGTCGTCGTTATCTTTAATAGTTATTATGTATTTTGTATTCGTGTTTAATCTAATAGGTTACCTGTACCCATGTATCGATAAACGTATTTGTGTAAATAAATATATAAATATATATGTTAAAATTGTTACAAAGTTAATTCTGTACATGATAAATTTAGCGTATAGAATGATAGTAGAAGCCAAAAAACTGTTTTAAGAATTTTCGTCTATCTGTCTGTCTGTGTGTTAATTTCCTCTTTAATCAAGTGAAATATACTGCACAGATTTTGATATGGTAATAGTTTATATCTTCTATCGACATAAAGGATACATTCCATCTGGATATTACACATATAAAAAATACCCTGACTTGGTGAATATTATAATATTGGTACTGCCAATATCTATTAGCGTTTTTAGTAAACTTTATGCTCATAGATTTCTGAAGAGAAAAAAAACACAAAAAAAATTCCCATTAACTTTTCTTATACAACATTTAATGTGAAAGAAGTCACGTCGGCATAGCCATTCGTAGTAAACAAATGACTTTGTATGCATTGTGAAATATTTATATGCATAAAAAACCCATTGACACTTTAAAGTATTGTGAAAATAAACTGAGAAAGTTATATGAAAATTGGTATTGTTTAACGAAACTCTTTGCCATTTATAAAACTGTAGAGGCCATTTAGACATTTAAATATTAATAAAAGTCACAAGGATGATAAACACGATAGGTCCATGGCATCGTTCAATGTCGCTGTTAGACTCGTAGGCGAGAGTCGGGTGGGACATTATTCAGTATTATTAAAAATTATTCAATTATTTGGTAAATATTTCTCTAGAAAGAAAATAATAAGTAATATTACTGTTTAATATCGATCTACACCTTCAGTTAATGACCTCTTTAATTGGTTTAAATTTAGTAGAATTGCCGTGACATTTACCCTCATGCATTTTTCACTACTCTTATAGTAGGTACTTAATTATTTACGCGTGTAGTTATTCATTTTTTAAATATCCAGCCAAAACTGCACCATCAAATAAAAGCTTAATAACTTTACACTTTATGAATTTCCAAATATTATATAAAATAATCTAAATGAGAGAGCTTCCTTAAACTATATGGGTTAATTCAGGCCATTTTTGACTGACCCTCCTCTCTTATGGGGGAATGGGGGTGAACATATTTTTTTCCTTTTCTTTCTATAAGGCATTTTCGCTGCATTACAATGCTAAGAATTACATCGACAAAAGGTCATATTGTATCGCTTTAAGTTATTTGAATACAGCCGCTAGGAATTGGAGTAAATTAAAAAAAATTATTTTAATACTTAAAAACATCTTTATTACTTTTTATTAAACATCTCTTAAAAGAAATAAAGAGTCCGGCTTCATCATTTAATAATATAAATTAATAAACGTTTACATTATGCACTCCTGAAAATTGCTTATAACTGGAAGATTATTTGCCATAAATTTAGATTCAAGAACAGCAAATGGGTCTAGTTCCACATCTTCCTCGATTATTGGTTCGAGGATGGTGTGGAACTCTTCCTCGAACCTCGATCAATCTTTCCTTGGTTTGAGTATATCAAGTTTATACAACATTTTCTCCTCTAGTTTGGATAAGATTTGAAAGAATGGGAGTTTCACCCTGGGTGGCGTAAAACTAAAAAAAATGCGTTATGCTAATGATACAACCCTACTAACAGCGAACGAATCGGAAATGATATCTCTCTTGCAAAGAATGAAAGCGGCCAGTGTCGATTTGGGACTATCTATTAATAGGTCTAAGACAAAGCCAATGGTAGTGGACCGATATGGAAAACTGGAGTTCAAGAGCTCTTTGTGAATAGAAAACGTTGGAAACTTCATCTACCTGGTTTCAGCATCTCCAATAAAAGTGGATAAGAAGAGCAAGTTCGATGTCAAATAAGTATGGTGTAAAACCCAATGACTCGCTTAGATAAAGTATCGAAGGTCAGAAACATATCCAGATATAATTAAGAACTCTAATCTTGTCCATCTTTTTATAGATTTAGTTCTGAACGTGGACAAGTATATGGCAAAAATATCGACGCCTTCGAAATGTTCTGCTGGAGAAAGATGTTCAACATCTCATGTACTGAAAATAAAACCAACGTGTCGAGCCTGAAGGAGTTCGGAACCATAACAAGATTATCTGCCGTCTGTCTTCGGAGAGTTCTCACATACTTTAGACACATTGCGCGAAAACCTCTCGACAACATTGAGAAGCCCATTGTCACTGATATGGTTGTGCGACAGAAAGCTCTGCCTTGATCTGTCCAAATCGATTAATGCTTGGCTCTGCATTACATGATGTTCTATACAGTGCCTAGTATAGAAATTTATGGCGAAACACCACAAAAGAAAAAGTTCCACAATTCTGAGCACTGAGAACTAATTCAAGAAGAAAGAAGAGTTTAATAAGAAATTCTATTATTTCTATTGCATGCATTGACCAAGACGTACGTAGAATAAATTATAAATTCAACGAAGAGGACGTTGTTAAACTACAAATTTTCATTACAATCCGCCGTGTGGTTTTTGCGTGATCTAAGCACAGATATGGCCTTGTTATCGTTTTATTTCATGTAGTCATTCGGGTACAATAATGAAACTAATTATATTCTATTTCACAATATGTAGCAATCATGAAATGGCTGTGCTTTGCAATATTTTATGAATTAAAATGATTTTTTCGATAGCTTTCTTTTTTTACAACTACAAGAACTTGTGTTTTATTATTTTATTTCACTAGTAAAGGTCAAATAAGTTCAACAATTCTACGATACAAAGCAGAGTACTCGCTGAGTGCTCGATGATTCATTCACTCGCTATGAGTCAGCGGTCGCTGAGTCAAATTTTCTACTCTATGTAGTTTTTAATCTAGACTGAAATCTGAAAGTTAATTACATACGTTCCTAAATTTTTAAATTTTCAAATTTTTATGCAAAGATTCTTTCTCTTTCGGTCCTTTGCTAATAACCCACATGAAGCTGTTGTAATACAACGAAACCTAGGTCGTGGTAAAGAACTTAAAGAAAGTAGAAATAATACTACATCACGTAGTTTAATTTAATTGTGAATAATGAATTTCTACAAAATTAACGCCAAATATATTCCAAATTCATTCTCAGCTTAGCTCCCGATGGCTGAAGAAGTTTTGAATTTCTAGATGTTCAGGAGTCTTGACGCATTGCCAAATATTTAATAGTAGGGTTATCTGGTTGAGACTCATATTACATAAACATATAAAAAAAATTGCAAAGTTTTTTTAACGTAATCATTCTGCGCTATTCTAGTGCTAAACTGAATTATACCAAATTGCATTTAGATGTATTTGGTAGGCGGAGTTTAGGAGATCTGATACAACTGTATATTTTTGAATTTACCCGTTTTATATGCAATTATTTTTCTTGAAAAGTAATTAATAAAAAATGTTGGTCCAGTCCAGTACTTGTTCAATTAGTATTCCATGCCATCAAGCCTCCATTTAAATTATTAATAGTAATGTACTTCGTCTATGGGCTTAAAAGGCGCCCATCTGCTGTGCTACCTGCCACCGACCGCACCAATGGTATACACCATCGCATCACATCGTGGTGCTGAGTGGACTGAGCCACATTTTTTGTCGAAACACATTTTTTCTCGGAGAACTTTTTCTCTAAAATCTATGATTTGGCAGTTATAAGGAAATAAACAATTACATTGTTTTTGACAATCGTGCTAGATTTTTCAATCCTGAAAATTTTAGTTTAATATATTAATCTATACGCAATTCTCGATGGCTTTTTTCAGATTATTTTGAGTAATTCTTTTGGTGATAAGGGTCTCCACCCTTTTTTAAGCGTTTTTAAGCGTTTTTTCCCAAAAATGTTTAAACAAATTCATCCGAAAAATACATTATATAAGCATACATAATGTATTGTTTTATGAATATATATATATATATATATATATACATATATATATATATATATATATATATATATATATATATATAATTAAAATAAATGAAATGAAAAACGTTGGTTTAATTTGTTTCCCATAGAACTATACGAAGACATATACGAGTCCATATGCTTCATCACTTCCTTATCACGTTCAAAAAATATATAATCAATTTATATCAATTATAATTGTAAACACTAAACATAAGGCAAGGTTTAAAAATATATAAACGTTGTTTAAATTATTTGGAGACAAATTAAAAATACGTTCGAACGGCAATAAAACCCATACGGTTTCGAAACACATCGCGCGCCCGCAATTCGGCCAAGGTTAAATCGCAGTAAAATTTTCAGAGCTACGAATGTAATGTGGATTTAAATTCGGGTCATCCCTCGGCGTCGCGGCGCGACGGAGGTCGCTCGTGCGCTCGAAGGGCACCAGAGAATGCGCATTATGACATTTGCAGGGCGGCCACATGTGCAGAATTTGCTTCAGGAGAGAGTTCGAAAGCATTTATTCGAGAGTATCTAGATATTAAAACTGGAGCAAAGTACACTTATGAATAAAATACAAAAATGTTCGTTTAATAAAAGACTAACACTGAGGTTTGAATCAATACTAACGTCTGTATCGAGGTGAATGGAAAGTAGGACCAAACAGCTAAGCGTCTCCTAGCTCGTTCTTCCTCTTTAGTTTCGAAGAAAAATCTTTGGCCCTGTGTTGCAGAAAACGTAGAAATTTCTAACAAAAAAGGCGTAAAGTTCAAATTATGCAAGAAACGTTCAAATCATTTCTTTACTCTATTTCGTTTTTATAATGCGGTAGCAAAAATTGCCATTTCTTATCTATTTCTGCATTTGTTGTGCAAGATTGTCATTCGCTTATTTCCATCCGTATTCTCGTATTAAAATTTTCATCAGTATGCGATTAGAAACCTTAATTTTTTGGGAAAAATCTCAATGTTTTCCTTTTTTTAAATAAAATAATAATATCTAATAATTACTTTCTATTATTTATTCGCTAACAATGATAAGTCTGAGTAAAAAGTAGAATTGTTATGCACATTCCGCATACCACGGACTCCTTATATGTAAAAAATGTATGCCTAATATCAATGTTGCAAATTGTAAGACACTCAATTTTTTAAGGTTGCGTACCTCAAAATAAAAAGGAATCCTTATAGGATCACTTCGTTGTCCGTCTGTAGATCTGTCAGGCTCTTTTTCTTAGGAACGCGTGTAGGTATCGAGTTGAAATTAATATCAAATACTTAGGTCTACCGTCCCTATGACTCTAAAAAATCAAGCTTCTAAGTCAACACAATCAAGAAGAAACTTAAAAATACCGCCACTTATGCCACATACCTTGACACTCACAAATAAGTCAAATCCTATAGGGTACTTCCCGTCGATCTAGAATATTGAAATTTGGCAAAAAGCCAGGTGTCATAGCACAAATAAAGGAAAAGTCCGAAAATCCAGAAAAATACACAGTTCCTAAATGCACTGCTATTACTTTGCTTAATAAGCAATTTCTTCATCAAATCATCAGTTACTTATAATCTTTATATTTTCGCTACACTATTCCAATTTTTACAGAATACGACATACAGAATACGAAATTGTGGTATAAATAAGTATTTATGATGACAAA
This sequence comes from Druceiella hillmani, assembly GCA_039881145.1. Taxonomy (NCBI): domain Eukaryota; kingdom Metazoa; phylum Arthropoda; class Insecta; order Lepidoptera; family Hepialidae; genus Druceiella; species Druceiella hillmani. The sequence goes on along the minus strand of JAYKKI010000072.1, from coordinate 112,754 downwards.
ATCGCCAATAAGAGGTAGTTTTATACAATTACGTACATTTTAATGTGATAAATTGTTGTCGAATTTTGTTACTCTGGTTTTCATTCATTCTATCAAGTTGACAAGTATTAACCTCATCATCTCAGTTCATTAGTGTTACCTTATTTTGTAGCTAAGCAGAGCATTTTTGTTGTAGCCTATCAAAGTACTCTTGTAGCCAAGCTTGAGAGCAACTCTGCCATATAACTCGAATTTAACCTAGTTCTATTTTAATACGGCTTTTAATTTCTCTAAATTGAATGAAGATTGTCATTCCGGATGAGAATTATATTGAGAGATGAAAATTTCGTCCTTTTTAATATTTGGATACCATGCTTGGTCGAATGAAAGAACAGTACACCTTCACGCATCATTTTATATTACGTATTTGCTCGCCGTTTTTTTGTCTTAAACAGAATTCACGAAAATAATGCGCTCAAAGTTTTCTTCGTGAAATTTCCGTATTTATTCACCAAAATTCAATTGTAAGTAGAAAATCGAATGTTGCTCTATTTGTATAACCCACCAGAAATATTTGAGGAGTTTTTGTAACCTTCCAGAAATCACTGGAAGAAACTGGTATGTTTATTAGTGGCCAATCTGACAGGTTACTTTCTTTTTTTCTCATGTCGCCTGCCCATTGGCATACATAATAGTTTTTCAACTTATCGATACCATTAAACTATTTGGAAATAAATTTCATTATTTTCATAACACCATTTACATATTGTTCTTTCTTCTGAATTCCGTTCGTATTATGTAAGCGCATTAACACAATAAACATAATAAGTCTCTAAAACAGGAATAAAATTCCTACTACGAGGATTTCGTGTACATTTAGATATAAAAATTTTAAACACTTAAATTAACGCGACACTTTTACTAACCTATTTATAAATATTAACTATTACTTTTCGCAATACTTGAACATTTTATTCGTTACATCCTTTACGGACGTAATAACTCGGTAACAGATATATTTTTAATTTATTAATGCGAGTTAACAATTTTCCGATTTTCCCGAGTTTGGCCACTTTTCTAAACTTTGGAATATATGGTGGGAATATTCGGAGACGGGCGAGAGATGGCGCTTTATAAAAAAGGGGAGAGTATACTGCACAACATTGGATTCATGGAAAGACGAAACATTTCGTGTACTTAATTTGCATTTTATAAAATTACTATTAAATATATTTGAGGATTGGCTATTAAGATACGTGCGGGTTGATACGTTTCATTATATGTCAGATTTCATCATTTCAATTTGTATGTCAAGCAGTTTCTGACAAATACGGCTGTGACAATCAGGCAGACAAGTTAAGTGAATTTCGAATTATTATTATTTTAATATAAATATGTTATAAATATTTTTTATATAAATATCTTATAATCCTTTTTCCTTTTTGATGTACAGAATCCGTATTTTGAATTTGGGATAATAATATTTAGTGGTTTACTAAATATCATTATCCCAAATTCGACGTATGAGCAGATGCTTAAAATAATTTCTTTCCTGCGTCTTCAAGTAAATCGTCTTCTAAAATTACATCACAATTGATCTTAATTTGAATTAACTATGATGCTACAGCATATGGGCAGACATAACGAAGTTATAGAGTTTCGTTTTTACCATTTGGCTATGGAATCATAAAATTTGTAGAAATGAACTATACAATTGATGTAACAATCTTAATTTCATTGTAATCGTGTAGTCGCTTAATTTGTAATTGTAAATGTAAATATGTAGTCGACAAAAATATGGCAAGTCACGGCGCCGACTCAAAGTGGCAACTTTAAAGCACTACCCCAGACGATCGGGGAACACTCCTTTCCGCAGAAGGAAGGGAGACCCGCCGTTAGTTTTTCTAAACTAATTTACATATAGCTTTACATTGTAATTCAAATTTTCATGTAATCGACTACACGTTCATATTACCGAGTAATTTATAAAAAGACTAACTAATAAACTAGCTTCATTTCCCGGGTTTACCCCGACAAAAAAGAACAGTGATTGTTTTTTTTGTATAGCACCTATTGGTTTAATTTATGAATGGTAATCTCAACAGTTTTGTTATTTATTTAGCGCTCTAGTCGAGTCCAAACCTACATGGTCTAATCCTGTAACATAAAAACGGGCGAGATGCGTGTTGCACCACGCGCAGTATTCAGGGGCTTCCGTAGTAAAGCTGTATGCATACATAGATGTTTTAGTTAAGATTTAAAACCCAACTATATAAAATGAAGGTGATTCAAGAATTGATATAATCCAACTTCTCAAGAAAAATTTAAAATAAGGTCGAGTTAAAGCAGAAAATTTAAAGTGCTATCAGCTACATTACGCTAATTATATACATACGCATGAAATTATGAAAAAATAAGAATGTTTACTAAATTTCTCTTCTTTTTTTATTTCATACACACAATTGGTGTAATGTATGGTATATTATCCTCTTCACATTAAAAGATAAATATACATTTTAAAATACACTATATATGTCATTTATATGGTGTTTCTATGAAAATTTTACAAACTCCACTGACTACATGTCATAAAAAGTTTGACAGTTACAATATACGTTACTGAACTATACACTATACGTCATTTTCTGTATCACGTTGTTTACAATATCTTCCCACATTATTTTAATGTTGCTGTAATTGTTAAAAAGTTTAAAACAAAAATGTACCCAACCCGATGACCGTCTGGATAATTAGTATAAGCTATTAGTGGGAAAGTTTCATGCGAACAGGATATGGCGTTTCATAGCGAACACTAAAAAATAAAAAGAGAAAATTTTCTTTCTCATAAAATTAACGTGATAACTTTATTTTTTTATCAGTCATTTAAGCATATTCTGCTTGTTTACATGATATTATATGTGGTTTTCCGCACGGACGCGGAACCGGAATGTTTTTTCCCTGTGATCAGATAAAAAGGGCGGGATACGAACATTGATTGACGCATGTGCCGAAAACAATATTGCTTTCTGGAGTTGTTATGGATGCCCCGGAAGGTTCTGCTAGCATTGATTGATAATACTACTTATGTTTTGATGAGTTTGAACATAACATGATTTTCTCGTACCCAAATTGAAAATACGCTTAAGGTACACTCGAATTCAACTAAAATGGACCTAAATTTAATACGATACTATAGCCATATTATCATCAAAGACTGTTAATATTCTAATTAATGATTTGTGAACGTGAAATAGTATGAAGAATTGCGTAATGATTGCAAAGTCGGAAATCTAAATAAAATAAAAAAATAAGTAGGCTTTGATCTTTAGAGATGTAGCTCGGATTCGTCACGTTAATCGATATGAAATTTAAACTTTTGCGCTCGTGGATACTCGATTAAGGCGGCGGAATATATGTACAGGTTTTGGGTTCTGGAGAGCAATATATTTAATATACACATTGCGTCCTCTATTAGCGCGTTATACTGCTATAGGTTACTTTTAAATCTTGGATTTAAAAGTAGTCTATATATTAAATCGAATAAGAGCTGTATTTATATCAAGTATCGTGGAAATCTATCTAGCTGTTTAAGCTTGATTGATTAACAAACATCCAAACATACGTTTAGCAGTATTAGTAACCCACGAAAACAAAGTAGCAAATAACAGCCTGTGTTGCACCACCACACGAACTATACACAAAACAAATTTGCTATCTGTTCGTTGCTTGGCTGTGCAGTTATTCAGTATCAAACAAAAGTAGGTACTTTCATTTATAACTTTAGCAGGGGATTAGTAGTGTGCCGTATCATCGATGAGCTAGATCAGCGGATGTATTTTTTACCCGACCATGTGGGAGAAAAGGTAATGAATTTTACAGGCTATGTACGTATGTGCAGACTAAACTACTAAAGTGGTTTCAACAAATGAGATGGTCTTGGACTTGTCTTGACCCAGAAAGTGTCCTAGCGCATATAGTTTCATGAAATCCAGTGCTCGTGCTTTTCAGTTTGTTTTTTTCCTGAATCGGTTTTATTTTCTTAATTTTTGTTCTTGTTACATACCGATACAGATTATTCGATCCGCTGATCCGTATCCGGATCTTTCAGTTCACTCGTTTATTTGAAACGATTCAATTGAAGCGATAGTTTTAACGACTCGGACTTTGTAAAAAGAAAATTATTTTTCTATATACACGAAGCACATTTTGGTTTTTAATTTAGTGAAATGACAGCATGAAACTATTTTCATCGAGTTTTATTGATTTTGTTAATTTCAGATGTGGAATTATTTTACGTTATTTAATGACGAATGTGCAGAGCAGAATCTGCGAGAAAAATTATTTTTGAAACTGGAATTTATTACTTCCTTCAAAATAATCTCTAAGGAAATTATAAAAAAAATAATATAAATTATTTTGCAAATAAAACAAGACTTCTATAAGAAGAATTGAAATGAAAATGTTCAGTCGAGAACAAATTTACAAACAACAGAAATGGAGTGTAAGCAAAGAAATGTTAATGGTTATTTGGACGATTTGATACTATTCTATCCCAAGTTAATAAAAATTGACTATTTAACTACAGAAATTTTAGTTTTAACTGATTTCTCCCTTAGGATTAATAGATCACGGTACTTCGTATTTTACTAAACTTTCTTTCAATAAAGATAAAATTTCAATAAATATACAGAATCTTAAATTACTTACATAAGATTGACCAATATTACAAAATATCAGCTGTACAAGAAGTCCTGGGAACATTTGGTTAGATTCATTATTGCTAGGGGGAGAGGAGAGTGAGGTTAATATTTAACTTGTAATAGTATTAATTCAGATCTTGGAAGAATACAAATTTGGCAATTTAAGATTTTTAAAGAATATTACGCAGGAGACCACACAAGATTTGGACTGATTTAGGTTCAAGTATATTTTGAAAAATAACGGAAAATATCTAATTTAAACAAAATAGATTGTGTAGCATACGAGATGTATTTCTATGTTACTTACAAAATACTATAGGACATTTCAATCAATTAACAGTTGCATATTTCAATCAATTAACAGTTGCATTAACAATCAATATAAAAATTAATTTCAACAAAATGTTTTTTAAAGACGTACAAGATCCCTCGACGTGCTAAAATAGTAGAATAACTCTTTCTGTCAGTCAAAAAGGGTGTTATGCATCAAAACTCGTTGGTATTTTTTCGTATAAAGTAGACAACATGGCACTGAGGATTTGACACTGTTTAAAGAATCGGTTAGAACCTGAACCCATTAGAGGAAACTAAATCAGGAATATCGAATACATTTGATGTCATTCCAATCTTACCAAAAATCTAATTAATTAAATTAGAATTTCACAGGCGAGTCCGTCACTCGCCTGTGAAATTATAATTCAGTAAACTAAAGCAGTTTCTTTGAAAACTAAATAAATAGTAAATTTGCTAAAATATTTAACGATAATCTCTTTCAAACAGCAATATATTTGAAGCCAAGATTTTAACACAATTATTATATTTAATTTTATTATATACTTGTATTATATTTCATAAAAATACCTCTATATGTTTAACATTAATTTTGCAAGATTAATTTTTGCAATAAAACAAAAAAAAAACGGAATGAGACGGAATTTTTTTCGGCGGATATCCGGCACATCACTATAGGGATCTTCCCATAAAAATAGAGCTTGTTTTTAATGACTTTAGTTTTCTTGCGTAGCTCACTGTAGTGAATAAAATTTACTTAACATCTCGCGTTATCAGATACAACTTTACACAGCAATCGGTAGTTATACCACGTTATACGTGCATATAGAAACTTGTTCCTCAAAGCTTAATAATTAATCTTATTATTTTATGAAAATGATCATTCACCGACCATATAAGATTACATAGTCCTCACTTTTCCTTATTCCTGAACAACTCATTCACTTCCTATCGCCAATTTTCCTTACACTTTCCTTTTGGAACGGATCCAAACACGTGTTTTATTAATCATCTGACGATTGTTATATGCTATTTCGTTAACGACCGAATGGTCTTGTGAGGGCTTTTATTTAATGATGATAGTGACGATTTCCTTCACTTCACATTTTTATTAGTGCTCGGTGGCCAAACGGTAATATAAGAAATCTTGTAAATTTGCCATGTCCGTTCGTCCGGCCGTATATCTTAGCATCATATACTAGCTGTTTCACTTTGAGACCCAATATTAAATACAAGAGAGAAATAAATTAAAAGACACTTTTTAATTTTGGTATTCCATACATCAAAAGGAAAAAGGAATCCATGCAGGATCACTTCGTTGTCCGTCTGTCGGTCAGTCAACAATCCTTTTTTCAGGAACGCGTAGAGGTATCAAGTTGAAATTGATACTAAATGCTCAGGTCTACAGTCCCTTGGAGCTGTAAAAATCAAGTTTCTAACTCATCGCAATCAATATGAACCTTAAATATACGGTCATTTACGTCGCATTCTTTGACACTGGCAAATACATCAAAACCTATAAGGCCTTCCCGTTGACCTAGAATCTAATTTAGCAAAAATGCAATTTAGCAAGAATGAAATTTAGCAAGAAGCAAAGTCTCATAGCACAAGTAAAGGAAACAGTCTGAAAATCGTTAATTTGTATTCATATCACAAAGACATTTTTTTATTAAATATGCGTCTGTGAAAGATATAATAGGCAATATATTTTCGTACTAAAAAATTAAAATTTTGCAAATAGTTTAATAGGAATATTATGTACCATTAAATATTTGTAAATGTCTAAATGTGTACGAAACTTTCGTAGTGCAAGTTCCAATCGTGCTTGACAGGTTTTATTTTTTTAAGTATTTCTCTATACACCAAACTAGAGAACGACATTTTTTTCCCTTCTTTCTCTCATTATAGGGATATCTTAAATGTTTAACAATGTTTTTTTTTATATGACGTCTCCTTAACAAATTACGGATCCTCAAAGCCTTTGCATCCAGCGTAACGATCCGATTTAAAAAAAACGCTTACGCATGGCGTAATGCGAACAAAGTAAAATCCGGTAGTTGTTTATATGTCCTGATTGTTTTTAATGCAAGTTAACCAAAATAATTTTAAATGCAAGTTCTAATTAAGTAATTGTATTCAATTTTTTCAGATTTTTCAAACGCATCGTTTAAAGTTATTAGATATGTCTTCTTTACTCTGGTCTGTGACTGTTTGATAAATGTCAGCGTGAGAAAATGAAACTCAAATAATGTTTAGGTAACTTATAGGCGATTTTTTTTGTATAACGGAAACTGTGTAATCAGTGGGATAGATGATACAATGGGCTTTTAAACATAAATATTAATGAAATGAGACAAAATAATCAAATAATTATAAGACGAAGTTGAGGAACAAATGCAGTCGATTATGAACATAGTTTAGAACTTCGCTGCGTTCGGGGGAAATCGGTGTGCGGTGTGAAGTGAGCGACAGTCAGTTGCTATTTGACAGTTCATGCGGGCGGGCGGGACTAAGCAGGGGAAGAATCACACGCGCGTGCTGAGAACACAGCATATAATTAATGTTAAATGTTCTTAACTAATGTTATTATCATTACTGTAATACAGCGTGGTAATTACAGTTTGTGATTTAAAGTAGTGTTTCGATTACCTATAACTGGCGCCCACAACCATGTATGATCCTGATAAAGTCCTCAGCCTTCCCCAAGATATATTTGTTTTATTTTAAAAAAGAACACGACACTGAAATAGTCAGTAGAATAAGAGTACAAAGTACCTTTTAATAATATTTGACAACACGAGTAGTGACATTGTTTAGCTAAACCGTCCTTTTCAATAAACAATGGGTTTTGTATTTAATGAGCGATTAGTTTGCGCTCGAGTACTCAGAATTGGTAAAAGTAAGATACTTTATGGACCTGTACATATTATTACGTGATGGAAAATATTTATTTCATATGTATTGTTTTACATTATTGTAGTTTCAAATATAGCAGGTAATTCACACTTAACACATTTTGTAATTAACATTTAACACAAATAAGATACAAAAAAACTATGGTACATAATATTCCTAATAAACTACTATAAAATTTTATTTTTTTAGAGCAAGAACTAAAAAAATTGCCTACTAAATCTTTCACAGGCGGAATTTAAAAAAGGTTTTTTATGTGATATAATGATAAATTAACATTTTTTTTCTTCACTTGTGCTGTGAGATCTTGCTTCTTGCCAAATTTTATGATTAAAGGTCAACGGGAAGTACCCTATAGATTCTGATTTATTTGAGAGTGTCAAGTCTGCTGTCACGAGCAGTGCAATATTAATATTATATTTGGCCACTGTGTTACCGGACGACCTCTCAGAAATTGTTGCTGAGATGGCTAAGCATTTATTGAATTCATTAAATTACTGATAAAAAGTGCTGCAAATGGAGCAACATCGTAAATTTTTTGGCTAATTGAGACTTCACAGAAAGTAATGTAACTTTTTTCTTAATAATTGTACCTAATTTTATGAAAAGCTTTATGAAAAGCACAGATTTGACAAATTTACGCCCGTGACGTAAATTTTATGATCGTTATTTAAATTAAAATATTTTAATCCGAGTTGTCCAAAAAAAATTATTTTTGCTTGCAACATATAATTTTTATGTTTATTATTACAATTTTTTAAGGAATGACTTCCTTAAAAAATTGTAATAATACTGTTGATAAGAAATAAAAAGTAAAAGATAAGTATTTTTCTACGTTTTGTTATAATTTTTTACCACACAGGAAGCACTGATCCATTGATCTCCATCTGTCCCAGTACTAATGTATGCTTTGTTTATTTTTTTCTGGCATTTTGATGCCAACCTGAGTCTTACGATAGTCTAAGATCCCAACTAAGATGGTCTCTCCAGCTGCTTACCGAATGAAAAGTATTTTTTATGAGACATATCGAGTTAATTAAAAATACTGTAATTAAATTTTTTAATTTTTTAACTCACTTGACTACCAAATGAATTTATTACCAATCGAAAGTAAAAATTATACGGAACATGTAAAAGTTAAGTTGCCTTTATTTTTCTGTACACTCCTGTCGGGTTGACAAATATAAACAGGCGAGTTGATACTAGTAATTGATAAGTATTGGGCTCAATATTTATCGTTGTCTAAAAAAAATAATAGTTTTACGATGACTGATTTAATCAGCGACTAATAAAGTTTATAATAATTTTGTAATATTTATATGAAAAGGCGACGAGAAATTTAAGATAACAGTAAATACTTATGGAGCTTAAATTGACCACACACAAAATAAGTTTCGAAACTAAATTAATCTCGTACAGCTCTCATGAAAGTTTCGAATCACGAGTTCTGACAAAGTTCCACAGATCATTACTTAAAAGTGCTTAGTACTTCAGTTTTAGTTTATTTTTGAGGGAAAATCTTAGCCTTTCTTTTGCAATTTGATGTGTAATCTTCAACATATTATTTATTTCATCTTAATTATCTTAATTATGCAATGTGATCGAATTATATAATCACATTTAGAAGAAAATTTTACCTCAAAATTATATGGTGTTGTGTTACCTCATATATAGGTACAGTTGATCTAAAATCGATCAAAGAATTCAAGAAGAGCTAACAAAACAGTGATGCACAAAATAGTCATATTGTTTCCATATAACTTAATTACCTCGGAAAGGAGTCGACGACCCCTTTCAGTGGTAATTAGGTTATTCTAAATTGATCATAATAATCGACGAAATTGTACATTTTTAGGGTTATTTACTTCGAAAGGATAAGACGGAACCCTTGTAGGATCACTCGTACTAATGACAAATAACCTCGTCTCAATTAGTATTTGTAACTGTCGTTTTTCTCTGAAACCCTTTGAGGTAGAGATATAAAATTTGACAAAGTATTGACTCTCATATTTTGCAAGAATAAGAACCTAATAACAATTTGTTTCAGAATTTTGGAGATGGATGAAAAAAATATTCGTTTTCAATTCTATATTTCATAAAAATATGTTCCCTAACTACCTCTGAAACTATTGTTGTTATTCTTTTCAGACCTACCGTGTACAATTGAGGACATGACATTTTTGTTAATTATCCTACTAAAATTAATTTCTTTATAACTAGAAACTGTTGTAATCGCTTGAGAACATTACAAGTTACTAAAAACGATACCACTAGCATCATCTATTGCCATGTGTGCGCACTAGTTCGCCACTTTCGGCCAATAATCGGCGAAACTTTGAAATGTCTAGTTAAATCTTTTATTTTATTTGGAAATCTCAAATCTCATTCTTGTAGATACGTGTTGAAAAAAATATATATCAATAAGTTATGCCATACAGACAAAGAAGAACGTGTTTAATTGAATAAAATGAACTTTTTAAAATATTGAATATATTTGGTGTTAATTTTGTAGACATTCATTATTCGAAATATATGAAACTACGTGATGTAGTATTATTTCTACTTTCTTTAATTTCTTTACCACGACCTAGGTTTCGTTGTATTACAACATCTTCAGGTGGGATATTAGCAAAGATTTTTTTTTCTTTCCTAATATCCCACCTAAAGGTGCTGTAATACAACGAAACCTAGGTCGTGATAAAGAAATTAAAGAAAGTAGAAATAATACTACATCACGTAGTTTCATTTAATTGAACTTGTTCTGCAATCCGTATTATAATTACACGAAAATTCGCTTCGTAAAATGTTCAATAGCGTTTTTTTCAGGCAATATGTTCGAAAGGGATGTTTTGAAGGTTCTGGAAAATGGTTGTTGGACTTGGAGCTGTCTTCGGATGATGATGATGTGGGAAATAATATTAATGTCCCATATACAAGACATGTTTGGTTTAGTGCCGATGTAACAGCTCAGAATCAAAAAGAGTACACGCCACTTGACCGCCCCCTGATGAATATAAAAACGAAAGTGAAGATGAAGGTAGATTAACTTCTGATTTCGAGCTCGGGCCCGATGAGGAGGGATAATCTATATCGAACGGTGAGATTGTCGATTATCTTACACCAGAACAGAGCACCAGGTGGAGGCACAGAAACATAAGAAGAAAATAGTGGCCATGAGTTATACTGCGATAATTACTTCTCGTCCTATCACATGCTCAAAATTTTGAAACGCAAAGGCATTGTGCCTTTGCGACTACCTGCACAGCTCGTGTCAATAGATTTGCGAAGCCTCCATTACTCAGTTATAATATAAAAACTGTGGTCAAATGGTTAGATAACAAGCCAGCCAACTTAGCGCCTTACTTTATTGACATAGGAGAAAAGGATATGGTGAGAAGATGATCAAAACAGAGATAAAATTTATAGAAGTTGAGAGGCCTGAATTCGTGAAAAAGACAATTACGCCATTGGAGGGGTTGATTTGCTTGATCAACTTATGAGTTATTAGAGGACCTCCATTTGATTTGTTCAGAATACCAAAAGCAAAACAGCTCACACTTCTTCATTTTCGTCGACAACTAGCTCACAGTTTAGTTTTTCGAAATAACATTTCAGCCGCTACAAGGGGTCGTCCAAGTAGTACCAGAAATTCTTTACCGGTAATTATTCCAAGAAGACCGGGAGAAGTGCGTTCGTCAACTGAAGTAGCTCAAGATGGTGTTGGTCACTTTTTTACTCATGATCACAGGTCTGGAAAACGCTGCAAATCAGCAGGATGCAATAGAAAATCCCGCATCGAGTGCATAAAGTGCAAAGTGCACTTGTGTCTTATCAAAGACAATAATTGTTTTCTAAGTTTCAATATATAACTAAAGTTCCTACAATTTATTCTTTGTTTTGTTAGAATATTTTCATTTTTCATTTTGTTAGAAGTTTTATTTTTATTTTGAAAAAGTTGGATTTTGTTGAAATTTCATACTTTTATAATAAAAATGTTTGACACTGATTATTTTTAATTGTATTGACAAATAGCCCGTATGTCAGTTATTACAATCACATAAGCCGAATTTCCGAATTTGGGTACATAAAGAAAACATCAATTTTCTCGGAAAATAATCTGAAAATACCACTTTGCTCAGTGTTTCCATGGTTAATAGCAGCTAATTTAATTTGAATTAAATCGGGAGTTACATACCCAAACAAAATGCAAGTCTGAAAGGGTTGAAATTAAAAGAATAGGGTTACAAGAAGTTAACATAGAGATTATCGGAAGTCTGTAGCTATGACTCTAAATATAGATCTCTTAGGGTAATTACACGACTGCCTCAGGAGGATTATGTTTTTCGAGCGTATCCATGTGTATGTGTGTCTTTGGCACGGGCTGTAGCCTAAATGTCTGGATGGATTTTAACAATTAAGGTGTTGTTAAATTCGTCTTGGTATAGCGAGTGATATTGGGTACATCAAAATTTCAAAAAATAAAAATGGCGGATTTCGGACGCCATATTGAATAGTCTGATAATTTTTTTTTCTAAACCTATCGAGCAGGGTATCAAAACGAACGATGCGGAAACGAACGGGTTTTTAATGACTATTACAAAAGTATACATAAATAATATGTTTAAATTTAATTGAATTTCATGAAAATAACTTTTTTATTTAGATATATTTAATATATTGAATACTGTTTGGAACTAAATAACAGATATACAATTTGTCATAGTTATAAATCAAAAGCTAAGTAAGTAAAAAATACAAATGAAAGTTTTGTTTGGTGAACTGGTTTGATAATTTATTATATGCCGTTGAAAGATACAACTAAATTTTTGACGATGGGGATTACTACTTGCCGGTAATAATCATAACAAATAATGATAATCATGTTTTCAACATCGATTATAACAAGTAGTTTAAGCAAAGTAATTAAATAAGAGAATTTCTGAAAATAAATGGGATATTTAGCCGATATTGCAATATTCTTAATAACGTGGTTTTTTAACCTAACTTTCCATAAATATAATATTAATCCAAATACTTAAAAAAATTGGAAAGAATCCTGAAAATTTGGAAGTTACGCGTTGTTCGGTTGTACCGCAAGTTATTTCCTTTTTTGCCCACGTAACCCAATCATTTTATTATAATTTTTAAACGGCTTAGTATTTAGTATAGCCAAAGTAGTTGTCACAAGAAGAAACGCTCTTTGCCGGAAGTTTTTTTTTTGTTAAAAAAGGAATGATAATAATGATTTTTTTTTAATTTATCCAAAATTCAAATTGAATAGTTATTTTCGCAATCTTATGTGGGAGATAAATTGATACTAATTGCAAGTTACAATAAATTCTAAAGAAAAGTAGAAATTGGATATAAATTGTTTTCTTTTGTAATGGACAAAATGAATGATCTGTTCGGTCAAGTATGAAAGAAAGAGTAATGGTACATATGTTTTGCACCCCCCCCCCCCCCCCGAAATGGGAAAAATCATAGATATGATCCTGAAAATGTCCATAAACGCAGGAAAGAATTTAACTAAGGCAAAATTATTTTCATTAAAATAATTTTGCCTTAGTTAAATTCTTCCCTGCGTCAGTTGATTCTTGCTGCCTTTTGATTCAGAAATATTTAACATATTGAATACTGTTTCGAAATAAATGACAGAAATACGATTTATTTTGTATATATTCAACGTGGTGTACACATAACGCAAATCCAATAATTGTAATATGAAAAAATAAGGTTTTAAAACATCAAGCACCTTCTGAGAAAAAAAATTATTTTTGTACATTATTTTGCGTTTTTCATTCTCCGCTCCGAAATGATCTCTTGAGCATTATTTGGAAAATAAATATTATCCGGAATAAGCCTGAAAATGTTTGAATTCACAAAGAACATTTTTTGCATTAAAATAGTTTTATTTTCATTGCATTTTCGTGTAAATGCGAATTTTATCTGCGACTTGGAAAATTGTGAGTGTTATTTACACGAAGCTTATGTCAATTTAAATAATGAGAAATTAATTATCTTCGTAATCTTGAAAAGTTCTAGTTCTTTAATTATTTCAGTTAACTTGCATCGAAACTTTCAAGAGATATCGACTGCTACATTACCCTGTTTTGTGAGTGCTCTGACACACACTTGACCAGTTTTTCGCCATATTTGTTAGCGTCAACATTTATATTATACGTAACAGGAGCGACTTCTGTATTTGAAAAAGGCTTTGAATTTTCGCAACTATTTTATGGGAAATGTGTTGGTCTGTTGGAAAAATAATCACGATGATACTAGCATCAAGTGGAATAAAGTGCCCGGCAAATATTCGGAAACTTCGTGTATTCCTTAATCATCTTCGCTGAAACTATAAGACTGGTAAAAAAAATACTCACTCATCTTTTGTTGCCTTCGCTGACGTCTTAAATATGTTCTCCTATCGTTAAGGCTGTTTGCAATACTGTCTTTTAGTCACAGCGGAACGGAAAATAGTCATGATGAGGGCTACATTTAGCTTCAGTGCTGTAGTTCTCATTTCATGAAAGTTCCTCTTCATAAGATACAACATCGTCAGGTTAGCGTCATCCGTTTAAACTTAATTTAAAAGTTTTCATAAAGCACAAAACAATAACATAAATTATAAGCATTATTCCAATTCTATGTGAAACATAACTCGCTGTATATTATCATCGGTTTTTTATACTCGATTGTGCTAAGCAATGGCAAGGTTATATTTATCATAAATATCTATCTATGTATATAGGTATGAATATCGGCCTCTTTATTCTTTTGTAGGTCGCCAATGGCATAATGGGTTTTAAGGCAGATAGTTGTCGTGTGATAGTAAGATCCAAAAATTATTACAAAATTTTTTTATTGAAAATCATTTTTTTTAATTTTTCCAAACTGTTAATAATAATTTTAACAGTTTGTAAAAAAAATATTTTTGGGTTTCTTAAATAAAATGAAGTGTGGTGAAATAACTACTTTTCCTGTAATGTTAATAGTACAATTTTTAAAACTAAACGGTAAATAATTTTTAAATTTTAAAATGAGTTAAATATTAATTTTTTGAAGAATATTTAAAAAATCATCGAATTTCGGCGTTTTACACGACAATTATCTTGATATGTGAGATGTTGTTAGATTCGTTTTGATCCCGCAAGCGACATAGAATGTATTACATAATAAGCAAAATAAATATGGCGGCTACTAGCGTCCACTTCTAACATTAATTTTTTTTTAAATCAGGTGGGTATAAAATAAAAGTTGTTGATAAAATCCATCAGATATCTTGTTCCCATCCAGTAATATAAAGTTTCAACTGCGTATAATCATTATAGATATAATAATTTAGCTTGGGTTTGGAAAGTTAGGGAATCCTTACGACTGAATCGATGCGACAGGAGATAATTTAATTTGATATACGTTGTCATTGGTGCTTTAATTACGGATATTATAATTGTGCGCGGTATATTATTACGTAGTCAGGTTTTTTAATTTATTTTTTATTTCATATTAAACTTGTCTGGTACCAACGATGGGAATTTGCGACCTCATATCGTATTGGCCTAATTTTAACTTTTTTGGCTGACTACTGATATAACCTAGCCTCCTATTGAATTACCCTCCAAGAAGTGGAGAAATTAACCAACCTCCCTACCTGTGTCTCTTGGAAATAGTGCCTTCGTGACGTTTATTAAGGCGGATGTGCTGTTTCCAATTTATTTTCTCTTAGATTTTGGAGTAAAGTTGCTGCAAGATATGTATTACATATAGGGATGCAGACGAAAACAAATAGTCCATAATAGAACTCTACTTTCCTATTGATTGCTCACCAGCTAGTCTTAAATTCATCAGAGTGCAATTTGTTTATCACCGAAAAATATTAACTTATTAAAAAAAATTTAGCATTCTGTAGAAAAATCATGAGGCTTTATAAATTCTGTTACAGCCTCACAGTTCACTAACGTGATTAAATTTTGTAAAAAGATACTGCGTATGGAGATCTCAATTAATATGTAGGAAATTATTAGAAAAGAAAATTTTGAATCTATCACACGCAGAGTTGGGCGAAAATTTTTTTTCACGCATCTTGTTGAGTATCATCGAATGTACTCGTATTTTTTAAAATGGTATTTATATCCAGTTATCATTTTCATTTTTCCATTTATCATTTTTCCTTTTTAGGGTTTTAGCCCTGTTTCCGAAATAGTATGCTGCAAAATGTTATACTGTACGCCCACATCCAACGATGAATTTGAAAACTCTAAAAGTGATACTAGTATTGAATTAGAACTTCAAATTAAATTATTTTGGTTAGTTTACATAAACAATTTCAGAATATAGGTACTACAGAATCCTGCTTCGTGCATGTTTTGATACTCTTTTGACCGTTTTTTCATGCTAATGTATTTATAAGGTTATGTAATATTATATAGTTGATGCTATTATAATAAAGAACGTAAGTAAATTAACGGTATTTAGAATTAGTTTTTTTATTGCCACTGGAATGCTTTAGTTTCTAAGTACATTGTTTTAGTTAAAAGAACCAGCTTTTATAATCGTAAATAACAAATGAATTAATAATAACGATAATATTATCTTCGACCTATCATTATAACTGTTCGTTTCAAGTATTCAAAGTTGTCCACTTATGTAATTAAATTCCGTCGATTCAAATATTTCAGGAAAAGTTTTTAATTCGACTGAAATGTATCAAATTACTCAGGAGCTGCTTTTATTTTTACTAAATAAGTTATTCTGCAAACTAAAGCGGTTTTTGTATGATTTTTATTAAATACGCAAAATAAAAGTTAGATTTCTATTTCGAATATGTAAATATTTAATTTCTTCACATTAAAATAATGCACAGCGCTTGTATTTTGTTATTGGAACTTGTCTCGTTTTTAGGATTCTATACCAAAAAATGAAAAAAAACTGAATCCATATAAGACCACTCATTTGCCCGTTCGCCTGTTCGTCTTACCACAGCCGTTTTTCTCTCAAACTGCTTGACGTGTAGACTTGAAATTTGGAAACGTGCTAAAGAATAGTATAACTTTATCTTTATATAATAGATCTCAATAGTGTGGTGAATATCAAGCAAAAATGTTCATGTGGAAACTATTTTCACGATATATGATTTTTTTTTACATTTCATCATTTGAAAAGTATCTTTTTCAGAAGTTTAAGTAAGATAGTCCTTTTCCCTTAATCCCCGGAACTACAAAGAAAAAACTTTGAAAAGCAGCGTTCTTTCTCATGTTTACTTAAAGTTTCCCGAAAACTTGTAGTAATTATCATAAATTTCATAAATTTTAATATTTTAACGATATTTTCACCCCTGGGAAAAATATACTGGGCATAATGCCCAGTATATTTTTCCCCACATTTTTATGTGGAGGAAAATAAAATTAATATTTATAAATAGCTTATAATAAATACTATGTCGCCTAAATACGTATATCAAATTGTATAAAGTATTGTCGTGGTACGAGTTCCACTCCCACTTATTACGTTAATTAATATTTACATTACCTTATGTGCTTGAAATATTACATGATTTGTGGCGTTAGCATTCTGTTATTACGTACATTTGTCGTGCTTAGAGTTTTCAGTTATTACACTACTTAATTTAGTTATTATACTCTACTATATTTAGTGATTTTTATTGGTACATAAAGAGCAGTTATATGTGGAAATATTACCACATTAATAATATTTTAAATCATAATGTGCCAATGTACACTTTTATAAACCTTATCAAATACCCTTTTCACCTGCGCAGCCGCGGTAAGATTTTAATATCACAATGCAGTTGTTTCATTTTGATAATAAATCTTGCCTCAATACAAGTTTATTTTTTATTAAATTTTTTGCATTAAACACTTGGCTATTCATCTTTATATTATTCTATATTAATACAAGTGAACATTTAATTGGCATACACATAAGGTGTCTATTGACATCTCTGATAAAATTTCGAAATAACTTGATAACTTTATAAGATTTTAGGAATACGTATTTTTAAAAATGCTGTCTGAAGATAATGCTGTCTGTAAGATTTTATAAATACGTATTTTTACAGAAGTTTTCTGTGTAAGATTTTAGAAACACGTATTTTTTATAGATGAAAGGGTAATTTTTATACCAATTAACCAATCGATGTAACATTCTTGAATTTTGTAGTTAAGGAATAATTCTTAAGCTTTGTAAACCTAACGGTATTGTTTTAATGAGTATTATGAACAATTTTGTTAACACATACGTGTATATTAGTCATATATGAGACAGATATATAAAGAAGATAGAATAGATAATAAACAAATGTTTTTTTGTAAATTATTAGTATTATACATACAGTTGTAGTTATATGCAATAGAGCTTTTACTATTGAGTTGTCGCATTGTCACAAGAGATGTTTATAC
The DNA here is from genome assembly GCA_039881145.1 of Druceiella hillmani. Lineage (NCBI taxonomy): Eukaryota > Metazoa > Arthropoda > Insecta > Lepidoptera > Hepialidae > Druceiella > Druceiella hillmani. The sequence goes on along the minus strand of JAYKKI010000072.1, from coordinate 94,456 downwards.
ATTTAACAAATTTTGTTAAATATTTGTATGTAATTCTGGATTGCGTTCCTGCCTGATCGCTATAGTTTGTTTATAAGAAAAATGTCTCGCGAGAACGATTAGGATAAATTATTAATCTGGTAAACTTACCCCAACGTTGTCATCGTCACGATGGTGTACCAGAAAGCCGCCGGAATGGAAGTGAAATTAGTATCTTGCTCGTTCTTCTCCGCGTAAAACATAACAGTGGCGAATATGATGATAGCCATCGCCAAGGAAAACACCAGGAAGCCCAGCTCCGAGGCGCACGATTTCAGCGTGTAGCCGAGGATTCGCAGGCCTTGCGAATGGCGCGAGAATTTGAAGATCCGAAACACGCGAAATACTCTTAGCGTGACGAACGCGCCCGATACGTCGTCGTTGTCTGTGATCCCCAAGCCGATGTAGTAGGGCAAGATCGCTACCACGTCGATGATGGACATAACTGACCTCACGAACTTGCATCTGTCGGGAGCTGCGAAAAGCCTCAGCAGGTACTCGGCCGTGAATATCATGACACAGGCCGTGTCTAGGCAGAAAAATACGATTTTGTATCGCTCGCCGCAGGGCAGCGTTCCGGCCCGGCCAGGTCGATGACCGCAGGGAACCGTCTCCACTACGTTGGCCATCACGGAAACGGCTATGAAGAAACCGGTAACATAGTAGAACACCAGCGCCGCCGTCGACGTGTGTGGGTTCTCAAAAGCCCGCCACATTTTTTGCCGTAAGTCTGTGAGTTGCGGTAGACTCCTATCTCCATCTTCGCTAAGTTTATCGTCCATGAGACGCTCCGCATTCTCTCGTTTTCTGTCTCTATAATCCTCATAACAGCAGTCTCCTATTACGTCAGGAAGAATGCCGAAGAAAGCCAACTCTTCGTCGTAGCCGGTCAAACATTCGTGCTTAGGGTAATGTAGTTTTCCAGTTCGATAATAGTTCAAGATATGCCTAAATATGTCCGGATCTCGATCGAAGAAGTACTCCCGGCTGTCCTCGTCGTAAAAGAACTCGCGCTCGCTGCTGCCCAGTAAGCTGTCGGGGTACTTCTCGAGCGTATTCCGCCAGGTTTCGAAGCGGCGACCGCTGACGTTTATGAGTAGCTTCTCGTCCTCGGCGCGGCGGCGGTCCTTGGGCACTGGGGGCGGTGGAAGCGGGTGCGTGGCGATGGGCACCCAGCCGATTGCCGCCGCCCGGGCGAAGGGCAGCCACGCGGCCACTGACGCCATGCTGTTTGGGGCCACGCTGACGCTAGCTCATTGCTCTTATCCCGCCATCCTGGATCGCTCCGGTTCTCAACTTTTAGCTATTTCATTTTGCAAAACCCATTAAACTCGCACGGTCTACGAAGCTTTCTTAAATAAATGTCGAGTTAATTTCTGTTCAGGATCAGGGTACCATTTATTGTTTCAATATTTCAATGTAGAGTTACTACACATGCACTGACACTTCGAATTTAAATCGCCGGCCGATCGTTACTCAAGCTCGCTCACCAGTTTTCTGCTTAAAGCGATACTCGTGATGTCGCATCGTGGCCGCGGCGAACGATTGTTGCTCGTAGTAGCACAATATGTATTTAATGGTGTTTAGTCCGTGTCGGTACAAGGTCTCAGCGGCATCGGATACGAAGCTCGCGACCAGAACACGCGACCTGGGCGACGCGCGCGCTCATACTGACCCGTCGTTGCTATTTTGGTCCAGGGTTAAGTGGTGTCCTTCTCGTTTTGCTGGCGATAGATGGCGTTGCGTTGAAAATATGTTACCAGAGTTACGTGTCCCGAATCCTTGTTTAGTAGAGCCGCTGAAATTTTAGATACTTTAAAATTTATTATATTTTATTCCTACAAGTCATCAATTTATTTGTGAGTTTATATAATATTCCACTATAAAACACAAATAAAAGGGAGAATTAAATACGAGATTATAGTTCTTAGTCTTTTTCGAATGCATAATTGAATCGATATAAAATTTATACGTGTAGAGTTTGTAAGAAATAAATAAATAGAAATTTTAAGTAATCTTGTGATGCCGAAACTACCTTATTTGAAATTCGTGTTATGTATGTTACTATACGGTGACTGTTCGGTACGGTAAAGTTGTTAAAATCCTATACTATACGGTAACTGTTCGGTACGGTAAAGTAGTACCGTACGGTAAAGTTGTCTCTAAAAAACTCTGATGCGTATTAGATAAAGCAAACGAGATTTCAGCTTAAAGTTGGGAAGTATTGCCTTTCTCCTTTCAAATCGATCCTCTGCAATCGGCCCTCTTTTTTTTAATGGAATTGTTTAATTGTTAAATAATTCATGACAAAAAACATTTTTTAAATATTAAATCTTTATGAAATTTCAAGGAAGCAAAAGTACATTAAACCTACATTTTACGCCATAAAAATCTCTTAAACGTTTGTAGTGTTATATCTTCTCCATCGTAAGGACATAAATATGCTATACGCGGAGTTCCGCTAGCTGCGGAGACCACTTGCTGCATTTATTCCAAAAATACAACGCAGTATAAATAAGCAGTCACAATGCGCTCAATGCTATAAAAATCATTGGAATGTCGTATGATAAAGCCTCGCAGTCTGTAGGTTGTCTAACAAGTTTTGAGATATGACGATGAAATGTGAGGCGATTGTCCATAATTACATCGAGATCCCGCACCCTTTTGAGTGTTATTGAACATAGATCATAATTATGCGAAAGGGCATAAGTACGTCATCATTGCATATTTCGCGCATTAAAATGGCTCAGACACCATTGGAATTGTGATTCGATGTCACGTGTTATAATTTATTATTACATCGCTTAATTATTTACAAGAAGAGTTTCAAAAGTTCGTGAAACAGAAAAACTAGCATTATTTATAATAAAGGAAAGATCGTTTATCTTATCGATAAAAAAGTAAACAAAAGAGTAGTAGAAGTTTTGTATCTTGAAATTTTCATACATATTGTTTCCGGGCCCCAATGAATTAGCAAAAAAATGGCTAGAGTTTTAAACATAACTTCAATCATTTTGCATAATTAACAAGCCGCTTTTTGAAGTTCCTTAATTTTATTTTGAAAATCACAGACTTTTTTTAATCCATTGAAACATCTGAAAATCTTCCCTTTATTTATGTTTCCCTCATTGGTAATGAAACATAATTTTCCCCACAAACGGGGAAATAATACAATCGACTCGCTGGCAACATAGGATCTGGGAAAATGGCGCCAAAGCGCATGCGTCTGCCATGACGTCACCCTTTAATAAATTGATTTTCATCGCACTGTCTCCGTCCCTCGCCTGCGGCCAGTTTATCCGTTACCCCTCGCTCGCACCGGCAACATATGCTGTTAAAGCGAGCATAAATTTTCTATATTTCTCTCATTGTTCTTATGCACTCAGAAATGCATTATTTTTGACCGGAAGCCTTTTGAAGAAAAATAGTATTTTTAATTGGTCTTTGCACGGGAAACTAGCTTTTTCTAAACTGCTGGAAGGTGTTTATTTTTCAGACGAATTCACACCGACAGAAACCATTTATGGTTCTGTTCTAAAATGGTAACAAAGAAACCCTTAGGTGAAACTTTGTTGGCCGTCCGTCTGTCTATCTCTTTGTGTGTCACAGCAATTTTTTCTGAAACTACACATGCTCTACCGTCTTACAAATTGGCATCGTTATGTAAGTCGGTTGCCCACGGTTAGTTGCCGGAAATTAATCTCAAAAACCTTTTCGTGTATTTCTGTGAGGTCGACAATTTTATTTTCTTTAACTAAGTCGAGTGTAGTGTGAAAGTTTATTATTAGCACATTCTAAAATTATTTTGATTTTGATTATAGCTTGCAAAGTTTTTATAAATTAACAACGCACACTAGGGCTCCTCGCCTCTTTATCTTTGAAATTAGGGGGCCAAAACATTTTAAATTATGTATGTAAATAGATAATTGAAAGATAATATGAAAAATTAAAAAATTTACATAACATTTATAGTTTCCGATAATTGCACTAAAATCCTAACAAACTTTTAGTCGCCGTAAACAAACATGGATTAAATTTAATGATCGCTGATGGACCGCAAAATTACGTTAGTTAATTAATGTCAATTCCCTCTGTATTCGAATCCGACTCACCCTTGCTCGGTTTGTTTCTGATACCATATTTTGATTTAGTAAATGAACGGAATGTAACAATACGTTTGTCGTCTTATCATCTAACATATCGTTGTTTGGAATTGAACTGATCTTCTCGTACACACACATTACAATAAAAAATATTAAGAGAGAAAGATAATAAAAGATACGTACGTAAGTATGAGAGTGAATCTTAAGTGAAGAAACAAAATTGCAGTCTGAATGAAATCTTTTGAAGAATAACATATTACCTTAAATAAAAAGCGGAATATTTTGACATAAATACGTCTTACTTTTCGAAACCGACCCCGTGAGTGTCACAAAAACGTCGATCAGGCAAAGTGTAATAATTTGAAAACTTTTAACAATAGATGCGTGAACTAAACTATATTAATCAAAGCATGTAAGCAGTAAGTATATAAAACATGCTGAAAAGATCGTATGCCACTAAAACGACTTACGAAGTACCTATTTCCTCAGGTGAGTAAAAACAAACTTGGAGTACAATTCGCTTACCTGCCAACAATGCACAATACTGATCGTTGCTAAAGCAGCTCGGACAGAGCAAGCAGGAAATATACATATGTAATATTTTTTGGGTAAAACTATAATTCATGACATAATTGTGCTATTTTAAAATAGGGCTATAGATGCAATTTAACGATAATGAAAATTTATTTTTTTCTTGCTTCTTTAAATGGAAGAGTATTTAAATTCTTCCATTTAAAATAAAATATTTAAGGACAATGATTGTTTTAGTAAAAAATCCATTGAAAAGTGCTTCCACTACATCCAAGTAGTTGCTAGACATCAAATTTAAGACGTCTTTATATATGCATTAAGATGTATTAAGTTGACAACTAATTAATCCCACCACTTTTTTTGCGTTTTCTGTTATGTTATAGAAACTTTTGAAATATTTCTGGTAGGGTATTTTGTAAAGAGCGCAACTTTCGATGTTCTGTTCTATTATGAACCGAGTTTCAGCGACTAAATAAAGTAATCCATAAATAAATAAAAAAACAACGTTTTGCGAATGTTGCGAGCGAAACAATACGCAATATATGCAAAACGATGGATAATTTTATATGTTATGTAATTCGTGGCTATAAACTTTTGAAGGGAAAACTTCTTTAGTTACCCCTGCTCACTTTTACAGAAAGTGAACGAAAGTGAGCCGTCACGCTCGGATCGTTGACGCGTCACACTCGGGTCGATATCGCTCAATCGGGTAACTTCGGCATTCGCTAAGTGAGTTCTAAATTAAAAAATTATAAAATACGATCAATTGAATGTACATCGTTCGGGTAAACTCGGCTCCCTTCGGCATCGGCTGAGCGAGTTCACTGTCTGACACGGACTGCATAGTTTCAAAAATTACTTTCTATTTTTTAATAACATTTTATTTGAGTATAATTTAATTGATACGCGTACGTTATTTTTGTTTTCTTAATTTTTGTGTTAAAAATTACCAGTATACAAAGTATAGTTATATTTGTAGCCAAATTTTTCACTTCTACATTGTGGTCTTAAGCACACCAAATTTTTTTATCATGTAAGTATTATACATCAAGTGAAACAGATGATAGTCAGATACATAGACAAGGGTGCACTCCCTTAAGATCTAGTGTAAGCTCTAAACATTCAAAGAATGAAATTATGATTTCTCCCATAATCCTCATCCAAAGCAAATTCCTACATTAAATTTAGAAGAATAAAAAACCCTATTGAAACAACTTCACACTGTCTTGCATAGCTACATGCCATCTTGCACAGTTCACGCTTTTATACTGCAATAGGAAAACAATTTTATGCTTTAAAAATAAATCGAAATATTCTATTTGGCTACTACATGAGTTCCCTTCAACTTTGGAAGAGGATCAACATATGTATAGAGCTACTGAGTTCCCATCGTACCAACGATTGGTAAAGTTAAAGCATACTACAAGAGTATTTATCAACCAATACTTCTTGGATTTCTCGCTTTACAACTATCGATAAGATATTTACACGATAAAAAATTTAAGTTAAACTAAGCCGGTATTTCAGTCTAAAACCAACAGAATTCTACAAGGCGGGAGTCTTATCTTTCTCCGCGCTGGCGATAATATATAAAAAAAACAAAATAACTTTGTGAGTAGAGTGGCAGGTTTATTGGTTATGGCGGGTTTATTATATATTTCAAAAATATGTCATAATATGGGTTAAAATAATACGTATGTACTTGAGAATTTTGTGGTGGACGTTAATTATATAACAAATAAGAGAATGATCGAATAGTGTTGAGTTTAGGATACAATTGAAGTTTTATTCTACATAGGGAATTCATTTGCAAAATTTTAAATATTTTTGAAATGTTAGTTTGTGTATAATAAGTTTTCAAATTATGAAATTAAGTGTTAAGTGACTTGTGTTATTCCCAGGCACGAAATTCTAAAGACGTTTACTCTCGTAGTAAACATTTTGTAAACCTTGTAATTTCGCAATTTTATTACAAAACAAACTAGAAGTGTCTCCTAAACTTTCGTTGTCACTATCTTTCTTAATTTTTTCATATTTTATAGAACATTTTTTCCCGTTGTATAACTACTAAGATTATGTCTTTAAGTTACTAATGCGTAATTATAACACGAATAATCTACTAAAGTTGTAAACGTGACAGTATTTTTGTTTCTATGTTTGTTACCTAATAAATCTACGGTCAATCAAAAATTGCCATCAAAGAAGACCTTACAGAGATAGAACATCATTTTTAGAAAAGCTGGTATTTTTTAAAATATGAACAAGAAACAATTTAGCTATTGACAATAAGGAAAAGGTAAAAAATACAAAAGCAATTTGTAACCCTCGTGTAAAACAAAAAAGGTATCTTCATAAATACGCGTATATTATATTTTAAATATTACAAAAATTGTTGATAGTAAATAAAAATAACAATAAAAATCTGATAAAATACTTTATAAAGTACTTTGTGGGATTATTTTACAAAGTACTTTTTTATAAATAACTATAAAAATTAAAACTTACTCTCAGCGTATGTTATTTTTTAACTTGTAGCTATTGCTTAAAACTAATTAAAAATAAACTCTTAACTGACATTGATGTTCGTTCAGTGTAGCCAAAATCAATATTTTCTAACTCTCTTGGAGTTTTATATGACTTTATTCCAGGCATGCCTACGAGTTTCATGCAATTTTATGTGTCAGTTGATCCAGGCGTGCCTACGAGTTTCATGCAATTTTATGTGTCACAACCATTTGTGTGGAATACAACGAGATACATTCCGCACTTTTATTCATCTTTTGATTCAAATAGTACTGTAGAAATAGCTTTTACAAAGCTATTATGAAAAATAATCTACCTGATTGACAGTTTAAAGGAAACTTTTAAAGAGTTTTTTCTTTAATTTTTTTTCCATCTAAGTGTTATTTGTCGTGTATCCAAATAACCGTGGTTTCTTACATTATCGGCGGCTTCGCACGCACAATTCTATACCACGAAAAGTGTATGTGCATGCTTGTCAACGGTTAAGACTTGGTAGATTTCCATGAAAATTGCCATAGAATTAGTTCACGTTAAAAATATTATAATTACTACTTTTTAACTCCAGAAACAGCTCGATTAAGGAATGAAATTCTGTATTTTTCTCAATAATAAAACAATTAGGACTGTAAGTCAGTAAACGACGCAGCGTATATTAATTTATCAAAATATTTAACATAATTTAAGAGCGTTCTTGCAATAGTCTCACTAAGTCAGGGACTGATCTCACCATCTTAATTTAAAATCCTGGCGGCAAAATTTATTATTTCAATAAACAACTTACTACGATACAAAACTCTAATATAGAAAAAGGACTAGAACAATTGAAAACTTGAACATAAAATGTATTTCTGACTTTAAACATCATACAATCATCCAGGCCACATAACTATTCCTCAGAATATCAAAATATCAACGCTGCGATCTATTAAGTATTTTCTTAACAGGGGCTCTATAATGCGATAAAATATAGTCTTGTCATAAGGAATTAATTTAAAAAAATTGTAGATTCGTAGAGTAATTAGACAATCGCCGTCTTAAGAGGACATATGCAACGGCACCACGACATCCGCATCCGCATGCGGTATGTCGGAAACTGCGAATTTCTAATCGGAATTGTAAAAGCCCTTTGCATTCGCCGCCGCCGCCGGGTTGGCCTACTTCCTGTCGCCGCGATGACGTCGGTTTCGCTGACGGCGTATTGCGTTCGCAATTTCTGCGCTCGTGAACGAATATGTCGACGGCATAATTAATATGCGTTTCCTTAATTATTATGTATCGAAGGGGTAGCATGGTTTGAAAATTTAATAATTTACATATTGAATATACATTGAAATTTTATTGATATCGGCCCTTACAAATTTTCTGTTCTTTTATGTTTTCACGCCATTTTCTACACAACTATTCGAGATATTGAAATATCGTACGCATTTTTATGGGATATTTTCTAATACTATGATACTTAAATAAGTATTCTCTATTACACTATAATATTATAATACTCACATTTTACTTTTATAAAATGTGAGTATCATAATATTATAGTGTAATAGAGAATACTTATTAAATATCATAGTATTAGAAAATATACCATAAAAAGGCGTATGATATTTCAATGCGCTCCAAGGTCGATAAGAGATATAGAGTCATAAAATATCTACGTCGAAGAGAAAGTTGCAATAAAACCAATGAAATTACTTTGATTTTCGTACTCTACTTTTTAGCACCAATGACGTATGAGTTTAATATAACTTTATTATTTTAATGTGTAGTACAAGCACTTGACGCGTAATGAAGAAGAGACAATTTCAAACTACATTCAGATTTTCTTTATTAAATTATTTTTAATTGTAATAGAATATTAGTATTTCAAATTACGAATTTGGAAAGTGCTAATGTCTTTTGATAATATTTTGCACACAAACCCGAGCCTGCACACACATGTAGGTTGTTGTTAAATTAAAATTTGAATGTAAAAGGCGAAAATAATCTATAACATTTTTTAAGTTAGGTATATATCGCGGAGAAATAACTTATTTTCCACTTGTTCAAATATACTAGCTAGAATCTTAAAAATTACGCATTCATTAAAAAAACCTACTCCTTCCGTATTAATGTGTAATTTGCTATAGGTCCATTGTTCACAAATTTATAGCGTCTAGAAATTCGAAAAAATTTCGTTGAATCGAAAATTTTGACCTGGCAACGAAACGTTTTCACATCAAAAATTACCATCGTAATCGATTTTTCTTTTTGCGAAATAATACTTGTATCCTGTAATATTGTAGTCATCTTACTTTATACTGGGAAAGCCTTAAAAGCCTGCGTTTGTATCCATCGCGGATAGTTTAAACTCGAGTTTCATTAGTGTATAATAAAACAATCCGTATTAAAAAAATTGTGCGTTTACTTATTAGCGTTAGAAGTTATACTTCTTTGGCATAATAAAAGAGTAAGTTCATTTAGCACGCAAGTAATTAATGAAAATAAAATAATGAAAAGACTGGAGCGTGTTTACACATAAAACGTTGTTAAAATCTAAATTCAATGTGATAACTAAATTTTAAAAATTAAATTTTAATTACTCATTCAGAGTAGTAAACAAATGATAAAAGTATTAATTTCTAATTTATTATGCAAATAAATACATGCCGAAACTTAACCTAAGGGCCGAATTTTCATTCGGTGAATAAACTGCCAAACAATTAACTAACCAATTAATTTATTTCATTGACAATCGGTCTGATAAATAATGGCAGTTCTTCAATAGGCCAATAACAGCCAGAGAGTTATTTGAAGCTTCAAACTTAAAGCTTAATAGAATAAGAGAGAAATAAATATATATATATATATATATATATATATATATATATATATATATATATATATATATATATATATATATATATATATATATAAACATTTCCTTCAAATCTGAATACTGAATACCGTTGGCGACAGTTTTGTCGCGCTCTACCGATCGACATTTTATTAAAAAATGAATAGTGTAAGAATAAAAAAAATAGAAAAGGCTTCTAACTTCACGAAAGCCGGAAGTCCATTTAGTAATGGAAATTGTTTGCCGTCATAAAGCTATTACAGAAAATAATAAGACCGACGCTGTAACAAATCAGCAAAAAGAAGCGGCATATAATAAAATTACCGATTCATGTAATGCTGCCAGCGGACTTACAGGTCGTTGCGCAAAAACGTTAAAATTAAAATATGAAGGCATTAGAAAAGAAACAAAGAAGAAGGCATTAAAAAACCGGCAGGAGTTGTGCAGAACGAGCGGTGGAGAGTCTTCGGCCATCCCTTTTAGGATGCAAAAGAGAAAGTTCTGGCAATATGTTCCAACATTTACGGTTTAGATGCAAGCCACAACAGTGGTTCAATAAAAGGCAGTATTGCTTTTCTTGCATTATACTATTCTATATTTATTTAGCTGTGACATTAGTTTTTAAATGTATGTCTTACTTTGAGTGCTAGCTTCATCTGTATCGAAAGACGACGGAGATGAGACTAAAATAATAGGTACACAAGATGTCACGTTGGTGAAAACAATAGAGGGTACCGATTTTGTGATGGGTAAGTTTGTAAGTCATTATTGTATATAAATAGTTATTTTTTATTACAATACTCATACTTTGTTAGTGATACGCGACATTTTTACATACTTTATTGAAAAGATATATATTTTTAAGAAACAAAATATTATTTTCAGAATCCGAAGACCCAATACAAGAAACCGATAATAATATCGATGCTATTAAAATAATGGAATGAATGTATTTTTATTTTGAAATTGTTATTATTTATGTATAATAGCCGTTATTTTGTAAGCTGTTTAATTTGCACTTTCTTTTAAATTCAGAACGTGTCACACGCAGTACTGCTGATGACAATAGTAGCAATAAACATCTGGAAACTAATACTGCTGAGAGTAGTAGTGGTAAGTACTTTTAATAAAAAAAAACATTGTTTTCATAAACCATGATATACTTTTAATAAACAATTGCATATTTATTCACATGCGGTCCCGAAGTTAAATGGCAGACGTGGACTCCACGGATATTGAAGACTAAAACATCGCCTCTCTTAAAAAAATGTCACCAAGGCTAGTGTGTGTAAAAAAATTGATGAGCTGAATGTAGCCCATTTAGAACTGGTAAATTTACAGAAAAATTTAACCGATAAAGGACACAAGAAGAAAGAAGAAGAACATAAACTGCGTATACAAATGATGCAGGAAGAGCACCAATTAAGAATGATTGACTTGACTAATAAGGAAAAAGGAAGCGGGAGGAACATGAATTAAAAGTCAAACAATACAAATAGACTCATTGATTAATATACACTTTTTTCTTATTACAATTGTCTTTGAATGTGTAAAATAGGTAACACTGTATATAAAAATAAATACCAATATCATCTATCAATATATCTCTTACCATTTAGACAACGTTTGTTACTTGTTAGGCTGAGCTGCTAGGATGACCTACTTAGCGGGATTGCCAAGGCTGGCTGCTAGTCTGACATACTAGACGCGGTTGCTATACTGGGTTGTTAGGGTGGGATGCTAGGCTGGGCTGCCGGGCTGATCTGTTAGCCTGGGCTGCAAAGCTGATACTTTTTTAGTTTTGGCAACTATGCTGACTTGCTAGCCTAGTTTGCTTGGTTGGAATGCCAGGCTGACCTGCTATGGTGGCCTGCTAGATTGGGTTGTTAGGCCGACCTGCTAGGTCAGACTGCTAAGCTGGGCTGAAAGCTGACCTGTTATTGTGATGTTGCTAGAGTGTGCTACTAGGGCGGGTTGCTAAGCTGAGTTTCTTTGTTGAACTGCTAGATTGGGCTGTTACGCTGACCTGCTAGGCCGGGCTGCTATTTGGAGCCGCTGGTCTGATCAAATCGGCTTGGTTGTTAGGCTGAACTACAAAGCTTGGCTGCCAATCCAGGCTGCTAGGCTGGGCTGCTTGGCTCGGCTGCTAAGCTAACCTACTTGGCCGGGTTGCTAAGCTGACATACTTGGGTGGGTTGCCAGGCTGACCTGCTAGGCCGGGCTGCTTGGCTGGGCTGCTCGACTTATGTGTTAGGCTGGGCAGCTAAGTGAGCTGCTAGGCTGGACTACTAAGCTGAGCTGCTAGGTGGATGACCTGCTGGGCCTGGGATGACCTGCTGGGCTGGTCTGATATGTTATTTGGGAATGTTGGGCTGTGCTCTTAGGCTTGCCTAATAAGCTGATCTGCTAGGTTTGGCTCCTAGGCAGCCTTAAAAAGTAAAAGAAATACAGGTAATAACAGAAAAATAAAATTCTGTGAATTGAAATTTTTACCCCGTTAGCATCGATCTTGTGTAGCTACTCCATAACGTGCCTCACAGGTATTAATTAAATAGAAGCAAGGAAAATTGTTGCACTCGTCATTTTAAGAAATATTATAGCGAAACTAATGAATAATTATTTGATGCTATCTGTTTCATGAATTAGTTATTATCGCATTCGTTTCTTGCTCACAACCTGACTGCGCCATAAATATCTGACTGTGACCTTACTACAAGCAGTGCAATTCACGAGGTATATATAAAATTTGTATGTATCAAATATTACAACTTGAGAAATTTTACGTGTTAATATACGTTTCTAATTGTTTAAATTTATTTCTGATGTGAAATTTATGGAAAAAAACAATTGAAACTTCAGAAACTAATATTCCTTTATCTAAAAATCAACCAAACTAAGTAATATTGCCACTCTTAAACAATAGAAATCGTTGTATATACTCCGGGGTAGTTTCAAGATATGATACTGAAACTAGCAGACCAAATTTCTAAGCGGGAAGAAAATTGTTGCGTTAAACATTAAAGCGGTCGTTCAGAAATTTAGAATATTGCAACTTGAGAAGTTCGTATATTAATTTTTACATTTAATTTTATGCAAAATAACTTACATTTATATAAATAATGACGTAAAATAATACAAAAAATGAACTCTGCCCTCTCGGCATTTTGTCTGTAAATCTTACACATTTATGAATATACGAGTAGGTATTTTATTATTTATTAATGTATCTAATTGATACATATGGTGTACTTTGCTACAAGAGCAATCTCTTACAGCGAACCAGATCACCAGTCTAGTCCCGCTCGACGAGCGGTCGGGAAGCAAATCCGGGTCTTCGCAGTGCGCCGCGCCGTCAAAGGCAAAGTCAATGGCGTTTGCTTTGTGATCAATCCAACACACCACGGCGACGATTTTATTATCACTATTTCTGAATTTTAAAATCATTTTAGCTTCCAAATCATTACTGCTTTTACAAAGCATTAATGAATGTAAAATTCAGAGCGAATGAAGTTTAAATTATGGAAAAAAAATACTGACTGTCTTTCTAATCATTGTTGCTTTTACAAAGCAATGATAATTCTAAAATTAAGAGCGACTGCAGTTCAAATTATGAAAAAAAATTATTGGCTGTCTTTCTAATCGTTACTGTGTTTTTCTAATCAGTATTGTTTTTAAAAAGCAATAATAATTATAAAATTCAGAACGACTGCGATTAAAATTATGGAAACAATTATTGTACTGTCTCTCTAACCATTACCGAGTCTTTCTAATTATTTTTGCTTTTACAAAGCAATAATAATTTTAAAATTCAGAGCGACTGTAGTTTAAATTGTAGAAATAAATATTGACTGTCTTTCTAATCATTACTGTGTATTTCTAATCATTATTGTCTTACAAAGCAATAATAATTATAAAATTGAGAGCGACGCAGTTCCAATTATGGAAAAAAATGATGATTTACTGTCTTTCTAATGGTTACCGAGTCTTTCTAATCATTACTGTGTATTTCTAATCATTATTGTCTTACAAAGCAATAATAATTCTAAAATTGAGAGCGACGCAGTTCCAATTATGGAAAAAAATGATGATTTACTGTCTTTCTAATGGTTACTGAGTTTTTCTAATCGTTATTGCTTTTACAAAGTAATAATGATTATAAAATTCAGATCGACTGCATTTTAAATTATGGGAAAAAATTATCGACTTCACCTAGATCCTGCAACCAGCATTTACTTCCGCGCCTGTAAGACTTACACGATTTTGTAGCAAAATGTAAGACACCCATAAATTTTTGGGGAAGTTAATATCTTTCTTGCATTATTTAAATACCCGTCGCTCGCAGTTTCATGATTATTATTGTTTGTTATGTATTAGGATGTACCCTAAATTTTCCCTGTTTCGGAAATATTGTAAGCATCTTTCAACCTTAGCGCGCCTATGCTACGTCGTATTTTTTCTTACTATTTATTTATTCATCATTCTGAATTTGAAAATTGCTGTTATTTTACTGTATCTTAAGTTATATTTGTAAAAACTTACAAACATTTAGCTTCATGGCAAGACTTATGAGCTTTCGGAAAAAATTTTAAAACACTTGCGTGGTTCTAGAGGAGTCAGTATTTTTTCTGTTGTTTAAACACCTGATGTCCTTAATCTTATTATTATTCATTTTTTTTATAAATTAAGGTATATTTAAAAAAATTCAAGTATCCAGTTTAATGCGTGTGAAACTTATGTGATCTAATTGCAAAACCTAACCATAAGGGCGGTTTTCGACTAATAAGTAACTGTTTTTCCGTTATTTAAATAGTCGTCTCTTTGAATTTAACTATTATTAATGTTTTGTGATAAATTAAGTTGTATTTCTAATAAATACCAAGCGTGTGACACGTGTGACGCTTGTGACCTTTTAAATAAAAAAGAAAGCGGGTCTAGGGCTTTGAATATCCCGATAATTTTAGTTTTTTTCCTAACAGTTTTTTTCCTTTTTTTCTTTTTGACAAACTGAGATTCAGTTTGTATTAATACTTTACTTACTAATTTTTTATATACTTACTGATTTTTTCATTATTTACTAATGTTTTATATTTAAAATATACCTTGATTTTGGATAAATTAAAAAGCGTTTAATTTCACGCTTTATCAAATTTTAGAAAACACAAAATTTAACACGTCCGCTATTCGTAGAGAACGCATTTTTTTAAAATGGTTTTATTTAGTCTCAAGTCTAGTCGCATGGTGTTGATTCAAATCTTGCGATGGACATTTCAGCCACTTCTGATTATCCAAATCTCATGAAACTTTACATGCACATTCAATACATCATTACGATATTTCACCTTTTGATCCTCAAATTCTGTTGTTGCAAGGCTTTGGGTTTGTCTAAATCATCAGATTTGATGATCTGCTAGTTATAAATTAGTATCGTTGGTCCCAAACAGAGAATTTATCATTAAACTCCTGATTCCTACTTCTGAATCTTGACGATGCGGGGTTTCTGCCTACTGAAACCCTGGGACTTGAGGATATACTGGTTTTAAATTATTATTTTGGGTCTCTAGCGGAGACTTTGTCATTGAACTTCGAATTCCAACTTCTCTCTCTCCTATGCTGCAGTAATACGGCCTGCCTAAATCGTGAGTTTTCACGATCTGCTTGATTCAAATTGATAATATATGCCGCAAGAAAAGACCAAAATTATTTAATAAACGTCATAAAATCATGCTAAGCAAATAAAGTATACTTAAGGGTTAAAATAGTTAAGGGGAATTTTTTTTTAATTACATGGTATTATTTTAAAAGCGATGATCTACTAAAAGTTAAAAAAAATTATGGACCACTAGTCTTGAGATTCGACCACATGAAAACAAAATCGCGGAGAGCATTTATTTCTGTGGAGCATTTATTTTGGTATGTAAATCTTTATTTACTACCTTATATTATTGGAAAGAATTTGTCTACAATATGAGTATTAAAGTCGAAGAAGATAGGTATGACTTTTAAACTGCAACAAATAAAAGTTTTCTACAAAATACGCTCCGCAATTTTATTTGGGTCCGATCAAAGCCCAGACTTGTCATCCACAATAATTTTCTAGCGTTTAGTACATCATAGCTTGTACAGCTGTTGTTTTAGAGGTATATAACTTTAGAAAAAAAAAACAGTTAAAAATCATTATAATGGCCATGGTGTTAGCTTTATTGAATATGTAATTTTATGCCATTAGTGCCTAAATACCACTTCAGGCATATGGGTGCTGCGGTTGGTTAGAATGAAACGCAATATGGAAGTCCAGTTCTCAACCACTTTCTCAAGTAATTGGGGTCATATATTGGCAATAACGCAGCGAATGTTGTCTTCTAAGTGATCCAACGTCTGTGGTTTATCGGCCTAGACTGTCGCGACTTCACATATCCCACAGAAAATAATCCGTAAAAATAACACGATCGTGGAGGCCAATTCAAAACAACGTTACGCGAAATTATTCGCTCATCGAATGTTTCCTGCAATAAATTGATTGTGTCTTGTGCTGTATGCCATGTTGCAGCGTCTTATTGAAACCACAGCCCTTTAACATTAATTCCATTCGATTGGAGATGAAAAAAGTTAGTAACAATAGATCTAAGGCGCTCTCCATTGACTGTACTTTCTCGCCTGCACCATATTTGAATAAATACGGGTTAATGATTCTACCAGTCCATAAAGCACCAAACAATGACTATTTGTACTTGTAACGGTGTCTCAATAATGGCACATGGGTTTTCTTCACTCTGAATTAGGCTATTTTGTTTATTGGCGTAGTCATTCAACCAAAAATGAGCCTCATCGCTGAACAAATTATTGCTCGAAAAAGTGGTTGAGAATTGTACATCCAGATTGCGCTTCATTCGAGTCAGCCGCGGTGCCCATATACTTGAAATCGTATTTAAACACAAGTGGCATATATTGCATATATGTCGCCTTGATGTGTTGGGTTTATCATAAGGCATACGTTCTTCGATGGTGCGGCGCACCGCGGGGACCCGGGTTCGATGCCGGCCGCTCGTCGCGAAGGGCTGGACCTGTCTTCTGGTTGACTGTAAGAGATTGCTCTCGTAGCAATAAATGCGCTATTTTTATCAATTAGATACATTAAAGTAGATAAATACACAAATAAAATATTTACAATGAAGCCAATAAATATCATGGCCGTTATCATGATTTTTATCTGTTTTTTTTCAATTTAAATTTGTATACCTCTAAAAAAATGCAATAAAAGCATATAATTGTATTTTTTTTCTTTTATTTTATTTTCAGTATTTAAATGGACATCAGTTTACATTTAAAGATTACTGTTGTTCAACTGTATGTTAAGGTATATTTCCAAAGAATTACAAGTTTGCTTTGTTAGCTTGTTACTTTAAACCAATCCATTTAAATATCAAGTAATGTAACACGGTAATTGCAATTAACATCTTAGACGGTACCTAAATAAGTTTGTTCAATTGTAACTGTTCAAGTAAATATAAAAGTTTAATCGCGGAAGCTTCGCAAATATTATTCATTATCTATGTGAAAAGGATTGTTTGTTTATGGCAGGACAGGAAACTATAATTAGTAATTGGCCATTATAGACAAAAAAGAATTTTTACTTTTAAATTAAAGACAAACGGAATTAGTAATATTTGTTTTCATTTTCAATTTTTAATAATCATAAATGTACATTACTTAAAATGATTATCATGATTTTAATATGTCAGAACCTGCCAATTTAATCGGAAAAAACAATAACTTTCGAACTCTAACTTTTAGTTCTTCACTCACGGTCACATTGTAATATTTATAAGATTATTTAGGGTACGCAGGTCACGTCTGTGTGCACCACATGTCACAGACGGTCGGGACTATCAGTCGGACTTACCAGCAGTTAAAAACGCCTTAAATATGGGTATTTTAGCGATTGGACCGTGCAGTGTGAGATGATTGGTAAAGTAGACTCTTGGTCCGACTCGACAGACAGTTAAAGAGAAATATAAATACGTTTTTAACTATGAGTAAGTCTGACTGACGGCTGGGACGGCCGTGTGTGGTGCATACGAACGTTATTCATGTGGCGCTCTTAGACATTTTTCAATATTAATGCTAAGTTTTACTCTCTCGTTCGTAGTAAATTGGAAACAAAACCATTCTTTTTCTCTCCATGTAAGGTAACTTATATGATTATGGTGGAGAGAACATAGATAGGACACCGATTTGATTTTTTCAATTTAAAATTTGTAGGCGCTATCATCACATGTATCTATAGATTTTCATTGTAGGCGCGGTGGAGTATGATTGTCCGCAAGTGAAAGCGAGTCGCACTGATCCTGCGTATATTGTAAATGTTAATTGCTTACATGGAAAACCCACCGGTGCGGAGATTGGTGTTTTGTCACGGGTTATTTTATGCGAATAGGAAGCCAATCGCAATTTAAAAAATAGAACGCAAGTACTACAACGACTTACGATCTCTAATAGCCCGTTCATTGAATTTACTTAACTGGTTTTTGGAGGCATTATAATGCTCTTCCAGACTGCGTAGTATATAAATGGTTTTTGGAGGCATTATAATGCTCTTCCAGACTGCGTAGTATATAAATGGTTTTTGGAGGCATTATAATGCTCTTCCAGACTGCGTAGTATATAAATGGTTTTTGGAGGCATTATAATGCTCTTCCAGACTGCGTAGTATATAAATGGTTCAAGGCCCGTTCACGATGCTGGTTGAAAAAGGAATTTAATTTAGAAAAAATAATCTTAACTACTATTAAAAATGCGAAAGTAAATTTGTTTGTTTATCTGTTCTGCTTTCACACTTTTGCTACTCAACCAATCTCGATCAAAGGGGTATGCACACCATTGGCATCGGTTAGTTATAAATTGTACATTTATCAAATAAATGTTAAAAATAACGTCCTTATTTATTATAACTTTCCTCAAATTATGTAGATGAAACTTCCGGCACAATTTAACAACAGATGAAAGTATCGCATGTATTTTTCTAATTTCGAAGATTCCGTTTTATGAAAATTACTTCGAGTGGATCGTGAGTGTTACTTGTCCCGAAGTTACTTTCGGTTATTTATCTTTCCAATAAATTTCAAAAGTTATATTTTCATTTATTGTAACCTAACTTACATTATGTATATCATACTCCATGGGCAAATTTAATGTTAAAAAAAGTCGAGAAATGGGTAAAGCGGCACCGTATAGAAGTAACGCACCACAAAATGGCTGTAATAGTATCATGGAAATGCGTATATATTTTGGCAGTTCCCGTTGTGAATATTGTTTTTGCAATTGTTTTGTTGCTTTAGAATTACATTTTAATTTGGTTCAATAAATTATTTTTAATATCATTCTTAAAAAGTGTAAACGTTTTTGTGCGAACTCGATTCGACTAAAATTAACAGTGCAATCTAAAGATGTCATGTTGAGTATGTCCAATAATAAAAACTTGTGGTCGTCCAATGGTCGAAATTCAACCATAACTCATTAATTTTTTTAAGTTTGAACGTTATCGAGGTTCTTTTGTCAAAAAGTTATACCTCTATAATCATTGCATATGACGTCATTATCGTGTATTGTTTGCCTTAATTTAAATTTAATGTTAATAAGAAAAATATTTTTTATCTTTTATATTTTATTGTATGGCGTTCGTTCTGTTCATTGAACATTTTTGCCAATGTCAAATGTGGAAAAAAGGCTATGCGATACTAATTAAATTATATTTCGAAAATCTGTCATTGTTGCTTGTTAAAAAAAATAAACTTCATAGTAAAACAAAAATTAAGTAAGAGGTTCACTACAGTTAAATAAAATGAAAAAAAAATTAAATTACAATAAGAGAGGAGTACAGAATAAGCATATACAAATACACAAACAAACATAAGAACAAACATAAAAACGAATATAAAGATGAAAGATTCTATATTTTGATGTCATTCTTTCTTATGTACTAAATGTTTAATCCTAAAATGGGGTTATTGGCAATAAATGAAAGTGATCTTGTGTTAATGGGCAATTGGGTTTTATATTTTAATAATTTGTAAATAAACGCAGGAATTATTTAATGGACATGCAAAAACGAAATGATTAAATCACCTTATTCGAACCCTCAGTCTCTCACTCAATCAATTCTCTGACACGCAGTCTAGCCAAATGGGCAGGAATATAACAATAACACAAACGCATGCGAGATACCACAGATGTGTCCTTTCGAGAAAATGGATTTTGAAAACCAAGCTTTTGGGGGTATAAAAGATTGGGTCTAGAACTCCAAAAAAAGGAGCATACTAAATAAGCCTAGAAAGGAGGGTGAGTTTTGGAAAATCAGGTGAGTAGAAAACTTAGCTGCCTTCAGTAGATAACGATCAGCTAGGTATTGTCCCCGGAGGTTTAAAGGAGGATCAACACATTCTACTTGTAAAGCATTTATGGGACTGGATTTCATTGCACCCGCTATGATCCGCAGTGCTTGAGATTGAATGCGGGTCAATTTAGTGGCATCGGATTGGGAAATGGGATTAAGGAGAAATGAACTATGGTCTAGATGACTACGGACTAGAGCTCCATATATTGACTTTAATGTGATGGAGTGTGAGCCCCACCACACTTCAGAAAGTGCGTAGAGGATATTCATATTAGCCTGGCATCGGGAGATGACATGTTCAATGTGAATGTTCCAGGATAATTTTGAGTCTAGGAATATGCCTAAGAATTCGGTATCGGAAAAAGTAGGGATCGAGGAGGAATTAAAAGAAATAGATAAAGGTGGAGTAATTCTTCTTCCCAAGAAGACGCTGAGCGCTGTGGTGCGCTTTTCAAACAATGAGAGTTAATTCATTTGTTTAGGTTAACAAGTGCAGAGTTCAAAGCATTTTCGGCAACCGTTATTGACTTATCAGAAAAACATAAAAGCAGATCATTGTTGCAAAGCAGATCAGTATTGTAAAACACGGCAGAAGGGATTTACTGTTGTAGATCGGGAAGGAGTAAATATTGAAAAGTAAGGAACTTAAAACGGAGCCTTGGGGAAGACTCCTCCATATAATTCCTGTTAAGGGAGGGGATACGGAGGTTCTAAGAATGATAAATCTTTCTAAAAGAAAATTGAGGAGAAACTTCATAATATTGATCGGAATCCCAAGATTATGAAGAATTTTCTTGAGGATTGGAAGGTTCGCGTTATTGTAGGCTGAAGAAAGATCTAATAAAGAAGCATGGAGGAACTCTTGTCGAGAGAAGGCAAGTCTGATGTCAGTGGTTAGAACGCTGAGATTGCCCATCGTACTTTTAGCTCTTCTGAAGCCAAATTTGTACTTGGAAGAATGAAATGGTATTCTGTAAACCGTTCCAATCGATTCTTAATTAAGTGTTCCGTAATCTTCACTAAAACAGGAGAAAGAACTATCAGTCTGTAAGATGAACCTACGTTGGGATCTTCATAATATTTGAGAATGGGAATTATTATTTGACTTTTTCATGACTTTGGAACATAACCTGATTTGAACATATAGTTGATGAGAGATAGAAGATACCAATGGGTGAATGGTAAAGTATTTTTTACCATTGAATATGACATTCCGTCAATACCAGGGGAAGAATTCTTAAGATGTTGCAAGGTGATATCCAATTAATTAATGGAGAAATCCTCTTCAAAAAAATGGTTGGCGCTAGTAAAATTATATCTGTAAGGTAATTAATCTAAATTTGGGACGGATGAGGGAGCAAGCTTATTTCAAAATTGGTCTACCCGATTCCCGTGCACGGATTTGGGAAGATCAGGTTGAAAAACAGACCGAAAACGTTTTATATTAGACCAGACGACACGAGTGGGAGTAGAAGAAGAGAGTGAGTGACAGAATTTCTTCCAGCCTTCCCTCTTTTTTTAAGAAGAATTAATTTAGTCTGTGCTTGGGTCTTTCGAAACAGAAGGAAGTTTGCTACCAACATATTAGATTTATATATCGCTTCAGCCTCTTTGCTAGGTTTAACAGCTGCAGAGCAGTATTCATCCCACTAGGAGGGAGAGGATCGTAATGGTAGTTAAATTTCATAAGTGGGATAAAGTTCCGAGCAGACAGGTCTATAACCTTTACAAATTGGTCATAGCAAGAAGTCATGCTATCCAGGTCCACTGGAGGGAGGGAATCCACTTTTGAAAGTGCGGAATCCCACCCAATCTGCCCTATGAAGGTTGTATTTTTGAAAAGAGGAATTTTTTCAATATGTAAATTTAAACGCGGGAAAGAAATCAGAATGGGGCAATGGTCGCTTCCAAAAGACTCATATAGAATATTCCAGGAAGCTAAAGATGCCAAGGATGAGGAGCAAAGGGGGATATTAACTGAGCTCGGGTTCTGAAATGGGACAGGAATTCGTATTGGAGAACCATCATTCAGCAAACACAGGCCAAAGTCGTCCTGGAGTTCCATTAAAAACACCCAGGGGATTGCTTCGGGTGGAGCCCCAAGACTGGTGATGAGCATTGAAATATAATATAATATGCGCCCACGCCAACTCCCAGTATAATATACGGGCCAGGAATCGAAGTAGTTCTAATGCTACCGGGTTGGAAGGGGGGCATATATAGAGAAGATAGTGATATCTTTGACTCTCGCAACAACAACATTGATTTGACAACTGCGGGAGCCAAGAAAAATCTGTGGGGGAAAAAGGAAATAGACGGATCCGCCCTTACCGTCCGCTCTGTGATCCTATAGACAGGTATAGTCTCGGATCTTACAAGGAATCCTGGCTTCCGTCTAGTCTCCGAGATGGCAGAGAATACTTGACAAGGGCGTGACGAAGATCTGCTTTGTTGGAAATAACACTGCGACTATTCCATTGCAAGACCTTTGCTACTGTTGGTGGAGCCATTAAAAATAAGGGGTCGAAGGGAGGTAAGAATAGAGGAGGCAACGTTGGACAGTATTTTATTGGAGGAACTCAAAATTTTGACCAAAGTGGTCAATAGAAATTTAATAATACTAATAGAAGAAGGAGTATTAACTGAATGTTGTTGACTAAGGCAGCAGCCATTTTCAAGCTGAGGAATTCGGAGTCTGCCCAGGCTTATTCTAGAGGCGAGCGATCATAGCCCTGGTCGAGATTTGTCGAAGAGTGGGGTGAAAGTTTCAGTTACATTTGTTTGTGAGAAGTATTGGTAGGACGAGACGGAGAAAACAAATTTTGGGAAAAAGTTGGAGAAGGAGGAATGGGGGGGGGGCGTGTTGAGCTGCAACTGAGGCGTATGATTTTCTTGCAGGAGGGACCATTTTGGACACTTCCGCATATGTCTCTTTCAGACATTTCAAATGTGATCTTTTTTTGTCTTTCGAATTCCGGACAAACTTTACCAGTGGAACGATTATTTCCACTGCAAAACACATATTTTGCCTTGTCAATAGGAAGAGGGCAGTTTCTTCCGACGTGACCTTCATCACATCGAAAACAACGCTCGGATGATCGGCATTTTTCAGCAACATATCCAAACCTACATTTGAAACATGAAATCGTCGGGAATTCATATTTCGAAACTGGAAGTGAGATATATGCCAGAAATGTGCGTTGGGGACAGACATGGCCATCAAAGGTGATGAGCATCGTCTCCGATGGATTTTTTTTTGGGTTGGGCCTCGAAGTTTAACCGGCGGACTTTAATGACCTTACCGCACCCTTCTGGGACTTCTATATTTTGTAAGACCTCCTCGCCAGACCAATCGACTGGAACATTGCGAACAATGCCCATACGACTGACGTTAAAGGACGGGATGAACAGTTTATTGTGTCCCGTAATAACAGAGTGGTTTACGAAATGGTTAGCAGCATCTGCAGATAATAATTCCACCAAAATTCTGTTTCTGCCAATTAGTTTAACTCCCTCGAATTATAACATCAACGTGTTATTTTTTTAAGACGGAACCAAATTTAATTGCATGAAGTGAGAATCTGGAATTGGACTGAGGTTCTTTCTTTGAACGTGGACAATAAAAAGTCCAACGTCGCCAGAGACATATAAGAGACCCTCAAAAGAATTCTGAGGATGGGAGGCAGGCGATGAAGTCGGGAATGATTGAGTAAAAAATAATTTGCTTGTGAAAGAGGAATGCTAGGGGTTTTGCGAGGAGTCGTATCCTTTGTTTCAGTGCAGGAGGGTCAGAAAGATCGAAGTCCATTACGGTAACATAACTAGCTGGGGAAGTAGGACAAGCAAATTCATTATTGGAAAGTGGCGGTTTGGAAGGGTCTAGTGGTTTAGAGGGAATGGCTAAATCCAATTTTACAAACCTGAAGTGAATTCAATCTGGCAAAATTAAATAAAACAATATAAATAAACAAAAAAAAACTTACCGAACAGAACACTGATTATAACAATTGATTGAATATAACTACGGACAAAAACTCAATGGAAAATAGATTTAAAATAAAAATTAACATATAATAGATAATTATAACTTATAACAATAAAATAGAAAGAATATCACGAAAATAATAATGAAATAATCAGACAGCGATAACCCTTTCCACTTCGGTTGACAGTTTCTATGGCAATCATACAAGTATCTATTACACAAAATATAAAATAAAAGCTTTTTTGCCTTGACATATACTCCACAAACTATTGAAAAAGGAACTTTTGAAATTACACAAAATTTAAAGCTAGGAACTGATTCAGTCAATCTGACATTTAGTATATGATCTATGTCTGACATTTTAAAATTCTTTGGCGACAGTCTACGCTGTGCGACTGACGACAGACTATTATGTGTTTGACATGGACAGTATGAAGGTAAACAATGAATCTTTAATTTTTGAGAGGTACAAATTTTTTTATTCACGTATTAATATATAGATTTTAATTTTTTTATTTTACTTATTAATAAAATATGCGTATGGTACATATCACAAAAATATATTTTTATTTCTTATATTCTTCACGTTTGTCACATTCCATGTCTGTGTCATGGAGATGAACATAGGATATAACTAGCTCAAAAATGGAACTATTTTTATGGTAATTTAAAAAAAATATGCCATTGAAGATAAGAGCAGAGATTTGAGCATGTAATAACAATTCACGGCAACGTGTCAGCGTACGGCTACCTACCATACGCACTTTTTCTGAGCAGTGAACGAAACTGAGCCATCACGCTCAGGTTGGTGACGCTGAATAAGATAAACTTGTGTGTATATATATATATATATATATATATATATATATATATATATATATATATATATATATATATATATATATATATATATATATATATATATATATATATATATATATATATATATATATATTAAAATTAGACAAGTTTTCATTTCTCTTGTATGGTCAAGCATATAAGTACACACCAGTGTTATGTTTCTTCTATACGATATTTCTTCGATGCTCTGCAAACTACTTAGTTATTAGAATGATACAATTTCTACTCAACAACTTTTTTTTAAATTACAATATCCTTTTTTCCATTTTTTTGCGAGGGTAAATCTGCGGATCAAAGCTAGTAATAAATAAACTATAAATTTAACATAAATTTCCTGAATTTCCTCTTCGAAAAACAAAAACAAATCTACACTTAAACAATAAAATATGGTGCTACAATTATTCGGAAATTTAAGCATTTAAGTAATGGGTAATCAATAATTTTTTCATCGTAATTAACTGAATATTTGGCGTAATTCATTTTAGGTCGTCATACTAATTAATGCGCAGAACACGGATAAGTTGAATATTATGTAAAGTGGGAAATTTCGGAATAATGTGGTATCAGATTATTGTGCGAATCAAAAAGGTGAACGCAGACATTACAGCTATAAGATACAGAATGAAGTTACCAGATGTAGAAGGTTTTTCAGTAATACAAAGCAAATAATATTTTCCTCAATAACCAGAAAATAAATGAAACCTACTGCTTTGCAAACTTAGTAGTTAATTATGACCATCAAAAAAAAGTGATACCATCATTATAAACAAATATAGAATATAAAAATAATGTCAATTGTTATCTATTTTGATAACATGCAACTTGATAACGCAACAGTAAACAAGCGAACTTCAATGAGAAACAACCCAATCAACACACACAACATGTAATGTCAAATAATGATGTTGTAATATACAGACTGTCATAAACTCTTTAAACGTTGAGGTCATAGTATTCATGTTTTGTGGTCGAAGTAATTTGGGTGGTCTTCACTACAACTATCTCATTTATATATGTGCTGACTTTGTCTCTATCCTTTTCATAATTGTTTGCGCGTGGCGCTATTTGGGAACATATTAATTATTCGATAGTTTTGGGTAAATAGAAATGTCACACTTGTTGAAAGTATCGATATTTATCTATCGGTATATTTAAAATATATCTATATCTACATTAGATTCGAATACAGGGCAGTGGTTTATATTTATTAAGCTGCCGGATGTGATTAATTTAAATACTGTCCCGTTTCCGGAAATACGTTGTTATTGACATGTTTTCGATGCTTGAAATTTAAATTTGGTTTATCGAAAATGATAATATCTCCTTAAAATATCGATGTACTGAATTTTTCTGACATTTCTTTGGCTATAACGTGTGGTATAAGATCATTATTGTCAAAAATATAAGTGTTGTAAGTACTGAATAAAAACAACGGCGTTACATTAAATGTACGTCATTGGTACTCTTAAATTGATCCTTAAAAAAAGGTAATTGCTTTGCCTTTATTAAAACTATCTCTTTTATGCTTTCTTCACTCTCCGTTCCTACCTTTATATTCCGCACAGTGAAGAGTGGTTTTTTGTTAGTTTTACAAGTGCCTGAGATAATATAACGTCATTGTATAAAACTATATCGAGTTAAAATAAAATGTATATAGATACTAATAAAACAAGTATCATTAACGTTTTTTCAGTTCTTAACGATCATCGATTTAGACATCTGATCAAAAAGCTAGTGTCTAAATTATATAGATTTTTAGGGTTCCGTACCTCTAACTGGAAAACGAGATCCTTACAAGATCACTTACATGTTTTTCTGTCTGTTTTTTTAGAAATAATACGACGTAGAAACTTGATATCTTATTAAACCATATATTTAGCAACTTTTTAAATATTCATGTAAGTGATAGGATAAATGACATACTGAACATTTTATTTTTGTAACTTCATGTATAACGTGAAAACGTGATTCCATGTATAATTTGAAAGGGCCGGTTATGAGAAATATAAAAATATATTCTTCGTAATTTTAAACTGCATAATTAAAAAGACATTTTAAAAAATAGGCGAAAATGGAGCTCTCCAATTTTTTAAACTACTGAACTAAAAATCTGAAGAAACGGGGTTGATAAAACCTGACTAGAAGATTATAGGGAAACTATGACGATTATTCTAGATCTTATCACTTTTGAAATAAGCATCATGTTATACGTCAGTGAAACGTAAAGTAGGAAATACATTAACGTTGTGAAAAATTAATATTGTAAATAGTTTAAATAGAATGTCTATGTACCCTTAAATGTTAATAATTTCGCAAACGCCGAACTTTAACTACCGAATGATAATTGCTATCCAGGCCCAACGAACATTCTCACGCAACACTATGCAAAATGGTAAAGTATTAAGTACTGCCTGCAGTTACCTTTACGTGCATCCGCCGAAAGAATAATTAGGAATTTACTAAAATCCATTTATTAAAACAACTATGTCAAATTGTTTATATAAATCATTGAACACGTGATATGGCAATAGTCTGCTTGCATCGACTAACAAACAGGAATCGAAGACGTAAATAAAATGGAAGACAGTGAGGCTGAGATAGAAACTAAATATATTTTGGCAGGGAAGCAATGGAACTGTCAACGGCCAATTGATAGAGTAGATTCAGAGAAAGTTTAGCCATTTTGGATTTGGGCTTAATATATCATTCGACATTAAGTGCACAGGTCAAGTTCTTGAAAAACTTGCCATGCGCATGCCGTGCACTATTTATAAAAACTATTTCGGCCCACCTTTAAGAGTTTCTGTAATTATTGAAATCCAGAGCTACTATGTTGTGCAACAAGACCTTCAAAAGCGTTGATTTTGACATCCACTTATTCCCTGACAGAACATCATTACCAATAAACTTTTGCCAACTAGAACCTTTACATTTAGAATAGGCAGTGTTATCCATGCACAAAACAGGAAAAATAAAAAACATTATGAAAGCTGGTCGGAAGACTAGGAATAATGAACAAAGTTGTGATTGCCGTCACGAAATTAATAATTTTGTTCTAAACTAATTTGAATTATGAACATATAATGTCTCACCATTCGTCAAAACTCAGCAAAATAAGTTAGCAGAATATAGATGAATCAGATTCACTAACCGATACGATTTAGAACATATTCCGTCCAAAAAGAGTTACAAAATTTGAAGATACGAAGTACACTAGAGGGTAGATAAGAAGTTCCAAAAGTAGTGATCCACAGGTAACGAAAACATGGTTCTAAAAAAATTTAATTTTAATTCAGTTTTAAAAACGTGATAAAATCTCTTCAAAACACTCACCTGAGTAAATGTGTTTCAACGTCTTGTCGGACTACTCGATCAATAATAAAAAAGTATAAGAACCGAAAATTTCATTTCATTTTCTCCAATTTCATATTCTTTTCATCATCCTTTTCTTTGCCCAATTTCATGTTCTTTTCATCATCCTTTTCTTAATTAAAATTTTACAAGAACAAAGCAAAACATGTTTTCAATTTGATATTCAGGCTTGAACTTGGTAATTTTTCCATATTATAAAAATTAAGAAAGTGTGTAATTTGTGTGCTATATTTTATTTACAAATATGTTTTATTTATTAATTAAGAGGAATTCTTCAGGGTCAAGTCATTCACCGATTCCAGCATCGTGTGTCCTGTGTATCAATGTTTTCCTGCAGTCGCTCTTATTTCTTCTAATCTTTTCTCTGCTGGTCTGCCTTTCCTTTTTTTTCTTGAGAGCCATTCCAGAAGATCACTAACATTGGTCCATTTTGCACCTTTCATACCAGTCTTTTTCTTATTTTAGACTGACTTTATCTTACAGCAGACATGCATTTTGTTCCTTGTTATGTTACTGTAGATTCAGGTTTGATATGCGCGTAAAATAAGGACGATGGTAAGAATGAATCTAGTTCTATTTTTATTAAAGAGGAAAACAGAGGGTGATTTTAATACTCAATCTTCTGGCTACAATCTTTGCGGCTCCAGAACTTATTCCATGTAATATTCATGAATCTATTCAGCTCTTCGATATGTCTGTTTGTTTTAGAAGGAAAATACTTTTCCTAGGTAAATGTATTCATAAACATGTTCTACAGAATTTCCATTCACGGTTTAGGAATGGTAAAGCCATTAATTATTTTGTCTTCCTCTTGTTCACATCCAGACTTACTTTTGAGACTGAATAAAGTTCTGACAGCATAGATGGTAATTCGATTGTTGATTCAGAGAAAAGAACGATGTCTTCCTGAGATGTTTCTCATATAAGCAGATGCTCTACTGAGGCCAAAGTAAACTTTATTATAGTTTGTAGAACAGCGATGAAAATTTCTGTGGTTATTGGTTTTTATAATAAACAAATTTTTAATGAATAGGCAAAGTTATTTCTAAAAGACTGGAATTTAAAAATAGATATAAGGGCAAAAAACTTGGCGAGTTCAAATCTCATTATTAACTGAAAACATGTTTTTCTCTGCAAACATTTTTAATTACATGCTAGATACAAAAAATGAACTTTTAGATTTTAGATTTAAATCTTTTTATTGACGATTGAATAGTCCGCGGAGTAATTGGACAATTTTTTCACAAGAGTGTTTTTGATGAGATCAAAGTGTTACAAGAAATGCTCCGAGCACGTGCAGTTACCTGGTCATGTAGTCAAATTCTTGTCTCAAATTAAAATATAGCTATTTTATAAATAAATCATATACATACAACTTTAAAGACTTGTAAATGTATTATTGAATATTAATATAACTAAAAACTATAAAAATATTAATATAACTAGAAACTCAAAAAGTGGAACTTATTAATGAAACTTTAAAATACAATGACAAATGTAATTCGAAAAAATTTAGTAATATTTAAATATAAATACTTATATTAAGTACAAATTCGGTTTGAGAGCATTATTGCATTTGCTGGTAACATTTCGAAACAAATAATTAAAAATGACACAGTATTATGTGAATGCCATTAATAATAGATTAAGCAAAGAAAACTAATCGTTAATATAATATAGGACATTACTAATACGAAGAGGTTATTGTTATATATTCCACTGTGGCTATAATATTAATCAGCTGTTCTATTTAATTTAGTAATTTATTCCGTAAAGTTACCATTATTAAGTTGATTATATGGTGTAAAATCGATCAAAAATTAAAATATACATTACTGTTAATAACTTTATCGCTATTTAAAATAATTTAAAATAAAAAAATAATTGTTATTCTAAATTAATAATATATGAAAATAACAGCTGTTGCTACGTGGAAGCTTGCAAGTCTACTTTAATTTTTTAATTCCGCTCCAAATGTCAAAAATTTGACAAGTTCCACATCGACCGAGTGAACTGGTAACATTGTCAAGAATACGTGGCCCCTTATATATTTTTCGGAGTCCTCTGACACATCAAAAGTTTGTTTATTATTTTTCCACGTTAAATCGTGTCATAATTTGAAAGAAGCCGTAAGTAACTGTTTTTTTACTAAATAAAGTTTCTATTTCATTAGTTAAATATATTATTAGTATTGTAAATACTGCAAAATTAACGTCTTACTTTCACTATGCCAAGAAATATATTTTGATAAACTGGTTTTTAAAATAATTTTTTCTTCGTTTTATTAAAGAGAACAATTTTATTCGTGTTTTTATTATATGTCAAATATTTCTTTAGGAAATTTAAATACATCTATGTTGTGTTATATAAAACAAATAATTTGATCATAGTTATAACCTTTTAAAATCGACTTGCATATTGAAGATTATAAACGTCAAATGTGATTTTATCTTTTTCGGCAATAATATGTCAGTGATTACGTTTTATGATAATTGTTTTTTATCATGATGTGAAGAAAATATAATTTTTTTAAATTATACACCGATGTGCTTGTATTCTTTTGAGTCAATTAGAATGAGAATATTTTTCTTCCGCGAATATTACATTTTAAATAAGTTATAGATATCACTACTATTTTCTCTTTAAATATCATATAATATTTTGCTTCCTTTACCTATCTGCAATGATATAATTATATGTTGATATGACTGCAATATTTCCTCACAGATATTGAATATATTTGGCGTTAATTTTGTAGAAATTCATTATTCACAATTAAATGAAACTACGTGATGTAGTATTATTTCTACTTTCTTTACATTATTTACCACGACCTAGGTTTTGTTGTATGACAACATCTTCAGGTGGGCTATTGGCAAAGATCTGTGCTAGAGAGAAGGAAGGGAGGAATTTTAGGATTTCCATAAAATAACTGTTTAAACTTTGTGAGTTAATACGTCAAGTGTTTCTGAAATAATTTTATATGTTACATTAACATTTTGATATCCTTGCATGTGATCAAGATTGTTTTGCCTTCCAGTATGTCTAAATCCTGCATATAACATTTATTGCAACGCATTTAACAAGATTGTAAAACTTTTGGTAAAACATGAAAATTTCATAAAATAATAATTTCTATGTTCATAAAATTGGAATTTGATATTAGAAATATGAAAATTATTTACTGCAAAGCTGTCGGTAAAATTTACTATAATCTGATTGATTTGACATATGAAATTTGTCAGATCAAAATTGTTTTGTCAAATATGTAACAAAACGTATCATTTGTATATTGTTTTAATGTTCTTTTATTACAAAACATGAATAAAAATAAATTAAAAATTATTCTGAAATAATCTAAATAATGATAATGCCAGTAAGTTTTTTATACATAACCTCAATAAATTCATTGTACCTGTAATATACACTTATGGACATAGTTAGAGGAATGCAAAAAAAAAGTAGAATGACAAAATGTTTTCTCATTTTGCACTGGCTGTCTATACCAGTATATATAATTTGAAAAAACGATTTCAAGTGAATTTTATTTATGACTTTTATTTGTTTTTTTTTGTTAACTGTTAATTTCTTTATTGTGTACGATATTCAATATTGAGTAGTGTAAGAAATTATGCAACAAACACTTTATTTTGATGTTTATCTTATAAATTTGTTATCATTGTGTTAAGGAAACATTATTTAATAAATTTAACTGATAATGCCGGATCTTAGCGTTGCCCAAGTGCCAAAAGCTGTAACTTTAATTCAAAATAGTTACACTTAAAATGAAGTGGCTCAAACATTATGAGTTTTCAAGTCTGAATTTTCTCAATGTTGTGTGTACTGATGTGTCTAGATTCTGTTTTAAGTCAGATGATGGAAGGGTTAAAGTATCGAAATGACCCAGAGCAAGATATGCTCAGAGTAAAATTGTTGGAAGAGAGTTTTATGGAGGAAGGTCGGTAATGGTATGGGATGGTATTTATTTAAGAGCATGTTTGGCACTATTTTACAGAAGAAGGGTTCCTGATTGCGGCAAGATATGTAACGAACCTTTTAAAGCAGATTGTGGCACCTTTTGTGCCATACATTGAAGATAATTTTCTTTTAATGCATGGTAATGTTCGACTTCACACTGTAGCGGTCATTTTGATGTTTCTTACTGAGGTCGGAATTGAAATTTTTGGGGTAGCCAGTACGCTCACCAGACCTTAATTCGATAGAACTTGTTTGGGATAAGCTGGGATAATAAATTAAGCAGAGAAATTGTGCACCCTGCTAACTTAAGGGACTTCACTTTTGCATTGATGGAAGAATGGAATTTAATGCCACAAAGTTTCATTGACGATTTAATAAAAAGTGTGCCCAGATGGATGCAGGCAGTTTTTACAGCAAGACGAGGTAACACTAAATATTGTCTGTGTCGCCCATTAAGAAAAAAATCGGTTTTTAGAACAATATTCAATTTTCACTATGATAGGTCCAAACCCCTTACAATTAAGGTACTGAGATGATTACATCTAATTTGCTTTTTTTCGCCAAGTTTAAATTTTTTTATGTTCAAAAATTTTAATTTAAGTAGTTGATTCAATTCAATAATTATTATAAACTCATAATATGAATAAATTTGTTTTTATGTAAATTTGCTCCCTTTTTTTGCATTTCTCTAAATAAGTCCATGAGTGTATGATATTGCAACACTACTTTATATGCATTTTAAAAAGAATTGTTAAAATTAGTTTTTTCACGAAAACTATGATGGACAATAAACAAATATGTTTGTTCTTAATTAAGTTTCATTCCAAGCTAAAAATACAATTTGTTTTTGTTGTATATTTTAATAAACATTTTTTGAACTTGTACTAATTCATTATGAAATTAATTTTGGTGTAACTCTGAAGATAGAATATGCGAAATTGACTCTTACTTTGTTTTAAACCGGGCTTAGGAATTTATTGTACATATTCTGCTGAAATAAAGAATATAATTAATATTGTATTTAAGTATATTTGTTGCTATTGCACAACCCATACTTATTCTAAATATGGTTTGTTTAACAATAGCATGTATGGCAAAACCCACAGCAACAATTCTTCATTATTAACCACCCTTTCCATTAATTTTGTAATATAATTGGGAAAAAGACTTCGAAGAAAGGTACCGAGTCAAATCTGTTAAGCTAACCGTTCAATGTTTCAAATCTTTTTCCCTCGGAACTTGAACTTCGTATATGCACAAACGTTTTTTGTGCAATTTACGTCTGATAATTATTAACGTCCAAAATATTACAGTTTTTTCTTTCCATACTTTACACTGTCATCTTGCGATATTCAATTTTTGTTTTTCATTATAAACCACTTTTGGGTTGGTGGTAATAAAGCACTCTGGTATACAGAAACATGACTTTGTAACATAATACTTACATAGCACTTGCATAGTGAAATATGTCCTTCTGTGTCAAAGGCAACTAAGGTTGTTAACCTCTAAGGTTGCAACTAAAGATTTATTCAGAATTATCCGTTATACCATATTATTTTGAAGATTAAAAACTGAATGATTATTGTATTTTGATTTTTCTCTTATTTCCAGTGCACCTACATGCCATTTAAAGTGATGAATTGAATTTTTATAAAATGTTTGTATAAAATAATGTGCATTTATCAAAAACTTGATTATTGAAACATTGTAATGTCCATTTAAAGCTTGTAGCTTTTATAATAATTGGTTAATAATTTTTTACATGATACTGTCATGTAAATGAATAACCACTTAAATAACATTGTATTAAATGTAAATTAGTGTTTAATATAAATAACATAGTATTATTTATTCAAAATATTCTCCTCTTTATGTGTTCCACAAAATACATTTTTGTAAATATTTATTTTTCTTCATTCTTTTTGTTAATTTCAGAACTGGCTTCTTAACAATGAATCCTCAATACATGCCGCCAACGCAGCCACCATTTCAACAACAAATGAACAACAATGCTCCACCTAATCCTCAGGTGTACCCACCGTCAGCTATGAACAATAGTCACCAGAATGCGAATACATTCAGCCAGTATCCGAATGGACCTATACCGAGTAGCCAATTGCCTCCGACGAAGACGTTTGATCAAAATGCTGGCTTAAATCAGACAATGCACAATCTTCACTTGGGTCCAACAAGTGATGGGTTTACAAATGGACCTCCGGCAGGATTTTCACCTGGTCAGATACCGTCTGGACAGTTACCACCTTTAAGGACAACTTTCCAATCTCCACAACCTGGGATGCCGCCTATATCCCAAGGTATACAAGGGCCGCCTGTGTCAAGCAATCAGAGGCCACCTTCCGTTGCACCTGCTTCTACTAGACCATCAGACAGTGGTACACCGGGAGCTATGAGTATGATGTCACCATCTCAACCAATCAACACTCAAAATTCCTTACCACCAACAGCTTCAACGCCAAGTAATATGCAATCTGGTCTACAAGCTGGTATTCATCCTCTTCCTAAACCTATTGCTCAGCTGGGAACATTATCACCTGGGGAAAACCAGTCCATACCTTCACAACAAGTTGGGCCACCGACGTCATTACAGGACAGTTCAGTTCAATCGGGGCAGACACCACCACAAATACCAGGACCACCAGCACCTGGACATATGCCTCCCAAGTCTTCCCAATTTCCACCGCATTCCGGCGCATCGCAACACCCACCCACTCAATTTCCACAACCACAGTCAGGTCAATTGTCACAGCAACCTAACCAATTGTCCTCACAACTACATCAACAAAATCAATTACCATCCCAACCCAAATTATTTTCCCAACCAGCTCAATCGCCATTGCAGCCGGGTCAATTACCATTACAGCCGAGTCAATTACCACCACAGCCGGGACCACTGCAGCAAGGTCAGCTACCACCTTTAACACAACAACCTGGTCAATTATCCCAACAACAAGGCCAGATTCAACAACCAGGTCAAATGCCACCTCAATCCCGGTTACAATCTGGCCAATTGCCACCGCAGCCCGGTCCTATGAAACAAATACCATTATCTGGTCAATTGCCACCAGGCCCGTTTCAGCAACTTGGACAGCAGCAAGGTCAGTTCCCACCACAGCAGGGACCTATTAAAGCCTGCAATTTACCACAACAATCAGGTCAACTTCCACCTCAACCTGGACAGCTTCCATCTCAACTTGGACAACTACCACCACAGCCGGGTCAGTTGCCACCTCAGCCAGGTCAGTTACCACCTCACCCAGGTCAGTTACCACCAGGGTCTGGTCAATTACCACCAGGATCTGGTCAGTTGCCACCAGGACCTGGTCAGTTACCACCAGGATCTGGTCAATTACCACCTGGACAATTGCCATCAAAGCCAGGTCAGTTGCCACCGGGATCAGGTCAATTTCAACCAGGATTTAGTCAACTACCACCTGGACCTGGTCAATTACCACCTGGACCTGGTCAATTACCACCTGGACCTGGTCAATTACCAACTGGACCTGGTCAATTACCACCTGGACCTGGTCAATTACCACCTGGACCTGGTCAATTACCACCTGGACCTGGTCAGTATGCTGGATCTGGATCGCAGCCACCTACACAGTTTGGATCTGGATTTCAGCAGTCGCATAATCAATTTCCTGGTCAACCCGGACCGCCGGGCCCACCAATGGGACATTCTTATCAGGTTCGTGCATTATTTATTAAATGATATGAAATATCAGTATGCTTCTACATATATTTCAATGATTGATTTTGGTATTTAACCTTATTATGGTTTAAAATAAATAACAAGGAAATTTTCTTACAAATATGTTCATATTTATTTCATAATGTGACAAAATTATCTTTGTGAAGAAAAAACTGGTTTGATAACTTTCTAATATGTATAACATTTTGTTGGCAACTAAATATCTCACTTTTTTTAGTGGCTTTTATAATGTTAGAACCTTCTCAAATATCTCTGGTGTGGTATGTAATAAGCATTGAATTTGATCTTCTAAATTGGAAACTGAATTTTAGCGAATTAAGAGAAAAGAACATAAAGAAAATTCACAGAGAACGTAGAATGCTTTCTTACTTGGAAAAATGAGAAATCGATGCTCTGCTATGACAGCCGAGCTTTGGTTCTAAGGAAGAAAATTTTGACCTCCGATAATAATAATCTAGGGTGACATCCTACATCAAATTACAAAAAAATTAAAAACCCTTATTGACACAGATTGCAGGTTGAGTTCGCACTGCCAGGCAGAGCAGCTCATGTTTTCATATTGCAATGGAAAAAAGTTCATGCTTGGGAGAAGTCGAAAAATATCCAGTTTTGCTATCAAATGAGCTAATTGCTAATGAATTATTTAATTTGATATGTCCCGCTACTCTTACATCGCAGACCATTATGTGAGAAACGGGAAATGACCAGTGCATTCTATTAACTTTTTTTTACTTTTTACTGATTCAAAATGGCATGAAACTTTGGAAGTAGAGCTTTAATAATTTAGAGACCTTCAAAATATTCAATACCTTCATTTCAAACTTTATAAAATTTTTTTGAATTTAAATATTATACAAAAAGAATATTAACGTTAATTGATTCTTATTCCAGGCTCAACAGCAGCCTTCAATGCCAGGATTACCACACATGCCACCACCAGGTGGTGCTCCTGGTCAGCCTGGTCAGGGTTACCCACCACAGCCAGGTTACGGAGCAGGAAAACCGGGAGGTGTCTATCCAGGTAATAAATAGTTTGTGTTAGACGATTCCTGTAACATTAAAAGAAATTAATCATCTTATTGCATTGTTAATTTTTTTCCAATTATAAAATTTATATTATAAAGAGTTGGTTGAACCCAAGTATAAAATATTCAAATGTGACACGATATGTTTATTATTCATATTGATCTAAGTGCACAGTAAGCACGCAACCATGACTGCAGTTTCTCTTTAATTTGTGCTGTTTCCTGTAAATTCTAGTGTGTATGAAATATGTAACGATGTTTACAATATGCGTAACAGTTTTATAGTTCTGCAGTAAACTAAAAGGATAATTTATATTTTTAAAATTAGGATTGATTCAATAGTTTTATAAAATTTATGTATGAATGTAATGTATTATTTAATGTTACTCTTCTATATAAATTCATGCATATGTTAGTTTATACGAATTTATTATTTCAAAACTGCTGCATTGATTTTGATGGGACTATTTATTGTGTTTCTAGAAGGACGTGCAGTAATGTATAGCATAAACATCCTCACATTATCTAATGAGAATGACCAGTTTATCCAGCTTAAAAGAGTAAAAAAACAGACATTGTGATGTCACAACTTTAGACTGGCTTTCATTGATTGTCATCTTAACATTTTTTGGTTAAGTTTGGTTTAAGTATATGGACTCTTAGCCATTTAGAATTTATTGGTATTCAAGAGACTTTCCTGAGTGTCAAAATTATTTTTGAACATTTTTACTTAATGTTGTGACTATGTGAGTATGTGATCTAACTTCCCATAAGTTAGATAAGAAAAAAGTCCTTGAACGATGTAAAGAATCTTACCATTATACACACATAAATATTAATATATGGAAATGATAGTTTTTATATACAACTAAATACTTTGTCATAAAATTTTATTAAAATAAGAAAAAAAGTGATTTACTGGGGTGTGCAAGAAGATTCTGGTTAGCAATAAATCTATTAAGAAT
Organism: Druceiella hillmani; assembly: GCA_039881145.1. Lineage (NCBI taxonomy): Eukaryota > Metazoa > Arthropoda > Insecta > Lepidoptera > Hepialidae > Druceiella > Druceiella hillmani. Next base: position 56,136 of record JAYKKI010000072.1, on the reverse strand, counting down.
CGGAAAATAATATTTCATCAGTATAATATTTTTTCTTAGTTGCAAGCAAAGCAACTAAAGTAGAAAACCTGATATACCCAGCAGAAAATTGGTAGGCAATAGAGAATGGAATTAATTCAAGAGTAATGTCGCTGTTACAGCTGTTGAAAGTACGACTTGGTGTAACGTGTCTAATTCAACCATTAGACTATACTTTATCTTTTGAGTTCGTGAAAGGTTCAGGTGGCTTTAATATTCTTCACAATAAAGACGTTTATTATAAATTCATTTAGAACATTTATTACAATTCGGTAATCCCTGACATTATGTAATATAATTCCAAATTTTCTGATTAATTTTTTTGTTAGATGTGTGAAATGCTCATGATGTGAATGACTCCCAAGTTGAAATTTCATTAAGTTGACAGATAGAAAATGTCATCTCACAGTATGTTTGTATTCAGTACGAATGTGAGCTTGGGTATAGATCGCTGCCAAAACTTTTCTTGTTTTAAATATTAAGCTGTTTGCTGTATTTCATTTGAGGATTGACACTGTGCTAAACCTAAATTATTTTATTTATTTATTTTTTATTTAACTACTTTAACGTAGCGAATTGATACATACGGCAGACTTATTGCTACGAGAGCAATCTCTTACAGCCAATCATAACACCTGTCCAGCCCCTCTTGAAAAACAACCGCAAATCGAACCCAGGCCTCCACGGTGTGCCGTGTCGTCAAACGCCGTACGCCTTGTGATCAACCCAACACTACGGCGACGATGATTTTATGTCTAACAACTGAATCATTCTATAATTTTTATGAGGATCATTAATAATAAAGACCGTGCAATAATCATATACTTCAGATCGCACGAAATATGCAATTGAAAGTTTTATTTTGGTTGGAAGTAGTGGGTCATTATTGATTTACTTTTTCCGTTTTAATTGCATTCGAGTTATGTGTATGATGCTATTGTAAAGGTCACAAAATGGGAACCGATGCATAGGTTTAAGACATTGATTTATCTCTTGAGAATTGAATTTTTGGATTAAAAATATCCGCTGAGTTATTTACTTCATTGCTTTCTCCATCATGATTACACATCAAACATAACTTGCATGCCAGGTTATAAAGTAATGTAAACTAAATATAATGTATTAGGGGACTAATTTAAACATTAGCAATTATGTAAATAATTGACATAGTCATTAATGAAGACTGTATAAGAATCAATGAAACAGTAAATAGATGTTTAAATTTTAGTTCAAGTCCAGATCCAATTTATGTCCAGCTTATATCCACTAGTAAGTTACTGATCTATTTCATTTTGTTACTTCTATTTCTCTTCTTTCTCAAAAATTATTTTCCATTAATTTTTTAAGGCATGCCACCTATGCCTGGCGGAGGTCAGCTCCCTGCAGGGTATTCCCAGCAGGCTCCATTCCCGGCACAACAACCTAGTTACCCAGGTGCCTATCAGCAACAACAGCCAAAAAGGCTAGATCCTGAACAAATGCCGAGTCCGGTAAGTAGATTACTGGCTTAAAAATTTGAAATAAACCCAGTTTTAAGGGCACTATCAGGTTAAGGAATAATCAAGTTACCTCAAACATAAATTTATTATGATACAGTTTAATATCACTGTAAAAGAAACAAAAATTGTTTTATATCAAATGATGTTGGTTAATGACGTTATATTAAATAGATATCTCATATAATCTACTATTTATAAAACAAATCAAAAATGCATATAATATAGAATATCACTGACGAATAAAAGAGATTAATTAAAGTAAGCAAATATGTAAGAAATATGGTCTCTATGAACGTTAAGCCATTATAATAATGGGTGAGCGAATATGTTGCTGTTGTGAATGGAATAGCATCGCTGCAAGCATATCAGCATTGAAGCTTTTCAAATGTAACCAACAGAATTCAGTTTTATCTTGTCACACTTGCATGTGTTTTTGCTATCTCAATTTTTGCATTTTTTTTTGGAATAAAAAAAATATTAAATTTGCAACTATTGGGTAAGAAAATCCAAAAGTTTAAATGTAATCTAAACATGATCATGCTCTATTTAAGTATATAGGCATGTCCTGAAGACATTGGAGGTATAATTTCTGAGCCTTTCAGAGCCTTTCTTTCTATATGCGGGAAACATATTTATACATTTTACGCTGACTGATGGTAGAGCACGGGACATGTATTAATACATTTTTTATAGACTAGCAGTAGAATGCAGCAACATATAAATATGTTTATTTTATACTTTTTCATTGTTCTGAGAGATGCTAACATGCAGATATTGCTCTAGAGAGATGCTAACGTGCAGATATATAATTTGGGGCTCTAACACATATAATGGTGAATTATATGTGTAGATTACCATTATACCCAGAAGTATAACGGTGACCTATTCAACTGTGTAGTCATGCCTTCACACAATTTTGTGTTTTGGCACGCATTTAGTGCGATTCTAACGAGTGTGCACCCTGCACACTTCACAAAACCTTTGTAATTTTGATCAAAGTGACATTATTTCGAGAGATATGAGCCAATTCGACGATTTCGATATTGAAGATCATTCAGAATTGGAAAGTGACCACGAAAGCGACCGTGAAGATATGCCCCTACCTACAAATTTTACTCGCAGAACTATATCTTCAAGTTAGGAGGAGTGAATTTTTTTTCACGCTTTTTATAGAGTGAGGTGTCATCGGATAGGTCATGCAAAATGGCTCAAAGTGATGTGTACAATGCCATGTCTGATTTGATCACAACTTTCAATTAAAATTATATTGGCTAAATGGTATCATCAATTTCAAGAGACAGACAACTCAGGAACCATGTTTTGTATGTGTTGTGGCATGCTTTTGTCCAGTTTCTTGGTAAAACATTTATTGTATACTAATTGTTTCCCAAGGCTTCGCTCACGTTGTTAGCATTACTTAAAATAAATAATATAATTTTCTTTAAATATTAAATAAATAATAATAAATAAGTAAATTATATGAACTTTAATACAAGCTTTCTTCCCCCATTTTAGGGGCTGATTTTTTTAAAGTATATGTCCTATCTTAGGTTCATCGTCTATCTTTATGCGATATTTCATATAAATCCAGGCAGTATTTTTGCATGATTAATGGTTAAATATCTGAACAAACAAATAAATATACAAACATGCACATTTATAATATTAGTAAGATTGCTGTGTATAAATTTAAAAGTCATGAAATGAAAAATGTGCGATATTCCCCCGTACGTATTTCAACAATAGCTTTATCATTGTTTTTCATGGCTAGTTGCATCAGGGAACTTGCATAGATGGTTTTTCATTCACTAGGAGTTTTATTTTTCAACAAAAAATCACCGATAAGTGACATAGGTGTTGCAACATTGGTGTAGTTTTTTTTAATGAAATAAAGAAACAGGAAAATTGTTAGTAAATATTTTCAGTATCTGAAATTAAATAATAATTCTTGTTCACATACTAATAATATCGAATAACGAGAATGATTGAATAACACATGTTTATTTACATGTAATACAAATTTAATGTTTGTTCCCTTTAATATACAAACTTCCCGTTTGCACTAATACGTTACTGCAGTCGTCTTTTACATTGGTCGAAGGCATGGAGAAAATCAGTTTATGTCAGCGGTTTCAATACATCTACAGTTTTCTTCTATTTAGCACCTATTAGTCCAAACATGTTTCTAAAGCACTGATTTAACTTTTGGGAAAAGATACGTCGCACAGTACCAAATCGGGCAACATGTAGAGTAATGTGCTTGTTTACTTGTTGGAACGACAGTTTCATTATGTAATAAACATATCTCGTATATAATATATTAATCGCCTTTTTTAAACGAAGAATGCTCTTTTTAGATCCAAGTGATGGCAGACGACCAACAGAACCGAGGTGGTGTGTTTGTCACTAACGACAAGGGTCTGGTGCCACCTCTCGTGACAACAGACTTCATTGTCGATGATCAGGGAAATTCAAGCAAGTATATTTAACTATTCCATGAGTTTGAATAAATATACAAGATATTCTTTTTTATGAAATTGTTTAAAATTTTAGTAAAATAAATTTTCTTCTTTTATACTTCAATATTTTCAAATATTCTAGGTAATAGCTGTATATCTTTTTGAATAAGAGATCGGTTTAATAGATTTAGAGCAGTGATTCCCAACTTTTTTTATGTTGTGCCTTCCCGGATCATATTTAAATATATTCATGCCCACTTCTATTTTTTTAATTTTTCACATAATTTTCCCCCAGGGAGTTGCACCCCACTAGTCGGGAAGTCCTGGTTTAGAAGGTAAAATGAAGTATTTCCCTTTTAGGTGTATGACCATATTTGTAATTCGGAACCAAAACTTTTTGGATAAAGATAAGTGCTTTGGTATTTATGACTTAGTAGGAGTAGGAATGGATGCAATATTACATTGATTATAATAAAGTTAATAGTTTGTAATTTTCAAATTTCAGGTCCTCGCTTCATTAGGAGCTCTATGTACAGTATACCTGCTACACCTGATATGATAAAGCAAACTTCTCTCCCATTCTGTTTAGTGGTGAGTATAATATGGCGCATACAATTTTGAAATTTTTTGACATCAATATTTTTCATGACATAAAAAAACTTTTTAAGTATGAAATTAAGTTTAGAACACAGTAAACTATATACTGTGTTCTAAACTTAATTTCATACTTAAAAACTTTTTTTGAAATTGCTGACTTATAAATATTAAAAAAATATACGTACTTTACAGAGTTGTGACATCCTATTTTCGAAGCGTTATTAAGGGGCCTTTAATAAATGAAAATTAAAAATTTTTGCTTTCGCATTGTTTTCAACTTTTATTGAAAAAAAAACATTTTTTTAAAATTGATATGGTTTGAAAATAAAAAGAAACAGAAAAATATTTACAAATAGAAAATCATCAATCATATTTCACATCCCGAATTCAGATTTCATTTCTGTCAAATACTATCCTGTAAAGTATTCTTTTTGCCACACATATGAAATTCATTAATGAAAAACTTTCTCATGTCGTTGCCGTGGTGTGTTGGGTTGATCACAAGGCATACGGCCTTTGATGATGCGGCACACCGCGGGACCCGGGTTCCATTCCTGGCCGTTCGTCGAATGGGGCTGGACTGGTGTTGTGGTTGGCTGTAAGAGATTGCTCTTGTAGCAATAAGTCCGCCGTATGTATCAATTAGATACATTAAAGTAGATAAATAAATAAAATGTTAATTGTATTATTTAGAGAAAAGAAAATATTTTTCGTGTTGTCCTTAAATTTTCTTCCTCGGAGTTCTTTTCAGGTTTGGGAAGTAAAAATCGCTGAGAGCTAGGTCAGGGCTATAGGGTGGGTGAATCAGCGATTTGAAGCCGTGTTTGTACTTGCATCATCCATTGCAACTTGGCTTTTGTGAACCAGCTTGTTGTCTTACAAAAGCAACACAATCCTAGCCAGTTCAACCAGCATCTCTTTTACTTGATAGCTTTCTTCAGTATATTCAGAATGGTAGCGTAGTACTCTCCAGTGACAGTGGCACCTTTTTCTTTATAGTTGATCAATAAAATCCATTAATTTTCCAGCTGACTCAGAGACCTTAAACTTCTTAGGGGGTGCCATTTTGTGTTAATGCATCGACTCTTGCTGGGACTCAGGAACCGAGCAACCGAGTTTCATCCTTCAGTCATAATTCTCTCCAAAATCGACATCAGTACACAGCTTCAAAAACTTCGTAGACACCTCGACTCATTATTGCTTTTGTGGCGGCATAAGTATTCTTGGGACCCATCTTTCACCATCTTTCACTTTTGTCATGCCAGTAGTAAAATTCACAACAATTGCGTGTAGAATATACCGACTAATGCAGAAAGTTATTTCTTCTTTAGGTGAGCATATTCCATTAAAGGTTTTCAACTTTTTTGACAATGTCCGATGTTGGACAGCTGATTGAGGCCACCTCAATCAGCTATCCTGGGTCTTCAATCGAGTCTCGACCTTGTTTAAATAGACCATGACACTTCTAAACTTAGCTTTTATCAGGGCATCAATCTCCGTAAACAACTCCCATCTCACTCATGATGGTTTGAGGAGATTCCCTTGCTTGGTGAGGAATTTAATCACAGCACGTAGTTCGATTTGCTCCATTTTTGCAGTGCACTTCCAGATTTACTTTTTTAAGTGACGATTATACATTAACAAATAACATTAGGGACTTGACATTTGACTTGTATTGTATACCTGTAATTTTTTTTTTTTTTTCTATTTACAATCAGCCAGATAGCTATAATTAAATTTTTTGACATCTTGTGAACAATTTCAGAAATTGAGCACATCCAATGACGTGACATTTCCCATATTAGTATAGCTTCAGAATCATATCAGAGCTAGTCTTGACCTTCTCAATCGGAATATACTTTGATCAGCATCCATAAGTGCTCTAGCTAATTGGATTATGTGTTGTTCCAGTCTTTGTTTGTAGCCTTTGCAGGATAAGTTAACCTGTTCTTTTACAGTGGGCATCTCAGTATATTCGTGTATTTCTGTATTTTTAGTAAACCATTGGGCATTTATCAAGGTTTTTAGGGCTTTATTTTGAAAACGCTGCAGTATCTCAACATTGGAGTGGCTTGCCGTTCCCCACAGCTCAATTCCATACGTCCAGACTGGTTTTATTACACTCTTGTATATAAGCAGTTTATTTTCCAAGCTTAGAGAGGATTGTCTGCCTATTAGCCAGTACATTTCTCCAAATTTTTTATTTGCTTGTTCTCTCTTGGCCTTGACATCTTCTCGCCAAGTAAGTTTCCTATCTAGGTGCATACCTAGGTATTTAACTGTTGCTTTCTGTGGTAAAACGGTTCCGTCAAGTCTCACTGAACCGTATATACCTCTAATGAGTTCCTAATTAACGCGGTACCAAGAATGTATCCTCCTTCCCTTCCCTTCTTGCCATGGACTTTTGGACCTCCCCTTGTAAAAAGATATTTTTTAGAAATGATTTGGTTTGAATATGACAAAAAACATCCAACTATTATTAAATAGAATTCAAGTCATGTTTCATATCTTAAATTCAGATATATTTTCTAGCAAATATTATCTCTAAAATTATTATTCTTTGCTACAAAATAAAAATTTGTTATAACAAAAATGGTTTAGTTACGTAAGTAGTTTTTTGTACAAGAAAAATTCGAAGTACTAGATTGAATTAATTATTTTTACAAATATTGTATTCTGTCTTATCACAATCTCCATTTTTCAGATATCTCCAATGGCAGAGGTGGTCCACCCTGAACAAGAACCTCCTGTCCTAGACTTTGCTCTCATGACCAACAGTCCCGCCATGGGCCCGGTGCGTTGCGTGCGCTGCAAAGCCTACATGTGCCCTGCTATGAAGTTCATAGACGCGGGGAGGCATTTCAAGTGTGCCTTTTGTAAGGCTACTACTGAAGGTAAGTTTCTTGATTGTGCATTATATAATGATCTTATCTATGATTTTATTTCTGATGTGAAACATTTAATGGTACATTAGGATGGAAGTTAAAATGTTCTGATGGTAAGATGAGCTTTCCATTCAGCCAGCTTGGTTTAATTTCGGCTCTTTCCTGATTAACTTAGCCGGCTTTGTGTCTTGTCTGCCATTCGGCCAACATTGTGTATTTTCAGTTCTTACCCGATTAATTTGGCCGGCTTCTCATTTTGTCTGCCTTTTGGCCAGCTTCGTGTATTTTCGGCTCTTTCCGGGTTAATTTGACCGGCTTCGCATTTTGTCTGCCATTAGGCCAGCTTCGTGTCTTGTCAGTTGTTTCCGACTTAATTTCGCCAGATCGTATATATTGGTGTATTGCATTAAACTGTCTTAAAAATGTTAACAGTGTTACTATAAATATAGTCGGGACTCGATTCTGATTTGAACCTGAGACCTCTTGAACCCTAAGCGGGAAAACAAACTGTTGTGATTGTTGAAATTTGAAAAAATTGCTAAGCTTATTTTTTTATAAATAAAATTATTTATAAGTATAAAATATTTTTGGCTATATTTTTCAATAGATGATGCTCTAGTGGCTGCATGGTTCAAATCTATATTTGAGCTACTGTTTATAAGATGTTTCTGCCAGGTGTCCCATGACAGCTCCTTTATTTTAAATTGGATTATGTTGCATTATTTCATCTCCATTGATTTGCTGATACTTCTCAATCCCAAATATAGGTTTTAAGAAAAGCTAACTCTATAAATAAACTAATAACATTCTAAATCAAACATTATTGGTACAGATACATATTGCATTCTTTAAGTTTAAACCTATTACACTTAAATTCTATTAAAAGTGAGTGGGTTTTTTATAGCTTATTTGACGTCTGCCTGGATGCGTTTCTATTGTAATATTCACAATAACATTTTAAAACACTGTAATCTGTTGAATAAGTGTGAGATGACCTTTTCATTTATTTCGAGATGTGATTCTAGAATAGTGACATTTTAAATTTTTAAATGAGAAAATTTCTGTAACTGTGGGGTAGGATTGAAATAAAATTTTGTGCTTAGAAAAGGTCCATTTCATACTAAAGTGAATTTGTTTTTGAAGTAATGTGGTACAAGGTCCCATACAAAAATAACCTCTTTTAACAATAAGTTTATGAAGATAAATGTTATGGACTTTTTATGTGATTTAATATTTAGTGAGTCATTTCATATTTAAATGTCTGCAGTTCCAATGGAATACACACAGTACATTAACAGTATGCAACAGTACGGACGCATGCCAGCTGAGATGTCAATGGGGACCTACGAAATTGTTGCTACAAAAGAATATTGCAGAGTAAGTAAACTTTCAATTTATTTATATGTTCTTGCTGAAGGTATTTGCTCAGCTTCTGATTTGAAATGAAAGAAACTCATACTTCATAATTTGATATATATGTAGGATCAGGGAAATAAAGTAGTAGGCACAGTACTTTATTTTTCTAATCTTACTGTACCATATGTATCAAATTGCGAAATATAGAGTGCCCTTATTAGATCAAATGATGTTACGTTAAATAGACATGTCATTAGCTTTCTAAAAGTGATCCTCAACAAAGAAGGTCATTGTGTGTCTTTATTACGTTTATCTTTGTTATATACATGCTATTTTTGACACTTTATCTTTTTCTTTATAGTCTGCATAGTAAATACTTAATAAGCCAATTTTTGTTCCCTTTTATAAAAGTATGATGTGTCTAATTAATATAACGTCTTTGTATTAAACTACATGTTGCAGATCACAGGAGTTAGGTGAATCTCAAAACTTATTAACTATTAATTTGTATAGAATATTTATGAATATTAAGTATCAAGTAGTTATAAACGTTGGCAGATTATAGACATAAATGATATCAGCATTTTTGGGTTCTGTACCCTTTGGATCTAAACAGAACTCTATTGTTGTTGCAATGTTTTCCATCCATATATAAAAGGCTCTTAACTTCTTAACAAACGACAATAGTGTTTTATATTTACACATAGTGTAAAGGTCGGAAAATCGAAAAATGAAATTATTGTATTAACCAAAAAAACTGAATTATATACATTTTTATTGCAAGGGTGTTTTTAAAGAAATTGTCAAGTTGTTATAGCGAGCTGGCTTCTATTGATTCCTGGTTAAAAAATAAAAAGAGTATAATAATTATACAAAACATTTTGCTGTATCATATTTTATTTTTGAGATAATGTTGAAACCCTTAAGATAATGTTGAAATAGTGTATACTATTTCAACATTATCTTAAGGGTTAAATATTGTGCATTGCACCACACAATGGCCGTGCGACACCATTGAAATGAAAAAGCATTGAAAATAAAAACATTTCTTTTTATTGAAAAATAAATTATTTCTTCTCAATACAGGTTCAAATCAAGTAATGTTAATGTAAAACTTTGTCTTATATTTTCGAAAGGAATAGAAAGAAAATTCTTGCTGTACTAATTAACCGACAGCTGATTTTATCTTAATTTGTGTGGTATTATTGGAAAGAGCTTTTTGCATTGAGCACAAATTTATTTTCCAAAAATATTTTCTTTAAAAAATAACAGTGTAAGGGAGGTTCAGCTAAGGATCATACATTCATTCAAATGTATACAACTATTGTTTCAAAGCAAACCTAACTCACACTGAGCCCGTTTCATTTGCTTAAAATATATGCGTAGAAAATATTTCGCACTAACCATTAAACAATACTTTTCAATTTCCAGAACAACACTCTCCCGAAACCGCCAGCACTAGTTTTCCTTATCGATGTGTCGTACAATGCAAACCGCTGTGGTCTAGTGCAGGTCATCTGTAACAACATGCGGCGCATCTTGGATTCAATACCGCGTGATGACTCCACTGGGAAAGCCGTTACGCGCGTCGGGTTTATCACATACAGTTCTACTATTCATTTTTATAATATTAAAGTAAGTGTGTAGTGTCAAAGTGTCTTTTAAATAAATTCTTTTGCAAAGAAAACGGGCACTTATAGGAATAAACCATATCAGAGTTTTTTTATTATTATTTGATGCATTTTATATGGCAATATGATGAAAATATTGTTATTTATTATTGAGATATCGTTATTACCTACTTCATTCATTGAAAATGCGAATAAATAAAAAAAAACGATGTAAAGTTCACAGACGATCGTTTTCATACTGGTACATTAAAAATGGCTAAAGTTTATTTTTGAATATTTTTTATTAATTTAACATAAAATTTGAAAATTTAGTAATGAGTATGGCCTCCTCTAGCTAAAATCAATGCGCTTAATCTGCTAGGCATGCTTTCGATGAAGTTTTTTATCATTTACTGAGGAAAACGTTCCCATTCAGCGACGATCACATTTTTAAGGGCCTGAATGTTTTCTGGAGCTGGTTTTACGGTTCTAATGCATCGTTTGAGATTATTCCATATGTGTTCTATCGGATTGAGGTCGGGACTTCTAGCTGGCCAGTCTAACTGACGAATTCCGGCCTCCTGCATACACGCATCAACGTCTCTAGAGCGGTGGGTGTGAGCGTTTTCGTCCATAAAAATGGACTCGCCTCCAATTCCTGTTAATGCGGGTTGGGCATGAGGAATAAGAACCTCTGTTATGTATCTTTGCGTATTAAGTGTGCCATTTCCAATATAAACTAACTCGGTACGGTCATCTGAGTTAATACCAGCTCAACACATTACAGAGCCTCCACGGTAAGGGGTGATTTTCTCAAAGTACACTTCTGCAAAGCGTTCTCCAGGTCTTCGTAAGACTCACCGATGTCGATCCTCACCACTAATCGATATACGAGCTTCATCGGATAATAAAACACTATTCCAGTCTTGTTGAGTCCATGACGAAAAATTTTGAGCGAATCTCAATCTGGCTCAATCTCAACTCGATGCTCACGGAGTAATGTAGGGCCCCGAGCTGGGCGATAGCTACGTATATTGTCGGCCTGAAGTCTCCTTCTGACTGTCCACAGGCTTACTCGTGTACCTCTGACGTCCTCGGGGTTCTGTTTGAGATGCATGTTCGTAACTTGACGATTTCGTAGCGCTTGACTGACTATGAAGCGGTCGTCCCGTGGCTCAGTGCACCGTCTTCTTCCAGAACCAGGCCTTCTACTGACGGAGCCCGTTTCTTGGTATTATTGCCAGGTCCTTTTGACGGTGGAACGGCTCACATTATACTTCTGAGGCACATAACATTGGCTACAGCCTTCTTCAAGCAGGGCAATAATTTTACTAGCTCTTATCGTTTTTTCAACCTTACTGAGAACAGCAAACAGAAGTGAACTAACACAGAAAACAGCAGAACTATAATTAAAATTTATTCGTTAAAATAAAAAACAAATGAAAAAGAATTTAATAAGAGTTGGATTTCATTTACCGCCAAAAAATATGTTTTTGTCAGTGAAAGAGAATTTTCATTCAAAAAGAATAAATTTCAAATTTAGAACATTCGTTTTTATGTGCCAGAATACACTATACCTGCCAGTAACAATTACAATTAATACAACCTCTTAACAAATAATATTTTGTTAATAATATGACAAAATCAAAACCGCCCGTTTTTTATGCAAAAGAGTGTATATTTAAAAACAAAATTTTTTTACTAGATATAAATTTTTTTAAAGATGTCCATTACACGATTCTAAAAATTTAATTTGACCCAAATGAACAAAACATTCATTGTTACGCTTGTTGTGCCATTTTCTTTCTTTCTAATTTCTAATGCAGAGACTACATACAGTGTATATTATTATCAAACTGTTAATAAGTTGTGGTTATGAACACAGGTATTCTTCACTGATATCATTATTACTGTGCTTTCAAAATCAATTTATTCTAATTCATAAATTTCATTTAATATAAATTTCAAAATACTAATGAGACATCTGTTGATTATCAAAAATACCTGAAATATTAAAGTACTGTTAACTATTGTATTATGTTTACTAAGTAAATTTGTTGTGCCCTGAATTGCTTTATGTCATAAAGTAACTAAAGAAAGCCTGCTTTCTGTGGCTTAGACCCGCATAAAATCTTCTGAAAAATTTTCACTGTGTAAGAGATAGGCACTGTTTTGTTGGCAAAGAGCTTATACAAAGGTTAGCTACAAAGGTTAGCTTATAATTTAATAAGGATCAGAAATAATGTAATTAATGTATGTGCCACATTGCGATTTACCGAAATTGTACAATATCTGATAGACAAGAACCTAAAAGTCATAATAAGGGATTCAAGTAGAATTTTTAAATGAAATGAAAGCACTTTTAAACTAAAAACCAGGTCATGTCTTAATCTCAAACAGGTGTCCAGAACGTACATGTTTTCCTCTTGTGTTATCCTTTTAACAAAAAATATTATTAATCAGCTTGAGCCACTTGTGGTCAAGTGCTTTACAAGAAACTTTGCTGCAAGCATTCCAAAAATGTATACCATTTTATTATACGAAATTGGGTGCATATTTTACAAGTGTGTCACTAAGATATTCTGTCTATATTTGATTAACGATAATAAAAAAAGTATTGTGTGATAAAGAGTTTGGTGAAGGATAAATGATATGAAAATAAATTTTATTTATATGTATTATCATTTTGTGTATCCATAGTGGAAACAGCGATATGTCATCATAGAGTTTCTGTCTGTTAATTTCGAAGTAATTAATATATGTTCACTTCCTTTTGATATTAATACATAATTTTAATAAGTCAAATAGATGTGCCAATAGTCCTTTACAAACATACCTACTAAATAAATGTATTTATTTGACAGGTGTACGGCCTCATTTTCGTGAAGTTTAATTTTCGTTCTACGTGGGCCCCCCTTATTTCTTACAATTTTTATTCAATCATCACAATTTTTGTATTGATTTTGAGCAGACACTTGGGTAGTAAATTTATAATAACTTAAATCAATTTCCAGAATGCCACTATTGGCAGACATGGTGCCACCGAAATCATTAAAAATAAAATTAGGAAAACAGTCTAACTATGTCTGTAATTGATGTCATTATATTTATTAATTTTAAAATTTCTCTTCATTTTTACCTTAATAAATAAGTAATTTGACATATATTTTTAAAACCTTTATATTGGTATTGAAATTTAAAAAAATACTTTTCTTGTGATAGGGCACATTGGCACAGCCTCAAATGATGTCGGTAGGAGATGTTGCAGATGTGTTTGTACCTTTGCTGGAAGGCTTTCTCTGTACGCTGGATGAGAGCTCACAGGTTATAGACTCGCTAGCTGAACAGATCCCGCGCATGTTCCAAGACACTCGTGAGACCGAAACTATACTGTTACCTGCTGTACAGGTGAGTGTTAAAACTTTTTTATGATTATAAACAAGTTACTGTATTACAAGGTGCTTATCCAACTTTGTGATATAAAAAAAAATAATCTGAAATTGTTACCCAATTGAGAAGCGACCATCCTAAAATATATATTATTAAATTAGTTAAATTGCAAGTGTCTGAAAATGGACAGTAAAAGAATATAATTACGAAAAGTGTTACATAAGTAATGACATAGATAGTATGTACCATCACTAAATAGTACCGCTTCAATTCGTAATAGTACATTATGAATAGATTGCCATACATCTATTTTTTTAAAAATCATACTATTTTTTCTGAAATTTAAAAATTGTCATAAGTCATTAACATGGAAATGCATCAACCTATATCTTTTATATCGATAAGTGTAAGATATGTGGCAATATTGCATAAATATCCTTCTTAGCGATTGATGGTGAATTTGACTTATTTATGTAAATGAAAGGTACTATACCTTTCATTTACATAGTTTTACAAAAGAAGTTAAAAAATAGAAAAGGATAACAGGTCAAGGTTGTTTACAATTCGTAAATCAAAATGATTGCCATTTGAAAATCTTTACATCCCTAATTCGCCCAAAAATCTAAAAACATAGTGTCGATCGATTTTTAAAAAAACTTATCGGAGTAAATCATTTAGATGATATATTATTTGCTTCTTAATGATAATATTAGTCTAATTTTAATTATGATTTCGAAATCACTCTGCATGATTTATTTATTTTTTTAATATGGCAACACTTACAAATGTCTAGAACCAGTCAGAATATTTAGATCTTTTCAAAAAGAGATAGTATTGTTGCGAAGTGACAATTGATTTGTGTTCAATGCACGTCATTGATTTTTGTTAAATATTTGTAATATCGAGTGAGTGGAATTCATGATTATGTTGTTTTTTAGTGTGACCGAATATTTGGACATGATTTTGATTTATGTCGAACACATTAATAATACTGGTGAAGTTCTTAGGTTATGTTGTACTCGAATCGACCTTAGGTAAGTATGTAAATACATTATAAAACTATATTTAGAAAATTTAGTAAAAGAATAAAAATTTGTATTTAGAAAATGAATAAATTATAAAAGGAAGCAAATGTATCGGAGTAAGCGTATTTCGTCCTATTATTTTTACAATGAAAATTCATCTTGCATATTCCAATTGACAATAGGTATGTTACATGTTGTGTAACTGATTATTAGCGCTATTATGCGCAATCATGTGTAAATTTGCACAGGTGCTGATTTACACATAATTAACATGTTTAATTGAACAAGTGGTTGAAATGGCGCTATTTGTGATGGTCCAAAAAAAAATGTATGTGATTTCGTCTTATTGTTTTTATATCAATTAACCATACCAAAATGAAATAAATACCTTGTAATTCGTGGGAGTTACTTTTATTTGTGTATCAACAGTCGAGAAGCAATGATACGAAAAGAATAAAAAAGAAATAATACGTGTTTATCTAGTTTGACATGAAATAAATGACTACGAAGGAAATATAAACAAATTTAGTGGAAATACGTAAAGACTTTACTCCACGACACTCCACAATTGCAAGCTAATATAAGGTAATAAATTAATTTGCATGTAGGGTAATACCGAAAAAGATTTCACTGGGTAATATTGGAAAAAATCTAGATTCAGTGTTGACAAATCGAAGAGTCTCTGTTAGATATTTAGTTAAGGTCGCAGGGTTTGCCTAAAGTAGTATTCGAAGGAGCTTTACCAGTAAAAATTTATCAGCTTGAGTCTTTCTAATAAGGTCGAGAAAGGATTTTTCTTTTTCAGAATGTATTGTAGCTGTTGGAAAAATATGGTTTAAATATGCAAGTTCATTAAAATATTACGTAGAAAAATAAATTTTGTTTTCAACTGCATATGTGTTGTATTTACAAGGAGACTATCTGTTGTGGACCTAATGGATTTTTATTATTTAATGAATATTGTGGTATTTCTTGTGCAGTTTGTGCCACAGAAAGACATTTTTGAAGCAGTAGTAGATTTTCGCAGAAATAAATCATTTTAATTTAAATTTGTACTAATATATTAGAAGCGTATAAACATAGTAAGCAGTTAAAAGGATTTGGGCCAATGCTTACCAGTTATTAAATTATACATGCGAAAAGTTTACAATGTAACTTATAACAAAAAGTTAACATGCAAGCGGTGTAGCAAGGTGGTGCAAGGTTTAATGTGTTTAGCTACTGCAGTAGAGACGGAGGTTCGCACTAGTGCATCGTTAACTTTTTCACTAAATTTTTTAAAAAATTTATTGTTATTTATCTTTATTCGTTATTAAAAAAAGTTTTATTGCCTTTTTAATGTTGTTGGTGAAATTTGACGAGTTTGAAAGGAATGTAGAAATAAAATTGTTTAAATAATCTAATTTGTAAGTTTTAAAATCATTCCGATTTTTGTAATGGACAAATTTTAGAAAAAATCTTTTAAGAATAATAGTAATGGATAAAAATGAATTATTATAAATATTTTACAGAAATAATTAAAAGAATTATTCTAACCAAGTCCAAACAACTACACACTTTAACCCTTGCAGCATGTCGTTATGCTTTGTTTGCTCGTTAACATTTTACTGTAAGTTATGTCGTAAACTTTTACTTGAATATTAATAATCTAAAGTGCTTGGTTTGGTCCCTTTTAACCACATGCTATGTGCATACTCACCTACAACATATTAAATAAATGTATTGAAATTTTTTATCTACCAGAATCGATAGACTCTTAGTTAGTTATGTTACTTTTGGACCACCTTGTACGATATAAATACAAGATGGTCCAAAAAATATCTTTCAGTACTTCAAAAAGTTTTCTTTGTTAAGTGACAATCGTAATAATTCTGACAGAGATTCCCGAGACACATTATTTACCTGCCATCGACACCCTTGACTAATAAAAATGTGGTATTTTTAAAGTTCCGTACCTCGAAAGTAAAAAAAGGGACCCTTATAGGATGACTTCATTGTCCCTCTGTCAGTCTGTGAAGACCCTTTTTCTCAGGAACGCGTGGCGGTATCAAGTTGAAATTAATATCAAATACTTAGGTCTACATTCTCTTAGAACTGTAAAAAAAACAAAACTTCTAAGTCAATGCAACAAAAAGAACAACAAGCTCTCACAGCACAAAAAAGGAAACGATCTGATGATAGTTAATTTATAGTTATATCACATAAAAACGATATTTTTTTAAAATATATACCTGTGAAAGATACAGTAGGCAATATATTATCGTTTTAAAAATTAAAATTTTGTAAATAGTGTATTAGGAATATTATATACCATTATATGTTTATAAATGCCTAAATGTCTGTGGAACACTCGTAGTGCGAGTTCCACTCGTGCTTGACAGGGTTTTTTAGTTATAAAGTCCATTTGGTCTTTGATATTAGAATGTCAAATTGACACAATAAATAGTTAGAAATTGTTGGTGGAGTTCCTAGTCAGCATTAAGGTACACTGTGTAACAACTTTGATGATAGAAAACTGTATCTACACTGTGTAACAACTTTGATGATAGAAAACTGTATCTACACTGTGTAACAACTTTGATGATAGAAAACTGTATCTACACTGTGTAACAATTTTGATGATAGAAAACTGTATCTACACTGTGTAACAATTTTTGATGATAGAAAACTGTATCTACACTGGGTAACAACTTTGATGATAGAAAACTGTATCTACTAGACCTGTGTCGATCGCGATTGATCGAATCGCTGTGATTCGATCGCGACCCGCCTGCGAGTGATCGGATCACGAGGATAAAAATGATTCGATCACTTAGCACCCGCGACCCGTGAAACGACCCGCGACCCGCCACACGACCCGCGACTCACGGCTCACCGGAACCCGATCGATCGCAAGCGATCGACTTGACAACCCGTAACCCGCGACCCAATCTCTGTCCTGTCGACCAGGTAATCCGTGGCCCGCGATCTATATTCACGCTTGAATTTTGAATAGTGTCGATTTCACATATCGTTTACTAAATTTGACAATATTTTTCGTAGATTAATAATACGTGGTTAGTTTTTATTAAGTTAGTAAATTAATTTGGTGGCGGTGTTTTTAAATTGATTTTGAACTTGTATGCATAATTTTGGTGACGGTATTAATTCTATTAAAGTTATTAATTTATGTAAACCTTTTGAACTTAATTTTATTACTTATTGATGACCGTATCTTTTTGTGGTTTAGATTTATTTTTATACGTTGTTAGTTAATATTATTATTTTATCACGTTCGTAAGTAGTTTTTGTGACAGCAATAATTATATCAAATTAGTTAATTTTTGTAAACTCTTGGAACTGAGTTTTATTTCCCTTTGAGGACCGTGTCCTTTTGTGATTTAGATTCATTTTTATATGTTGTTAGTTAATATTGTTTTTTGAATTTTATTAAATACATAAGTACTTTTGGTGACGGTGTTTTTTAAATTTTTCTTGAGTGGTTTTAGTGACTTTTTTTAAAATTTAATTTTATTACTTATTGAGGATTGTGTATTTTTGTTATTTAGACTTAGGGTATAAAAAACAAAATAACTGCGATAATAACTGATAATGCAGCCAATGTTGTAGTTGGAGTACGATTGACAAATTGGGGACATTTTCCTTGTTTCGCTCATACCATCAATCTGGTAGTACAAAATAGCTTAAATAATATTAAATCTTCGATAGATCAAGTGAAGGCAATAGTAGAATACTTCAAACACAGCTCTTCTGCATTAACCAAACTTCAGTCTATACTAGCGCAAATGGAGTTGCCTTGTTTAAAACTCAAACAGTGTGTTATTACTAGGTGGAATTCCACGTACGACATGCTAGAACGTATCCTAAAAATAAAAGATGCAGTGATCAGTACCTTGGCTATAGAACAACCTAGATTAAATACCTTAACGTCTGCCGATTGGATTCTGATTGAAAAAGCTGTGGAAGTCTTGGAAATATTTCATGAAGCTACCGTGGAAATAAGTTCTGAAGAGGCAGTTTCAATTTCAAAACTTATTATATTTGTAAGGATGTTGAAGACGAGCGTGGTAAAATATTTGACTGAAGATGGTCCTGACAATTTTATAAATTTAGTACAGTCGCTATGGAACCAATTAAATGAATGATTCCATGACATAGAAGGAAATATACTAGCGGCAGAGGCATCATTTTTGGATCTACGGTTTAAACGGCGTGCATTTGGAAATCATGAAAAATATGAGCAATGTTTAAAATAAATTAAGGTTAAACTTCAAAATTTGTCCACATTAGAAACAGGCGAAATATTACAGAGTGAACCTTCAGTCATGAGTATCAGAGAGCATCCAACTTCCGGTTTATGGGCTGTATTTGATCGAGAAGAGGAAGACGAGGTTATGAGGAATCCATCGGCAGCTAGTATTATTGAACTAGATAAATATGTGAGCGAGCCACTGATAAGATGATCAGAAGACCCATTAAAATGGTGGAATGAGCGTCGTCTTATTTACCCTCGTTGATATAAATTAATGAAGCGCAGATTGTGCATCACTGCCACTTCAGTGCCATGCGAACGAATTTTTTCAAAAGCTGGTATGACAATCAGAGATAGACGAAGCTTATTGAAATCTGAGAAAGTCTCACAAATTTTATTTTTAAATCATAATCTATAATATATACTCATTATACATATTATAACATGATGATAGTCCACCGCGTTGCACCGATAACCTATACAAATTAAAAGATTTTAAACTGTTATCTGATTAGACTAGAAGTGTGCGATATAGTGTTAAGACAATGACTTGAAAATCACAGCGACAAATTCGCCGGCTGTTATTTACGAGTATGTATGTATTTGTTAAGTTTTTAATAACATTTGTACCTGTAATTTAAAAATGTAATTGTTTCTATTTCCTAGCGTTTTAATACTGTTTCACGTACATTCATTATACATCTTGCATTTGAGAAAATTCTTTTATCAGCACTGATCTTGCTAAAGTACAAAATTTTATTTTTTCTATTTCACTATATAATTAAGTCTTTCCACGAATAAACTCAAACTTAATAAATTGTTTAATATTAAAATTTTAAATAATCATTTTGAACAATGTGGTAATGACACTAAGCTTGTTAATGTAACTGCTACTAATAAATTCCTGGACCGCTAGTCCTCACGTTAAAATAAGGACATATGAACATTGAAAAATATAAACAAAACCCTAACCGCTTATTAAAAGTTAAGTTTTTTGTCACCCTTGTAACACGTTTTAAAAACAATAAAAAAAGGTCAGATACGACCACATGTCCATAAGACTAATATTTACACAATTTTAATTTTGTCAAGGATATAGACTCATTTGAAACAATAAAAAAGGGGGCGAAGTCATTGAAATTCAATACATTCTACTCTTGCTCACATCCACTTATGCTTGGTTTTTTTGAAATACGACCGCATAGCTTATATGTTATTAAATATAAAATGACCGACCAATCAAAACAAAGCTTCAATATTCAAAAAAAGTTGTCTCCATACCGCCGCAACGGGTCGCGTGATCGATCGATCGCGATCGACCCACGAGATATTCGATCGATCGCGATCGACCCACGAGACTGGTGTTTTGACCTAGTGATCGATCGGATCTTCGCGATCCGATCGTTGAGCCAGTGGGTCGCGATCGACCCGGGTCGTTTAAAATGATTGATCGACACAGCTGTAGTATCTACACTGTGTAACAACTTTGATGATAGAAAACTGTATCTACACTGTGTAACAATTTTGATGGTGGGACTTTATCTAAACTGTGTAAAAACTTTGATGATGATACTTTATCTATACTGTGTAACAACTTTGATGATGGAACTTTAATTACATTATGTAGCAACTTTTGATGGAAATTTATCTACACGGTGCAACAACTTTGATGATGGAACTGTATCTACATTGTGTAACAACTTTGATGATGGAACTTTATCTACACTGTGTAATAATTTTGATGATGGAACTATATCTACACTGTGATTGATTAACTATGATTATGGAATGTTATAGCAAGTGGCTTCACCCATTTTGCAATATTTTTTAAATAGTTTTCACTAACAATTTTATGCTAATTTTGTTCAAATATTTAGAATTTCATCTTGCATACGAAAAGAAAATTGCAGATCGAACATAATTCTCTTTATAGTAGTAAGATATTTAACTGTTAATTTTAAATGTGTGTGGCTGTTTTACTCAGGCAGGTCTGGAGGCTCTGAAGGCGGCCGACACGGCAGGTCAACTGTTGGTGTTCCACACATCGCTCCCAACTGCACAGGCACCGGGGAAACTTAATAACAGAGATGATAGGAAGCTGCTGGGAACTGATAAAGAGAAGCAGATACTCAGTACGTCATCACTTTTTTTTATAACTTTGACCTGTGCAAGTTGGGCAAATGTCATGTGCGAAAACCATTTACCTAAACATCCTTTTGACGGTTGCCTAACAGTTTGATTCTCAAGCACTCTAGGAAAATTATTCTTATCAATGCCCGATGAGCCTGCGCATATTGATGTGCAAAAACCAAGTGCACAATCGATTCTTTGATTAACACAATAATTACCCTAATATTATACTGTAAATTTAATAGTAATATATTTTTAATTTTACCACAGGTCCACAGACGACGGCCTATAATGAGCTAGGTCAGCTGTGCGCCAATGCAGGCTGCTCCGTGGAGCTGTTCTTGGCCAATTCGAGTTACGTGGATGTGGCCACCATCGGACAACTATCCAGGTTGACTGGTGGGGGTATTAACAAGTATACGTATTTTACGGTAGGTTAATAACTAATCACTATATTCATTGCTTAAAACATCAATGAAAAATTACTGAAATTATTTCAGAGCTTGATCCATTTATAATTATGCTTTAACATCTGTAATGTTTAATTCAATTTATGGTAATTTATCAAGTGCATTGCAGAATGCAAATAAATACTGTAAAATAATAATAAATTAAATATAAATGGTTTAGTGGGATAAATAAAGTGAAATGACCCTGGAAAGAGATTGACATAAGTATGCGAGACATTTGTAAGTCACAAGAAAATAAGTGGCACTCGTTTTGGTCTTTTACTTTGAATTGACCTTCAGATAATCGGCTAAGTATATCCAGTGAAAACTAAATAAAGTTGCACAATGAAATCAAAACAGATTGTTAGAGAATGTTCTGTAATATAATACATTTTAATACTTACAAAAATAAAAAGTGACAAAAATATACGTATTTCTATTTTAATCCAGCGTCATTAGAGATGAAACTATCCACAGATTAATATTTTAATTTATTTAGTAATATTTGTGATTTTCTTACATCTCAAATATTGCTTGAATATTTGTGTTCTAAATTTGAATTAAAATGAAACGTAGGAAAGGAATTTTTTGCATTATAATTTTAAAGGAAATAATGTATTTTTGTGAATTGCTTTGGAAATTACAATTAAAATAAATCTGTCTCGCATTATAGCTAATCAAACTCATGTTTATAAATACAACCACTGCAAAAAATAATGGTTTCTCAAGTTCAATAAATTTCATACTCCATTGAAGCATGTGCTTTATTTTACGATACAGAGAAAGGTCTTAATTCCAGCTATCGAACATTTTCGCAACATTCAATAACTATTGATGAATAATGAAATTCAGTTACTGTTATTTTGCCCGAACCTCAAAGACACCGGGTTAATATAGTTCGTCCAGAGATATACCAACCAAAAAGATATAAAAATATATTGTCTATAATTTCCAGTTTTACCACATAGAAAATTGCTTCGTTCTGGTAGTACGATTTATTTTCTACATTGTATTTTATTTATTATTTAATATTATTTTGTGTCTTTTAATTCAGGCTTCATTTCATACATTTACTTTCAGGCGGACACAGATGGAGACAGGTTCCTTCGTGACTTATCTCGTGTGTTATCGCGGCCGACCGCATACGATGCGGTGATGCGTGTGCGCACCTCGACTGGTGTTCGTGCCACTGATTTTTATGGTCATTTCTTCATGTCCAACACAACCGATGTCGAATTGGCTGCCGTTGGTAAGTTTGAGTTGGAAATTTATTATGTGAGATACATCACTTTTCTCAATGTAAATTAAAAACAATTAAACTTTTAATTAATATAGCGTTGACTGTAATTGGAATATTGATTAGAATATTTTATATGTATATAGACTCCGTCATCACTGACTTTGTGATAGTATAAAATTAATATTCGTGCACCAGAAGCTTGAAGTCTATGATATTGTCGCTTTGTAGGCAATATGCATCTACTAAGGTTGTCACATAATTCAAAATAAAACTAACAATCTTTTTACATTTACAAAAAAAATTATGGACTTTCACCTGAATAATCTTTTATATTTTGACTATTATTAACTTTAAATCATCATATACCTAACAATAAATTAGTTGTTTTGAATGTATGGGTATTTTGAAATAAAAATTGGACAACAATTGGGATCTTTGACAATTTTTTTATTACTACAACAGATCGAAAAAGAGAAATTTACCTCGCTTCATGGGAAAATTTTAAATATTCTTTCTAGAGGTAGAATTTGTTCAAAAAACTGCACGACCCTTGTGGTGCACCATGGTAATTTCATCTTGTGTTTTAGAAATTCATTACGATCGAAGTAAGAGTTAGCAACTATCTTTACATTCGAGCGTAAGACTGCATTTGCACGACGCAGACAGTGACGCCTGTCACCTTATATGCCCCCCCCATTGTGGCCTTGTGCAAATACATTTGTTGGATGACTATAAGAAAACTGTTATTACCATCGAGGAATCAATGGACATTCAGTTTCCTTTTAATGACTGTTACTAAATGTCGAACTGCCGGTGATGTGTTATTGTCAAAGTAGTTTCAATTTGAAAATATTAAGACATAATCTTGCATAAAACAAAACATAATACGTTATGGTTTTCCTATCCATTAATAAAAGGAGAAGAAGAAAAGGATGTAATTTTTTTTTAATTTCTCAGATATTTGAAACATTTTGGATGATTTTGTTTAAGATTGTTTAACATTTGTTTAAGATTAATTTATAAAAAAGATTAATATATGGATTATATATAGATTAATATATAGATATTAAGATTAATATATAATAGATTAATCATAAAAAAGAAACAAATAAGTAAATAGTTTTTCATTTATGTATTGAACATCCCAGACAGAAGAGATGTATGTAAAAATCATTATCCTTAGCACTTATATACTTTAGGCATTGCTTTTAAACAAATGTCTGTAATTATGCTGTGTCTGTAATTGTGCTACTTGATTATTTTATATGTGCTGTGTTAACATAGAATTACGCATTGAATCATTCTTTTATTGTATTCTACTGGAAAAGATTATTGCATTTTTCTTATATTTTAGAACTATTTACTGTATAATTAATATTAGTGCAATACAATCAGTTAAATAATTAGATTGTTTTATTTTCACTACAAGTGAACCACTATCATGTTGGTTCTTGTGGGTAAAACATTTCTTGTTTGTTTCTGACTGTTCGAAAAGGTTAAAAGTTGACATTAATCTGTTCATAGACGCAGATAAGGCGATAGGCGTTGAGATTAAGCACGACGACAAGCTGACAGGGGAGGAAGCCGTGCATGTCCAGGTGGCTTTGTTGTACACGCGACGAGATGGCCAGCGCCGCCTGCGAGTACTTAATCTCGCATTAGCTGTCGCCCATCAGCTAGCCGATGTATATCGGGCTTGCGACCTCGACACTCTTATCAACTTCCTCACTAAGCAAGGTACAGAGGGGATGAGTTATATTCTCTACCGGAATTACCTCGGACATTCAAAATATGTTTATGTAGAAAATAGTAATAAATCAAATTATTTACAGATTTCTAAAGCTAAAATAAAATTAATAAAAAATTCAGTGTAGTTTTTGTAAGGGTGCGGGACGTTTTAATAACGGGTGAGATTTGGGGATGTAATTGAGGAGCGAATATTCACTTTATTTTGGATAACATTTTTAGTTTATTTTGAAAAAATAATTTTTTAAAGCTTTTGTTCTGCATTTCTTGCACCAATATACATTATCACACAATCAACAATTTCACATTTTGACTGCATATTTCAAAATTATCATATAACATTTTCATAAAGAACTTAACTCGGGTTTCATAGTTTTAGTGAAGTAGATCATGCAACACATAATTTACTTTTAAATGTTTGAATATGCACTCAAACGAAAACTAAAAAATGACAATGAAGACTGTTTGACATAAGCGACTTTTACAATTTCAGCAGATCAGAATGCATTGTTAGCATTATCAATCATATCCCGTCCATCATATATCCAATCCATTTTCCAACTTTATCTCAATGTGCTTGTAAGTTTGTGCACACTAAAAATATGTAATTTGTGATTGTCTCATCTCAGATCTTTGTCCAAAATCATTAAGTAGGTAACAATCTATATGTACATGTGCAACATTTCTGCAAATAAATTAGAAACAATATATTTAAAAAAATGTGCAGTTAGTATGTTTGTTTATTTTTTTTCTCTTAATAATTGAATATATTTGGCGTCAAGTTTGTAGAAACTCATTATTACTTAATTTTTATTAACAAATAAATGAAATTACGTGATGTAGTATTATCGCTATTAAATTCTTAACATAACCTAGTTTTCGTTGTATGACAACATCTTCAGGTGGGCAGTTTGAAGAGATCTCTTCAAATTGCCCACCCGAAGATGTTGTCATACAATGAAACCTAAGTCGTGCTTAAGAATATAAATAGAAATAATATTACATCATGTAGTTTCATTTGCTTAATAAATTCATCCTCTATATATATCCGTCTCTCTTAATAATTGTAAAAATAGCCATGAAACTAATTATGGGTTCTGTAAATTTTTTTGGAACTATTTTACAGCATTATGGGCACTGCGTGATGCAACTCCGCGTGCGGTGAGAGATGCACTTGTAGCCCGTGCGGCTCGCTCCCTCGCAGCTTACCGTCGTCATTGTGCCTCACCCAGTTCCCAAGGTCAGCTCGTGCTGCCTGAGTCATGCAAGTTGATGCCGCTCTATATTAGCTGCCTGCTACGGTCAGATGCTGTTAGTGGGGGTAAGATATTTTGTGTTATACTAACGTTCAGTATATGCTGACATGGAAAGAGTCAACAAAAGTTGAAGACTGCACGAACAATATTTAGTAACTAAAAGCATGATCAACTTTTATATTGGTATCTAGTGAGTGATGAGGTGGTGCGAGGTCAGCCTTTCACTGTCGTCAACATGTTGCTACTATTTGCTTTATCTCAGCGGATTATATGTATTAATATCACGAGTGTCTAAAAACTGTCATAAAAAATATTAATGTATGTAATTTTCTGGTTTTGTAAATTGTTTTCAACGGCTGACTTTATGTATGATTTTATTTTTATATATAAAAAAATTATAGAATCTACTGTGATAATATGTGATAAATTAGTTAATAGTTAAGTCATTGGTTTTGAAAATTTGGAAAATGAAGGAGGAAGGATCAGCGCCAATTGTAAACTAACGTAAGAAAGTTGATACCGAGTTTGTCAATTTACCATCCAATAGTACAAAATTACAATAAGGAATGCAATGTTAGGTACCGACTCGTTGTCACGCTTATATACGTCATATATGGATTGCCTTCATTTATAATTTAAAGACTTGCTTAAAAATTTTAAACGTGATAGTCGGCTCGCAGGCAATAACAAATGATTGATTCTGCTTCTTAGGTCCAGACATAACATGTGATGACAGGTCATGCGCCATGGCTCGCGCGCTTACTGCAGACGTGGAGTCATCCGTAGTACAGGCCTACCCACGACTACTACCTTTGCACGAAATGCGGGATGGTGATGGTGCACGAGTGCACCCATTGCGCTGCTCTGTAGAAAAGCTAAGAGATGACGGGGTGTATCTTTTGGGTGAGTTGCAGATTTCTAGTTTTTCATTAAAATAATAGTATAATGTGTAATGAAATTGTTTCACCAGTAAATACAAATTAATGTAAAACGATGGTGTAGCACTAATTTCAGAAAAGTAACTACGTTCGAGTGTAAAATGGAAATGGTTATTCAACGCCTGTAATGGACAGAAATAATTATTATTTTATAAACCTAAATTCATTTTTAGCTTTCTGTACCCAACAGTTTTAAATTTATCTATGTAAAATTTTGCACACAGATATTTCATGTGGGGATCTCTATTAACACATTGTGGGCCATTTTTACTATTTTTTTGCGCAAATGGCAATGTCTAGTAAAATTACAATAACTCTAGTTTTAAATATTTTTTTCTAATGAAACTTTTTGGAATTTACTATAAAATGTATACGAATTATTTTTCTTCAATTTTAAACAGACAAATACTGGAAAATTCACTGGAAATTGAAATAAAAGCACAGGCAATTTTTGCCAATTTTTTGCGTGAATAGTAACATTGAGTAAAATTATGATAACTTTAGTTTTATATATTTCTTTTATAAATGTATACTGAATTATGTTTTTTAAATTTTACATAGAAAAATACTGGAAAACTCACTGGAAATTGAAATAAAAATAATAAGATATGTAAAAATTCAGATTTATTAAAAATATTTTGAAAAAAGTATAATATGTAAAAAAAGAAAGTAAAAAACAATTTATAAATGTGTACAAAGCAATAAGTTTAATTTTGGTTTGTACACATTTATAAATTTATTAGAAAAATAATTGATTATAGACATGACTTTCACTCATCTTCCCGATTCATCTGTAATGTCTTCATTATTATTGAAGTTGGGTACTTCAGCTGCCCAAATTTGTCTAAATCTATCCCTTGACGTGATTTTGCAAAAAAATGGCATTTCCAAGCGCGGCTATGTTGACTAATAATCATTTCGCTTTCTTTGTGAACTTGTCCCATCAAATTATTAGGTTCAAAAATTTCTTCATTTCTACGATTGTAATATCTCGCCATTTAATAGTTTTGCGGGATGTTTGGAATCGTTCCATATTTTGATAGCGATATCTGTTTGATTCGTCAACTAAATATTGAAAGAAATCATCTTTTATAAATTATTCAACCACACAAATCAGAGATTCCGGAGCAGCATTCGAAGTAACTCCATAAAATCATCAAGAACTGGAGGTTCGTCGGTTGAGGACCATTCGTCTTCACTTTCATCAGAACTTGAAGATATAGTTCAGCAAGTAAGATTTGTAGGTAGGGGGATATCTTCACTGTCGCTTTCGTGGTCACTTTCCAATTCTGAATGATCTTCGATATCACTATCTCACGAAAGATCTGATAAACGATCGACACACAATTCTTCATAACTTTCGTCGTCAAATTGGCTCATGTCTCTCGAAATAATGTCACTTTGATTAAAATTACAAAGATTGTGTGAAGTGATTCCCCGTCCCTTCTGATTTTTAGAATCGCACTGAATGCGTGGCGAAGTAGAGAATTGTGTAAAGGGATGGCTCCACGCAGTTGAATAGATTACCATTATACTTCCGGGTATAACGGGAATCTACATACATAATTCACCATTGTATGTGTTAGGGAACCAAACTTTGTCCTTTGGAATTGGTATATCTGCTGCATGTTAACACAAAACTTTAGAGCAATAAAAAAGTATAAAAATAAATGTATTTATATGTTACCTGTATACTACCGCTAGTCTATAAAAAATGTATTAATACATGTCCCGCATTCATATAAGATTCGAGTAGGATTCGTAGCCAACTGGTTATGGTGCTCAACCGACTATAAGAGTCATTTGCAGCCGAACGCTCGGTCGGCCATAGGGGTGGTTAGCAGCGAAAATATTAACAATGATATGAAATGATAATAACATTATCTAATATAACATCTATTATAAAAATTAAAAAAAATGGTATATAGTGAAAATATCTAAAAAATATACAAAAAGTGGTTTATCATACTAATGTATTAATCATATATTTTTTTCATGGGTCAAGTATATATTTTAAAAATTCTTAAAAGTGTATCTTATAGAATGGTATGTAAGGATACCATTGGTTTAAGAAATGAAATATGTTTAGAGAATTTTTTTTTTTCAATATTTCATCTATATCTTTGTCGATTCTTCCATATATGTGTATTATATAGTTATAGGTTATTTTATTGAAATAAATTCAGAAGATAATAGGTATTATTGAAATTTTTATAATTACCTTTCACAACCAATTGGTGATATATTTTGGGCTAATATTCTAGAAAAAATCTCTTTATATTAATACCTATTCAAATATTCAAAATAACTATGGTCCACGTGGACACATTTGCCCTTGTTCAGTATATGATCCAAGCAGACACATTCTCCCTTATTTGGTAAAAATTGTTGTACTTTTATGTGACATCACTTAAAAGTATAATTATAAGTTATATTATTTTAGCAGTGTCTTTCCAAAGCACCCCTGCATCTATGTGAAGATAAGAAGGGAATCATATTTGTTCATACTATAAAAGTACCACGGAAAACCTTTTAGATTTCTGACAGACATTGCAAATAGAAACTTGGAGCTTTTAGCAACATAGGACAAAGTTAAAGATAACTGAGTAACAATAATCTTGTATATAATTTTGCAGTGTAATGTTACGAATTAGAATCTGCTTTGGCAAAAGATATCAAGATAACAAGTGGATGGGTCTATACGAGTTTCGTGCGGGCTTCAATGTCTTAATTTTAAATTTTGTCCATAGAGAATGGTGTTCACATGCTGCTATGGGTGGGCTCACAAGCTCCACCTGAATTCTGCTCACAAGTGTTTGGTGTCCCGGCGCCGGGCGCTATAGATCCACAAGTGGCTGAGTTGCCCGTCTTGGATAACCCATTGAGTGTAGCCGTCCGTGGTATCATTGAGGATGCAAGAACCAAGCGCCGACGGTGTATGCGGGTTAGTGAAGCTCCTTAGCTCCTCGTGTTATTATTTACATTGTATCTTTATTTGGTGTTCCTTCAATTGTATCTGACGACCTACATGAATAGTGTGCCATGGAGAATGTGGAAAATTTGTGAAAATTAAGAATGTAATAATATAATATGCAGTTTCCTGTACATAATATAGTTTCCTGTACATAATATAGTTTCCTGTACATAATAATTACTTTGTTTCAAAGTTTATACTAGTAAGGTGGGCCCTTATAAATAGGGTGATTATCCGATGATGAATAATGTTATTTTCTATGGATAGTAGTAAATCAATTGTGATTCAAGGTATTTGCTGTTGTTATTTTGCAAAATAACTACGCCATTGACCACTGTCAAAGGTGTTTTACTTCAACTGCGCCTAAAGGTTACTCGCATTCATTTTCCTTTTTTCATTTTCTCTATGTAAGTGTATCATTTTTTTTCTTGTAACATCTGAACCTAAAACTATATGGGGTTCTGCTGGTCTCTTTAGAGTCATATGAAGTCCTCATACAGGAAATACTCAATTATTTTGAAGGCCTAGAAAGTATTCATTTCCACAAAGAAATCACTAAGTTGAAGAAACATTGAGGGTCAAATGTGTTGAACTTCTATGAAAAATGTTGAAAGATAAAGTATGTTACGAAACAGTAATTGTTATTTTATAAACCAACCACTGTTGTACGTGTGGTTTTCTTTTAGGAAACTTATGTTATATTGTACTGAAAGTTAAGGTTTCTCATATTCTGCCTGGCTGAAATTATCGACGTTTAGAATTAATTTTTTTATTTTAAAATCTTTCCTGCATAGCTCACTATAATGCGGCAGCACGATAAGCTTGAGGCAGTGCTGCGCCACTTCTTAGTGGAGGACCGCGGTGTTGATGGCAGTGCTTCCTACGTCGACTTCCTTTGCCATGTCCATAAGGAAATAAGGCAGTTACTGTAGTCTTATTAGCCCATGCTACACGGGCATAATGGTGAGTCCATTATGTTATTTATAAAATATTAAAATGAATTTTAATTCTAAAAATTTTGTGTTGTACCTTCTTTATAAAAACTACCTAGAATTCTCATTTAAATGAATCGCTATAATTTCTGAATCGCTATAATAAAAAGAATTGCTATAATTTTTTTTGGTAAATTGGTAGAAATTTCCTTAATTACCAAGCCAAACTTAAGCACAATCTGGCAACTAATATATATACAGCAGCTATCGTAATAGGTCGTTCAACAGCTACCTAATAGGTCGACCTCAAAGTGGCTCTGCGAATTTTGTTATAGATAAATTAGTTGAACAAAATTTTTTGTACCGAATTGTTAAAAGTGTTAAAAAAGGTTAAAAATTAAAAAAAAAGATGGCACAACTATGTAGAAAACACAAGGGCATGAGTTGCACAAATTGTTCAGAGAGGGGCGGAAAATGGTCGAAGATTTGTCTCGTGCCGGACAGCCTTTAATGTCTACTACTGACGATAACATCGAAAAAAAGTGTTAGAAAATCGTCATTTCAGTATTAGGGAGTTGGCTTGAGAGTTGAACATCGATAAAATGACCATTTATGGAATTATAATCAATGTTTTCTGCATGAAATGTGTTGTTGCCAGACCGATTCCAAAAGAGCTTAATTTCTTGCAAAAAGAGCATTGGAAGCAGGTCTTTGAAAACACAATTTCTCGAGGCTCATACTTCATAAAACACATCATAACTGGAGGTAGGACATGGGTCTATGAATATGATACATTAATGAGCCAAAAATCGACCGAATGGCACTTCGAAAAAGAGGTAAATCCGAAAACACCACACCAAATCCGCTCGAAAATGATAGTGTTGCTGACTGTTTTCTTTTATTGCCGTGGTGAGTTACATTCTGAATTCCTTCTTGAGGGACAGACTGAATAAGGAGTATTATTTGAATGTTTTGAGGCGTTTGTGTCAGAATGTTAGTCGTAAGAGGCCAGATTTGTGGAAGGACAACTCGTGGATTTTGCATGACGATAATGTGCCTTCTTACAGAGCAACAATTGTGACTGAGTACAAAGTCAAAACTCAATTCCACCATATTCGTCAGATTTAGCCCCGTGTAACTTCTGCCTGTTTTCAAAACAGAAATTGCCACTCCGTGGAATCCGTTTTAACCCAATTGAAGACATCGAATGGAATTTATATCGGAAATTAAAGGCTATACCACTTTCGGCTATGAGATGTGTATGGAATAGTGGGTCCGGCGTCATCACAGTTGTATTGCAAATAATGGGGATAATTTTGAAGGTGACAAAATAAATTTTTTTGAATAAACTTTAATTTGTGGGTTTTTTTAACAATTCTGAGTAGTTTTTATACATATACAGATATGAATGTCATTGTTAACAATTTTCATGTAATGTCTTGGAACCTTCCTATTATACGTAGTTCCTATTTATTCCTATTTCGAGGTAAAGTATTGATTGTCAATGAAGCTTCATTATTATACGTTCGTACCCTTCTTCATATTTTTCTCGTTAGGGTTATAGATCTGAATAAGTGGCAATCGAAAAGATCTTGACATCCAGTCTTTTTAGTCTGTGAAGAGATTAATATTCAATTCTTTTTTTAATTTGAAAGGGCTAGGTATTAATATACCTAAATTCTATCTAAAATAATCCCGAAGTAAACGGGAATCAAATCTCATTACATGACATATGACCAAGTCCAAAAACTCTTTAAATTTGTTTATATTCTTAACATGACTAATTCATCCTAAATATGAGTAAATCATTACCAACCCAACTCTGTTAAACATTTAAATGTTGATCAGACTAAATCATTTCGTTACACAATTATATGCTTTTTCTCTTCTAATTGGTTCGTTTTTATTTATTTATTTATTTTTTTATCTACTTTAATGTATCTAATTGATACATATGGTGGACATATTGCTACGAGCTCGATCTCTTACAGCCAACCATAACACCAGTCCAGTCCTGCTCAACGAGCGGCCGGTAATCAAACTCGGGTTCCTACAGTTTGCCGTGCACTCATAGAGCGTATGCCTTGTGATCAACCCAACGCACCATGGCGATGACATTTTTATTATTATGGATACTAAAAATTTTTCTTTAACAGTAGTTTTCAATAAACAAAAGGATAAGTTGGTATTGTCAAAATCACAATTGATAATTCTGTAACATTCATCATACTATTAAGAACACCCTACACAATTATATACTTGTATAAGGTTCGTTATAGTAATGACTTCAATTATTTAATTTTCAAAAGTTTATTGGGCCAAATTAGCGTGCAACTTTCGAGTAACAAACAATTGCAAGACAACAATATTCACAATGATAACAGCTATCATCTGCATACAGTAGGTTTATATATCCTTTTGGCAGGAAGAAGCAACTTTGTGATTGTAAAATTGTGTGAAGGAAAAGATAATGTGGTTGTATTTAGTTTGAATGAGATGCATAATGAGTTCCATTTTTAAAATTAAAAGAATGAAGTTTTGTTCAAATATTTAATAAAAAATCTTTATTTAAATCATATATAATTTTTAAGACTGGGTAATTAAATGCCAAAAATAAAACACTTATAATTTTGTCATATCTGTGTATCATCATAGCTCTTTCAGTTTAAGAACAATTGCGATGAAATTTTTTTTGCATGTAGAAATAGGAAGGACGTACATCAAATACATAGAAATTTGCTCTCTCGTGTGTATGTGGAGAAAAATTTATCTTTAAAAAGAAAATATTTTACCGCATATTTATTGAGATTTGTATCCGAAATATCTACATTAGTTTCGATTGTCATTCACTGCCAAAGTGGTATCTTCATTATATCATTATTTTTACATGGAGTATGTACATTTTTGTGCAAACTAACATGAAATATAGTGATATTCATTGTCAGTTTATATTAAAGATACACTTTTTACCATCGTTTTAAAAAAAATTGTTCGCGTTTTTATGTATGCGTGTTAGAAGTTATACTTCTTTAGTATAATACAAGAATAAGTTTATTTAGCATGCAAATAATTAATGGAAATAAAATAATAAAAGAACTGGAATATAATTATAAATACAGTTAGTAATATGTAAATTTAATCAAATGATTAAACTGAAATGAGAAAATAATTCTCATACAGAGTAGTAAACAATTTTATTTTTTATCTGGAATTACAATCATTATAATTTAATAATTAAAAAATGAATATGCCAAAAATTTATTGTAATTTATTAATTTTAAGTATTTAAATAAATAATAAAGTAATAATTTATAATTTATAATACAAACACATACATAACGAAACTTA
Source organism: Druceiella hillmani (assembly GCA_039881145.1). Lineage (NCBI taxonomy): Eukaryota > Metazoa > Arthropoda > Insecta > Lepidoptera > Hepialidae > Druceiella > Druceiella hillmani. The sequence goes on along the minus strand of JAYKKI010000072.1, from coordinate 22,032 downwards.
ACCTCACTTAGAGAAATAGAATAAAAATATATTTTAAATGCTTATAAGCACTATTTCTATCATGAATATTCACAACAAATGAATATTTTTCATTATATAGACCGCTATTAAAATTCAGTTACTAAAAAATATTATTTAAAAGCAGAGATATAACTTAGATTTGTATGAATTTATAACACGTGTTGTATACAGTAGAATTCGCTTATAATGACATCGAAGGGTAACGACAATTAGGTCATACTAAGCAGACGTCATACAAAGCATAAAGCGTGATTCTTACAAAATAAATACATATTGTTTTATTATTTCGTTTAATAGACAGAGAATGAACTGCATACATGTGTATATAATTATATATTGTTAATTTAATAAAAATAGGAACTTACAAACTTACATAGAATAATATTGAATTCAGGAATGGAATTAAGATATATTTTTTACTATATAAAAAAATCAATAATTTTGTGTCTGTTTTCTCATTTTGTTTACGTTATAATAACAGTCTTAACTGTGTTGTGCAAAGAAGATATTGCGCTTTTAATATTGTCATTTTCGATATTCTTGTGAACAAATAGGGATAAAAAGTGTGCAGCTTTTAAAGCCTCTGCTGCGCTGGCTGTTAAATCTTCATCTTCCTCACCACTTTCGTGTTGTTCATTAACAATATTCTGTACGATGTTCTCATCTGTGGGTTCTTAGGATGTGAGGACGGTATCAAATGCAGACTCGTTGGAATCATCATCACACGAATGGTGATTCCGAGTCCTCATTTAGATTTCTCATCCACAAAGAAAACAACACAAAAAATTTGGCCTTAGAAATATTTTCTGCATTTTCCTGAAAAGATGATCTACATCTTCCTGAAATTGCTTTTAATTGCCCATATTATTCTCTGATCCATTGGCTGCAAGACTGATGTAATTTTTGGGGTAAGGAAAGCAATTGTTATAGATTAATATTTTCTGCATTTTCCTGAAAAGATGACCTGCATCTTCCTGAAATTGGTTTTAATTGCCCGTATTATTCCCTGATCATTGGCTGCAAGACCGATGTAGGTTTTGGGGGAAGTAAAGCAATTGTTATGGATTTCAACGCAGTAACTTTTAGGTACACCAGGCAGTTATCAACCAGCAATAAAATCTTTTTCTTCTTTTTCACCATATCGTGATCCCAATTTTGAACCAATTTTTCTGACATCATCCAAGCATTGCGATTGTGTGCATAATCTACCGGCAACGATTTAACATCACTGAAACATCTTGATCTTTGGATTTTCCTATAATGAGCAATTTTTTTTCACTGTGCCGCTTATATTTGGTGATTCTACCCTTTAACAGCTTGCCACCGCTACAATTCTCGCCTTTAAATTTCAGAGTTCTGTCAGGCATCAATTTGTAAGATAGACCAGTTTCATCTGCATTGAATATTCTGTTGTCAAAAAATTGTCTTTGATTTAGCCACACAGTTGTCAACCATTCTGTTGTGAAACTTTGTTCGACAGTCGAGGATTCACCGGCAATTTTGCCCACTACAATGTTGTGTCTAGCTTTGAAACAATTTATCCAGCTCACAGAACACTTAAAATTTACGTTATCAAAACGTGATGTAAAGAATGTGCCTTTTCCTATAATATAGGGCCGCTGATAGATATTCCTCTGTTTTTCATAGTCTTAAACCACTGCATCAAAACTTGCTTAATATTTTCCTGTGTTGATTTGCGAAGTCTCTTTGGTTTTAAAGGATTCCTTAACGTTGTTCTTGTGTTTGAAAATCATTGATATTGTCGAATGGCCAACACCAAATTCGTTTGCTAGAGATGAGTATGATTCTCCATTTTTGAGTCTGAATATAATCGCACCTTTTTCTTCAATGATAAATTGCTTTACGACGTTGTGCAGTCATTATGTACTAATCAGTGCACAATGTTAGACTAAAAATTCATCACTAAAGGCTAAAACAAAAACAAGCCAAGCACGTGTGCGCCGAGGAAGGGTGGGAGGGGTCCGACATTGAGCAAAAGTGGAACAAAAACAAATAAATAAAGCAAGCCACGCACATGTGCACCAGGAAAGGGTGGGAGGGGACCGAAATCGAACGAAAGTGGAAAAAAACTAAAAGTATCTTAAAAATAGGTCATTATAACATGATGTGTCACTATAAGCAGTCATTATAACTGAACTTTATTCCATAGAAGCTTGTGTGAAAACCAAACTTCGCACTGCAATTACGTCATAATAGGTTGGTCAATATGGGCGGAGTCATATTAAATGGATTACACTGTATTTACAAATACCCAATAACTAACATGAATATAGTATAAGTCACTACACGCATGTAAATATATGGTTAGTGAGCAACTTCATCCTGTCAATTTTTGTTGCATCGTGTGCACATGTCATAAAATTTCACTCATAATTTTTTCATAATGTGCCTAAAGAAGTATAACTACAAAACAAAAAAGTTTGAATTTCCCCGAGTTTGTTTTGAAATTCTTAAAAAATTCGTCAGATTTTGGAATTGTTCAGGAGTCTGTTGTGGTCATTTTTCAAAGTTCATATTTTATTTTGTTATTTATTTAAATGATACTTGCCTTTTTGCTAAAATATTGTTTTCTTTCATTCTAGGCACAGACTCGTGATGGCAAAGAAAGGCCTTCCTCAGAAGACACTGAGCACCTGTGCGCATAAATGAAATTAATGTTGTACAGAGTGGTCTAAAATTATCATCGAGTGTCTAAACGATGTATTAAAAATATATAAATATAATATTTCATAAATTTTTAATAAAAATGAAAGACATTTATTAAAAATGTTTTATAGTTATTATTATTATTATTGTAGAATAAATAAATAGATCATATTTAAATTGTATTAAAATGTGTTTATGGATTTAATGTTTATGTTAGAAACTCAACATTTATTTACATTAATTTGTGTACGTGGCAGATTTAATTTTTTCCGTATTACATGTTTCATTGTATATTTCCCATTGTGGAAAAAAGGTGTATGAGAAAAACTATTTCTTCTTGTGTTCCATTCCTATTGACTTCTGTACTCATTGTGAATGATGTGGTTGTATAAGACTATTTTATTTTTTCATCAACCTGTATGTGTACAATAGGTTGTGCCAATGCGACAGTTTGAAAACATATTAAGTGCTGATGACATTTATTACAGTGTATTGTCCAACAGTGACACGGATACATCTGTACTAAATATTGGCAGCAGGCAGTCTGTTGATGCGTTACTGATTTTATACCCCTTTCAACTCTAAGAACCAAATTGTTTGATTGTTTTGCTTACTATTATAGGTTGGGTAATATTTTTTGGAATTTAATATTTTTTTTAACTTTTTATTATTCACAAGCACTATAACTGTCCGAATATGTTTTTCTATATTTTTTTTTCAGATACACTAACAAACTATTCTGCTGTGTTTTCCTACAACAAAAGTGTCTTTGTTTCTTTAGAATGCGATGATCAAGTACGCTATGGAAGTATTGTGGGATTGATCCTCATAAATTCCCTTTTTTATTTTTTGTTATCGTAAAATAAGTACAAGACAGTAACTAAGAGCATGATATAAGCGCAGGTCATTGCTAGAATGCTTGTACTGAATACTTAAGTTGTAAGTGGAAGCTCAGAATAATGAAATTACATACCCCATTCCTGGCTTACTTTAAAAGTTCTGTTCAAATCTAAGCGTTCATAATCACCTATCTGATTGTTTGTCATGTCTTATATAATAAAAACGGCATCTACCTTATGCAAATTGTAATGATATAAAGCCATTATTTACTTATGTTTCAACACCCTCCTATTTAAATCATTTCCTGCATTTATTTTTTATTGTATATTTTCATCTGACTTTCTAACCTATGTTACCAAAACAAAACAATTAGCAAAGCTTTCTGTGAATGTTGTTAAATAACATTGTAAAAAGAAGGTTGTGAAAAGACAGATTTTCAAAAATCTAAATTGTCTGTAAATTGTTAGGTGATTTAAAACATATTAGGAAGGTGAGAATTGAAAACCTATCTAACTCTTAATTTGATATATTTTTTACAAATGGACAAGTAAACAAACAATGATCAAATAACAAAAAACAAAAATGGTTGTAGCAGTACTCTAAATTTGTTTTTGCTATAAAGATATTTTTTTGTTAAAATTTATTATTATTTCAACATGAATCGGTCTCAAGTTATTTTGCTTAACAATGATTTTCATTGAATCAGATTTTTTGAAGCGCTCACTATGGACATATTCCCCTACAACATATTAAAAAAATGTCATAATACATTATTTCCATACCTAATAGTCTTCCCAGAAGTAATTTTTTACTCTGCCTACGTGTCTCAAGTTTGGAACAAGCAAACATTAAATGTGCTTCTTCATATGCTGACTGCATAAACGCAAACTTTATATCAAACTTTATATGAAATTTTGCAGACCATGGCGAACTTATTAGACTTACAATTTGAATGACTAATTATCCAAGATGTGGAATATCTCAATATATAACTATATACTATAAAACTTGTGTGGTGCCATAGTCAACGTCGCAAATGAAATTCTTGAAAAATTTTATACAAAATATCCTAACAATTTCCCCGAAATTATTTAATGTTCGTTGTTGACTAAATATTTTAATATGAACATTTTATGATGTAAAACTAAATAAAAATTCGTCTTTACCTGATTATTTATTCCTGATTAATAAACTTAAGTTTATTACTATAACCTTTGGAAAGCTTGGTCGCGTTGGAAGAGGCAAACTCCTCATTGACTCTTTCTGATGACCGCTAGCACACATTATATTTAATATACAATAGAATTGCGTTAAAATATTCATAAACGGTACACTTGATTTTTTATAACTTTTATTTTGCACAATGAATTTTGCTTACATTTTTATTTTATTGTGGAAATTAATTATTAAATCAAACATGATTTTGAAATATTATTACAAAATTGAAACATTTTAAAAAATCAAAATAATGAAAAGAAAATATTCACATTTCGTTCTTATGCATTATTCTATTTAATTATTCTCGAATTCTCGTTTATTTTCACCTGCTTACTTTATATGAATTGTTTCTCGTAGGGATTTGTCCACGAAATAATTATATTCGCCATATCATCCTCAAAAAATCTTTGAAAAATTTACAATAAATAACCGCTCGCCTTAGTCTGCAGTTTTGTCCGTATGCATCTTTGTATAAAACGCTGGCGGGATTAGTCCATGATCTGATACTGTCGCAATGTAATAAACTATGCGCTATCTGTGCCATCTATCAATACAAAATTTTTGTTATTGAGTAAAAGACTCCTAGTTTTATCCAATAGGAACTATGCTACATAAGTAGCCTTTATGTTAATCCTAAAGCCTATTACACTAAGTTTTATGAAAATCTGCCCAGAATTTTATTCTTGATTGAGTACCAAACAGCCAAAGTCTCGCTATAGTCTATTTATAATATTAATATGATTATGCAGACGACGAATTTGGATGAATAAGTTATATTGCATTATTGGGCAAAGACGCAACGGATTACGCAACAGATATGGAAAATATTTATCCTTCATAAGCAGAGGCAGGCACACTAATTCTAAAGCAGCATATGTACTCATCGCAAGTGCTAATCTTTGATTTTGGTTTTTTTTGTTTATTTAGTGAAAAAGCTGTGAACTTGTTTATGAATAACCTGATATTTAAATAACAACAAGTTTATTATTGTACATCCATAAATAAAATGTTGATGCCGTGTAATTTTATATTGAATTAAATAATTGATAAATGTGTCAATCAGTAGGACGATTTGGCAAAATGTCCAGTCAACTAATAATTTGTTAAAATTAAATAAAAATATTTTATTGAATTAGAAGATATATTTTTTTTGTTTTGTAATAAAAGTAAATAATGCTGCAAAATTATTTGTATTTTATTGATGGATTCTGATGGTTTTGTGTTTTCCTGAGTTCCTATTTTCTAAGACCATTCATTAAACTTGAAACATTTTCGCTTATAAAATTATTGATATTTTATTGAATATATTTTGGTATTCAATTGAATAACTTTTCAAACATTTTGCGATTGCAAGTTTCATTTTTACATCTCTTTTTACACTTTCTATTAATATAAATTTTTTACTCAATAAATTTATATTATAGTTTTTGAAATAACAATTGAACAATGTGAATTACATATATTAAACACAATCCAAATGAAAAATTGTAAATAAAGGTATTGATTTTCTAAAAAGAATTATCTAATATTTGAGACATTTTTAATTTGGAACACTTAAATTTATAAAAATTGTAAATTCTAGATTATAAATAGCAAATCAATAATCTTTGTAACAAGTTTGGTATATTTCATCTTTTCAACAGTATGATGTAATGCTATGAAAATTTTGTTAATCTACATGTATCCTTGAGTACAAGAGATAAATCTTTTTAATGCTCTGTCATTAAATAAAATACATTGGACTACTTAATGGAGCTGCGGGACTTATGTTTGTTTATGGGATTAATAATCTAATTACTTGTGTCATTTATGGTTTTAAATATTATTATGAAATTATTATAATCAATAAGTTTTTTAAATAGTAATAATGTTGAAAATTATATAATTATTAAGAAAAAAAGGGGCAAAATAAATCATTTTTCATAAAGTTTCAACTGAATTATTTTCTATATAGGTGTTTTCAAATATTTAGTTTGCACATTACCGCTGCTCCTACAGCAGTGGTATTTGTAAAATTAATTGTAAGTCAAGCTAATAATGTGACTTTGTTAAACATTTTGTCATCATTTATTTCCTTTTTCTACAATAATATATCGGTTTCCGTAGATGGCGTGAATAAGTCGACAACTCGACTTAAAGCAAATGTTACATTTCATCAATAATGGCATTTAGATTGCCTAATTTATAGTGCGAATAAATAACAACTCTCTTAACAAAGTGTACAATATGGCGTGTAGGCATGGGTAAACGCCCTGATGTATTTTAATATATTTTTTTAGATAACTCAACATGGCCGCTTATGACCATTTCCTACTCTAATAAATTTCTATTACAGCAATTAACTTTAAAAAACGAGCACCTCTAATATTGACAACATTCAATTTGAAGCTGTGTCCAAAGAAGAATGATTTGATGGATTTATAATTATTTGATGGGAATGTATAAATAACACGTTAATTAAGTAATTAATATTATGTTGGCATAAAATAGATTAATTCAATAATTAATGTGTTTCATGCCAAAATTTGAATGGAGTCATGAAAATTATTTTATAAGTCTTTATGCTTCTCAACATTTTATCATTCTCAACCTCATTATTTAAATGCAGGTACAATTTTTACGTGAATAAATTGATAAATCATCAGTCAACAACTCGATGAGTCATATTTTTTATTAAATTATGCAATAATTCATGAATACTCTTCTATTCTATGAAAATTGCAATTAAATTACTTTGGCTCGATTTCAAAAAATTTAAGTGACATAAGATGGGATGTAGCAATCAATTGTAAAGTTTAAAATGGCTGCCCTGAAAGTACATATTTTCAACATGCCATGTATGGATTTAAAGGAATAGAACTGACATATCTCAAAATTGTGTCAGTGAGTCGTTCTTCTGGTTAAATTATACTATTGCTCTCGTACTATTTTACTATTCTATAAATTTAAAACGCATATTTCAAAAATATTAAAAGGGCGAAAGGAACCTCATTTTAAAAGATTTATTAAATGGTGCACATTATGAAAAATGAGTGAAAAAAATAATTCCCTCTAATTTACACATATTAACTATATGTTAATTTTTAGTGTTCTGTGGCAAAATTTCCAAAATTAAATACTTATGGAATCATTTTGTTGTCTGTCCGTCTGTCTTATCACAGGTGATTTTGATCATGGGGTTAATTTCAGGTGGTAAAGTGGGAAATTAAAATATTTATTGTGCGTGTACTCATATATGCGTGTTAGAAAGTTATACTTCTTTGGTATATTACAGAATAACTTTATTTAGCACGCAAATAATTAATGGAAATAAAATAATAAGGGGACTGGAGGGTGCATATAAATACGGTTGATAAAATTTAAATTCAATAAAATAAGTTATTTTTAAATAATTTATAATGCAAATAAATAATACAAACCTAAACTTAACCGCACTTAACGAAATACATTTAAAAATATATTAAAAAGCTAATAAATACTATTTCTATCACGAATATTCACAATGAATAAATGTTTCTTATTACATGGACCACTATTAAATTTCAATTGATGAAAGTATTATTTAAAAGCACATATATAACTTAGATTTGTATGAATATGGAATACTTGCTCTATATCTATAAATACCTCAATAACTATCATGAATGTAGTATTAGTTACTACACTCGCACATGTTTAGTGAGCAACTTAATCCTGTCGATTTTTATTGCATCGTTCGCACGCATCGTAAAATTTCACTCATTTTTTCATAACGTGCTTGAAGAAGTATAATTTCAATATTTTTAAAGTGAATGTGTAAGGTGTTAAATGAAAATTTATAGAAGCACAAATTCAACAACACATGATTTATTTCTGTTATGAATTTGTTAAAAACTTTTTTCGGGAAAAACACTTAAAAATTGCTGAAGGGTGGGCTTCTCACCAAAAGGACCGCTCAGAAAAATTTTAAAAGAATCATGAACATTGATAATCAGTATAGATTAAATTGAAATTATCAGGATTGAAAAAGTCTAGTGCGTTTGTTATAAACAATTTGTTTATTTCTTTATAACTGCTGAACCATTGGTTTCAGTGAAAAAGTTTTTGACTTAGTCGGAGTACACTACTGTTGTCATTTAAGTAGCTGATGACACAGAACACTAATTGTGCAAATATAGTTTTCATTATATAAAACATGTTTGCAAAATTTCTTATTCATAGACTTAAACTATAGAAACTAAGGCTCTGACAGCACAGTGAATGGTGACGGAAATGGCACAATAAAAACAGCACTCACAATGAGCACCCATTTCAAAATCATCACTGCAAACAGTTGCTGAACTTGCATTTCAAGTATAAAGGAGCACATGCTGGTGATGAACTGTTAAAAAAATACTTTTACCTTGTATCATCATCAATAATATAGAATTACTCCTTTTCTTTAGAAATAGAAACCTTAATATTATTTTTATTCTTTTTTGCTTATTGTTTTTATTATTTTTTATTTTCATACATGGTATTTTTATTATTTTTTTGCTTATTGTGCTCTTCTTTACTTGAGCTTCGATTGCCTTTTTGAATAACTGATAGCCATTATTTATAGGATATTTCTTGACATCAAATCTACCCAAATAAATTAGAATTGCTTGCATAATTTTTAATGAATTTTTAACTCCTTCATTAAAGAAATTATTACTGGGCGATGTCAACATTTATAAGACTATAACTAAGTCTGAACCATAACCAAACACCTAAAAGAATAACTAAGGAAAGATCCAGTATCAGTTTTAAATCTATTTACATGTTTTCACCAATACATTTAAATAGGTGGTGTTTGCTCAGTCTGGTGTTGATTATGGAACTTCAAGTGCTTATCTTCTTTGGTCGGTAACTTTCTTATTTCTTAATATATCATCTTACAATTTTCACAGAACATATACTGACGATAGTACTACTGAAAATTTAATTAAAGAAATGGTACACCTTTATCATAAATGTTTTTTTTTTAATTTTTGTGTCCCAGATTTTGATGCTTCTAATTTGTGAGTTAAAATATAATAAATCCTCTTGTTCAGTGAAAATGTTTATTCGTGGATATTAAAAACAATTTATTCAAAGGTTTTGTTTCATAAATTAGATTGATGTGTTCCTGCATGGATTAAGTCAACAATTATCTATTCCAAGTGCCCTTGCATTGGCATTTTCCAGTTTATTATTGTTGAAAATGAACATGTGAACTTCTTCATTCATTTGAGAATTCCGAACTTCAATTAGAAAACTCATCTCTTATAAGATTGATTATGTGCCCATCAGCCTGTCAGTCACAGCCGTTTTTCCCACACCCCTTTGATATAGAAACTTGAAATTTGACATGGCGATGAAACATGTTAACATGTGTACATCTCAACAGTTACCTGCTCAAGAGTATTATGAAAATTACTTAAGTGGCGATGAAGTACTCGAAATTGTTTCGTTGCAGGTAGAATTTGGAAAAGTAATTCATAAGTACTTCAAAATTTTTTTTTTCAGAATTTTATGTTACTTTGTGTAAGGTAGTTCCAGATATATTGCTGAAAATGTGCACAGAAAATATGTTTCATTCACTGTCCCTGAAGCTATTAAACTCATAATTATGAATAAACTCCATTACTAGAAGTTTACCTAAAGTTTATAGAAAAACTACAGAGGTGACTTTATGCCTCATAGTTTTTGAGAATTTACAATATTTAATCGTTTACTTGGTGAAAAGTAAGATTAACATTTGTTATACTATGTGCCCTTAAAGGTTTATATTTGCCTAAGTGTGCACAGAACCTGTGTAGTGTTTTTATTTATTACTTGCACTTGTATTTACATGTTGAAGATGTATGCACTTTACCGAGTATATATTAAAATGTACATACGTATAGTGATATTTTCAAACACGTAAGACATTGGATTTCCATTAATGACTTGTGACAGATTCAAAAACCTAACATCATTTAATAAAATTAGGCATTGCATTCTTTATAAAGAAGCCACTCATTAGCAATGAATTTCATTAAACAATGTGGTCTGAGATATTTGGAGTTGAATATACTTATTGCTTTTTCAAGTTTAGTTTCGTATAGGTTTCTTAAATACATTTTGATTTATAGTTATTAAATAAATATTTTAAGTAATTAAGATTATTGTTAAAATAATGAAATTTATTTTTATTTATAAATACATTTTTAAAGGAAAATTGTTTTTTTATTGTTTAGTTGTTTACTAAATATCTTGTGCACCAGCCTCACATGACGTTTCTTCTGCAACATAAATTAATCGATTTTACACATCTTAAGCAGTTATCTTGATTTTTTCTTGTAATTGATTATTCTATAATACTGTCAGCATTATTATCACTTTAAATCTATTGTCACTATTTAATATGGGCCTTGGAAATCAATCCTTGGTCGTAAAGATAAACACCCCTAAATTCAAAATCCTGACTGATGTTACTAAAATATGCTATTACCATCTATCCACAGAGATGATTGAGGGGTACATATACCCCAGACATAAGATCACATTGAGGAATGAGAAAACACATCAATCCGTGTCAATCATTAGGACATCTGTGGGGAAATTCAGGACTATGTAGAGAGAGATGGAAAGTTCAGTATGAATGTTCTGTATCACAGTGCAACTTTAAACAGATGGCCAAGGCAAATTCTAGAATGTAGAGATTGTAAGTCAACACCAGCGCACAAGTCTGGTTGTTAAATGCTGGATGGGTGATGTCCAGCTACATGTGAGCCTCAATCGGATGATGCAGGCATAAAATCGGTACTGGAAGATGACAAATGAGACCTATGTTCCTAGCTAGATAAAGTAGGTATACATGATGATGTTTATGAGTGGATTTTGTATGTTGTAGCCTTTCTCGTCAGATATCAAGATGTAACGCAAATAAAGACAAAAATTAAAAATTATAAGTTCCTATACTTATTGCTAAAGTATTAATGTTCAGTACGACCTGTAGTACAAGCATTAGCAAGCATCTAGGTATTGAGAGTACGGCTTTTGTGAGCTGGACAAATCGAATGCATGGCTGAGACTAAGGTTGCGCCTCGAGTCTTCAGAAATACACCATAGGGGAGAAGATTAGTTGGTTGGTTATTAAGTTGTCCCTGGAAAAGTCATGTCAACAACATGGAATAGGGGGTTCAAGTTTTTGGACCACCAGGCTGGGGGCGCCATGCTTTGAACCGAATCAAGTAGAGACTGATTGGGAACCAAGCTCAGATCCTTCATGATCTGTAGTGCTGAGGCGTAGCCAATATATTATTGCTTTGACAATACCATTAATTTCAGTATTTGCTTGTTAATTAAGTATTTTTAAGACTTTATTTTAAACTTGTTTGATATTGGCATGATAACTCATACCACTTGTCAAGAGACTGAGCTATGTCGCAGCGAAAATCCTATCATAACCAGTTATATATCATGCAAAGCCAAGCAAAAAATTTAAAGAGAAATACAATGCCTTATGCTAAAAACTGTCATTTTGCTTTCTGTTCACAACAATCACAACCACTGGCTTTGAAAAGAAATTACGTATGCAGACAATGTCTAACCACGTTTTTGCTGCAAGTTTCTGTTCTGCCTTAGGAAGAAAGAGACCATGACTGCACTTTTTTTTTTGACAGGTGTAAAATATCGTGACTTTCTCAAAAATTAATGAGATCCACAGTCATTCTCATCTATATTTTTCCGCTAAATGTTATGTTAATAATGTTACTAGAAGTAACAATATTTTAACAATATTTCTAAAACTATCATATATACAATTTGAAAGAAATAGTTTTGAATCCTTATAACTGATACACCATAATACATATAATATATGATTATTTCATTTGCCCTCTCTAAATTTTTTATATCAATATTTTTGAGTGTTAACCTCTGACATATAAGTTAATAAACTTACTGCTATGGGAAAGTCAAGTTTCTTTGTCGAACGGTTTTTGAAAATAACCACTGTGGCACACAGGCAGGTAGACTGTCACATGAATGGCCTTTTGAAGGTTGTGTTTTTTTTCCTTTTGACATACTGAAACCTAAAAGTACTAAAGGAAAAATTACTTATTCTATTCCTATTTATTAATACAAAAGGGGATATAATTCGAGCAGTCTAGTTTCACTCTTTATATTCTGATTATTATGTGCGGCTACACTTGGTTATGTTAGGATATTTCAGCTCATCCATTGTTGATGTATTCCATTTTTCTAAAAAGCAACCGACAATCGTTAAAAATGAATTAATGAATGTATGTAAATAATGTATTTTAGCATGGTTCTATGACCTTGTAAAATACTAAGTATATTTGTGTAAAATAATGCACAGGACTATATTTTTAAAATAAAGTGGCAATCCTATTTGGAATATTCACTTTCACTGATCATATCTTCGGACATATATAAATGAAGTCAAAAGTACGGAAATGATGTAGATTCATCTGAACATAGAGCCATTTATAATTGTTACGGCATTGTTTGCAAATTGGGTGAGGATAGTGTGGTGAAAGATTGGAAGGCCTACGCAAGTGAAACAATCAAACTCCCAGGCCAATATCACTTCAAATTTGCTATGTAACTAGAGTCAAGAATAAGCCGGGACGATATCTTCTTAGAGGAGAAGTTAATTATAGAAGTGACTCAGGAGTGGCTAAAAGTATAATTAAACAAGGTGTATCCTCAACCTTTGAGTTTGGTATCAGAGACGTACCACCATTTCAAAATAGGGGGTCTGCTTTTAAAACTTATTAATGTCGACAAACTATTATAAAAACATTTCGATGATAATTGGAAATCAGAATTAGGATCCGATCAATTCCTTTTTTACAAAAATGTTTTGGTGGGTGAACCTGATAATGAAGATCCCTGAATTCTTGGAAGTTGAGACAATTGAGACATTCTTAAAACTTCTAAAATAATTTCAAACACTACATATCTAAGCTGAAAATTATTACTTATCCTAATCCTTAATTAAGATCTTGTATTTGCTACCGACCATGTTCTAATATTTGAAATTACATTATCAATAAAATATTGATTCTATAAAGTACTTTTTTCGGTTTGCTTAGCTTTATGTTCCTTGCAATGTAAATTCAAATCGTTCAATTCATTTTTCAGCTTCTTTTACTTAACTGATTCTAATGAAACCTTGCATCATTTTAGTCTCCATGACGATAAATTTAACTTTCGATTCACAAATTCTGTGCTGTAAGGATATTACCTTCTTAAACAGAGACACTATAGGGTCTGCTAGTTTTAAATTAGTATTGCAGATATAAAACAGAGAGTCTGTCGTTTAACTCTGGGTTTTAACTCCTCATTCCTGGAAGGTATGCAAGGGTACTACCTGCCTGTACCATGAGACTCAAGTATCTGCTGGTTTTAAATTAGCATTGTGGGTCTCAAACAGAGACTCTCATTTAAATCCAAATTTCAGCTCCTCAGTTCTGATGCTACAGTAGTATGACATGAATAGAAATTGTTGAGACTTTTGCAGTAGTTCGATTTAAATTCTTTCGAGTTCGATTTAAATTCATTCGGTTCGATTTAAACTCATATAAGATAATTCTATCATAGTCAAAGGTACTTTTAAAAGGTAAACATTATTGAAGCTAAAACATTAAAATAATTTTCGGTTGAATATAACAATATGTTATCTGAATTTAGGTGAGGAAGTATGCTCACAAATCATTCTTAAAATATATTGGGGACCTAAAGTGAAGTAGAAGGAACATGATAAGGATGACTGAAAAACACATCCTTTCCACCTCTCGTATTAGGAAATTAACATTTTAAATAATATAACTATGATAAGATGAAGATAAGTTACGATCAATTAGATTGGGTTAGATTATATTAAGTTATATTATTTTTAGTTTGGTTGAGCTAGGTAAAGTCAGATTAGGTTGAATTATGGAATTTCAAAACATGCCACCTGAAATTGGAGAAAGAAGTGAGGAGGGAGGCTAGGGGATTATTCCATTAAACCAAAGGTACCATTTTTCCCCTGATATGCTTAATTTTTGAGATAATAAGTTTTGAAAATATCTGTGCTTGCTTGTAACGATCAAAATATTTTTGGATCCTAATCAGAAGTGGAAATAACAGTATAAGGATGATTGAGAAATCCCATCTTTCACATCAGAAAATTACTTTCATAAAAAAAAGAAGTAAGGTTAAGTGAGGATAGTTTAGACTAGTTTAAATTGGGTTAGATTAGGTTGATTAGGTGGTAATTGGTTAGATTAGATTATTGAATTTTAAAACATGTAAACTGGTTTAGGTTGTGTTGGACTAGGTTAGGTTAGATTGGGTTAGGATGGGTTAGATTGGGGTTCCTAGTCTCTTTGAATTCTGCATGTTTGGCTGGGTGTAGTAGGTACTCGTCCGAGATGTGTAATAAATTCTGATCTAAAGTTGCATCACGGACACGCTTGCTGTAGCTTTCAATTTAAATATTTCCAGTACTTCCGAAAGCTACCATGATCTGTGAAAATTTGTATTCTGATATTATTTATTTTGAATGGGCCTAATATTTTAAAGCTATTGTGCACATCTGCAACAAAAGGCTTTACCAGTTATTGGCCTCATAGTGTCTCTGCTAAATATTAAGCCTTTTGTCAAGGTTGCCGCTTTATGTAGGACGTATCAGTGTCTTTCGTACTCGTTTCGCAGTGGTTACGTATGTTGCTTTCTTTGCCAGTTTGTCTGCCATCCACACTTGCATGTGTTTTGATTCAAGCTGTATTAATTGACTTGATAAGTCTTTGCGAATTGTGTAACATTTATATATGATTGTGTTTTTGTTATATGATTGTGTTTTGATCTGTTATCACTTAAAATATATGCGTTTTGAAGAGAAGACTCTTCTCGGTATATCTAATGTTTTGATATAGCCATCGGGTCCACCTAACTCAGTACACCTCTGCCCGAAGATGAAGCTGATGCTCCGGACATCTTTTTTATATTCTCACCAGCCAACTGCAACTTCCGTTAATACCTTCGATTTGGTTTCCATCTGTAGAGTTTCAGACTAATCTGCTGAAATCTATCTGGAATCGGCAACAGATAGGGATTGATTTTTTTCCATTATTCTTCCAGATTGTTTGGAATTAGTTTGCCTTGTTTGGTTTTGTAGTTCTCAGTGGCTTCTTTGATTCTTAGATCAACCTAGTTCTGTGGGTTTTTGATATTCTTGTTATATGGTCCAGTTGCTTTCTAATACATTTGTTGCCTACAGTTTGGATCCAAATACTAGCTGCGTTATGGGTTCTATAACTGCATTGTAAATTGGTTTTACAATTTTACAATGTCCTCCTTTAGGCCTTATGTAGCTTTGACAGCTCTGTACAATATTTTAAAAGCATTTATAGTTTTATGGTTCTCTTTAAAGAAATTAACTATTGGACCAAGTTTGTCATTAATTGTCAGATGTAGAACGATCAACTGAGATCGCTAGCTTTTTCATGCACAGTTGAAAATTTTGCTATTGATATTTTAGCTTGCATGTCATTGATATTGCTTGGTTTTGTGTGCAGCAAAACCTAATTTTTAATTTTGCAAACCTCATGTTTCTTCTTGCTCATTCCTCTAACACCACTAGATACTTGTCAACTTTAACATGAATTTCGTTCATTCCGTGTGCTGCAAATATCAGCAAAATTTCATTAGCGAAAGACTGGTTTAACCATCTAAGTTTTCAGCTATTGTCAGCAGAGGATTGAGTTGTATGTTCCACATTAGTGTTCGGGATATTGGTCCTCGTACATAACCCATATTTGGAGTGTTTTATAGCTTGTTCTTGCATATTATACCATCACTTCCTGACCCTTAAGGCAGTTACAGTCTAGAGGTAGTACGTATACTTACTACTAATTTTTACTCAATTTTTATATTCTCCTTAGTTAGTCACCATGCATTATCGAAAACGCCTTCGATATCCAAGGATTCAATCGTGTGCTTTACGCACACAAGAAACAAACTCAAAATGAAAATTATTGCATCATATAAGGCATGCTCAGTACTGGGTTAGAGCATGAAACCGTTTTGCTGACAGCTCAATTTGTTTTTGGAACCCAGTTGCCACAGGAGTCTGTTCGTGAAGACTTTCCAGAAGACGGATAGTAAGTTCTGTAAGACGTGGAATCTGTGTAGTTGGTTCTTCTCCTTGTTTTATAATTCAGTTTATTGTCCCTCTCCAAAGATGAAGGAAGACCCCGTGAGAATTTTGTTGAACAGGGCCAGGAAACAATTTGGATTGGTCTTTAGAGCCTTTCTACAAATGTTGGCCCTAAGCCATCCTCGCCAGGAGCTTTAGTCGGTAGTGTAATAGTTAATTCTATTGGCTCAAATGTGGAGGTTGATTTCATACTGGTGTCATTAGCTGAATTGTCGAGTGGGAAAAAGTCTTGATAAGAAGCACTATTAATGTTTCTGCATCCAAAACATTTCCATCGCATGCTTTTAGTATCGCTTCTTTCGTTTTATGATCTATATGTTTAAAATTTGTACCGTAATATTTACAATACTTTTATTTAAATGTTCTAGTGTATGGTCCAGAATGTGTAAGTAGAGTCTTCATTTAGAACTTCTAAATTATGCTGGAGGAGAAATTCTCTGTGTCCACAGTCCCGCAATCTACTTTTAGCATTGTAGTCGTCTTCTATGATGATGAATGGGCTATTTAGATCTAACATTGCTTGTTACAGCTGGTGGAGATATATGCCCGGATCTTCATGTTCTTCCCATTATATTAAAATTAGAATTGTACTCTTCTTAGTAGCACCTTCACTCCCACCATATTTTCAGTTGTCTCTAAGGATGAAGATTTCAATTGTTCAGGGCAGATTTAACTGAAATCTATTTTTTGGTTTTTTTGTGTAGTTCTTTCATTCAAGTTGGTGATTCTTGAGTTTACCACATTGGGGTTTTGCAGTAAAAGATTAGAGTAATTTTTCTTATTACATTGGAGTCTACACTCCTGCCTGGCTATTTATTCTTTTCCTGCATTGCACTGCTGGAAATTAATGCTGAATTCCTCATCTGCGAAATAAAGTGTGTTGACGAATAGCCATTGTGCAGAGAGTGACTTGCTTCCGTTTAATAACAGGAAATTGTGAATCTGTTGATTTTATCACCTTTCCTCCATTTTGGGCGTTCTAGATATTCTGGTCTGTATGCCGGATACTCTGCATTTTCCTTTTTTTCCATGATGCAGTTTAAACCAAGGCAAGGTATCGATGGGCAGTCTTAGGTGTTGTGTTCCTTGGTCCAGTTGTTTTTGCTTTGACGGTCCCTTGTTCTGGGTTTAAACCATTCTTAACATTGTACTATTGGAGATTGGTCCATTCCAGGAACTGTTTGGTACTATAGTCACTTCCATTGTTTGTCGAGTTTGTACTAGATAGGAGGGCTTACTTCCGCTATAACATTTGCTATTGTTTTGTGTCTTCTATTAGTTCGTTATATTACTTTTATGGGGCATTGTTTTATAGTTTATGTATAGTATAATAGATATTAAATATCATTCCGATCAGGTGAGAGAGTTTCTGTTTTGTGGTTGCTTGATTGTTAATGCATTGGCAGAGGTTTTGTGTCACAGCCTACAAGTATTTTCTCGTTTCTTAAGTTCCCAACCGAATTTATGTTGATGCCTAGCATCATGATGTTTGTTGTTTCTTTGACTATGTTGACAATGTCATGGTTATTGTATTTCGTATCTGTTAATTCAATAATAATAGTAGTTAATTTGTTAATAATTGAATAAGATTACAATTATGTTCCTCATAAATTAGATTAGGTTGTGTTAGGTTAGATTATGGAATTTCAAAATGTGCTATCTGGTCAGGGTTGATTTGGTTTGGTTATGTTGGGTTAGGTTAAGATATGTATGGTTAAGTTGGTTAGGAGAGGTTAAGTTAGATAAGGGTAGGTTGGGTAGGAATGAGTGGGTATGTTGGATTAGATCAGATTGGGTGAGATTATGTTGGATTAGTTAAGTTAATCAGGTTGGGTTTGGCTTGGTTTTATTAAGTTAAGTTTCGTTATTTTTTGTTGGGTAAGATTATATCGGGTTACGTTAGGTTAGGTTAGGTTAGGCTAGGCTAGGCTAGGCTAGACTAGGCTAGGCTAGGCTAGGCTGGGCTGGGTTGGGTTGGGTTGGGTTGGGTTGGGTTGGGTTGGGTTGGGTTGGGTTATTTTAGACAGAGTCAGGGTCAGGTCAGGTCAGGTCAGGTCAGGTCAGGTCAGGTCAGGTCAGGTCAGGTCAGGTCAGGTCAGGTCAGGTCAGGTCAGGTCAGGTCAGGTCAGGTCAGGTCAGGTCAGGTCAGGTCAGGTCAGGTCAGGTCAGGTCAGGTCAGGTCAGGTCAGGTCAGGTCAGGTCAGGTCAGGTCAGGTCAGGTCAGGTCAGGTCAGGTCAGGTCAGGTCAGGTCAGGTCAGGTCAGGTCAGGTCAGGTCAGGTCAGGTCAGGTCAGGTCAGGTCAGGTCAGGGTCAGGTCAGGTCAGGTCAGGTCAGGTCAGTCAGGGTCAGGTCAGGTCAGGTCAGGTCAGGTCAGGTCAGGTCAGGTCAGGCAGGTCAGGTCAGGTCAGGTCAGGTCAGTCAGGTCAGGTCAGGTCAGGTCAGGTCAGGTCAGGTCAGGTCAGGTCAGGTCAGGTCAGGTCAGGTCAGTCAGGTCAGGTCAGGTCAGGTCAGGTCAGTCAGGTCAGGTCAGGTCAGGTCAGGTCAGGTCAGGTCAGGTCTGTCAGGTCAGGTCAGGTCAGTCAGGTCAGG